>OZ026627.1:50906959-51641959 GCA_964020975.1 Hermodice carunculata
CTGTGTAGCTGAATTTGATTATTTTTACAATTATTATGAAAAGTTACAATATTCAATAGTGAGTGATAACTATTAGATAATAAGCATATACTTTATGTTTAATGGCTTATCAAGCATAATGTTTTTTGCAGGAAGTTCTGATTTTTGACCTCATTTCTTTTCACCATGAAACAGGTACTTGGGTGAAGTAGTGAACAAGAAAGGAGAAAGGTGGGAAATCCAGTTTAAAGGTGCTGGTTTGACCCCATACTCCCGAACAGCAGATGGCAGGAAAGTACTTCGCTCAAGCCTGAGGGAATTTTTATGCAGTGAAGTAAGGGAGTATGAAAACCTATAATTATACTAAAAACAAATGAATTGTATTGTCTATGGTGCATTTTGTGTACTGAACTTTGCATACATGTACATGTACATGGACAACTGTAATTTGATATTGATAAGCATGGGTCGTATTGCTTGCATCAATCCCTACATATACTTGCATGTTTTACTGGCTGTCATACGAGAATGACAATGTTTTGGCAAGAGGATTTCTGACATACCAGAATGTTGACTTGTGATACAGTGACTTAACACTAAGAAGCTCTCTAGTTTTCAGAAATCACTTTCTGCTGGATCTTAATTACATGTACATGTAGTTTTTAAACTCAATTACATGTATGGTTACCCTTTGACTTGACCCATGTTTGTTTTAATTGATGTTATTATTATTGTGTTGTAGGCTTTGCATCATCTTGGAATTCCAACGACCAGGGCAGGCAGTTGTGTAACATCTGACACAAAAGTCATCAGGGACATCTTTTACAGTGGCAATCCTATTGAAGAAAAATGTACCATAATTCTCAGAATAGCTCCCAGTTTCCTAAGGTAATACATTCTGTCCTATAGAGTAATGACCAATAAATACAGTATAACTTGAATATTAATGGGGAACAAAGCAGTGTGTCTGGTGTCAGTAATCATGGATTTATTTGAACATCAGAAAAATACATGTTGAAATTCATTTATATTTTGAAAAGTTTACCTTGTGACGGGAGATATAAAATGCATTTTCATGGTTTCTGTTTATTTTTGTTTGGCATTGACCACAAAGCTACCTGTACTGATTTTGTCTTTCCCAGAGACTGTCTTATGCATCAAATTTCCCACTGTTGCATCTGGGAAGTTTAGTGGACATGCAATCTGCATGTATGAAATCAATATGAAACAAGGTGACCTCCTTTGTTATGCTTCTCTATGACCCAAATTTATATGGATATGACTGCTGGGAATGTATTTATGTTTAAGTGTATATGTACAGATTTTTGTAGTTTTTTTAGCTCAGCTGACTTGTTAGTCAGCTGAGCTTATAGGATGGGCCTTCGTCCGTCCACAATTCACATTTTAGACTTCTTCTGCAAAACTATCCAGCTTTACGTCAAACTTGGTAGGAATATACCTTGGGTGGATCTCTACAAAGTTTGTTCAAGTGGTCATGCTCCAATGATTTTTGTATTTTTGATGAATTTTTATATTCTTTTTTGGGGCAAATCTTAAAAAATCTTCTTCTCTGCTTTGATATCACATAGGAACATTCCTAGGGACTCCCAGCTCTTAATTTGTTCACGAGGTGGTGCTGCAATTCTTTTCTAATTTTTCATGATTTTTTGTGTGTTTTTCCTATTTTCAACTTCTTCTTTAGAACTGTTACTCAGATTAAGCTGAAATTTGGTGGATATGTTCCTTGTGAAAGGGTCAAACAAAATTGTTCACTAGGTGTCACTGCTGTGGATTCCTGATTTTTAACTATTTTCTTCAATTCGGGTACTTTTTGGTAAATGCACTTTTCTCATTGATTTACTATGTAAGTCAATGGACATTTTAATAGTAATTTGCATTTTCGACTTCTCCAAAACTACCATCCAGATTCACTTCAAACTTGGTGGGGATGTGCCTTCGGTG
This sequence comes from Hermodice carunculata, assembly GCA_964020975.1. Taxonomy (NCBI): domain Eukaryota; kingdom Metazoa; phylum Annelida; class Polychaeta; order Eunicida; family Amphinomidae; genus Hermodice; species Hermodice carunculata. The sequence continues at coordinate 50,908,901 of OZ026627.1, forward strand.
GGTCTCTAACAAGTTGTTCAAACGATGTCGCTCCATTGATTTTTGGATGGGGGGGGGGGGGCAAATCTTAAAAAATCTTCTCCGAAACCGCTCACCCAATTGGTCTGATATCGATAGCACAGGGACACTCCTAGGGACTCCTAGTTCTGTATTTGTTCACCAGGCAGCCCTATGATTTTTGTCTAATATTTATGTCTCCTGGTGGAAGCCGGGGGACATATTGGTTTAGTGCCCGTTTCTTCCGCTTCTTCTTCTTCTTCTTGTTCAGGTTCTTCAACACTTGGTTTCCGTGCGATAAGTCTTGAAGGACTTGACAAAAGTTGATGAAACTTGGTAGGATTATGTATCTAGGCAAGACCTAGGTTGAGATTGTATTTGGGTGACCTTGACCTAATTTTCAAGGTCACGGGGTCACTTATGTGAAATTGGTTTCCTTTCGATAAGTCATGAATAACTTGATGGAATTTGATGAAACTTGGTAGGATTATGTATTTAGGCAAGACCTAGGTTGGGATTGTATTTGGATGACCTTGAGTGAATTCTCAAGGTCACAGGGTCACTTATGTGAAATTGGTTTCCTTGCGATAAGTCATGAAGAACGTGATGGAATTTGATGAAACTTGGTAGGATTATGTATCAAGGAAAGACCTAGATTTGGATTGTATTTGGATGACCTTGAGCGAATTCTCAAGGTCACAGGGTCACTTACGTGAAATTGGTTTCCGTTCGATAAGTCATGAAGAACTTGATGGAATTTGATGAAACTTGGTAGGATTATGTATCTTGGCAAGACCTAGGTTGGGATTGTATTTGGATGACCTTGAGCGAATTCTCAAGGTCACAGGGTCACTTTTGTGAAATTGGTTTCCTTGCAATAAGTCATGAATAACTTGATGGAATTTGATGAAACTTGGTAGAATTATGTATGTAGGAAAGCCCTAGGTTGGGATTGTATTTGGATGACCTTGAGGGAATTCTGAAGGTCACAGGGTCACTTATGTGAAATTGGTTTCCTTGCGATAAGTCTTGAAGAACAGATGGAATTTGATGAAACGTGGTAGGATTATGTATTTAGGCAAGACCTACGTTTTGATCGTATTTGGGTGACCTTGACCTAATTTTCAAGGTCACAGGGTCACTTATGGGAAATTGGTTTCCGTGCAATAAGTCATGAAGAACTTGATGGAATTTGATGAAACTTGGTAGGATTATGTAATTACGCAAGACCTAGGTTGGGATTGTATTTGGATGACCTTGAGCAAATTCTCAAGGTCACAGGGTCACTTTTGTGAAATTGGTTTCCTTGCAATAAGTCATGAAGAACTTGATGGAATTTGATGAAACTTGGTAGGATTATGTATCTAGGAAAGCCCTAGGCTGGGATTGTATTTGGATGACCTTGAGCGAATTCTCAAAGTCACAGGGTCACTTTTGCGAAATTGGTTTCCGTTCGATAAGTCATGAAGAACAGGATGGAATTTGATGAAGCTTGGTAGGATTATGTATCAAGGTAAGACCCAGGTTGGGATTGTATTTGGGTGACCTTGACCTAATTTTCAAGGTCACAGGGTCACTTATGTGAAATTGGTTTCTCTGCAATAAGTCTTGAAGAACTTGATGAAAATTGCTAGGGTAATGTATCTAGGTGAGAGCTAAAATAGCATTGTAATTTTCAAGCAAACTTGGTCATTTGTAATTTGTTATCACCTGTGCTTATTCAGAGACGCAAGTGTTCCACCGGGAGACATTTGATTTTCTGTTGGAAAATCAGTCTGTTCTAGTTTATGATTGTTTTGTTGTTCTGTTTTTGCTGTTTTTTACTCCTTCTCCAAGAACCGTCATTCAGATTAAGCTGAAACTTGGTGGATGTGTTCTTTGTGGAGGGGTCAAAGAAAGTTGTTCACACTAGGTGTCACTGGTGTGGATTCCTGATTTTTACCTCAGCTGACTTGTCAGTCAGCTGAGGTTATGTGATGGTTAGGCATCCGTTGTCCATCTGTTATCCGTCGTCTGTCGTCCATCGTCCACAATTCGCATTTTCGACTTCTTCTCTAAAACCACAAGCCAGATTGACTATAAACTTGGTGGGGATGTGCCTTGGGTGGGTCTCTACCAAGTTTATTCAAATGGTCAAGGTATAGTGAATATTGGATTTTTTATGATTTTTTTTGTTCATTTTGGGGGGAAATCTTAAAAAATCTTCTTCTCCGAAATCACTGGGCCAATTGCTTCGAAATTGCATAGGGACACTTCTGTGGACCCCTAGACCTAAAATTATTCAACAGGTGGCGCTGCGTTTTTCCTTATTTTTTTATGAATTTTTGTTTGTTTTTGCCATTTTCGACTTCTTCTCCAAAAGCGTCACTCCGATTATGCTGAAACTTGGTGTAAATGTTCCTGATAGAAGGGTCACACAAGTTTAATCCTTAGGTGGTGTTGCTATGAATACCTGATTTTTAACGATTTTTTCAATTCGGGTACTTATCGGCCAATGCATACATTCCTATTGATGACTATGTAAGTGAATGTGGACTGCTGTGGTAATTCATGTTTTCGACTTCTTCTCCAAAACCATCTGTCAGATTGACTTCAAACTTGGTGGGGATGAACTTGGGTAGGTCTGTACCAAGTTTGTTCAAATGGTCACGGTCCAGTGATTTTTGGATTTTTTATGATTTTTTTTGTTCATTTTGGGGCAAATCTTTAAAAATCTTTTTCTCTGAAACCGCTCACCCAATTGCTTTGATATCACACAGGAATACTCCTGGGGAGGCCTAGTTCTTCTTTGTTCACCAGGTGGGGCTGCGATTTTTTTCTAATTTTTTATGATTTTTTGTGTGGTACTGTTATTTCGACTTCTTCTCCAGAACTTTCACTCAGATTAAGCTGAAACTTGGTGGATATGTTCCTTGTAGAAGGGTCAAACAAAGATGTTCACTAGGTGGTAATGCTGGGGATTGCTGATTTTTAAGGATTTTTTCAATTCGGGTACTTTTTGGTAAATGCACCTTTCCTATTGATTACTATGTAAGTCAATGGGCGTTCTAATGCTAATTCACATTTTTGACTTCTCCGAAACCATCAGCCAGATTGACTTCAAACTTTGTAGCAATGTACCTTTTGTGGGTGTCTACCAACTTTGTTCAACTGGTCACGCTTCATTGATTTTTGGATTTTTTAAAATTTTTTTTTGGTTCTTTTTTTGGGCAAGTCTTAAAAAATCTTCTTCTCTGAAACCGCTCATTCAATCACTTTGATATCATACAGGAACACTCCTAGGGAGTCCTAGTTCTTAATTTGTGTGCTACTGCTTTTTTCGACTTCTTCTCCAGAACTGTCACTCAAATGATGCTGAAAGTTGGTGGATATGTTCCTTGTAGAAGGATCAAATCAGGTTGTCCACTAGGTGGTGATGCTGGGGATTGCTGATTTTTAATGATTTTTTAGTCCCCCGCCCGCTTGGTGGGGGACTATAGGTTTGCACCTCGTCCGTCCGTCCATCCGTCAGTCCTTCCTAGGATAGAGGTGTATGGTGTGCCAAAAGTAGGTCACTAGTTCAAATATCTGGGTCACAGAATACATATGTATGAAAAATCTTGTCCGGGCCATAACTTTTTTGTCCTTTTACTTAGAGTCATGAAATGCTACACAAATGTGAAGCTTAGTCTAAGAAAGTGTCATAAAGCAAAACTAGGTCACTAGGTCAAATATTTGGGTCACCGATCGATATGTAAATATACAGAAACAAATTTTGTCCGCCACATATCTTCCCTATATTAATGCTACCTCTTCAATTTTTTTATGGTGGGTAGTCCTTAGGTAGTAGCTGTGCATAGGCATTGTTTTGTGTGGCTAATTACTTGCATTAATTAATTATTTAACAAAGTTCGTTACGCAAGACAAATTTTGTCCGGGCCATATCTTCTAAACTAATAATGCTAGCCCTTTGAATTTTTTATGGTGTGTAGACCTTAGGTAGTAGGTGTGCATACGCATTGTTTTCTGTGGCTAATTACTTCCATTAATTAATTTATTAACAAAGTTCATTAAGCAAGCTCAAGATACAATACAAATTTTGTCCGGGCCATATCTTCTAAATCATTGATGCCAGCCCTTTGATTTTTTTTATGGTGGGTAGACCTTAGAGGGGATATGGTAATGGGCACCGTCTGTGTGTCCGTCAGTCTGTCAAATATTTGGGTCACAGTAATACATAAATGTACAGTATTTTCATGTCCTTACTGTAATTCTTAAAAAATTTTGACTTCTTGTTATAAAAGTTTACTGATAATGTATTGTGACCTAAAAGTGTGTCACGACGCAAAACTAGGTCACTAGGTCAAATATCTAGGTCACAGTGTAAACTCCATGTAAAACCTTGTCCATGCCACATTTCCCTTACTATAATACCTACAGCTACCAAATTTATTATTGTAATACTACCTGGGGAGTTGTTGTGTCACATGGCAAAAGTAGGTCACTAGGTCAAATATCTAGGTCACTGTGAAATCCATTCAAAATCTTGTCCGGGCCATAACTTTTTTGTCCTTTTACTTAGATTAATGAAATTTTACACAAATGTGAAGCTTAATCTAAGAATGTGCCATACTTTTAATTTTTTTTTTTCATCTAGGTCACACCCCTATATAGTAGTCCATTCAACCTCGTGGGCGACGAGCGGGGGACTATGTATTGCTCTGCAATACTCATTAACTTGTTCAATTTGGGTACTTGTAGGTAAATGCACCTTTCCTATTGATTACTATGTAAGTTAATGGGTGTTCTGATGCTAATTCACATTTTTGACTTGTTCTCCGAAACCATCAGCCAGATTGACTTCAAACTATGTAGCAATGCACCTTGGGTGGGTCTCTACCAAATTTGTTCAATTGGTCATGCTCCATTGATTTTTGGAGTTTTTTTTCATTTTTTTGTTCTTTATTGGGACAAATCTTAAAAAATCTTCTTCTCTGAAACCGCTCACCCAATTGCTTTGATATCACACAGGAATACTCCTGGGGAGTCCTAGTTCATTTTTTCACCAGGTAGCGCTGCAAATTTTTTATGATTTTTTTTATGTATTATTGCTATTTTCGACTTCTCCAGAATCGTCACTCAGATGAAGCTGAAACTTGGTGGATATGTTCCTTGTGGAAGGGTCAGGCAAAGTTATTCACTAGATGGCAATGCTGCAGTTTCCTGATTTTTACCTCAGCTGACTTGTCAGTCAGCTGAGGTTTTTTGAGGGTCCGTCGTCCGTCCGTCCGTCGTCCTCAATTCACATTTTCGACTTCTTCTCAAAAACTGTCAGCCAGATTCACTTCAAACTTGGTGGAGATGTGCCTTGGGTGGGTCTCTACCAAGTTTGTTCAAATGGTCACGGTCCAGTGATTTTTGGATTTTTAATGAATTTTTCTGTTCTTTTTTGGGTAAATCTTAAAAAATCTTCTCCGAAACCGCTCACCCAATTGTTTTGTTATCACACAGGAACACTCCCTGGGACTTCTAGTTCTTAATTTGTTCACCAGGTGGAGCTGCAATTTTTTCCTAATTTTTTATGAATTTTTGTGTGGTGTAGCTATTTTCGACTTCTTCTCCAGAACCGTCACTCAGATTAAGCTGAAACATGGTTGATGTGTTCCTTGTAGAAGGGTCAAACAAAGTTGTACACTATGTGGGAATGCTGCGGATTCCTGATTTTAAACGATTTTTTCAATTCTGGTACTTGTCGGTCAATGCAGCTTTCCTATTGATTACTATGGAAGTCAATGAGCATTCTAATGCTAATTCACATTTTTGACTTCTTCTCCAAAACCGTCATCCAGATTAACTTCAAACTTGGTGGCAATGTACGTTGGGTGGGTTTCTACCAATTTTGTTCAAATGTTCGTGCTCCAGTGATTTTTTTATTTTTAATGAAATTTTTTTTTTTTTTTTTTTGACAAATCTTAGAAGATCTTGTAAGTCAATGGGCATTCTAATGCTAATTCACAGGACAACTGACACTAAATTTATTGTTTACTTGATAACTTGAGATCTGTTTTGAGTTAGCTACACATGTTAATTATTCTGTATGCAGGTCATGCTTAGACAGTACATGAATGACCTTAACCTCGTTTGTGGGGTCACAGTGCAACATACATGAATTTTACTGTTCATTATAACTTGAGAACTACTTGAGCTTTGATGTTGCACATGTAAGTGTTCTTCTATAAAGCTCAGACTTACTCAGCACATGGTGTCCTTGATCCTTTCCCAAGTTCATAGAGCTGCAAGTGTGATGAATGTCAAGATCAGCTGAGGCACGGGCTGTTCACGCAGCCCTCTTGTTAACGATTTTTTTCAATTTGGGTACTTGTCGGTAAATGCACCTGTCCTATTTTTTACTATGCAAGTCAATGGGCATTCTACTGCTAATTTACATTTTCAACTTCTGCTCCCAAACCGTCATCCAGATTTTACTTCAAACTTGGTGGGGATGTACCTTGGGTGGGTGTCTACCAGGTTGTTTCAATGGTCATGTTCCAATGAATTTTGGATTTTTTTTATGAATTTTTTTCAAAAATCTCTACAAAAGTTTTAATAGGAAAGTTTAACATGGGAATTTCTTGTAATGGTCATAACTTAAAAAATATTGACCAGATTTACTTCAAACTTGGTAGGGATGTGCCTTGGGTGGATCTGTATCAAGCTTGTTCAGATGGTCACGCTCTGTTGATTTTAGGATTTTTTTTATGAATTTTTTTGTTCTTTTTTGGGGCAAACCTTAAAAATTCTTCTCCTCTAAACAGCTCACCCAATTGCTTTGATATCCTACATAGACACTCCTGGGGACACGTAGTTCCCAATTTGTTCACCAGGTGGCGCTGCAATTTTTTAATGATTTTTTTTGTATGGTTTTGCTTTTTTTCACTTGTTCTCAGAACCGTCCCTCAGATTAAGCCGAAATGTGATGGTCATGTTGTGGTGGAAGGGTCAAACAGTTGTTTACTAGGTGGCACTGCTTTTGATTCCTGATTTTTAAGGATTTTCAATTTGGGTGCTTATCATTCAATGCAGCTTTCCTATTGATTACTATGGAAGTCAATGGGCATTCGAATGCTAAGTCACAGGACAACTGACAGGAAATTTACTGTTTACTTGATAACTTGAGATCTGTTTTGAGTTAGCTGCACATGTTAATTATTCTGTATGAAGGTCATGCTGAGACAGTACATGAATGACCTTGACCTCGTTTGTGGGGTCACAGTGCAACATACATGAATTTTACTGTTCATTACAACTTGAGAACTACTTGAACTTTGATGTTGCACATGTAAGTGTTCTTCTATAAAGGTCAGACTTACTCAGAACATGGTGTCCTGGATCCTTTCCCTAGTTCATAGAGCTGCAAGTGTGATAAATGTCAAGATCAGCTGAGGATGGGCTGTTCACACAGCCCTCTTGTTAACAATTTTTTTTTTTCAATTCGGGTATTTATCGATACATGCACTTTTCCTATTGATTACTATGTAAGTCAAAGGAGGATTCTAATGCTGATTCACATTTTCGACTCCTTCTGCAAAACTGTCTTCCAGATTGACTTCAAACTTGATGGCAATGTACCTAGGGTGGATTTTTCCCAGCTTTGTTCAAATGGTCTGTCACGCTCCAGTGATATGAATTTTTAAGATTTTTTTTGTTCTTTTTTAGGACAATTCTTACAAAATCTTTTTCTCCACAGCCGCTCACCCAATTGCTTTGATGTGACATAAGAGCACTCATAGGGATTCCTAGTTCTTAATGTGCTCACCAAGTGGTGCTGCATTTAATTTCATTTTTTTTATGACTTTTTGTGTGTTTTCATCACTTGTCATGTCTTCTCCAGAACCGTCTCCCAGATTAAGTTGAAACTTTGTGGATATGTTCCTTGTGAATGGGTCAAGCAAAGATGTTTACTAGGTAGCACTGCTGTGGATTCCTGATTTTTAGCGATTGTTTTCAATTCAGGTACTTATCAGTAAGGAGACCTTTTCTATTGCTCACTATGCAAGTTAATGGGCATTCTAATAGTAATTTGCATTTTGGACTTCTGTGAAGAAACTGTGTATCAGATTTACTTCAAACTTGGTGGCAATATACCTTGGGTTGGTCTCTACCAAATTGTTCAAATGGTCATGCTCCAGTGATTTTTGGATTTTTAATGATTTTTTTTCTCCAAAAATCTTTGAAAAAATGTAATAGGAAAGTTTAACATGGGAATTTCTTGTAATGGTTACAACTTAAATAATCTTGGCCAAATTTGTGCCAAACTTGGTAGGGATGTACTGTTTATAAATTTCTACCTATTTATGGAAATGGTCATGCTCCAGTGATGTTAAGACCTTGACCTGATTTCCAAGGTCACAGGACAACTGACACGGAATTTACTGTTCACTTGATAACTTGAGATCTGTTTTGAGTTAGGACCTTGATGTTGCACATGTTAATGTTTCTCTTAGACAGTACATGAGTGACCTTGACCTCATTTCTGTGGTCACAGTGCAACATACAGGAATTTTACTCTTCACTATAACTTGAGAACTACTTGAACTGGGACCTTGATGTTGCACATGTTAGTGTTCTATAAAAGTTAGACTTACTCAGTACATGGGTGACCTTTATCCTAACCCAATTTCACAGAGCTGCAAGTGTGATGAACGTCTAGGTCAGCTGAGCATGGACTGTTCACGCAGCCCTCTTGTTTTGAGATTTCAGGTGTTTCAATGAAAATTCAGATTTTTTTGCAATGTTTCAGTGTTAATGTTCGGTGTATATATATCATGATGTTTCATGGTTTATGCTGCCAACAAATGAACAAAAGTAAAGCTACTGTGGAATGAAGTCAATTTATGTTACCTGATTGGGACCATGTGTATCATGTACATATATAGTACAATGCAGTAGAATCTCTGAATAAAACCACCTCCATGTAGAGACCATTTCTATATTAAGACCACCAACTTAAAGACTCGTCCTTGTTTATCCTTAATTAAAATAAGGCCATTTCTCGATGAGAACCACATTTTCTCTGTCCTGAGGTTGTCTTAATAGGGAGATTCCCCTGCACTGTTTTATACCTTGGCGTCCTGGATGCTATTAAATTTCTAGAATGTAATACTCATTTTCAGACCTAGATTTCCAGTATGGTATCAGTGTTTTCAAATGATAGATAGTTAAATTAACTTGGATAAGAATATATGTATTATCTTTTGTATTTTTGCCATGCCAGAAAAGTATGAAAGGAAAGGACATTTTATAACAAAGAGTTGTATAGTCCTTTAAAAATATCGGAAAGTGCTTGTGGATCAATTAAAAACAAAATGTAACTCTTTTTGCAGATTTGGATCCTTTGAAATTTTTAAGCCAGTGGATGACCGATCTGGTCGGAAAGGACCTAGTGCTGGGAAAACTGATATATTGCAGCAGCTGCTGGAGTATACCATCAGCACATTTTATCCAGAGGTATGAGGCAAATCAAACAATTGAAGAAGGGAATTGATGTGCTTTTCTTTTGCATGGAACTGCAGAGATCTGCTCTTGTGTTTTCATTGGTTTTTGGAAATGTCACTTACTGAAATGTTGATTAATTTGAGTCTGTATGAGAAACACAAATATTGATATGACTTGTGTTATCAAGTTTTTATAAACCTATTGCATGTTACATGTACCAAAAAGATAAATATTTTGTGAACTCAATGCTACAGTGTGTGAATAGAACAGGTCTTTGTCCCCTTTTATTGGCAATTTTAAAGAAACTGGTCCCTTGAACAGCTTTTCTACAAAGTAATATTCTTCCAAGTTTCCATGGTCTTGTACCGAAAACTTAAAAAAAAGGTAATAACAATGTGCAAGATGGTCATGAAGTGGACCAAGTCTATATATTCTGTTGTTAACTTTTGCAAAATCCAGACTATCAACTACAAAGTTTAATCATTTTATATGTACATGCAGAGAGACTCTTAAAGGATACATAATATAAACAACTCAACTGCCAAAATTAAACTGAAAAGTACAAATACCTGTATGTGAGATAAAAATTAAGAAAAGTGTCTTCCTGTGGACTGTGTCAACAGCTTTTGTGGATGCACTTTGGGCCCAGTGCATGTCAAATGCAAGGAAGAAAGGAGGTGAATTGTTAGCTTTATCATTAATGCATCAGTAAAAAGAAGCAGATGACATTTATGACTCTGGGCGATTTCTGGTCATTTCATGCAAAAAATTGCATGCCAATAATGGCATAAGGTCATTCACACATGGAAGATATAGAAGCGTTATGGTATAAATGGAGTTAGTTTGTGGCCATGATAATGACAGCTGATTCACTGTGAAAGGTCAAAAGGTCACGATTCAAAAAAGGTTTGTTTTCCTGGGAGAAATATTCCTTTTCTTAATAAATATCTCTATATATATGTGTGTGTGTGTTTGTGTGTGTATATAATATATATACATGTATACTGGCATATTTTGCCAGATGGACGTTTAGATACGGTATACATAGATGTAGACACTGGAATTATATTCTAGTTAATGCTTGAATGCAACAAGTATTTATTTTTTCAATGTGTTTTAGATCCACACAGCCTACAAGGACAACAAAGATCAGAAATACCGAGCTTTTTTCAAAGAGGTGGTGAGACGGACTGCCAGGCTGGTGGCTCTGTGGCAGTGCGTAGGATGGTGTCATGGGTATGACCCTTTGTATTAATTTACCAACTTTGCCAAGTAGTCATTAAGCTGGTTAAGTCCATTTGAATTGTTGATATGGCTCCAGATTCAAATTCCTCATGAAAAGAGCTTTTATTCAAGTATCAACATGTCTGCACAGAATCCACAGAAATAAAAGAATGATTTGGGCTACCACCTATCCTTGGTGTGCTTTGGCAACATAGTGTCAAGGAAAGCTGTTTATTCAATGAAAAAAAAAAAAAAATGTTAGAGTTAATTCAATAGATTTTGTGGTACATGTATACTTATATCTTAAGTTAAATGTGATTTACATATTCAAATTTGTCATTCAGAGTTTCCAGTTTCTGTGATGCTTTTTTCAGAGATTATGCTGCTATTATGTGGCATGGCATATGGCATCAGATTCTTAGTTATAGCATTAAGGTCAACCCTTAGCTAACAAAACAACAGTACAATGGCACCAGGTGATACACTGAGTATAGATGCATAATTCATATTTAAGAGGACCGAGCAAGGGTCACAATAGCTAGAAGTTTGAGAAAGTTCGACCGGTTTTGTTGTGTTTCACAACTCGTCAGGAACTGTGGGCTAACCGATGTTACATCTGATTTATATGCCGAGGGGTAACTTAATGTTGCTGTGTAAAACACGTAATCGTGATTACGTAACACAGAATATCGGTTCCACCAAGATGTAATATTATTGTCAAGGTGAATTGGATTCAAAAGAATTTGAATCGCAGCAGGCTTGTAAAACAAAGACTGCCGTAGAAACATTGCTGGGGGTCAGCAAGTGTGATTGATCAGACTTCTGGGTGGTGGCACTACCATACCAAAAAAGCCCTGAACACAGGAGCTTAGGACTGTGTATAAACACAGTGTGGGTACATGTGTGCTGTTTCCCAATGGGTTGCATAGGTAATCTGCTACCCTCCCCCCCCCCCAAAAAAAAGTGCATAATAATTATATAAAGACGTAGAAGTACATATATCTACAATGAATGTACGCATGCAGGTACACTGTGTTGTACAAATTGTGAAATATACATGTATATAAGTTACAATGCCACTCAAGCCTCCGTTCGGGCCTAAAATGTTAATATGTCATCTATATTACCCCAAGGAGACAATATATGAGCATTTACATGGAATTTTTAATCACTGATAATCATACAGTGTATTTTTTTTCACACAGTGTGCTTAACACAGACAACATGAGTATCTTGGGACTTACCATTGATTATGGACCATTTGGATTCATGGACAAATTTGACCCAGGTTTTATCTGCAACTCATCAGGTGAGATGACGGCAGGTGGTTAAAAAGAAAGTCAGTGGTAAATGGAAAAATAAAAATGTTGATAATGATAATAACAAGAAGAAGAAGAGGAGGAGAAGGAGGGAGAATACTTTTAATCGTTTGGGCAAAACAAATCCCGTCCCCTAAGATTTTCAGTAGCCCGTGAGGCATGCAAAGTAATAAATGTGGATGGATTAGATTAGACATAATGTGATGACTTCGTCAGTCTGGTTCTGTGAAAGAAAGCAGAGATATAATATGGCAGAAACTCTGTGTAAACAAAGTGGCACAAGTATGCTGAAATTTTAAACTCTTCTATTCCAGCCATAAATAATATTCTGATGTCCCTGGCAAATGCTAAAAATGACATTGAATACAATATACTGCTGTTACCAATTTTTACTGAGACATATAAGTACTTTCATTTGACATCTATCCCCAAAAATATATGTATATGCAATTGCAGAGTTTGTGAAGTCTGTATAGTTGTACAAGGTGGAAATAGCTGTATCCCTTCATGTGGTTCAACATACATGCATTAGATTGGAAGGCTAGAAATATACAGCAAATGTGTATATTTTTAATATTATTTTGCCATGAAATTATGACCCAGTGGGATATGAGGAGGTCTGTATCTGAAAAATAAAAAGAGTTCTGCATCTGGTGTCAACACAAGTTCCTGTTGTCTTGTGAGGAAAAGACATAAATGAAGAGGCAATTTTGCACTTGTAAATCCACAAGTTGACAACATTAGTTGGATATTTGGACTTTTTGTGAGCAATTGATTGGGTCTGTACGAACAGATGATGGAGGTCGCTACACTTATGAGAACCAGCCGGAGATCTGTTGGTGGAACTGCACCAAGCTGCTGGAGATCCTGCAGCAGGTGGTAGATCTGCAGGATGACACAGATGCATACAGAGACCTCTACTGGCAAGAATATGAACAAACGTACATCAGTAAGATGAGGAGCAAGGTATGATTAACAATGCAGATTTATCGACTAAACCCGCACCATTAACGTATATCACTGTGTAAAGTATGTAATTGAATTAAATTCCAGTTGTATATGTATGTACATGTATCGTACTATTAAGGTTTGCATATCTGTCAATCTCTCCCCGTTTTGCAAGAGTTTGCCATTTTTGTCTTACTGTCAGAAGTTTCCATGAGTCCAGCAGAAGTAATTGGCCCATTTAGGACAATTTGCCCCAGTGAAAATCCATCTGTGTCTTTCTTATATTTTGCCAAATATAAAATACCCCCCCACCCCCCGCCCCGAATAAAAAAATGAAATAAAATAAATAAACAAAATAAAATGAAAAAAAAGGTAATAAAATAAATTAGTCCCAATTTCTTGTCGAAGGATATTGACAGGTGTGAGTTTTTCATAACTTATTCCATGTTACAATTCTGAAGTCCCTCTTGGTCAGTGGTTTTTCAGTGCCTGGCAATCCTGATGCAGCTCCCTTTGTTGCAACTGCAGAGTAACTTGGTAGGTAGTGAAAAACCACTGGCTTTATACAAGGGAAGCTGGCACTTGAATAAAAACTCTGTCAGGAACCTGAATGCAATTCCCATCTTAAGGTCAAGTTAAATTAACAGGGACATGAGAGACTGGTTTGGAATGAGTAAAAATGTTGAAGTACCAATGTGGGTCGTTTAAGAATTAAGGGCATGTTTTGGAAAGTCATATGGAAACTGCTGCCAGGGACCTGGTTAATGGTGATATGAGGAGTCTGAATTAAGAGATATTAAAAGTTAAGTGTTATCGAAAACAGTGCAAAACGTAAACTTGTGAACCTAACTGTTGGAGAAGAAAAATCTACAAATCCATTAAAATAAAACTTCAGACAGGTCCTGTGGACTCAAACTGAGTTGTTAAGCGTGCAACAATTTATTTAAAACCAAAAAAAAGTTCATTGTTATAACATAATGTAAATATATATTTAGTTAGGCTTGATGATCATTACTGTGTAAATTGCACAAAAAATCACATACAGTAACATGTTAGGCCTAACTGACTAATATTCAGAGGATTATTATCTTTTACTTCCTCTTGAAAAGCTGCACACACCTTTAGTGAAATATCTGGGTTATAAAAAAACTTTGCACATGCATCATTAGGTCCAAATTGAAAATAAAATATACTTAAAACACAACCATGTAAAGATGTCTGAAAAATTAAAGGTAGCTAAGTTCTTGAGGTGGGTTTCATAGCAAGTGGCTCTAATATTGATTTGCAAGTTACACACATAAATCAAACATTATGGAGGTCCTACTTATGCACAAACATGGATATTGCTGCATTCACATGGCAGTGGGTAACATATTTGCTCTGTGTATCATTGTGTAAGATAAGTGTGTGCCGGGTCTGACTTGTACACATATATGATGGGTACATTTTGGTATGGATGAGAAACAGGACAGAAAAGGCCACATAAATTGCAGTAGCTCAGACAATACAGATTGCATTATATTTTACAAACAAAATTTGTGTGCTATTTTAGATGTAGTCCTGCAGTATTTTCGAGTACAGTAATGAATTTTTATGACCTAAGTGGAAAGAGAAGAGTCACTGCCACCAGGTGGCCAATTAGGTATTCATAGGTTGTGGGCAACATCTCAGCTACCAGCCAGGCCTTGGTCATGTGGTGGGATGCGTGAGAAATATTTATCGCATGACCACTGTAGAATGACATCACACGTAAAGAGCCTGCCCAGAGAAATGGTCCTTGTTTTCTGCGTAACTTCGCTTTACCTTTAAAAAAACATAATGGCAAAGGTCATTGGACCAAAAAAAAAAAAAAAAATCAAACAGAAGAGTATGAGCCATATGTAACTATATGAAAAGTGTGCATTTAATTACAGTGGTACCTGCTCTAAAGACCACCTCTCTTGAAAGACCGCACTAGTTTTTAAGACCGCCATTTCAAGACAATGGCCTTCAATTTCTTTGTAAGCTTACCTGCAGTCAAAGACCACCTGTCATATGTGACCACTTTTGTCTGGCTTTAAGGGTGGTCTTAAATAGCAGGTACCACTGTATGATAAAAAGATAAATAAAATTACAGTATGATTATTTTGTTTTCTATTGTTTGAATATTCAAAGCATGACTTATTTTATGCTTCCATCACAGGAATTTACTCATAGAGAAGTGTCTCGATGAGTAAATTCCTTGTTATTATGAAATGAAATATTTACCATGACTTTCTTTCTTTGTAAACTACAGCTTGGACTTATACAAAAAGAACTTCCAGGTGACAAGTAAGTGAAACTACTGTGTAAGCATAAATATTCATGAGGTGTTTAATTTCCTGTAGTTTCCCCAGGAGCACTATTTGTGAATATAAAAACTGGGAAATTTTCCCACAGAATGAAAATACTTACATTAGGTCTCTTCTTCTGGTTAATAGGGCTATTAAAGTATGGTACCAACTCTAATGTTTGAATAAACTACAGTTTAAAAAATACCAGACTATAGTGATTGTATTAACTGTGCTGACAGCTTCGCACATGGCATGTGGGTCATGTGACTGTAACTTAGGGCTCAGGTCTCCGTGGATTAATATACTGTTACAAAGAGACTTTGTTGGTGCATTTTTTTTTTCAGATTGGTAATTCCGGAAAATTAAAAACCACAAAATTTTAATTTTTAATCAAACTATGAAATTTTATGCTGGGGAATATTTGTGCTTAATTCAGTATATTATCATAATATTTACTGTGCAGATTGCCGCTTTTTACAGTAATTTGCTGTGTTGATTATTCTGCCTGAAAGTACACAATAAAGATTTTTTTGTTAGTTAATCTGTTTGTGCAGAGGAGAGGTGTAATTTCTTAAGTCTTTTAGATAAAAGCACATATTGTTACTGTAATATTGGAAGTGTGCACACTTGCACTATTTGATGCAGATACTTGGAACATCAGTTTCTCTCCCAGAATCTAGTACAATACAAGATGGTCGCATTCGTTAACTTTGTGTAAGGTATAAATGTATAGGATCCCGGAACACAGGCTCGTATTCTTTGGGTCAGTTTGGGCATACAGTTAGAAAAATTAATTAGAAAAAAGGTAAAGTGATAATTTGCCATTTGGGAGATTAGCTTCAGTATTTCTTGGAATCAAACTTTTTTGAGGAAGAAAAAGGTTAATTCCCAGGATATAATCACATGGACTGCACAGAATGGACTAAACTGACAAAATCTGTATCCAGCAGCATGGAATTGATGTCTAGAGCCCCATGCCATGACACTCAGTTCAGTTGGGATTCTGGCTGTTCAGAATATGCTGGGCAACCGATTGAGCACAAGGTAAGCAGGGAAACTGCTTATAGTGTTGATATGTGAATGTTGTGTGTTGTGACAGAGAGCTGACTGCATCATTTCTGGAGACCTTGGAACAGACTGGGGGAGACTTCACCAACAGTTTTCGCTGCCTCAGCACAATGTCCTTGCCTGGAAGTAGTGACCATGAAAGTCACCAGAGGGCAGTGCTAGAAGCCTTGCTTTCCCAATGTGCCACACTGGAAGAACTTATCAAGAGCTCTGGGCCACGCATGGACCCCAGGTAGACGTCATTTTTGAGCAGCTGTGTCTTTTACAAACTGAAGGAAAATGTTCCTGATGTACAAGTGTCTAGCCAGGTTCTTAACTTCTTTCCTTAATTAAATAACACGTTTTGTTCAGGATGTTATTACCCTCCAAAGGCACAGATAATTCCTGTGTTATATGGATGATACACAGATGAAGATTAGTTTATTTGAGTTTTTTTCAGAAGTCATATCGAGGAATGTGTGCTTAGTACTGGAAAGAAAATACTCAGCAAAATGATAAGTATCTGTATGCCCCATTCAAAAATTGTATGTAATCAGAGCTTATGATTTGAAGGCAAAAACAATGCTTCAACTCTATCAAGTGTTGTCAGAGCATCCTTTGTTTGGAAATAAGCCCCAAACAATTTAATTCAAGAACATGCTTCTGGATTTTAGGGAGAGTGGTCCTCTTTTTTAAATTCCAAAATAAATCACTTTGATGCTTATACAGCAGATCTGCTTGCAAAGCAAAGCATCATTCCACACCCAGGTTTTCTGAAAACCCCTTTCCGGTGGCAAATTAAAACTTGCTTGAACCAAGATCATTGGTGAACAGGATTATTTTTGTTCGTTGGTGACATTGAATGTAAAGGTGCAGTGGTTGCTTGTAGACAATTTCAGATGTTGCTGATGCTGATGCAGATGAACCCAGGGCTGCTTGAACAGATGGGTAAGTCCCAGGGTGCACTGATACGGGAGCTGAAACAAATGGAAGAGGTGGAAGAATTGAAGGTAAATATGGCTGTAAATTTAGTCAATTGATTATGGTAAAATGTACCTTGTATTCTGCATATTTTCAATGCTGTTTACAGAAATCCTTGCCATTGAGAACACTCTGCTCACCTGTACAGCTTCTCCAGTTTTTTTTTTTTTTGGGGGGGGGTTCTTGGTATTTTATTTTATTTTGTGTTTATTTGATTAAGAAAGTAATGCTAATCTTGAAAGAAAAAGTTCATGATGTGTTCTTTTCAAGTAGCCAGCTTTTGCACTGACTTTTTTTTTATATTGAACAGAAATTTGATCTATTGTGGATAGTCTCCCCATAATATATTTATTTTATTGTGGCAAAGGATTATAGATTAAGAAGAGTAGGTGAACATGTTTTTTGATGAAATGTGGAAGTTTGATGTACTTTTGATTGCCTTGATGAATTCATAATATTGTCCAAGTATCAATTTTTCCAAGTTTGGCGATGCTTGAAAACTGCCAACCATGAGACTGAGAAAAATTATCTTGATCACTGGACCTCTGAATAACATGCACCAGGACTTTATGCAGATAAATTTGACTCTAATCAGCTAAATGTGTGCATTAAGTATGGGGAATTACGGTATCTTTCACCTGGTCTTTTGGAAATGAAAAATGTTTCCGCATGGCTGATTCACATTTAGCAGAGGTGGTGTAAAATTACACTGCAGTTATAAACGATCAAATTATGTTTAACTTTGATCACATTTTACATAATTTTTCCACCTATTTATATGGAATATTTTTGGTATATTACTGACGCATAGAAATAAGGTCAGTTTGAAGGTGAATACATTCCATATTTGGTTGTGATAGTGGTGAATAATAAATACAAGCCTCATCTCATGTAGCATTTATGATGCGCATTTATTTACTCCCAGTCACTTGTTCATTGTATTGCTGCAGTTGCCACAATGTCACTGATATCAAGACTAAAAAAGGTCCTTGCTGACCTTGCACTTATGGACTGCTTTCCAGAAAATGAAACCAGAAGATAAGTTAAAGGAAAACAAGGCCAAATGGTCCAAGTGGTTAAGCCTTTATACTGAGAGACTGAAACAAGAAGCAGAGGGTGTCACTGACGTGGAAGCAGCGAATAAGGAGAGAGTTAAAGCCATGAATAACTCTAACCCAAGGCAAAAAATTTGATTATTACACATGCCTTGTTACAATATGTTAAAGTACTGTTCAACTGATAAATGAAGGTTTATGGTGACTTGGTATTGTAATTTCTGGGGCTTGTTTCTAATGTGTCACTTAATTCATGATGGAAATGTGCATCATCTGAATGTGAATCTAGCATCTTTATTATAAATGAGAACAACTGGTATTAAATAGTTCGATTTGAGTGGCGGTTGGCATTGAAAGAGTTAAAGATTTGAAGAAGTGACAATTTCTTTGTGTTGTTCAGAGAAAGATTTGCTCTCTTTACTCCTGAATCATTTACATCAATTTTGCACATTGAGATTGATACTTTTTCTTTCCATTGCATATCTTCTTTGGCAAATATAGACAAAAATGGGAACTTACCAATTTTTATACAAAGGTTCCATCTGTAAGCTGGAGGGTAACAGAATGTCAAAAGCCTTGTGTTGCACTCACGTTATGTTACCATGGTTACAGATTTGTGTTGCGAAACTACATAGCCCAGAATGCTATAGATGCTGCAGAAAAAGGAGACTACTCAGAGGTGCAAAATGTGTTGACTCTACTGGAGAATCCATACAGTGACCTTGCAGACATCAGTGCTTTGCTGCAGTTAGAGCCAAAAGAGGGCACTAGCGTAGCCTCCACAGATACTGATGTGGCTGGCACCAGCACATCCTCGGCCAGCTGCAGACATGAGAAGGTTGCCATGACAAAGTATGATGGCAAGCCACCCAGTTGGGCGTTTGAACTGAGAGTTACATGATCTTCGTAAATGCTTCACTTTCTCACCTCACAGCTGGGATTGCTGGTAGGTCAATCTTAATTCTTTCAGTAATTAGACCAGATGGTCGATAAACTTGCTTGTAATGGTACTTATTTTGCACCCACATGGAAATTATTTCTCAGGAAGCGCTTGAAAATCATTACAGTCATTGAAGGCAATTTATATGATGTCATTCTTTGCATGTAATCATAAAGGTGCTTAGCTTCAAGTCTAGTGGAAGGCTATGACTAAAAAATTTCATTAGTGAATTGTTTTCCCTTTTTTTGCACAGGAGTACCATTTAGAAAAATAAGACACTGGAAAAAGTTTATTATATTGTTCTCTTTACAGATAAGCATAGCTTAAAGTCAAATAGAATGCTATGATCACAAAATTTAGTTAAAAGTAATTTGTTTTCCCATTTTTTGGAGGAATATCATTCTGAAAAATAAGCAACCAGAAAATGCTTAATTTTAACTAACTGTTTTTCTGCTTGGATATAATATAGGAAAAACAAAACAGTCAGTCACAATTTGACTTCTTCAAAACTGTCAACCAGATTTATTTGAAACTTGGTAGGGTTGTACCTTGGGCAGATCTTAACCAATTTTATTCAAATTGTCACACTCCGTTGGTTTTTGTAATTTTTATGAATTATTTCTATTTATATTTGTGCAAAACCTTAAATACTCTCCCCCTCCAAAAGTGTCGAGCTAATTGCTTTGAAATTATGTAGGGACATTTCTGTGTACCTCAGACCTTCATTTTCTTAACATGTAGCACTGCGATTATTTTTTGCTTTTCTTAGAAAATTTGTGTGTTTTCACTTTTTTTGACTTTTTCTTGCACAGCGTTGGATGGATCTTCTTCAAATTTTTTTTGGAATATACAGGGGCTTAATCTCCACCCATACTTCACTACGTGGTGGTGCTGTTTTTTTTACCAATTTTTAAAAAATTATCAAAATTCTGAAAAATCGGTAAGGGCATGTGTTCATGTTAGCTACAGTGATGATGGTCTTAAAAACATGCACTTGATATCATTGTGAAGTTCACATGACCACTTCAGTCTTTGCATGTAAGGTCAGCTGAGCACAGGACTGTCAATTGAGAATAAACTGAATGTACAGAAAATTGGCAGATTCTCTTTAAACTTGATGGGAATGTACCTTGGTTGAGTCTCTACCAAGTTTATTCAAATTCTATGTCGAAGTTAATGTAGGTGGTGCCACCTATAGTATTATGGAATATACAGGTCAGAAGGTAAGAAATCTTGTGACCAGTCCAGCATCCTTAATTTTTTATGGATCTTCATGAAATTAAGTGGCTTTGTAGAAAAGATCAAAATCTCAGTTGCTTGTGATACTAGTGGCGCCACCTATAATTTGATGAAAATTATAAGTTAAAATGTCAAGAAAGATGAAAAATTCCATATCTTTAAGAAATTTTGAATTAGACATGCCAAACTTAGAGGATATATACGTACAGATCATGTCCAATGCTGATATGTTAAGTAACATCAGATTTTGACCTATTTCTATGAGGTTACCAGACCTGTTAAATTGGAAGAGGTGATTTTGTAATGGTAGGTTGTAGTCTGGATATCAAAGACAAAGGGAATTGAGCCTGCAGATCAAAATTGCACTTGAGTACATTGTATATGAAACTCTACCTGGTGACATACTTTTTGGGTCACCATGACCCCATGACTGTAACCTTGACCTATTTTTCAAGGTCATTAAGCACTTAAGAAAAGAAAATTAAATTCAATATCTTGATAAAGAATAAGGCAAAGGATACTAAATGTACCACAAATGTGTATATCATGTGGAAGTTTGATATTACATACTATGGATGACCTTAATCAATTTTTCAACTTCAAGGTCATGGAGGGAACACATTTCAGGAAATTTTTTCATTGTGTTCTTAATTTTATGATTTTGAAGTATCAGGGAAATAAGAAAAAATAAGAACATAGGAAAGTTAAATGAATTCACAGTAAATAAGAGACTGATGTCATGTGGGAAAAAGGTACTGATCACAGTGCTCATTGGGTACGTGGAAGGAAGTTGTTTCCTTTCTGAGTTCAATGGAAGGGAACAGTTAATGTGAAAAAACCTTTGTGATTTGAAAATACTGTCTGAGGAGCAGTATCTCCCCTACAGATACACTGTTTGGCTGATCATAGTTTTCACAATGCAATTATAAATTTGGTGACTGTGGTGCTGTCAGATTTAACTGATATGTACTCAGTGTATCCTCAGTTTCATTAGCATACATGTACATTACATATTTAGTATCATGCAATTTGATCAGTAGTTACTGCAGAAATAGTCATATACCTACTTTGTAGCAACACACAGACACAACATAATGTAAACTGATATCAGGCTGTTGTGGGAGTTGTACAGATTTGTATTTGTGGGTACTTTGCCAGACGAGTCAATGGATCTTTGATTGGAGAAGCAGTCCTTACATTTGACAGCAAGTAAGGCAGTTTTGGCAGAAACAGGCTCCGGACAGAGGCTGGCAGACTCTATCAGACACAGACTCCTTTGCTGGTACACTGTGTGTTCTGTCATTGGATGACACATGATGGCCCATGTCATTTCGATATGTTGCATACCATTTTTCATTGGAAGAGGAACACTTCGGCCCATGGTGTTTTTACAACATCAGATGCATATGGAAATGTTTGCACATATTTTACCTTTCAACACATCTTTAAAATTGACAAATATACCATGACTATTTGCTCTGTGTATGGTCATGTGCTAATAGATCCACATTGATGTTTCAGGTTGTGGGGAGAAGTGAAGCCATTGTCAAGGGAGACTGAACAGGAAGAGTAGGTTTCCATAATACAATTTGTCATCATGAGGATTGTGTCTCCAAAAGAACAGTCTCTTTGATGATGATTAGTTTGGAAACCATTAATGAAGGCAGCATGTCTAACTCCACTGTGGATGACTGCGCTGGATCAACTCTTTCACCAGTCTGACAACTGGAAGTATATATTACCTGCAATCTGTTTGATCATTTTAATACAGAATGGTCATTTGTATTATTACTCACCCCCCAGAAAAGAGCAGCAAATGAAATCAATGTGTGTATGTATTTTTTGTACATATAGTCCTGTCCCTGCTCAGCCAGGCATGGGGTGAGGGTGGGGGGTGGGGGGGTGGGGGGTGGGGTGGGGAGGATCTACAGCATATTAAGACATATGCATGAAACATGGGGCACAAATTTTTTTTTTAAACTAAGCACATTACTTATAGATTTGTGGATGCATATGACCTGCCCATTAATTCTGATCATGTAATATGTATTTGCAAACATTGGGAAGAAAACTCAGCATTTTTTTGCTGAGCAGCTTTGGGAAGGGCTGTAGCTAAGGCACATTGTGGTACAAGTGCTGCTGAATCATTTCGCAACACGTACACACACACACACACTGTGCTGTTACACTTTGATATTTTACTGTTTTTTTCAAATGAGTTTTGTATGTATACCATATTCCTCCAGATGAGCAGTCTCCATGCTTACACAATTACTGTAAAAGGAGTCTCTGTTTTGGACCTATGTTTTGAACATTATGCAATGAAACCTCATTATAATTACAACATCTGTTCCCTGCAAAATGTGTCCGATATCTGAATTTGTCAAATTTATCTAATAGCAAAAGATTTATCTGTAAGTGCCGCAAAACTTTTGTCATGAAGTGAATATGTCAGTGACATTATCATAAGATTTCACTGTATATACTATGAACACATGGTTAAGCGGAGAGCAGTTAGCCTTTTTTTTTCACTTTTTCTGATCGACATGTAACAAGGTACATGGGCCCTTCTTGGAGCATGGACACTAATGGGAAGGAATACAGTTATCAGGCTTGCATCATCAGTTCATGAGGCACTGTTTTGATGGAAGTACTTTACAAGTTAACGATAAGATACTAACTGTGACTTTTTTTTTGAAGGGCAGGATGTGAACTTAGGCTTGGACCTCCTCAGGGGCTTGAAAGAAGCACATGCGCACAATGTATCAATCCTTTTTGAAGTTTAGTTGTGAGGAATGTAATTATTCTCTGTTGTGATGTATTGTTACTATTATTATCTCAGCTGACTTGTTAGTGAGCTGAGTTTATAGGAGGCTGATCTGTACATTGTCTGCCAATTTATTTGTCTTGATTTGTGTATCCATCCATGCATGGCATTGTCGTGCATCAACAATTCAAATTTTAAATTCCTGTCAAAAATTGTTCGCTGGGTCTTCTGCAAACTTAGCGGAGATATGGCTTGGGCAAGTCCTGCACCAAGTTGCTTCAAATGGACATGGGGATACTCTGTAAAAATCAGCTTGGATTACATTTTGCTGACCTTGACATAATTCTTGCAGTCATAAGCCAGGTAACTTTTCTGAATTTCATTTAGGTATGATAATACCAGATCTACCTGGGCTGGGATTTTTATATTGTACATGTTTTCTGGTCTCTATAAAAGACAAATGTAAGTTGCGAATGCAGACAAGATGAACATAGCATAATTTCTAAGGTCTCAAAAAAAAAAGGCTAGTGAATATTGCTACTAACTTGATACTTGGCTGGTTACCATATGACCTTGACTCAATTTCCAAAGTCACTGGGCTATTTTATTTTCGATACAAACATGTATTAACTTTTTAAGTTTGAACTGAAGTACTGCACATGATTATGGTCCTATGGGTTAAAAAGGCCAAGTTGAAAAATTTCATGGCTGACTTTGACCTGAATATGTGGGTGACAGGGCCACTTTCATCAGTGCATACAGTGTCAGCTGAGCACAGGACTGTCACAG
Organism: Hermodice carunculata; assembly: GCA_964020975.1. Classification (NCBI taxonomy): domain Eukaryota; kingdom Metazoa; phylum Annelida; class Polychaeta; order Eunicida; family Amphinomidae; genus Hermodice; species Hermodice carunculata. Next base: position 50,932,993 of record OZ026627.1, read on the forward strand.
TCCTCTTTCTTGATGTTTTTTTTTTTTTTAAATGTATTGTTTATTGAAGGTGCTCTCTAAATAGTGTAATTTACATTAATCCGTATGAATTGTACATGGAAGGATAGAGTATATCACATGTTTATATCCCAACTAATGTACATAGTGTTTTATTATAGTGACATCCTTAAAGTCACCTTATAATCCTAGTAGGTGGGCAATGATTCCTCAGTGTGCTAGGAGGTCTGCCGCTGATAGTTTACTTCACCAACCACAAACAATCTGTCATTCGCAACACTCATTCAGTAAATAACTTCAAGTAAACCCGAGTCAGCAGCATGATTTCCTGTTTAATAAATTTTATTAGCTATTAATTTAGGAACTGTTAAGGCTGAGTTAACTTTGCCTGTCTCTTACATTAGTCTCTTCTGTGTATCCTCAGGGAAAGCATAGCTACATGTACCTCACAATGCTATTAAAATGTTTCTTGTGCTCTAGCAAGTGTGATCACTCAGTTTATATGCCAAAGGAAGAAATTCCAGAATTCATTTGCTTCAGGTTCACCAGTAATAATTTTGAGTATGGTGGCATGGGTTGCACTCGTCTGTCAAATTTGTAAAATCTGTCAAACTACCAAGTTCATTAATCCGTCAAATTTGTCAAATCATTGATTCACCCAGTTGTCAAACTCAGTGGAACCATTAATTATTCAACATCAGCATGTGTAATCTCAACAGTCAGTTACTGAATCCTTTATATAAAAAAGGGTCGTCACCTGGGAACCAGTGCAAGACTTGTTTTGGTGCCATTAATCCCCAGACAAGTCATTCTGCTAACTGGGGGCACCATGTTTGCATATCCAATACAAATATCCAGAGCTGATGTGTTACGAAAAAAGTGTATATGATGTTCCTTTGCTGATAAGCCTACGTAAAAATGCAGCCCACATTACATAAATATAATCAAACTACTTTCATAAAACAGAAATCTACACTTAACTTCCATTATTACAGCATAGGAGGCAGTAGCCTGGTTCACACGATGTAGTTCTGTATACCTCTGATTCAACCACACTAACATTCCATTGGTTCCAAGGTCTTAAGCATAGTTGAATTGTTTGTGTGGAGTTCTTGGGTCCTGTCATGCATGAATTCTGCATTTCATCATTTGAAGCCTATTTTTATTGCCTGTACATCTCAGGGTTTGACTTTTCTAAAAACTCCAATCTTCATCTTGTAATTTCTACCCTTGGTCGGGAGTGATAATCTTTGTCAAAGGAGAAATCCACGAGGTTAGGTTTACAAAAAGCTGTTGTTGACCCTATGCCTGTACAGATAGTTCTCTCCCCATCATGACTTCTCTGTCTGCAATGGAAGGATATGAACACACTTTCCCTTCAAATGATGTTACTTTCATTAAAATTGTAGTTACTAGTATAATGACGTTGTATTAGCTTCAGGGGTAGACATTAGGTCTTTTTTGTTAATTGCTCACAATTATCTTCCCACATTTGGGGCAAAATTCTTAATGAGCTTTAAATTTTTGGTTGCCCTGAATGGAATTACTGTTGCCATGGGCAATAGGGCCACACCTGTGTTTGGTAATGTCTATGGCTGCTGACACTCAATACAGTGGTACCTGCTATTTAAGACCACCCTTAAAGCCTGACAAAAGTGGTCACATATGGCAGGTGGTCTTTCACTGCAGGTAAAGTTTACAAAGAAATAAAAGTCCATTGTCTTGAAATGGTGGTCTTAAAAACTAGTGCGGTCTTTCACGAGAGGTGGTCTTTAGAGCAGGTACCACTGTATTGCAAATTGTTAATGGTGCAGGTTGCTTTGCACTCCATGATGCCCCCTAGTGGACAACTGGATTATTAACATTCCTGACTGGGTCATGCAGTCTTTGGATTAGCTTGAAGGAACTTTACACGTAACTGCATTGTAACTTTAAAACAGAAGGAAAAATGACATGCAGTTTCTGTTATTACAATATTTTAGAATTAGTTGTGAATGTACTATGATGTATAGCTTGTATCTGCAATATGTGTATAAAGGATGTATGGCATATGAAACTGCTGTCTATGTAATGTTGTGTATTAATGTATAAATGTATGTTAACATAATGATGTGTGTTGGGTGGGTTCATGTAGGATAATTTGCTCAACATATGTCATCTGTCAAGCACGTCCGTAATAAATTGACTGCAAAAATTTAACAATAAAAGTATGTAAAAACAGTACATATAATATACCAAAATGAGCCTTATGCCTGCCACACACTTTCGCGTAGTGCCGCGTTTTGGGGTGCCTTTAGAAGCATACTTTGTTATCGCATGAAAATGCATCATCAAAACTTGTGTAAATGCTTAAGAATGCATGACACCACATGGTAGTGCATGTAACTGCATGCAAGCGCAAGACACCAATGTTTTCACGTGGATTGCCAAAAAGTTTTGAATATGTTCAAAAATTTATATGCGCATTTTAGAAAAGGCACCAAAACACACACCTGAAACCTACCAGAAAGTCCAACAATGCCTTGAATCACTAATGAAAGTGTGCAAACACATGAAACTGTATGAAATTGCATGTAACTGCGTGTAACTGCACCAACACAATGCCCAGCTCAATCCTTGTTCATTTTTCCCGCCCCAAAAATAAACACACCAACATGCACAAGAATGCATCAAAAGATGTGCAAAACACATGAAAATGCATCAGACCTCACACCACCACAACACCTGAGAAAATGTGAAGAAATGGGCAATTGTCCGAAATGCATGGAAATCTCACCTCAAAACAATACGCAATATATGCCGAAGTGTGCGACAGGCATTAGACAGAAAGACAAAATGAGTGTACAGGCCTGTTCTATGCCAAGGAATGTCTGGTGTAATCATGTATGGGTGATATACCAACACAGGCATCCCAAATGTTAATGTATGTATTATCTAGAGATTATTTTTTGCCACAGTTTACTTTTAAATGAAAAAAGTGCACAAACTTGAAACTATACATTACCAGTGATTATAAATATTTGTTGACATTTAAGCTGGTGTTATTGTTACTCAGCACACAAAGATATGCTCTGTTTGATAGTACAGTAGTCCCTCCTTTGAGAGACCACCCCTAGTGCCACCCAAAAGGTGGTCACATAAAGCAGGTGGTCCCTCAAAGGAGGTATAAATAGCACGGAAAGTACAACAGAGAGACCTGACAATTGCGGTCTCTCAAAGGAGGTGGTCTCCCAAAGGAGTGGTCTTTCAAAGGAGGGACAACTGTAGTTTTATATTTCTCTCTATTAAGTATGTACCAGTATGTATTGGAAAGATGCAACATGCAGAAATAAAACATGTACAAGGTATTGGTCAATGTGTAGTGGACTTTTATTTGTTTCCTTTTGTATTGCCTTGTCATATAAAGACCCTCTCTGGGCACTATGGTTGGGATGGCAAGATGATGGGAAGAATACTGAGGGGGGTAAAAGGGGTTTTTCATGTTGAAGTACTGGGCATGTTTATTTACCTTACTTGTTACCTTCCATTGTTTAATTTTATGTTCTGTAGCTTATACTAGGGGAAAGTTATTAGTTGTACTGGCATTCTAAGACACCCCCAATCCCCTTTCAAAACTGGAACTTCAAGATGAGCACTTAAGTAGGAGGTAAAAGTTTTTTTTGGTTTGGTTGATGTTTTCTTGAATGTAAATTAATTTTAAATCCTTTCGCTATTTTATTTTTTCATCTGTATATCTATCTATTTGGCATTCTGTTTTGGAGGATGGAGGAGAGATAACCATATTTGGAAAAAATTGTAATTTTGAATTCACGCAAGAAGGTACATGTACATGTCTTGGTGTTGCTTTACAGTAGTTTAAAGAGATAACCACCGTGTGCCTATCTGAAATTGATCATAATATGTAGTTAAGTTTATGGTTGTATATACACCTCCAGAAGTCACTACAACCCTTTTGTAAATCCTACTTTTATAATCTATTCTCATGTTTAAGGTCAACTTGATGCTATTAAAAGGATAACGAACTTGTGACAATTACAAGGTTAAAGCAAGAGTGGCCTCTGATGAAGGGTGAAGGAACTGAGTGGCCAAACAGTTAAAAAAACATGACCATATTCACAAATTTTAGCCCAACAATGAGAGTAAAGTTATGTACAGCAAACAGCAGAAATTGAAGAGTTACAAAACATCATTTATCTTCCAATACCAATGTGAAGAAATGACAGGCAGTCACCTACAAAAGGCAAACTGCTCTTTTAAACCAGTGCTCTCAACCTTTGACATGGAATTTTCAGCAACTTATTTTTGTTCCAAAACATACAGACCTAACCACTTCAAACCAAAAGAGAGAAACAGACCTGGTTTGTCTACTACTTTTTAGCTGTCCTACCCTGTCGGGCAGTTGAGCTAACCACAAAGAAGATCGGCATACATTATTTTTGTGACATTTATAAATCTGGAACATTATCAAATGCTCGCAAACACCCCCACTTTGAGGGTGGCATCCTCACAGATTCAACATGAGGTGTCGACAGGAGAGGCAAATAGCCTGTGGATTGACCAGGGGCAGCGTTGTGAGTAAAAGCAAGAAGTAACGGGTATTTTGGTCATTTTTTTTCTCATCCTCAGGCAATGTACAGAGTACGTTATGCATTGTGTGATTGAACCTTTTGCACTGGCCTTTTCCTTATATGGTGTTCTTCCTTTTGTCATTCCATACATTTTGCTGAAATGTGCTATCACTGCACTTTCAAAAATTTAACCCTGACCACTGTGCAAGTAGGGTGGGACTCCACATTTTAAAACCATTTGCTGAGGTCTTTGCCACTGTATGTGCGGTTTGATCTTTAATGGGGACAGTGATGGTGAACTTGGTAAAAACATCAGTGTCACTAATGCATGTCCCCCACCATCAGTACTTACAAGCCTAGTGAAATCCATAGCTAATATATCTAATGATCTTGATGCCATAAGATGCTACTTTCGGTCAAACATGATGTTATCTGTCTTTGGCTAGGATGCATCCATCATAAGTAGTATAAGACCATTACTCGTCATATTGCAGTTCTTAGTTCAGTAGGAGTCGAAATTTGTCCAAATCTTGACAAGCTAATTAACATAAACATCTCTAGATTCAACAGCAAGACATGAATATACACCAAGCAATACATTATTCAGTGAATATCTAAAGATGATAAGATGTCATATTCACAACATAAAATAAAAGAATTACTCTCTCATGAAAAATAGAAGCAAAAAACAATTTTCAGCAATGCTAAAGAAACTGCAGCTGAAATCTCAGTAAACAAGAACCATCCATGAACAAAACCCATCAGCCATTAAGCAAACAAAGTCAAAATCCAGAAGGCCAAGGCAGACACACCAACAACTCTGTATCAGTTTTATATCAGTGAATGAGTATGAGAAGCAGTCTGAAGGAAAATATCACTTTCCTGACCTGAGACCAGTGCCATGTAAAGTTATTAGCAGTTTAAATCTATTTAATGCTAGCAGTTCTCAACTTTAAGAAATATCTTGCCTCATACATGCAATGTATAAAATATCAGCTAAAAGTGTTAGGTTTACATATCATACTTATATGATACCATTTAGCCAAATTTCCAGCCAAACCTGGCCTAAACATCTTTGTCTTATCTGCAGAAGAGTACGTTCTGTGTCCTGATGGTCAGTACAGTTGTGATAGCACAGATGCCAACTTTTCCTCATCATCAGGGACAATACCTGAAATTAGCTGAAAATTTGACCACTTTATGATGCATATCCCTCAACAATATTGATTATCTGCTGATGTATTTTTTGTTCATTATTTTGTGTCCCCGATGGTCTTGATTACTTGTCCCTGAAATGACACTTTGAATGTTGGCATCCATGTGATAGGCCTGTAATACCCAATCTTTTAGACAATTTGGTATCAATAGCTGTTGTATTATTTTTCTTTCATTACCACTCTACTATGCAGCAAGCCACCAATGAGACTGAGATTTTTTCAATTTTTAACTCATTCCATACCAGTCCCTGATTTTTCCGTATATTTACTTAGATTTAAGACCAGAATTACATATTTAAATTCTTCATGAAAAGAGCTTTCATTCAAGTACAAACATGCCCATAGTCTTAAGTTGGTGGTTCCGGCACTGCCTGGCAAGTCATGCTGCAGCTGCCGCAATGCAGCCGCAGCATGACTTGCCAGGCAGTGCCAGAACCACTGACCAAGGCCTGTCACCATAGTATGGAATGCGTTAACAAGCCTGTACAACTTCTGAAAAATTCATCGATTGACTTTTTGTGGGTGGATGACCACTGTTCAAAAACTGACTTATAGGGGGTGGATGACCATTTTTCCAAAGCTAACTTACAGTGGCTATCTTGTGCTTGTAGTCTGATCATTTCACTCTTTGAAGCTGTTGGCAAGGATGTGCATCCAATCTTTCTTGGATCTGCCATGCTCATTATGGAACTTGTGGTTTCACCAACCTCAGACCAGAGGGTATATCACATCTCATTAGTTAAACCAACACGGTTAGATATCTGATTCAAAAGGTCAGACACTTTAGGAGAAGTGATACTGATCCAGCCATTTTCATCTTGCTGGGGATGGTGACTTTAGGGCATTATCATTTGCATTGGTCTTTTCACCTGTTTTTCGATTTCAAAATCAAATTGTGACAACTGAGATACCCATTCCATTTCGAATGCACTCAGTTTACAGTTGGTCATCAGGTAGCTCAAAGGTTTGTTATTGCTATTGACTACAAATGTAGCTCAAAGTATATATTCTGTGAATTTTTGCTGTCACAGCCCACTTTACGGTTGAAAGTTCTAATTTGGTTGAACTTAAAAGTTAAATTTCTCTTTTGGCTGAAATCCACGACTAGTATAGCATATAGTTTGGGATAAGCCATTTTGCTCCTGTAATTAGACTGATCCTAAACCCTTACTACAGGCATCAGTTTCAGAAAGGTGTACTAACATCATATGCCAGTATGTGGGGACTAGACGGAAGCTAAATTAGTTTTTGGAATGCTACTGGCAATATGTAGTCCTTCCATCTTCGAAAGGTAAAAATAATGAGCATATTGGATCCTGATTGACTTGCCGGGATTTATGATTTCTGAGATTTACCATTTACTTTATCCTACCAGGGCATGCAATGAAGATACCATTTTAGCAAAATCTTTTACAAATTTCATAACGTAGCCAACTAAGCCCAGAAATTAACAAAGTTTAGTTTCAGGTTTAGTTGTTGGCATTGGGACACTGTCCATATTTTTAAGGATCTATGGCCTTAACTTTTTTTTTTAAAGAAATAATATGCCCTTCATTTTTCGACAGATAGCATTTCTCAGACAGGAGACAAAACCTTATCTAATTTCTTCACGATTATATGAATGGGAGAGGAAAAGATCAAATATATCATCACTATGAAGTAACAAAATTTTAAATGGCAAACCTTGTAGACATGTTTCCATCCGCCTTTGAAAGCTGGCAAGCGCATTGCACATGCCGTAGGATTAACAGATGAACTCAAATGGACTTGGTGACCTGACGATGAAAGCAGTCTTACTGATATATTTCTCTTCCAAATGCACACTGCAAATATCACTGTGCTGTACCCAATGAAATAAGGAATCATGCTTCTTTAAGACACCAATACTGGTCTTAATCCTTGGTAAAAGATAAGCATCTGTTCTGGTTCAAAGGTTCACAAATCTGTAGTGATCCATCTTTTTTTCTTTTCAGAACAGACTAAAATAATAGTTTTCACAGATTATTCATTTCTCCAACCACTGCTTATGATGTCACTCACGTAACTTCAGCTTGCACATTAACTGGTACCCAAAGATGTGGTATTCTGATGAGTGCATGATTATTCATTTTTTTTTTTTTTTTGGTTTGTGTTTAATGATGGTGGTGTAACCTGAATCATCAAGCCCCTTGCCTATCACAAATGAATGTTTTGTCGATAAGACTCTAAGTCAATCAAGGTAACATTAACTGAGCTCTGATGGATCAATACCCAGCTTGAAATGAAAGTTCCCATCTACAATTGACTGTGAATTGTAAAAATTATGCAATATTGACAAGACTTCTAATATCTTCGCCATTAAAAAATCTTGATTTCTAACAGTTGTACAAAACTCCAACTCTAGATCTCCATGAACGACCTCAATATGAAATATTTCCCGTTAAATGGTATAAGCAGGAAGACATTTATCCTCTCTCCTCAGATTAGCTACACATACTGAAATTAATTTGGAATTTGTTTTCTTTTTGGCAGTTGATTGTATTTCAATCCAGCTTGCTGAACTAGAACTGTTATTTCCTGAGAAAACACACATCTAATGCAATGCACATTCAAAATAGATGTTGCCATCCCAGTGAAGGTTGATTTTTGGGAGGGTGTACTGAAGCAAGCTGCGTTAGCTGCGAAGCCAAACTAGAGGGGTTCGGGGGCTTGCTCCCCTGGAAAGTTTTTGAAAAATGGACATTAAAATGTGCATTGTGCCTTACCTCATAAGTACTTTTTTTTCTTTTGTGTCAAGTTGACGTTTAGATATATAGATGCTTTATTGAGTGTCAATAATAAATATTTTGAAGAATATGTTTCATAAATATACCTTGATGGTTTGCAATGAAAGGAAACTACAAATAATGATATGGAATATTCATTGCTAGATATAATTATGTATAAGGATACTAGTGAATTAAAGTTTCAATTATATGACAACCCTAATGATTTTAAATTGAACGTGGTCAATTTAAAGTATTGGCTAATCATCTGCTTTTATTCCAGTGCTAGGTGAAAAGTTATCTTCCATTGTTTGTGCCAAATAACTTGTTTCTGTAAGGCTCTACATATTTATTCCAATCAGGGGCTACTGTGAAGCACTTTACATCTGAATATGGAAGATGTTTCAAATTTGTGTCAAGACTTGCATTTATAGTAGCAACTTGAAAACAAAGAATATCAGAATCACGTGTTTTCAAAACAAATCATCAGATGTAAGTGTCAGCCATGGAATTCTTGTAAAATATATTTTTTTCTATAAAGAGAATGTTCGTGTGTTGACTTGTGTGGCAGCATGACAAACAGATCTAGGATGTGTATTCTCTAGACTTCTGTCATTATAAACACTGGGAATATTAATCAAACGTCTTGAGTGAGTGGTTAGATACACCACCACCCTCCTGTCTCCAGCAATATACCAGGATTTAGTCATTCATATTCTGATATTATGGAAATGGCCAATTGCCATTTTATATTCATTAATTTTACTTTCAAATGTATAAGTCAGTGATGCTTTCTTCATGAAAAGATTAACAACTCAGGCTTTTGGACTTAATAAACGATCTCAATGCAGTTGTGATTTGTAAAGTGTGATGACAGACACCAGTACTCCAATTTTCACCAAAGATTGTGTAGTTGATATGACGGTCACCTGATTTAGAGACAACTACATTCAAAACGTTGAAAGTCTGAACTATTATTATTGTCATGAGTCTTAAAGCATGTTAATATATTCTCCTGGTCAAAACTTTAGGCAACCGTTTCATCAATAGTGAGTGTTCAGTGGAATCTCCGTATTAAGAGTCTGGAAACACTTCTCACGAACACAGAGTCTTGGATTTACTTGTGGCAATGTATACATGCATACAAGTAGGCCTACGTATAAATATGGTCCATAGAATGTTGATACAAATTATATTTTGAATGTCATGTACCTGTGCATTACACCTGTATGCATAGATGATTTGTATACTGTACCAAAATTAAAATAATTAACAAACAAGAGCATTACACAAATTAACAATTTAATAGCAACTAACCAACCTCAAATTTAAATATGCCTAGCGTACATGTGCAGGATACAAGTGATCAAGTGTATGAATTTTTTCACTGTCATTTTACACACATACTTACCTGAGAATGGAAAAGAATATCATATCCATATATTCATGCACTACCATTATGCACGGTCAATGCACTGTTCATGTGACACCATCTTGTTTTTGTCCATTTAACATTTGAAGAAGTTAATGATACTGGTTTGCACTTACAAATCTACACTGTAGCTTCTCTTCCAACACATTACACACACTAAGAATGTTGACGTCGCCATGTTCCAAACAATTTTTTTAAGTTCTCCTGACCATGCTAATTCTTCAGTAAGTTTCTTTATTTTAGGGTTATTCAGAACAACAGTGTCACTATAACAATCATCATCACTCTCATTTTCATTACATTCACTACTTTACTGATCACAAACAATGTCCACTAATCTATCTTCCCAGCCCTCACGTAAGTCTTCACCAGCTGGGTATTCTGCATCAATGTATATTCTGTTGCAAATGACTATAGGTAAATGTTCTCTCAGTCTTTCTAACAATGTTGCTAAAGGCACTGTGTCTTCATCATCTTCATTGTCAGCAGTAGATCTATCACTGGCCACTGGGAAGCCATGTCTGGCAAAGCACTTTGTCTTCACTACTTTCACAGGCTCAACAATCCAGTGACAAGTGTCCAATATACTGACCCTACCTGCCAATTCACCTGCAGACAAACCGTTTTCCACTTTTGCCAAAATTGAATGCAACAGTCTCTTTCTGTAGTGCATCTTGAAAGCTTGTATTATTCCCTGATCTAGCAGTGACGTAGTGTTGGCAGGAAGAAACACAACTTTCACATTGCTGAGATCACAGCGATCGAAAGACAGCACATTGTCAAATATCAAGATCACTTATCAGCCTTTCTCTCTCGAGCTCATTATCCTGTTAAAACCTTTCAGCCACCCATTCTACAACACACCAGTCATCCAGACTTTCTTGTCAAATTTCTACTGCACTGGAAGCTGCTAGGTCGAAATATGTTTGAAGCATCTTGGCTTCTCTGCCTTGCTGAGAAAGTGGGCATTCAAACTCCCCCAACTTGTTCCCACACAGTGTAACTGTTAGACATTCCTTAGAACACTTACAATCAATACAGTCCTCGCCTTTCCCTGCTATTGTTTTGTCTGGTAGAGCTTGGAAAATGCACCAGTTTTCATCCATTTTGTCTCTGTCTGCATAGTAATTCACACGATTTTGAGCTTTTGTCAGCCAATCTTCAACAGAATAACTGTCCATGCTTCCTCATTCACTGCAGATGGTTGAAAAGGAAATGTTGTGTCTTGCTCTAAACCCGACAAGCCAGCCATTGGAACCATTAAAATTGGCCATTTTCCAGGGTTTTTTTTTGATAATGCGAGGACCTTTTCTCTCAACGTAGGTTCAGACATGGGAATCTTTATAGACTGGCCCTTGGTAAACCAGTCCCACATGGCTTGGTCAACTAACAAACACTGTCCTTTCCGTTGAGAGCCTTCATTTTGTTCATATCCTCTAATGCACTCTGCCTTTCTTTTCAATATTTGCTGAATCTGAGTTTTGCTAACTCCAAATTCCTCTGGATTTGTGATTGGCATTTGCTGTGACTAGCCTCTATAATTTTCATTTTCTCCCTCAGGGGAGTTCCCTTTTCTGACAAGACATTTCACCACTGTGATAAAATATCAATGTTGCTGGAGAATGTAGACTCTCGATCCAGTTGAACTATCCAACTGCACAGCTAGAAAGCTTGATGATGCTTTGATTCTTTGTGAATTTTGGTGAGCTTTTATCATCAAAATTGATCTTTGATGGAAATTTCAATGAAAATTGCAGTGAGATTTGGAATTTTCATTTGTGATGGGGTAAGAATCAGAGAAACAGTCATACCGCACGACTTCAAAAATGTGCTGAAGAAAAGTAATAACAACAGACAGATCCATAAACACTCTAATTATCTTACTAAACCAAGCTTTTACCATGGATTAATTATGATAATTTTATCAATCCCACGAAATTATCAGCCAAGCATGGAACTGTGATCACTGGACCACCACTGAGTCCACCTTTCATCTATTTAGATAAACAGTCATGTTGATGATGCACCCTGTACCTATGAAACCAAATTGCTCAGGTAAAGAGATGCTATTGAAAACATTGCCTTAATCAGCTGTCAATGTGACAAAACTACTCAAATGCACTGACAGCTTGAGTAATATTGTGACCACAGCAATGGTCACAATGTAGCTTTCAACAAGCTGCTCAGCGTCATGCCACTTTGAAAACCATTGATCTCTTTATGATGATAGCTTTCTTTGGTCATAGTATGGGATTTCCAAAGCCTTTGGGGGACTGAAAATGTAGTTGCAGTCCTGAATAGCAAGATGTTTCCATTGTACACTTCTCTATTAATGTAAAAAGGTAGGATTTTTTCAGGACTGGGAAAATATGGTCTTAATCGAGGAGTATTCATTTCGGGGAGTTGGTCATAGTTGGAGATTCCAGAGTATCTATAAGGCTATGTTTGGGGAGTTTGTTTATTTTTTGTACCGTTGCTTTCATTACCTATTTTGGTAGAATTTGGTGATCCGGAATAGGACCCTTTAATTTGAAAGTGGCACATGTCAGTGGTGGGTATAGTCCAACCCACCTCTTCAAATAGGCCTGGACCCTCAAGATGGCATGTTGCTGATAAGCTTGGGTAGATCAGTCTGAGGTATTCGGTACCACTAGTCTGCAAGCCAGTGTGCCATTTGGTCCAGTGTGGCTGCAGGTCCATCAGAATTGTCACTGACTCAATGGCTATGCACATCCCTTAAATGTTCAAGGGGGGGGGGGGCAGGTCAGGAATTGGATGGTGTGCTGCTGGAGATATTGCACAGGGTCTCGTTTAGTATGTGGCCATCTTTGTCTTGCTGGAACAGTAGCCCAAGATGTTGCTGGAACCATTCAGTAACTGTTGGCAGGATCTGTTTCACATAGCGCTGACCTGTTAGAGTTCCATTTACCCTGATAAGTTCTGTTCTCCCCCCCCCCCCCCCCCAGTGTGATTGTGCCTCTCATCACGATGCTGCCTCCTCCATAGCAGTCATGTTCCACCATGCACGAATCCACGGATCTCCCTGAAGGCTTACATCTAACTCATATGTTCCCATCATAGAAATCAAGACACAATCATTGCTCATCCAACCACATCACACTCCTCCACAGATTATAGTCCAGTCAGCATGTTGCTGACACCACTGTATCCATGCAGCCTTGTGTGCAGGACTGAGGGGAATATGGATGGTAGGGCAGTATGACCACAGTTTGGGAAACGTCATTTGCATGTTAATTGTATGCTGTGATCCTGCAATGTTGCAGGCCAGGTGTCACTGCTGATGACACTTTTTCACTGAAAGGAACCTGTGTCTCTCGGTACATAGCACCAGGTTATAGTGGCCCCTCCCATCTGAAAGTCTTAGTCTTCCAGATCCAGCTTTTCTCATGCAACCTCTCGTTTCTTGAAAATGACCCCACCTCCTTTGTACCATTTACTTGGAGCACCCCATGCTCCTGTCAACCTTACACTGAGGTAGATCAGCCTCCAGCAGGTCAGAGATCCTGCCTCTGTTGAATTCAGAGGGCTGTGAGTAACTTGTATGGTTTATAATTATGGATTCTTATCGATCCCAGTGTTGCCAGTGGCCCCATATAAAGCTCATAGGCATCCCAATACCAGACACACCTTTTGCACTTTTGTCCCTATTATCGCATTTCCTGGACATTTTGCTTTTGTAAGACCACTCAAGCACACTATTAACTATCCTGTACCAGTCATATAACAGCCCATGTTACACTCATGTTTTCTACACTAACCAGTATTTAGAGCAGCCCATGTTAAACCAACAAGAATGCCTGGTTTGTTGGGTCAGGAGTCTATGAATACGTAATTCTATATAGTCGTTTTTGTTGTGTGGTTGTATGGATTTTACAGTGTTAGTCTCAAACTTTGGTAAAATTGTAGCAAGTTTGGTAACAGGTAATTTTACAAAAATGACTGAAAATGAATGCAAAGAATTTTGGAAAAAGGCAAAACAGCTATTAAACCTAGCAAAATACGGGATCTAATGTTAGACTAGAATATTCATTTGTGGCAGAAAGGCATTTATATTTTTTTTAATAACATTACCTTATTTCCAATCAGCACCAATTATCTCAAAATTTAAAGTGGCACCCCAGACAGTTTACCGCCACCTATTTTAAGAGATTAATGGTTCAATATGTGAAATGCAGATTATGTCAAGTATGTATTTATATTCTGACTGAACGTGTTAAGAGATCTGTTCTCCTGAGAATAGACTGCTGAAGTAGTACATCATATTTGTCTGTCTGTTAGAGGTTAATATAGGCATTAAGCACCCTCCAGTAGCCTATCCCCCAATGTCATTTTTGATACCTTTGTTGCTTCTATTTCTATCATTTTTTCTGATAAGTGTTGAATAATGTCTTGTATTTTGACCTTTTCCCTGCGTATTTATAAGTTTGACGTGTGGGTGTGTGTCCAATGTATTTTTGATACAGACTATAAAAGGTCCTGTCATACATTGTACAGTGCAGCTTACATCGAAATACATTCATTCTTCCTTTCTCTTGGGAAAACACTTCAGAGAAAAGAGGGGCCACATCCTTTATTATGTTTCTTGTTCTTGGTTTGAAAGACGGGACATGCTCTTGATGAGCCCAAAATGACTGAGAAAACAGACAACTATACTACGAAGACTCCAAGTCATCTACCAAGCTACCAATGTTAATGTGTGCACGTTTACTTGTAGATGATCTCCACGTAATGGCACTGTACATGTGCACACATGCACATGTACATGCACAAAGATATGAGTGTGCGTAACAATTCTCGCATCCATGACGAGTAATAGCAAACCAAATGGTATCTAGTATGGATATAAGCTGTAATAACCATATGACTTTCAAATGAAAACCCATTGTAAGTACTTATAGTGCCAGATTTAAGCCATATGATTCTGATGTGGCTTTTTAGCTCAGCTGACTTGTCAGTTAGCTGAGCTTATCTTATGCTCCTCCCTCCGCCTGTCGTCTGTCAACAATTCACATTTTCGACTTCTTCTCCGAAACCGTCAGCCAGACCCACTTTAAATTTGGTGGGGATATGGCTTGGGTGGGTCTCTACGACGTTTGTTCAAATGGTCACGGTCCAGTGATTTTTGGATTTTTTAATGAATTTGTTTATTTTTTGGGGGAAAATCTTAAAAAATCTGCCTCCGAAACCCCATGGCCAACTGCTTTGAAATTGCATAGGGTCACTTCTGGGGACTCCCAGGCTTTAAGTTGTTCAATAGGTGGCGCTGGGATTTTTTTCTTTCTTTTTTTTTTTATCAACTTTTGTGCGTTTTCGCTTTTTTTGATTTCTTCTCCAAAACCCGGTGTCAGATTGTGCTGAAAAAAACTTGGTAGAAATGTTCTTTGTGGAAGGGTCACATAAGATTGTTCAGTAGGGAGCGTTGCTGTGGATCCCTGATTTTTAACGATTTTTTCAATTTTGGTCTTTACTGGTCAATGCATAGGTTCCTATTGATTACTTGTAAATCAATGGGGATTGCAATGGTAATTCAGATTTTCAACCTCATCTCCAAAACCACCGCCAGATTCAAATCAAATCTGATGGGGATGTGCCTTGGAGGTTTTTTTTTTTGCACCAAGCTTGTTCAAATGGTCGTGATCCAGTAATTTTTTTATTTTTAACGATTTATGTTGTTGTTGGTTTTACTTGCCTATTGATTACCATGCAAGTCAATGGGGATTGCAAAGTCAATAGGGTTTGCAATGTTAATTGAGATTTTTTTACCTTTTCTCCAAAACCATCCGCCAGATCCACTTCAAACTTGGTGGGGATATGCCTTGGGTGGGTATCTACTCAGTTTGTTCAAATGGTCGTGGTCCAGTGATTTTTGGATTTCTTATCATTTGTTTTGTTCATTTTTGGGGGAAATCTTAAAAAATCTTCTTCTCTGAAAACGCATGGCCAATTGCTTTGAAATTGCATACGGACACTTCTGGGGACCCCCAGGCCTTAAGATATTCAATAGGTGGCACTGCCATTCATTTATATATTTTTTTATGAATTTTTGTGCGTTTTCACTATTTTTGACTTCTTCTCCAAAACACTGTCTCCGATTGTGCTGAAACCTGGTAGAAATGTTCCTTGTGGAAGGGTCACACAAGATTGTTCACTAGGTGGTGTTGCTATGGATCCCTGATTTTTAACAAATTTTTCAATATGGGTACTTATGGGTCACAGCATACATTCCTATTGATTACTGTGCACGTCTATGGGCATGGCAATGGTAATTCACATATTCAACCTCATCTCCAAAACCACCTTCCAGATTCACTTCAAACTTGATGGGATGTGCCTTGGGTGAGTCGGTACCAATTTTGTTCAAATGGTCATGATCCAGTCATTTTAAAAATATTTTATGGTTTTAATGTTGTTGCTTTTACATGCCTGTTGATTACCATGCAAGTCAAAGGGGATTGCAGAGTCAATAGGGTTTGCAATGTTAATTGAGATTTTTGACGTCTTCTTCAAACCCATCAGCTATATTCACTTCAAACTTGGTGGGGGATATGCCTTGGGTGAGTCTCTACTAAGTTTTTTTTTTCAAATGGTCATGGTCCAGTGATTTTTGGATTTTTTGGGGTTTATTTTTTAGCCAAATCTAAAAAAGTCTGTATCCGTGTATATACTTGGCCAATTACTTCGAAATTGCATAGAGACACTTCTGGTTAGGAGCTTGACACTTGGACAGTAGGTAAGTGATCTTGACCTCATTTCCAAAGTCACAGGACAAATTAAATTAAATTCACTTTTTATACGATAACTTGAGAACTATTTGAGCTAGGACACATATATTGCACACACAAGTTGTCCTCAGGGAAGGCCGGACATAGACTGTATATGAGTGACCTTGACCTCATTCCCAAGGTCATGGGGCACTTATTCAAATTTCATTTTTTTTGGTCCTTTTTTTGGGTTAACCTTAAAAAATCTTCTCTGAAATCGCTTACACGATGCGTTAATAACATGCAGGAAACTCCTTGGGAATTCTAGTTCTTAATTTGTTCACTAGATGGCGCTGCGATTAAAAAATCATGATGTTTTGTGTATAATTGCTATTTTTGACTTCTTCTCCAGAACCGTCACTCACATTAAGATGAAACTTGGTGGATATGTTCTTTGTGGTAGGGTAAAAAAAATTGTTCACTAGATAGCACTGCTGTCCTGATTTTTAGCGATTTTTTTAATTCGGGTACTTATCGGTCAATGCACCTTTCATATTGATTATCATGTAAGTTAATGGGCATTGTAATGCTAATTCACATTTTTGACTTCTTCTCCGAAACCATCAGTCAGAGTGACTTCAAACTTGGTGGTAATGTACCTTGGATGGATCTTTACCAGATTCGTTCAAGTGGTCACGCTCCGTTGATTTTTGATTTTTTTTTGGGAATATCTTTGTTATTTTTTCGTGCAAATCTTTTAAAAATCGCAAAGGTATTTGTACATGTCAGCTGAGCACAGGACTGTCACAATCCTGTTGTTTTCATAGTAGCAGCGTTTTTAAAGACAGGGAGCCAATGAGTCTAAAAAGTATCAGCTAAATGAATATTTAAATAAATAAATAAATGAATGAATGAATGAATGAATGAATGAATGAATGAATAAATAAATAAATAAATAAATAAATAAATAAAT
Organism: Hermodice carunculata; assembly: GCA_964020975.1. Taxonomy (NCBI): domain Eukaryota; kingdom Metazoa; phylum Annelida; class Polychaeta; order Eunicida; family Amphinomidae; genus Hermodice; species Hermodice carunculata. The sequence continues at coordinate 50,950,646 of OZ026627.1, forward strand.
AAATAAATAAATAAATAAATAAAATATGAGCAATGTAGTGACTTTATCTACCTGTGCAGAAAAGCTGTTCAGTAGCTGCTACACCTCAGGCAAAAGGTCCTAGAACCATAGTGTAGCAGCAAAATAAAAAAACTTGCGCTATAACATTTTCTGCAATGGGAATATCGCTGGTATTGTAGCCATATTGCACTATGGCTGCCATGTATCCACTGCTTGAAATCAGCACAAAAGATTGTAACGCCAACTGTCTAATATATAAGTAATCATTTATTTCTCCCACTTCTCAATAAAATATGCATGAGTACACAGTAAAGAATAATTATCTCTTTGTCGTATGAAAAGTTCAGAATATTTGCTCAATTAGAGAGGACATTCAAGCTGTGTGTATTGAATGATGTCTGGTATCTTTGAATCCAAGCAAAATTGAACTACCCTATAAGAACTATGGTGGACTTTTCAAGTATAAAACTGCTTTGTAACACAGTGTCCATTTGCATGCGATCCCCATCCAATTCAAGCATTGCAACGTCCTGCTGTCCTTCCAGGAAGCATAAACAGTTCACTTTGTTTCTCCGGTGGTCAGTCACCCGTACTATTCGGTTATAACCGAATAACTCCATGAGATCAAAGATTGACCAAGCACCAGGGTAGTGCCAATCTATCGACCGGATTCATATTGACAAACAGAATTATTACGGTCAGCTGAAAACTGGTGGAGGTTAGTGCAGTAAGGTTTCATTGTGACGCATCCAGTTATCTATAGCAGCTGCTTTGGATTCACACGTCTTTGTTTATGACGCTTCAGATCTACGGCAATCAGTTTCCAGTGCATCCACCCAATTGCTTTGCTCCGCCCTTTGCCCACTTTCTCTATTTTGCAATTGTACCGGGTTTTCTCCTGATTAGGCAGCTGGGCTTTCCCCTCCTTTGAAAAGGTAGACATTACGTAATTAGTACAATAATATATGTTGCAACATCAACCCGAGTAGAGGATGACGCAAGGCTTCATTGTATATGGAATGGGGGGGGGGGGGGCACTGCGGGTATGAAACTCAGACCCAAAGGAAGGTGAATCAATAAGAAAATATGGGGTCTTTGGGAGCTGGTATTGACAAAATGTCGGGGTAGAAATGCATATCTCAAAAGGGGACAAGAGCCGTAATTGAGCTCGAGTACAATTTATGGGAGTCTTTGGGAGCGACAATTAAAAACATGGGGCTTTTACGGGGGGGGGGGGGGGGTACCTCCATGTAGTATTGTACTGGGTATATGCCGCGGGAAAAGCCCTGTTTTCATTACTCCCAGGATTAGAACCGCCCCCCTCCCAAAAAAAATGTTCACAGCTGGATTAGGATAGGGGTTACAATTAGGATGGACCAATGCAGCACCCCTTCTAACACATTACAGGATTAAGAAAGGCTACCTTTTTACATCTGGTCTAGCACTTAGATAGGGTATTGTATAAAATGTCCGAGGCACACACACACCCTGATGTTGAGGATGGGCCCCCCCTTTCCCGGCCTTTAGGATCGATGGTTTGAAAAAGGGGGGTCTTTGAGAGCGACAAGAGGTCAAATGGGGGTCTTTCCCGAGGAGCCTACCCATAATGGTAAATAATGGGAGTACCCCTCCCCCTCCGGGTATAGATACATGTCTATTTTACAATAGAATATCAAATACAAATAGGCTAATCAGTTTTTCTCGTCATGGAATAAGAAAAGTTATCCACCATCTCAAGAAAACTATATTACTAAACGTATATCGATATGTCGAATACAATTATAATATTTTATTAATTCTGTGTTTGACATTAGCATTATTCAACTAAACTGTACTCGCCTGCATCAGTGACGTACTGCATTAATATTTTAGACTGAATCAAATCTGGGCAAGGTATATTTGATTATACGTTACACGTGCGTGGGACAAGGATGACGAACGTAACCAAACATAGCATACGAGGTCGGCGTTGAAAGGAGACATAGGGCACATTTTCTCGAAAGAATACCCAATTAAACATATATAAAATAAAATCGTACATGGTTGGAAATTTGGCCACTCAAAATTTTCCCACAAACAGCGATCCCTCTCGAGAGACAAATTGAAACTTACTACACTATATAACAGGGCGGGCGTAATTCATGCCATAATTTTCAATAATGTTTGTCAAGAATCCTCGAATCAAGCACACACACAGAGACTATGTATATATATATATATATATATATATATATATTATAGCATGCTTTGTTGACGATGTGAAGTATATCTACGAGCACTGGATGCCATATAGCAGAACGAGTGAGCGAAGCGAACAAGTTCTGCTAAATGGTTTCCAGTGCGAGTTGATTACTTCATATCGTCTACAAAGCATGCGTTAAAATTTTTATCTCATGTTTGGGTCGATTTGTACATTTCAATACAGAAAGCAAAAATAAGAACGTCATTTGCAGAAAGTTTTACTCCTCATCAACACAATTACCGATGAAACCGGAAGAGTACCGATACATCATATCGCGCTATAGCTTTAAGGCCTATGATACGGTATTTATACAAGCCTGTTATAGTACTAAAATCGACCTAAACATGATGTAGGTATGTATGTATGTATATATATATATATATATATATATATATATATATATATATATATATATATATATATATATATATATGTATGTATATATATATATATATATATATATATATATATATATATATATATATATATATATATATATATATATATATATATATATGCCCTTGTGTGTGTTTGCGTTCATAAAATACCATATTAAGACCTACTTGTACGGCCCTCTAAATAATAAATATTGTAAAGATTTCCCGTTTTGGATACAGATTCCACATATGTATTCTTGAATTTCAGTATCATAAGGAATTATGTGATAACGTTTTTCAAACTCTCCGCCGTATCAACTCTACCTATCTTGATCTGTTCTGAACTTCTGTGAAAAACCAACAAGGCCTGACACACACTGCACAGACCATGTGGCCCAGAGGCCATGGTATTTTGTTGCTCTTCCATCACAGGCGGGTACAAGGACAAAACCACTGCTGCTGTGTCTCAGTTATTAAATAAATGTAAATCAAAACTTCAGAAATATGGAACCTGAAACTTAGCATAATAGAAAGGGAAGAGGACCAGCATATTTTGCATTTTTCAGTATAATTAATTAATTAATCATTAAACAAATAAATGTATATTTTTATGATTTTTTTGTATTAACATACTGACATTATAATGTAACTCATGACATGATTAGCCTTGAATTGTGGTCATACCCATGTCTAGGCAGCGCTTCACTTCTGCATTGTGATCTTTGAAGGCTTCATCGTCTATGGGTGTTTGGCACTTCTCTGCTTTTGCCAGCATTTCCTTTGCTCGTGGAATTTGTCCAAGGCGAAAGTATAGCTCTGTCATCGCTATGTAAGTGTCCCAATTCTTAGTTTGGCTTAAAGCGTCATTAAAAAGACGCTCCGCCTCACGTAAACTTACATACATTTCCAAGTAGCCATTTAACAGAATATAGAAAAGGTCTGTCTTATTTCTATTTAGTTTCTGTCTCAAAGCATCCCTCATTGCCTTTATTTTCTGGTGGCATATAATACTATTGTCTTCAAAGTGCACAGATGCCCTGGCGTGCGAAAATGGTATGGTACAATCTGCTTTGGAGCACATTTGTAGAATCTTGCACCAATTCACATGGATTTGAGCTGCGTCTGAGCAAACAATATTTTCATTTTTTGCATACTTAATAGCCTGTTTGAATGCCCGATAGGCTTCATTATGTTGGTTATTAATATAGTAAGCTGTCCCCAGCTTTTCAAACATTTCATAGCGTTTATACCAATCCTTTGTGACAAGTGATTCAAAAATTTCTATGGCATGAAGAAGAACATAATCAGGGACTCTGTCCTTTGCAGTTTCCTTGCTATCATTCCGAGCTCCTTTGCTCCGAAATATGTTCTTGGCATTTTCTAGGTAAGAGATACCATGGCGGGCCACTATAAAATTGTCATTTGGGAATTCGCAGATGGCTTCTATTGATACATTACTCGCCTCTTTAAACTTTGTGTGTTTATCATAATAGCTAATACGACAGGTGTAATTGTGCAAATTTCTGACGTCACCAGGAGGATGACGGGGGCGAAAATTTGCATACTCGTCTAACTTTATCTTATAGCGATTGTGGCTGATGAACCTGTCCATCCACTTTTTTCCAGCAGGGGTACTGCGTGATGCTACATCCAGTCGAAGGATATGGGAAAATATCATTTGCTGGTCTACGTTTTTCAGCTCTAGAGCTTTTAAGACATAAAGCCCAAGTTCCTTGCGTCTTGACTCTGTAGTATCAGGTAAACGGACAAGCCTGCACATTGTGAATATCAAGTTCAGAAGAACCACAGGATGACTTGGGTCTTTTTCGTGTAATTCCTTTAGCTCTTCATACGCCTTTTCGTTACAAATGCTGCCGCTGACCTGTATAAACGCGAAAGCCTTTGCATACCTGGCTTCAGATACTGAGGTGTCAGTACATTCTTTATCAATTAAATCCAGTTGCTCTTTACAAGCGGTGTAGTTCCCTTCTTGGTAATGAATGTGTGCCATGAAGGCAAGTGCCGGCAAGTGTTGGGGCGTTGCTGCTATTTCCTTCAGTTGATTCATTGCAGAAAGCCTTTCTCCTTCCATAAATGTCGTGTAGGCAACAATTACTTTTGCCGCCAGCGACTGTTTTTGGCAGTCCACGGTGGTCCATTTCTTTGCTATCCTCTGAACTCTTTTAAGCTTATTAGAGTCCATTTCCAGATTCCAGTTGAAGGGATAGCAGAGAGTTGCAAGTCTTACTTTCAATACATCTGTGGCCTCACTTCCTTTTGGGATTACATGTATTTTCTTAAGACTTTTTGACTTTTGATCATCATTAGCTGAAAGGAAAATAATAAACTATAGACAAATAACTGGTATGACAAGTTGTATAATGTAGCGTATCCAGTAACCTGATGGTATTTGAGTAATGTACAGTTCACCAGGAATCGTAAAGTTTTCGTTCACAACCACAACATTTGATTAACATTACCACAGATGACATAGTCTCGAATGCGTGATTTTATCTACATGGATGCATTGCAACTGACACAGCTCCTGAACTTTCACATAGCAGTGTACGTCGTTGTGGGGGTTTGCAGTGTTTTAGGGTGTCAAAACCTCCATGAACAACTGAATCATACAGAACTAGAAAATTACAAATGGAATGAAAAATGAAGTTCAGTTTTCTAACATTCTTATTTGTGCGTTGATTAAAATTGTTGATAAAACACTTAAGTGAATAATTGAATGTTTTAGCACATGTCCATTATATAATAAACTGCTTTGTATGCTGACTGTGGGCCTGAAGTCCTGTGTTTCTCTCTTTCAGTTTAGTACTGACAATGTCACTCCTCCTCCTCCTCCTCCTACTACTACTACTACTACTACTTCTTCTACTACTACTACTACTACTACTACTACTACTACTACTACTACTACTACTACTACTACTACTACTACTACTACTACCACTACTACTGATATCAACAATAATAATAAAGTGATTGAAATGATGACACAAATAATGTGTAGCTACAAAGACAGAACTTATCATTATGCTGTTCTCTGCTGCCATCTAAAATATTATGTCGTTTTTTACCGTAAGAAGCAATACACTAGTGTAATGTGCATAGACAATGTACTTTTACCAAGAAGAGGCAGATTCGGATTCGCTCTGTTTTCTGTCATGTGTCCATCCATGTTTTTATGTTGTGACAGGCTGCTTAGTTCATACGCTGGATCTACAGTGATCGTTGTGTCAATTGCCTGAACAAAGCAGAGAGAGTACAGAATGCGCCACGCGTGTCTTAGTTCAATGTGGTCTATAAATAGATCATCGATGTTGTTTAATAACGGTGATTAAGGATGCATATTAATAAAGTTTATAACCAAGCACAATGTCACATCTGCGGATATAATGCCAATATTTTAGCAACTATCCACTGATTACGAAACACACGATTCGTGCAGAATTTAGATTAGCATATTTATTATTCACTAGTCTGTTGTACATAGTGAAATAAACAGATATTTGCTCAAATTTGGACAACTGTGTAATTAATAATTTTTAAATCGCTATGTTATAACAAGTTGTAATGTTTTACCTCTTCGTCATTCAAATTTTCATCAGCGTTGGTAGGTGTGTATCCTGATCAAAAGAAAAGTTCGTTAGTCTGGTTCCATCTCAATGAAAATGCATTGACAAAATGAAGATGTCAGGGCAGCACGAAGCCACAGTAACGTCAATTTTACATATACTCATTCGAACTGATTCTATTGAAGTGACTCATAACACTTTTTCTACTGGATTTACACATATACTTTGTTGAATAACGAATTAAATCAACTTAAAAATAAATTCCATGCTGGCTACATCAGACAGATATCGAATGTATGCAAAACTGCAAAATTCATTTGAATTTTCTCGAATCAAACAAGAGGCCCATGGGCCTAATGCTGTGCTCACTACCATCACCAAAATAGGTCAAGGTCACTGATCTTACAGTATATATTAGCACTGGACATGCTCTATATATTATATAAATTTGGCATGTCCAATTACATGTAAATCATTTTTCGATATTTAGAATTTCGTATCTTTTAACCATTTTAACTCACAATTTCCGTCAAATTATAGGTGGCGCAACTAGTATCATAACCAACCGAGATTGTGACCTTTTCTACAATCCCACTGAATTTCATGAAGATCCATAAAAAATTAAGGATGCTGGACCAGTCACAAGATTTTTACATTTTGACCTGCAAATTACATCATACTATAGGTGGTGCCACCAACATTGATGTCGACAAAGATTTTCACACATTTTAAGTCCTAAAATTTACACGGGCGTAATTAAGAATTGTGGGGTGCAAAGCTTTCAAAAGATGACCCCTATATTCCAACTGGCCATTTGACTTTGACCTTCAACTCGAAAAAATATATATATTAAAAGTGTGTGCCCCCCTTCATCAAATCCGGCTTTCCATACGTGGTCTGTTTGTTCAGATCGGGTAATATCTTTTCGAGTAATTGAAGAAAAACAATGAAGTTGGACAAGCGCGAAACTCCATAATTGCCGGGTCACGGTGACCCCCAAAAAGAGTCACCAAATACAGTTTTATGTTCAATGTAATCAAGTGCCATTTTGATCTGGAGGCTCATTTCTCTTTGCTATTGGTGTCAAGCTACACCCTGCCAGTACAAAATCACCGCTTTCAACTTTACAGGCATGGTGACCTCACGAAAATAGGTCAAGATCAGTGATATTACAAAACTTTCTAGCATTGGACATGGCCTATATATCCCATAAATTTGACAGGTCTAATCCAATTACTTTTCCCAGATATTTATACAAACTGTCATGAGCGGTGAACTTTCTGGCTGGTACGAAATGATTCTGGGCAGGAAACCACGAGCCGCGGAACGCCTCGTGGTTTCCATGTGTAGCATCATTGAGTACCAACCAGAAAAACACACGAGTGATGGTTTGCTATTTATCCCATAATATTTCTATGGACTGTTCCGTTTAAGTAGACAACAAACGACAGCTTAATAAGCAAAAAAGAGGCCGGAACTGCGTAGAAAAGCATAACCACCCAGCACTGCCATGCGCGGATGAATAGGTGTATTTTTCTAGAAATGTAAAGCAGTACTATGTGCCATGGAAAGCAAACGTTGTAGCCTTAATACATACCTTTATTACCATCCAAGGGGTCCCATTATGAGATAAGGAATTTTATAACTTAAAACACATTTTGGCTCATCACATGCGTGAAATCATAGGTGGCGCCACTAGAATCATATGCAGCCTTGAAGATCCACCAAAAATTAAAGGTCCTAGAGCGTTCACAAGAATTTCACATACAGACCCATATATTACATAATACTGTGGGTGGTGTCACCAATATCGAAAGGAACCTAGATTCTCATTCACCCTATAAGTCCTGAAAGGTAAATTTGGCTACCTTGAAAACTGTGGACGGTATCGCGCTAACCAGCTAAAGTTTCCGGACGGACAGACAGACATGAACGGTCGCATAAGCTCCGAGACCTTAGGTCAGCAGAGCTAATAAGATATATATTGTCACTTTAATATAGTAAAGCGGTATGCATCAAGAAGATTGCATACATTCATCATACCACAATGTGATATCTAGTTGCTTACCACTTGGTGCTTTCCACTTTGTTTTGTACTTCCAAGCAAGGAATATTGATAAAGATAACAGAACCAAAACTACGGGTAGGCCCACGGAGAGACCGATAACCAGGCTTTGATTTGAGCGTAGACCTGACAGAGAGAAACACAACATATTTATCTGTGACCAATGACGCGGATGCTACAGCGCAAAAGGTGCATGTATACACGTTTAAATACTTTAATTGACAGAGAACAATATCACTGAAATTCAGATTTATGACCATCAATCTCAATATAATTTATTCGTGCTCTCAGTACACGAGATTGTGTTGCAAAACGCATGCATATGTTACCCGCTCTGAAAGCACATGGGTGCAAATTGCCCAAACACAAATGAACGTTACATTACAGTCTACACAACGTCCCTCAAAATGCTTATAATAAAAATTATCTTTATACACAAATAAAACAATCTCTATGTGTGGCTAAGTTCAATCCGAGTCATAATCACTGAAGAAAATGGTGGTCACGTGATTTCTTTTACATGTTGAATAAAAGAAGTGTAATACTAAAATGGTTTGCCAATGTTGCGATCACGCGCGACACACAGTGGTTCTCTGACTTTGCCTTTTCATGCCTCGAACATATTTCTGTGAACATTTGTCGATATTTATGAACAGCTGGGAACACACTACTAATTTTAAATGGCAGTTCCAGTGATACAGAACTCGACTGTCGTAACTACGTGTAGTGTATATAAACATATTTGTCGATATCCATGAAATGATTCATAATTACGTCTTAATTCTGAAGTCAGTACCCCATCTGATTTCCCTACGTGACATGTCTTGGCTATATCCTGAGCTTATGTCTTGGCAGTATACTATCTACATGTACCGTCATTTGGTGTAAAATCGTATTTAGTCTCAACGACTATTTGTCGTGTGATGTCCATTACTTTTCTGATTTTTTTTCAAGAAAGCGTGATATATTCAAAACTCTAACTTCCAATTGCTTTAATGAAATATGTTGGAACCAAATTATGTATAGAAAAAGATTATCTCCAAAGCAGGAAGCGCAAGCAGTTCAGAGTACCATTGTTTTGAAACAGTAAGTATGCTCATATTTTGAGCCAATAGTTATACTGCCGTAAAATACATATGCTATAATAGGAGATGCAGGCATTGTGGTACGGATCATCAATGAATCGTAACATGCAGTGTAACTTTAGTTTTCAACGTTGGACTACTCATTGTATGTTGCTCATAGCTTTAATGCCACAGGATGGTTACACTTACTGCTAGATATGCCATTGTAAAAAACAATACGAAGACACATCTGCTTCTTCTGGAGTGCACCACTTCTGACGTCAGGAATCAGCACAGCACATCTGATACTACTGTTACTTGTCAGAACATCTATCTGACGACTTGCATTTTTTACCGACACACCCCTTCTGGAATAAGTGCTTGAGATTTGTGTATGCGTTCTGCTGCCACCGTTATGATACCATTCCACAGATGGTCCTGGAGTAGACCCGCCAACACGGCATACAAATGAGGTATTTGCTGACACGTATTTGATGGGCATTGCACGAGAGTCGGAGCAATTTGATGTCTTCACTTTGACACCTCTGACATCAGTAATAGAAGGCGGACTGTCCGTTGGGGCTGAAAAGATTGTATATATATATATGCGTGAACATTGAATTCTGAATTTGGAACAAATACAGTTTTAAACATTGCCTCATTACAATAAAATTTGTTTGCCATCACATAACTCCCCTTCATTGTGTACCAATATGCAGATAAAACAGCAGGATAGGGCAACAGTTATAAGTTATATTATGTTTGCCTTCTTGCTTTATGGTACCATCTAAAGATAACAAAAAGCTCAAAATCAACATAACAAGTACTCACCAACAAGTGTTAGATTCCCGTACCCGCTGTACCATATAATGCTTGTCTTGAGTTTCAGACCTACTTTACATTGGTAAAGGCCTCCGTCTGTTATGAGGGGTGTATCTATTTTCAGTTCATGGGAATAGCGTTTAAATGCACCCGTTATGTTTCGGTCTTTAAATGAGTTTCCAGGTCCAGGTTTTGTGTTTGGATTTGGATGAGTAGTATCAAAGTAAATCTCCGTCTCTGTGGCGTCGAACCACTGTACATAAAGTACACTCCGACCTGGCGAGTTGAAAGTACATTTCAGTACAGCCTGGCCAAAGAGTTCTCCCATTATCTGCTTAACATCCACACGATACTCTGTACCGACAGTTCGGAGAGCTATTAGAACAAATGAAGACATTTGTGAGCATATTCCTAATGTAAAGTATCGATCAACTGGCGAACGTTTACCTTTAAATACTTACCAATCCAGTCAAGAATTTTATAAATATGAAAATGTAAGAGAGGAAAATTGACAATAAATGTGTCACTGCACATACACCTTTGCACAAATGATCACGACAAACTGATAATTTAGAAACAAGATTGGAGGAACGGGGTTTTATTATATTTTGGCACTGCTCTCGGAGGAGATGTATTAATTGCAAGTTATAGAAAAATATTGTGCAGGAAAACACAATTTTTCCCCACATATGAACGATCTACTTTGAAGATGGTTTACGCCAGTGCCCACTTCATTTTATATGGATTTATTATACGTTCTAAGTTCAACTTTAAATTTAAGCATAATTTACTCAGTTGCTTGTGACATACTTCAGTTAAATTGTTTAGTTATTCATTTCCGGAAAACTGAAAAATTGACACCAGCAGCTGTTGATCATCGAACAAAAATACTTACCTATGAAAACAAGGGAGATCCAGCTGATACAGACTAATTTCATCAAAACTACCATAGTAAGGGTTGAAAGCTGGAAAAACAAGAAACACAACAGGTATTATGGCATCTGAAGTATATAGAATGATCCCTAGTAAGAAACCAGCCATATTTTAAATATGACCAATAAATTATCTTCGTTAGAATAAAACTGAGTCAAAAGCTTTGTTTACATGTGACCCACAGTAAGGAAAGCTGTTGGCCCTGGGCGTGCAGGTCATAGACAGAATTGTCTGCAAAACTGCTGTTTGTGAACATAAAATTTAAGTCATGTTAAGGCAGACGGTAATTTACACGACGGCGTTTTTGTGTGATTTGAGCTGAAATATAGACTTGCAGCCAATGAAAAAGCACAGGGATTTTTCTTCAATGTGATTGTTCTCAGAAGCCATAGCCGCATTTGGATCTTACATTGGAAGTTTTTTGTGGTCCGGGTTGTGAACTAATCAATCAAATTTGTTTTCAGGCACACCATGCAATCCGAACACATACTCCATAATTTCACTTACAGGTGCTGACATGTCATTGGGTTTCATGTGGGGTTATATTTAAGAGTGGCTTCCATTCCACATATAAATTTCTATTCAGAGGTGGCAGATCGGGTGGTTTGTGCTCATTCTCCCATCAGCAGGCTCATTGATGGTCATAGGGAACAGGGTCCATAGGCAACAGGTCACGTTCTGGCCATGAAAGTTGCATATGTTAGACATATTTCAGACAGCAAGCCAGACAACCACAGAAATAGCTGGGAATGGAAGCACTTCATAAGCAGTCTGACAGTGAGGCAGCACCTGCGAGATAATCATTTAAGCTGGTAGAACCATGTAAATCAACCAATCATATTGAAGAAAATAAAATTGTCAGCAAAGACCATGAGTGCTCGATCATTCAGTTTGTCCAGTGTTTCTAGCATGTTTTTGATTCTCCTTATGGCACTTTTACATGATGATCTTAATTACATAAAATTTTGACAGTTTCCTCACTTAGTTATTGGTGAGGAACTTGAGCGTGAATGTTCAGGACAGAGTGGCTTTTCTGGAGAACGGAATTTTCATTTATGAACGGACAAATTTTCAAATGACAACAAGGTGTGGAGATGTGACAATCCAAAATGCTAGAAGATATCATTAGAAAAGTCAGTTGGTTTAGCGGTTCTCATTCGAGATTGGCGTAAAATTCTAAAATTGACTTATTATTGGGTTTACCAATTGCCAAACTCTTTTGTGCAAAGGGAGTTGACAATAGGGAGTGAACACACAATGGTGGACTGGTTCAACATTTGTAGGGAAATATACACTTAAATTATGCTGTTGCAAAAGGGGCAAGTGGTAGGAACAGGTATTGTTGCAAAAATTAATGAAAGGAAGTGTGGAAAGAGGAAGTGCAATCATGGACGGGGAAAGGATGGATGTTGGGCGTTTATGGGATTGAAAGTGAATCAAGGAAGTGTTTTTTAATGGAAAAAAGCGACGACGCTAACTTACTGTCAATCATCCTAAAATATGTAAAACCGCGAACCATCATGTTGTCAGATTGCTCGAAAGCATATTGCAGTTTAATTATAGATTTACACATGACACTGTAAACCACAGCTAGCAGTTTGTCTCAGTGACTGAAGTGCACACACAAAACATAGAATAAACGTTGCATGCCAAAGACTGTAACCCAGGCATCACTGTACAATAGTTATTTCCAAGAACTTATGGTGCAAAGGGAGTACTTATCAGATGCTGAAGTCAAGCTTAGCAAATTTTCGGATCTGATAAAAAATATTTATCATGCATGATGGAGAGTTTCACATAAAGTGTACAAGTACAGCCCAGTCCTGCACTGGTACCCACTTAAGAAGTGCCGAGCCACCTATGTCCCGATGAAGCTGACACAGAAACCAATAATTGCAGTTTTGATTACTTCGAGGTTTAACTTTGTATGAATAGGCTATATTCATTCCAATTGAGGTTGTGTGATTTGGGGCTATCGCCCCCAAATTACAATAATTTGTTGTTCAGTTTCAACTTAGGGGAGCTTGTACGTGACCCTAACCCTGACCCCAAACCACAAACCCTAATCAGAAGGCCGAGGGTCTGAATCCTTGTCAGAAAGGGTATTGGGTCATTTCTTAAGTTTAGGAAGTATGACAATAGTTTTTTAATTCTCTGCAAACCAGGCACCTTGATCAATGATCAGCTTAGACTAGCAGAAGGGGAACATGCGATTTGAGATGCAGGTTCTCAAAAAATATAGAATAGTTAAAACTAATTATATATCCCTACCAACAATTGTACATAATTCACTCTCACTACACCATGAATATCATGTAAGGATATTATTTCGTAATAAAACCTGGGATATTTCAAAATACCATGATGTGTATTTTTCTCACCTGTGGAATTGTGTCAGTAGATGGCAGCCTCATGCTGTAGGTTTCGACACAGAAGCAGTGGTCAGTGTGAAATACATATATTTTTGGTTTGCTTTATAAAAAAAATTCAACTTGAAATGATATGCATACTGTTTTCTTATTTATGACGCCATGTGTGAAATTAATTTTCAAAAAGTTTTTATAGATGTTAAAAACTCGCATCAGACAATTTTATCAGAGATCTGACATCCTAGATGGGCTATTCCTTTGCGAAATTCTTAGAGGTGTGGCCAATGTGCTGAGACCATTGTCAAGAAATGAAATCTCATGAGACTTGAATACAGATAAGTAAAGTGCATTCTGCCCCATCACAGCCACCTGATATGGTCCCATCAACATGCCTGCAGAAATCAGGAACAGTGGAGAGGGGTCCTGATCTCTGACAAGTTCTTGTTTTGTTTAGAAAGGGCTCATGGCTGGTAACCCGTGTCACTGTGGTGCAAAAGTGATGAGAAGTATGCTGCATGTGTCAATCTAACTGATGGGGCCTTACCAGCGTTATGGTTTAGGTTGGTGTGCGCATGCGTGACAGTTCGACTGTTCAGTGGCATGTTAGCAAATTTATTCAGCCACTTCTCCTTCCCAATCCTCAGAACCAGACCCACATATACTTGTTTCAGCAAGATAACACACATCCTCACACGGGCCGTATGACAATGGCATGTCTGAAGGCCGAGAATGTTGGTGTTTTGCCGTAACCAGCATTTTCCTGGTACATGTGTTTACTTTAGTACGTCTGGGACCAGCTTGGCAAGGGACTTTCCCAAAGGATGCCCTACCCAACCAACTGAATCAGATCTTGAGGGGAATGTAGAACTGCATCTCTCAACCAAGAATACAGTGTCTGATCCAAAGCATGCACTGCAGATGCAAAGCACATGTAGCTGATGATGGTGGCCATACGTGCTACTAAATGTCACTTTTGACATCAGAGGGCACTGAGAAAATGTTATGCAATAGCCACTAATGTCAAGCCTCGATGCACTGGAACATTCCAATCCGCAGTAAAAATCTCTATATATAATAGAATGGATAATTTTTGAACACATAATAAAAATGTTGGACATAAAGCCTGCTTTGAATATACATTGACTGTAAGTATATAAACAGTAGGCCTAACCCACACGTCATAGCAGGGTTATTATGCATGTATCAGTTGGCCTGAAATTCATTCGTAAACACGGAAACGTGACCTGCAATTAGGTGATGCTAATTGTCTCACAATATGTATCAAGGCAAGCATTTCCTTGAATTATTGATTTAAATGTTATTACTAAAGTGTTTGGGAACATGAAAAATATTGTCCTATTTCACAAAGATAACGATTTGTGTCTTATTCTGTTTAAGTTGGCAGGCAAAATGTAGACACGAGACATTTTACCTATGGACAAGTGGTTGTGTCTGCCCTAAAGGTCCCATTACACTGGCAATTACAGCTCATATCTATGATGAACTATGAGGTTATGATGGGATTGTCTGGAAAAATAAGCACGCTACTTCTATTTCCTGTTGCACTTAAGCAAACACATGCCCATCATTAAAGCATTACATTATAATGTTTACCCGCACATGCCCAGCATCAGCATTTGTGAAGATTTGACATCCTCTTGCATTCCATTGCATTTTTGTAACAAAGGCTTGGAATGATTTTTCTTTGGATACCTATGCTAACAGGTAAGAAAATTGCATGTAGCTTTATCGCATTTATAGTACATTTTGTCAAGATTGAAAATCACAGGAACCCACTTGGTATTGGTACCGGGTATTCATTTATCAGTTGCCTTATTATCCTCTTTTAATTTGTTGTATTCACAACATCATTGTAGTCGCATCATTTCTAAAAAATCGTCATTTCAGGTGCATTTGGGGCGAGTTTGTGCCTGACTGTCCAGGAAGGCTCTTCTCCTGAATTCCCTTGTGTGCCAACCGGGGATATAAAGAATGTTGTCTTCGTAAAGTGGGTCGCAAGATTGCACGATTCGACACAGGATGAGTTACCTATCGGCAGCAGAGATCAGGACTCGTCATCCTCAGTGATGAAAACTGCGTTTGAAGATAGGTTTGAAATCACGATGAATTTTTCATTACGAGTAAGAAACATCAGTCTCTCAGACGAAGGTGTGTATGAATGTACAAGCCCAAGATTCCCAAATAAACAGCACAAAGTTGTCGTTCTTGGTAAGTCACCTCACGTGAATTTAATTTTGCTCCTGCATGATGCCCAATATTGCCGAAAAAGTCACAGATACTTCGGTAAATTATGTGTGCAAATGTTCTGAACCACTTACATAATAGGCAAGTTTTCGCAGTAAATACGAAACATTGCCACAAACTTGAGTTGCTGCTTTCATCACAAATCTTTTTAAATCATAAACGTTGCAAAGGCTATACTTCTCTCTGCACCACATGGTAGCCAGACAGGCATTAATTGTCGATATGCTTGATATGAAAGCTGTTTGCTGGATAAAACCTTCCCTGGTAGTAGTGCTGGTGGTTCGTGCGTGGATTTTATTTATGCCTCAGGCATATCTGAATTAGGTACCACCAGCCTGGGTCCATAATGATATGTTTGTTCTTCCATAAGTTTTTCTTATCTTTATCTACAAATGTGCAATTGAGATGCTAATAGTTTCACGGAAAGTAATTATTTTGGCAAAGTATCTAGGACCAACACCCACAAGATAATGCTAATGTTATATGGGATAACCGGTAAAACATCAATAATCAATGTACCTAAGGAGCTAAAGGCTAAATACTTACTGACAGCAACGTCTAGATAGGAAGGCATGCTGTTAACATGACATAAGTAACATTCCAAAGAAAACTGGGTTGGAATCTGTGAGATGAACTGCCTGAAGTGGCACGTACATACAACTGCTAAATAAAGTTCCGAGTGTTACAGTATCAACAGGCACTAAGAAGCAGACACATTGACACAGCATGTTTTGACAAATATTTTAGGGTTGTGTATTTGTGTCCTAGGACAATACTTAGTAAAAGATGATTCAGTCGACAAAAAGCTGTGTGAACACAGAAAAAAAGATGTAATATAGACAGCTGATTAGTTTAACCATGTTTCTGCTTTCAAGCAACCACTGTGTATTTCCCTGATTCATCTTTCTTTGACTTTTGTTCGAATTGTTTATCAGGCAACAGGCAGGGGTGACGATAAGAAAACCCTCGCACCTTGAATTTTACCTAATTTTTCAGAATATCTTTTACTTTCGTTCAAATTGTTGATGTATTTGCTCCTCAAAATAACTCAGAACAAACCAAGAAACCCAATGTTTATACGTTCAGCCCTTACTGAACCCATTTTTTTACCAGTTGACTTTTTAAATAAAAAAAAAACATGAAATGAATCTGACTTATTGTGAAGAATGCATTTTTATAGCTGGTGTTTTATAATTACTTTCACAGTGGCACCAAGTATACCGGCTTTAAATGAAATTCACAGGAATAATACCAATAGAGGACGCCAATTGTCATGCAGCGCGAAGAGAGTCAGACACCCAGAGCTGATGGTAATCACTTGGACACTGGATGGAAGAACAGTTGAAGAATCTAGCCGACAAAGTACTTCCAATAAAGACGGTTCCTTACGAGTTACAAGTTTCCTTAATATGTCAAAGGTCCAAGTTGAAGCAAAATTTGTTTTGATTGTGTGCAATATTAATTGGAAGGAACGCTACAAAACGCATAAGGCACAAACAATATATTTTGGAGGTACGTCAAATTTTTATTTTTCTGAAAGATGTAGAAGGTATCCTGATTAGGTAATTGCATTTTTAAAAAGAATTCTGTTTGACCATCAAAGAATAAGAGAATAAGAAATTGAAATATTCAACTCGAAACAAAATGTCTGCTTGTCTACTGCAAATGGAATTCCCGATGTCCAAGCTCAGGCTATTGAAGTTTACAATCCTGCACAGGCCACCCATTCGTTGAATATTCACCTTTCGTCTATCCAATTAACATAAGAAACGAATTATAAATAATGCTTCTATTTTGGGTATATCGGATGAAATGCATCATTGACATAACACTTCGAGATCTATTCATGACTGGCTTATTTCCATGCTTAAAGGCAATACGGCAGCTGGGTCAAACATGGCCCACTTTGGACGTTGGGGGCAGAGCCCAGCTATCAGCTAGCTCCCTGCACTAAGCAATAGTGAAATGGTAGTGACGTCAGTTAACATTCCGCTCTTTTAAGCAGTAGCTTGTTCTGGTCATCAGCCATATGTGAACAGTGTGCACAGCCTTTGAAAGCAGTATCTGCATCATTATAGCGCTTTCACAGTTTGTGGTGTCTAGAGTGGAAGCCTGGGGGAGGGGGTCTGGTGTGAGGGAGGCATCTGTAGCGGTGCTTCAGAAGGAATCCGGAAGACGGCAAAAGTCGAAAATAGCGAGAAAAAAAAAAAAAAGAAAAACACACAAAAATTATTAAAAAGGAGAAAAAAATTGCAGCACCACTTCTTAAACAAATTAAAGTTTAGGGGTCCCCGGATGTGTCCCTATTCAATTTTGAAGCAATTGGCCAAACGAATCTAGGGGAGAAGCTTTTTTTAAGATTTGACCCAAAAATGAATTTAAAAAATCATAAAAAAATCCAAAAATTACTGAAGCTTGACCATTTGAACAAACTCAGTACTAACCCACCCAAGGTACATCCCCCCAAGTTTGAAGTCAATCTGTCCAGTAGTTTGGGAGAAGTCGGATATGTGAATGTTGACGCCGGATGAAGGACCATAAGATAGGCTTATCTCTAGTGACAAGTCAGCTGAACTAAAAATTAAAACACGGCGAAGTTATGCACACAGAGAAGCTCAGCTGGCAGACAACGGAGCTGAATTCAAAATAATCGAATGTCTCCTCTTGAAGAAAAATAAGATCCACGGACACAGAGGTATGTCCCTACGTGATTTCCTAGGCGATGGTTTTCACACAAGATTTTGTAAAACAAATTACCATAGGCATAAATATAAATGCAAAGATCACCAACACATGACCATTTGAAGTAAGGGTAGCTCAGGCACAATCATTATATATTTGGAACAAATGTAAAACAGATCCTCCCTATGGCTTATGAGATGTCAAAGGGTCAATTGTGCATGGTCGGCAGAGGGGGAGGCCTAATATGACTGTCTGCTTAGGTTAAAAGAGTGAGAAGAGGCAACACCTGAACCATAATTTTGTTTTTAGATCGACCTGGTGTACAGATTAAGATAAACCCAAACCCTGTTGCTGAAGGACAAGCAATTTCATTTTTATGTGATGCCAACCACGGTGTATTAACAAGATACATTTTTAAATGGACAAAGCAAGTTGGAACTGAGCAAGTAGTTGTAAATCATCAGCCACTTTGGCTGATTAACTCCACCAGCAGAGGGGATGCCGGAACGTACTGTTGTCTGATGACTACCATATTTGGAGAACAGGTTATGAGAGGGTGTGAAGACTTGGATGTTTACTGTAAGTGGAAGCGCTGTGTATACATTTTTTCACAGACACAAATGACAGAAGGACTATTTGCAACTTTTTATTTCAAGGGCATTTTCATTTTGTCTTACACTGCTTTTGAAAATGCCGAGAGGATCATTACAAAATACACGCTTGCACATTGACTTACCAAGACTGGTACTTCTTTGTGTTGTTCTTGAGCAAGCAGGCACGATATATAAGCAAAATACACTTTGTGTCATGGCTTCCTCTTGCACGTGATGTCAGTAAGGATAACATAGTAAATTACATCTAAAACAACAATCCTGCCATATAATTGAAACTATCTTATACCATATCAAAGTCTTTATCGAATTATTGCCTATTCAATTCTACTGAATGAAAAACGGCAAAAAACGGCTGATGCAAGCCTTCAATGTCATGATATCAAAGTAGGCCTTGGCTGCTCTGCACTAAACAAGCACACTGTAAACAACATACAGGTGTGCACATACCAATCGAGAAGACTTGTACGCCATTAGACGAGCTAATTTTTGTGTTGAGACAGAAAAATTCATCTTTTTTTTCTTATTTTGAATATACCTGCTGTATGATATTATATTCTGAAAATACCTGCACATATTTATCTTGTCCCCAGAAAAAATATAATCATCATATAATTCATTAATTAATGTATAGATTTTGCAGTAAATGTTTCCCCTTTTCTTGTGTATTGTAAGCTAAATGCTGATAAAGTAATGTGTACCTGCGAGGTCCCAGCAAATATATCCCTTGATAACGTGTACCTGCGAGGTCCCAGCAAATATATCCCTTGACCCACCTTAGTGAGAGGGTCAATCCTTATTGATAAATGTGCTTTTCACTTATTGATGTAGATACACCAGATCTACTGTTACAAGCCAACCCTAATCCTGTGGTCCTAGGAGCCAGACTGCTTCTGAATTGCACACCAACAGGTGGACATCCCCGCTCAAATGTCATCAATCTGTATCATCAATCAGGTCTTGGGGGCATATCCAGGGGCCTTTCCCATCTCTCTAATACCAGTATTCATACCATTGACCACATAGAAGAGGTAGTGGGTGGAATGGTGGTATGTACAGCTACAAACAAAGCTGGCATAGTCAGCAAAACCATCCGTTTAAATGTTAAAGGTACGTAATATAAATCACTTTTGAGGTCTGTCTAGGTGTCAAGTTAAGATTATTTGCACTTAAAAAGAAGGGTACTATTTTGTTCATTTCATGGTAAATTTATAGTGATATGGCCATTTATACTATTTCAATATTTTACAGGCAATGGTGGCGCAGTAGAGCAATCAACTCATCAAAATATTACAGGTATATTACGCATTAGTTATGACTACAATCTTAAAGGTATTTGCTCATACTTAATTTACGGCTCCGCTCTTAACCTGAGAAGAGACGTAGAATGATACCAGCAATGGTGTAGACATAGAGTCTTCTCTGTTTTTTGCGTTAAAGTTGCATGCAGATGTTTAATGCGCAATTACTTTATATTTTGACATGCAGAAATTATCTCACAGATAAATAAATATTGTCACAAAACTTCATGTCAACGGTTTCTTTAATGCTGGTCATAAATATTATTTTCTGTAAGCCACACATATTTGAATTTATCCTAAATTTCAAATTTTTAAATTGCATTTGTGTATGATATCTTGTGAATCATAAAGTATGTTTAACTGACATGCAAATTAAAAATAAAGTAAAAGACATAGTATAAAAGAAAATAAATAAAATGCGGCTGTCTTTCAGTATCACAGCTTGACAGAACAAAAACTGGAACAACAGAAAAATCGTACAAGTCAGCCACTTATTCTGATTTCAATTTTTCAGAAATCATGTCAAATGCGACGAAAGTGAAAATAGTACTGATTATTTCGGCTGGAACCTTTATACTTATAACAGTAGGGTCAGGATTCACAGTGTGGTGTGTTTCTAAATGGTATAAGAAGAGGAAATTCCAGATAAGGGAAGGCAAGTCATATTTCATTCGGTTTTGCAGTGAAGTTCTGTAATCGCCTCAGTCAGCCATTTTGGATTAAAATGTCTCAAATGAACTTTTTGTTCGCCGAAAAGGCCAACCAAACAAACAGAAAAACCCACAACCATGCATACAATATAACAAATTAATTAAATAGGAAAATCTTATTTCTCTGTATTTTCTTACCACAGGTATGTGGTGGTCCTATTGATGGCTAGGCAAGAAACGATTAAACATGCAGATACATTTTACTACATTTGTTCAGCTTAATCTTTGGGCGATATATTTTCATTGGTAGAATGCCTCTTCTCCAATCCTCCACAAAAACAAACAATGCGTCACAGAAACAATAAAGTAATCAGTATAACCAAGTTTCACCTGCTCTGTGCAAGTTTTAGCTTCATGGTGCATAAAAGCTATACTATAACAAGCACAATAACAGCTACTTAGGAGCCAATTTATGCGTGTGCAAAAATGCTACACTGCGGAAATTTAGGTATGAACATACTACAAGATAATAAGGCAATCCCTACGAGGGAGAAGTGCATTAGTGAAATAAAGTTGCAGTGTTGGACGTTCATTACGAAAAACTTGGCCACCTTTCCAATAGGGGAAAACGTAATATTAACGGTGCGAAAAATTGTATCAATTCATAGGCACTTGACGATTGCATGTAAAAACTTGGCATATCATTTCCGCCCTCAACATCTTTCAATGCCTTAGACCGGTTAAGATATTGAAATTTCAGTCAGATGTACCTTCATGATTGTAGCCTATAATGACTCATTGGACAGTAAAAATTGTAGAGTTATCATTTTTGGGAATGGGTGAAGCAGGTATGTCACATTGACAGGCAATAATTACACCGTGGCTAACCCTGGTCGCGTGCTCTACCTACTCCGCTTGATTTCATAAATTTGGCCGCAAACTGGACCATACCTGAGAGCCTGTGTCAGACAATGGAGGTATTAGCCATGCATGACCTAACTTTGGGATGATTGCAGACGAAGAAAAACAAATATATGAATCCCCATTAAAGCACTGTGTTTGCTTTGAACAGATAGGGTAGAATTCACAGCCTTTTCGATCCCACGTTCACATTGTGAATCCAATGAAGCCACAGGCGGAAAAGAGGACTCGACAGAACCTGAATCTGAATCAGAAGAACGTGGATCGTATGAAGAGATTCATGAGGCATCATTTGGGCCAAGTCAGATTAACGATGACAAAAATGGGCTCAACTTTGCTACCACAAAAATAATACAGGCAGGTAAGACAGAAGAAAACAGGGGACGTTCACTCGTGTTGAGAACAAATAAACTGCAGTCACCGACACCAGAAGCTGCTGGCCGTACTGGAGTAAATGACAAGAAAATGAACTCGTGTGCTCTGTCTAGAGGTGAGAGGAGGGTAGTTATTTCATTTCACGTTAGGGTAATAAAATGCTTAGTAGTTGTATTATCTGACAAGGCATGCTGCAGCTGCCCTTGTGTAAAATGTACAACCAAGTTTTCAATGAACAAGTTGATATTTTCATACATGTGCTTTTTATGAAAAATTCAAATAAGCAACTGGCATCTGCAGTGTCAATAAATAAACGAGGAAATCAATGACTGATGTGTCATAAAGCACAAGTAGATGTTCTGCAAAACTTCGATATCATCAATATCCGAAATCCTTGAGCCTAGTTTTATGCTCATACAATATCAACCCGAATTGCCACAGTGACCTGTACTGTGGAGAGAGTGACAATTTTCTAACACATTAATTATTGGTTTGGGAAATTTCTTTACAGCAAAATGAAGATCTGTCGTGTGAATGGGATAAATTGCACTAAATAATTTTGCATCGTGGATGCTAGGGATATCGACAACATTACCAAGAGCTCACCACTTTGGTATAGGTTACCAAACTGAAACAAATTTGTCAGTTTCTGATTTATGCGTGCCCGTTCCAGCCAGTTAAATTCCATTTCCTTGGGAAAACGTCTTTATTCGATCACCCTGTTAATACAAATTTTAGAGACGTAACAATATCCCGAAATCAAGTATCCATACATGTGCCAGGTTTGGATAAGGTCTCCACTAAAGTAGGTCGCGAATTATAAACTTGATGAAATTTCGATCTGAGTGGGCTGACCTAGGACGACTGACTTGTGCTATTTCCAAAACCTAAAAACGGTAGGCGATGAAAAATAAAAGGGACAAATGCTGACCGTTGTTTTTGGTGTCCAGGGGTTAGAGCAAACCCCAAAACTGTTAGAATTTGGGGCAAACATTTGTAGAAAGACTTATAATTGTAAAAAGCTATGAAGGGAGACGTAGATAAAACAAAGAGAATGGTCATTAGAAAAACGTTAAAAACATTTTCTTTTTTCATATGTCTTGGAAAAACTACTTGGTGAAAGCCGAACAAGGATATAGTACTCTGGAACACACGCCTTCTCTTCCTCCACCGCTACCATACGACCGTTTGGGAAGACATACTGGATCTCTGGATGAATAACAAGTAAAAAGCAACATTTGTTACCATGAGTCAAGGGGGCAAGGAGCCCTCGTGCTGGCACAAATAGTGCTCAAAATTAGGGATGTGTCCTGTCAGTGAGCCTCTTGAAAATCACTTGCAGATAGTTAATGCTGAAGAAACAAAGTGTCCCATAAACTATGGTAATGCCAGCAGTTTGGAAAACATAAAGCATGCAGTTGGAGTGCGGAAGTCATTCGGGCTCATACAAACATACCAATGAGAATGGTCATTATGGATGAAATCACCCCATGTGAAGTTTTCGGCAACATAATGCCAGTGATATTGCCAGTGCGTCTTGAAGCTCCTGTGGTTAATATCCAGGGAAAAGGGATTTTTTTCATCTCCAACCAGGCAATAATAAAAAATGACCAAATGCCTGTTTGAGGACTGTTTACTGAAGTGCTTCCAAAGATAAATGATTTGTTTTATTGTGTGTTTACACTATTTACCTTTGTTTTAGTGATCATGTTTTCCTTATTGATATTTTGCATATCTATAGTCTCTATTTATCTGTGTATGTACAAGGGGAGAGGGCATTCACAGCCGATTGGCTATCTGTCCAATCCTTAGGAAAAAGTGGAGTATATTAGTACTGGTACTACTGCTACTACTACTACTACTACTACTACTACTACTACTACTACTACTACTACTACTACTACTACTACTACTACTACTACTACTACTACTACTACTACTACTACTACTCCTACTACTACTACTGGTACTGGTACTACTACTACTACTACTACTACTACTACTACTACTACTACTACTACTACAATGCAGACACACACAGAGCTACAGATATACGACTGCAAATTCTGCAAATTACTCCAGCATCGATAATAAACCATAAATGGCAGTTCTTGTTGATACTGTTTTTTGTTAATACATGATATTGCGCAAAGATGTACTTAAGTGACATTTTTGTTATTTCGAGAGAAAATTTACATGACAGCTTGTAACAAGACAAACCATGAGATGATATACTTTCATAACTCATTGCCAATGTATGTGTACAGTGGTATAGGCACATGAATGCAAAATGCATACATGAGTGATCTTGCTGAACGTCGGCCCAGTCGCACTGCAAAAAAAAAAAAAAAAAAAAAAAATTATTATTCCACAATCCTGGCAAGACTTTTCTATGAGATACAAGTCTGTTTAACATGGTAGAAAAATTAATTCTGGAATCGAAACGTTTCTGTTTGTTTTTAAAAAGACAAAAGACTCTTGTATAGAAATGTACTTCTTCAAGTACGACATCTATTAATTAATTAATTATTAATTAATTGTATGAACAACAGTTACCTCTGTACACGGCTACTATTTCGTGTGTACAGGTAAATTTCACCTCATATGTGATACTTTGGAAACTAATAAATTTAGAGAAGGTCTTTCTATAGGCATGTTTGATAGACTATAGGCGAGACATTTTGTCCCAAAATAAAAACTGTAATGTTGTTTATGTTCTACGACTTAATGTTACCTGCAGAGGTATGAAAAATATGTGTACTGTCCTTGCATAGAATATTAATAAACTGGGATGAAGGCACATGTTTTTTAAACTTTATGTGCACTTTGTTACAAAAGATGAAATAAAGGGTATGTTACAGTTTAAAGTGACCTATAAAAATCGACCAGGAAGATGTGAATGCGCTTATAATGTGTTAAATGCTTGTTGATTGAATGCTAACGGACCGTAGATTTAGCTTATTGCACTGTTTTTAAAATAAAAATTCAACACGTTCACATCAATTGCACAGCTAATCATGGTTTTACATAAATATTGAATCCAAATGTCAGTTTGGGATGTGATGGCACTTGGCGGAACTATTGGTAAACTTTTTATGCTTTTATATTTATATTGACGCTTACAGTAATTTTACCACTTTTTCACACAATATAGAGTGTCATCTTTTATTAGGGATGGTTCCTTCAAGGTAACTCTTTGTTTATGTGTATATAAGGCAGGGGTGACACCTGGTGGTCAAAAATGAGGGTCTCTGGCTACATGGCTTTCGACTTGAGAGAGACATGTTTGTTGTAAAACAAGTCTGTGAAACTGTTTATGTTGGAGAATTGGCTCATGAAAGGTTAAGAACGAGAGGAATATCCACAATATAGGAATAAGCACAGATATTTAGAGAGTCAGAGGCGGTACTTTTTCCCACCCTAGTCCAAAATATAGATTCATTGATCAACCTGACCATGCAAACCATGGGTGGGCCATTAAGAGCATGACTATTTCTGGCAGTTCTGGCCGGCGATGTGGAAACGAACCTAGGGCCTCTAATAGGACTTGTATCAACTGACATTGACACAGGTGGTACAGAACAGACTGAGAGAAGACATGAAAGAGACCAAAGAAGACATAATGGAAAATATGAACACTTTATAGACTGAAGTAAGAACGCTGACGGCTGACAATGAGAAACACGCCAACTCTTGCGAAATTTGAAGAAAAAGCTAATCAGTTGGCAGACAAGAGGGACAATTTCGTGTTCGGAGGCACTAAATAAGAATGACTCTGAAATTAGAAGGAAAAATTTCAGAAAACAAAACCTAAAGATAAATGAGGAAGAAGTAGAAAAGGTCGCGATAGATAGAGCCAACCATGTAGTAAAAAGCTACCAAACCGTACAAGACCCGTGACAGCAAAATTTAATAAGTATAAAGAAAAACAAAAGATACTCGGTGCTACCAAAGCTAAACTGAAGGGAAACAAAAATGTTAAATTAATTGGGATTTCTCTAATAAAGGGATGGATATTAGGAAGAAACTTGTACCATTTGACCTAGATGCATAGAATGAAGAAAAAAAATGCCCACATCTGATATGATAAACTGGCTAACTGCACATATACCGAAGAAGAATTTGGTGATTGATGCAGCGACAATTACCTTGCAGGATGTTAGCATAACAAGGAGAGAGCACCTTCTGCTGAATATGTATGTGGCCAGGACCCTCTAGCACATATAAACATTCTTTACTGAAATGGATGTGGTTTTGATTCTTAAGGATATAATAATGTTTCTAAGGAAACACTCTGGAAGCATGACATTGTATGTCTTCACGAAACATGGTGTGGTGAATCTGAGAGTTATAAGAATTGGAAAGCGCCTATAAATAATGGGAAAGAGACATTATGGTGGAGTCATATTCATTAATTGCATCAGATGTTACACAAGCACTATATGATGCAAATGATCACATGTGTCTCATAATAAACAGAAAACATGGAATACTAAGAGGGATGTTCTTTTTGGAAATGTATATAATATATTTCCAGAGGGACCAGGAGCACATGACACTGCATCTCATGGAGTAAAACTCCTGGAGGAATACGTTCTAGATATTTTGAGTCAATATGGTGAGTATCTGCTCTCCGTATGTTGATATTTCAATGCAGGAACCACGGACCTGAAGCATGACATCATGGAAGACGATGCAACCTATTTACAAAGGGGGTGCATATAACTCTTGATGATTTTTGTGTCGAAAGAAGATAGTAAGATGTGAGAATAAACAATTTTGGATCAGCATTGAATTATGTAAAACACGTAATGCCCAAATGGTAAATAGGAAAAGTGATGATGATAGTGAAGGCAATCTGCGTACATGATCATGAGTTCTTTGTTGCTTGTCAATGTGTCACAGTCCAGGGGCTGAACTGATATCACACAATCTGTTCATCTATCTGTATGCTCTGGAGTATTAAGCGGAAATGTAATATTGTACCCAAAGCAGAAATTAAAAGAAAAAAATTCAATACAAGTGAGCAGATGAAAAGAGCCTAATTATGAGAACAAGTTAATAGATGAATATTGTGCAAGTAAATTACAAAATTTTTGTACCCACTGTAAAAAATGATGTAAATGAAGCAGTGAATATTTTCTGTGATGGCAGACAATTTGCAGCAGCACATATGAAGATGAGCAAGAGAATGCCACATGGAAAACAACAACCAATATGGTGGGATGATAAATAAGACAGTGCAACAGCTCACAAATATGATATGTTGACCCTGTTTAGAACAGATGGAACAGATAATTAAGTTACAGTTTCACTGAAGCAAAGAAAAAATCAAAATGTTATGTAGGAAGATAGAACATGACTATGAATACAGTCATGTGTCCAAAATTGCTAGGAAGTGGACCAACACAAAGAGTTGTGTAAAACAAAAAACATACCAATATAAAATTTTAAATATTTTGTTGATTGGTAAAACATTTCACAACGTTATTAAATAATTCTCAGGTTGTTGGGAAGAGACAACAGAGCATACATGCTTGCCACATTGTATTTATGCTGAAACACATTGATTTACGGATTGCTGAAAATGAAACATATAGTTTTATCAAAAGTGTGAAAAAGGGTAAAGCATCCTAGATTGGATGGGCTATACATCGAAACAATTGTTTGAAAAAAAGGAAAATTTGGAGACCCTACTTAAAGATGTTATTTAGCAGTATTAGTAGTAGCAACCATTTGTATGTTACATAAGAAAGTTGATATAAATAATGACATAAATTAGCATGGCATACCTACTGAATATCATTGGAAAATACTTTCAAAAATTTATAAATGATACATTGGTTAAATGCGCCGTGGAAAAGAGTCTGTTAATTGTGTTCTACTAATTTAGGGATTATTTTTTCAAAATTTGGGATAAAAGTTGCATGAAAGATCATTCCAAATTATATGCCCATGGTCAACAGCTTTCCATGGCACGCTATGGGCGCATTGGAGGCTGTCAATATATATAGATGTTTTAGTTGAGTTTTATTTAAGATATGGCGTGACCGTCAATTTGAACAAGACAAGGATAATGGTATTTCAAAGGGTGGCGTAGTAAAATAAAATGAAAAGTGATTTTACAAAGAACAGATGATAGAGGGTGCTTCAAATCATTAGTCCTCTACTGCACTTTTTTCCGCTAAAAATTATCATGAAATTAATTTAATAGGAACCCAGTTCGACAAGCCAAAAAGCACTGTTCATATTAAAGCAGTTTACTTGTGCGCAATGAAGACGCAAACACTTCATTGTATTTATTTGATAACCGGATAGCACCCATACTATATTAAAGTTCAGAAATATGGGTTAATGAATACTCGAAAGATATTGAAGCGCTTCACTTCAACTTTTGTATGTATTTATCAAAGGTAGGATCAACTACGAGCGATGTAGCACTTTTGGGAGAACTTGAAAGATTAGCATCATCTGTAATATATATGTATAGGTGTATTATGAATTGGATGAAAGTGGTTGGCATGGATACCGAAAGATACCCAACATAAATTATTATAAATAGTTATTTAGGTTAGATGAGAGCGGGAGAAATACATGGGCTACCTGTATGAGGAAGCTGCTGGACAGGCAAGGGTTTGGGAATGCATGGCTGTGACAAGGTGTATGGAATACTGAGATATTCTCCATTGAGTTAAAGCTAAGATTACACGATGTTGCAAGACAACAGTGGATCTCAATTTTATCAGAAAACCGTAAACTGAATTTGGTCAGTGAGATAAAAAAAAAAAAAAGTTGATCATAGAACCACATTTAAATATCATTCATGTCAGCAGATATACGGCCGCTTCAAGTATAGTTTGCAGTGTAGGTCACAATCTGAATGTTGTGAAAGGTAGACATGAAGCTATCAACAGACACGAAAGATATTGTAAATGTTTTAGTGAATATGAAAACACGCTAAAGTGCGAGGATGCGTACCATCTGAGGATGGAGTACTCACTATATTGTGGCGTAAGATAGAGATATTATTCCAAGAATGGTAAATTTGTATAACTTTCCACAGCATCTACTAAGAACTGACAACACTGTAATAAGAAATACAACAGCTTACTGTTATAACTCTTTGTATAAAGGAGTGAGTATTTGAAAAAAAAATATCTGTCATGTTTTCCATCTGATATCAATGTAGAATTGATGTAAAATGTGTAATTACTATGGGCATGTGGCTTGCAGTTGGAAATAAATTGAACTGAACGGAGTATAAGCCAAAAGACTGAACACGCGATAACGCAAAGATAATTTGTTGAGACAAGAGTATGTATTGTAATCTGGAGTTTCCATGTTCATTAACTGCCTTCTGTAAGAAATAAATCTCCAGTTTAAATTTGGGCAAAAATATTAAAAATAAACGCCTGGAAAGATAGAATTCAATTTTGATGATTTAAGAATAATACTGTGGGCTTGTAGCATTGTCCACAAATGACGTGCTGTACATCATTCAAATATCGATGTTTCCTCCATTGTTAAAACGAACAGTTAGGGAATTCATTTATGTGACCCTATACCAACTGATGAGTCACCGTGATCATATCTCCAATATTGTTGATAAACAACTAGTGGCACAGAAAATATCTACAGTTGACCCTGCTCCACTTGTACAAAAACTGGTGGCAAAACCGTATGCAAGGAAGTCCAGGTCCTTCCAGCAAGTTTTACAACCTTCTACCTTTCTTACAGGTATAGCTGCCTTACACACCTGGCGCCTGTTAAATTACGTCCCACCAACAATAAAAAACAAAAAAACAAAAAAACAAAAAACAAAAAACAAACAAACAAACAAACAAACAACAAACAAACACACAATAGATAAATCAATCGGTCAATCAAAACCTAATTATGAGGTAGGAAGAAAGGCAGTGCTTATGTAATCATGTGATCACTGCTAATGGCTACTTGATTACTCTACCTTGCTATTTTATGTATGCTACCGGGTTATTTATGTAGACCTAAAGCTATGTCTCTTCAGTGTCGACTGCACCTACAGTGAAACTACTTAAAATAAACTGCTGTGAATTATATTAAGGGTGCTAGATTCATGTTCCTTGGAAAAAAGACCGTTTATCCAAGTACCAGCATGCCTGCACTTATATGGAATATAATAATCTAGGTCAACAGCTATCCTTGGTGCACTTTGGGCGCATCGTGCCTAAAGCGTGCTAATAAAATTGTTGACTTAAGGGGCCATATGTCTGAAAGAACCATTTCGACTAGGTTCCATGAGTGGCCCCTTAACACAAGTTTTAATTTTTTATGTCATTGATGTAGCTGCTGGAACAGAGTAAGATTTTCCTTGTGCTTCAATGTCTAAATCAGGATAGAGTTACGTCAACTTGCCAAAATAATACTTTTACAGGATTGCACTAATTACCAACGCCGCGAAAATAGAGAAGCTTAATTTTTGACGTATGTGCTCAACATTTGTTAGGTCTGTCAATAGTTTTTTTGTTAAATGGTACCCCTTAAAAGGTCGTATTGTTGGACTGAGTCGGCGTTCTTCCAGGGCATACCTAAGGGCCCAGGGTTGGTCGAGGTAAGCTGTTGACTATAAGAACGATGTCCTGACACTGATATTTTTATTGCCAACATTTTGAGACAGGAAATGTTTAGTTGAATGGATGAAGTAGACGAACTTTGAAATGCCGCTGTCCTTATTTAATCTTTGGTTAAGCCAATAATACGGCAGCATTGACCGTTCTGATGAAAGTGTATTGTAGGCCCTGAAGGCAAACCCCCCAAAGAAAATGTATGTCCTGAAACCGACCGCCGAAGGCGAAGGGCATGTATTTTCTTTGGACGGTTTGGCTGAAGGGCCTACACTTTCATTTGGGTGGTTCATGACAATATGAAGGTTTTATCTCTGGACGGTGAAAAATGAAGAAATATCATAATACCGGAAGTTTAACTGTTTCTAAAATAACGAAACAATGAAAAATGTTATCGCAGTAACTCAAACACGTACCTACTACAGAAACGTTTCCCTCACAATATCATTGTCGTCAGACTCGACTTTTGTTTCGAAAGTAAAACGAAGCTGTAAAATGATGGGACCGGATATCCTTGGAAGCTGTTGGGATTACAGACAAATAGACCCTGGTAAAGCCGGCTCCACCGCAATACACGTAAGGCCGACTGACCAACGAAATGCCTACATTTTTCACCATCCAGAGATTAAAAAAAGAGACTTTTTCGACCGGCAAAATGTTACTTTCTGCTCATATGTCTAACACCTTATCTGTGTTTTACTCACTTTATTTTATTTTTCCTTTTTGTTTATGAAGGTTAATTTTGCTAAGATCGCCGGCGCTTTTGCACAAGAAACCCGGTTTTACCTATCTATACGTTGTATGTTGTTATGAAACATAGTATTCCAGCAAAAAGAATGTCCATGTGTTTCTTGTTAATGAAACTGTGTTCAATTTATTGTATGGTGTCATTCGTGCTTCGGAACCAAATATAAAACCGAAGTGCAAGGCTCCAGCAAACTGCATTTTGTAAGTGTAGTAAATCGTTAATTATAAACATTCAGAGACAAGTTTGGACATACAGTAATATTTCTAGGTGATGTTTCGTCAGCAAAGGTGTGTTAAAACGTAACTTTTCTATGATGTCCTTACTGCATGTAAGTTATAAAGCTGTAGTGGTAGTTTTGAATACGCATGCAGTGGCGACTCGTGAGTGCAATCCACTTCATGCTAATGCAATCTGAATTTAAAGTAAATCTCATCTTGGATTCAATATTTTGATTATGTGCCTCACGAAAAGACTAAATCCTGTCCATGTATGTTATTTTAAATCTGTACAAGTTGTTGCAGATGCAGGATTATTACTGTACAAATTCTGAATTCATCAGACGTTCCAAACTTTTGACCAATCTGTAGTACTTTGAAATTATTGATCCTGTAGAGGCCTGTCTTAAAACTACCTGACGTTGTACATTCAAAGACTATGGTATTTAAGTATCTAATTTTATCAAGAATTGCAATGAAATATTTACCCGCGTACAGCGAGATAGGTCGTAGTACTATCACAATGATTTTAGATTTAAATTCGTTATGGGGAGGCTTTCGTTGAAGTAACAGTACGTTTTGTCCTTCCTGATAAAAAAAAATCAATTGTTCCAGATTGGTCCAGGTCAACAGTTTTCTTCTGTGCAATGATCACAAGAAAGCTGCTGCTGATTCACTCTTTAACGTTGTCTTTAAAGGGTTAATAAGTGCCTTAAACTTTAGCATGACGCTATAGCATAAGGCTACATTATGGCCATAAGTTTAGACGTCTTCCCTTTCATAAACGACACTTCGTGTAAAATGTCAGACATAAAGTGCTGTATTTAAATTCTTTGTACATGGTGTAGTTCTTTTCTTTCATTTTTTTTTCATTCCAAAGAAAACAGTTGAGAATCCCTATATAAATCCCTCTTGCAGAAAGAGGACGGTTTCTCAGGACAGACGGAGCACCACAGGGCCCAGTGATCAGTGGGGTTGTAGTTCTTTTAATAGATTTCAGCACATTCATATATATGGGACATATCAGTGGTTTTTTAGCTGCATTTACCAAGAGAAAATTCATGCAGAAAATGTGGGTCATTTTTTTTATTTGATTGAGGTCTGGTTCAGGTTCATGCAATTCTACAATTGTCATGTGATAATCAGTTCTTTGACATATGACCCAAGCCTGGCAGGGTGCCTTGGCGGGTTTGTTGCTCACCTCCTGGGTTGATAAATTATTTGCACTGGCCTACCCCATGTATACATACCTAATTAGCTAGCTTGATGTCAATAGCACTTCTGTTTCCCTTGAATATCCAAAAATATGTCTAGTGCATTTATCGCGTACGCCTACAGTATTGCGGTTTTACCTGTTACGCCTTTGTGACCTACATAGTTGTTGACGCGTACATCAATATAGAGCATAGCACTTTCGCCGCAAACTTGACTCACACATCTGCCATTTTATCAGGACAACGTCTTTCTTTATTTCTTTCGCACACACAGAGTGACACACACACACACATATATATATTTATATCATATGTGTGTCACAGTGCACTAATAATATGTCTGTCCCTTTATCTAAACTCACGGGCCTTGTGCCAACGTTTACCTTGCCGCGGTTACAGGGATATTGATTAACAATTAGGGTTTTACCTTGCATCTCACTGAGACAAATACATTCCTGTGATCAACTAAACAGTGCAAAAGAACAAAAAGTCAAATAACCTGTGTTAATGTCAGCAATTACATGAAGAGTTATTTACCTTTCTGTGTCTTGGATGTATCGAAAGTACGCAATAAGTCAAGTAAACATATCTGCCTGGGGATTTCCTTTGTCTGCGTGGTTTTATCATGGATAGTCGAATAACCACAGTTTTAACCATATGCAGCTAGCAAATGTGTGCACCATGACCGTAGATAAAAACACTTTGAACTTGGAATGTCTGGCATTGGAGTGCTTGCCCTGAACTATATCATCATGATAAGGTGCTTGAAGCTAGAATAAAAAGTGTGTGTGTGTGTGTGGGTGGGGGGGGGGTTACGTTCGTTTTAGGCAAATTTGGAAATGTGTTTCATGCAAACGTTTTCAAACACGAGGTCTTCAGTATTAGCCAAACGATGGATACTATTTAGACGGATATGTACTATTCTCATGGTAAATAATCAATGTATGTTCCAGGCACGAAACAGTTGCGTAATCATTTTTGCCTTCAAAAGACACACATATATATATATATATATATATATATATATATATATATATATATATATATATATATATATATATATATACACATATATATATATATATATATATATATATATATATATATATATATATATATATATATATATATATATATATAATGTATATATGCGCGCTTTAGTTGATTACCTCTTTGTAGAGGTTCCGTATAGACTTGCAATTAATCAAATATACTATGTAAATATTTGTAAATCAGTTAAAAATTTAAAATTAAGGAAAATAGCATTTTCGTTCTTTGAATTGTGATAAATTCATTTCATTGTACCTCAAGTATATTGCTGTTTGCTTTCCCTGCATGGATTTGTGTTTCGCAAACAGTGATTAAACTTTATATATCATATCATTGTATACATCAGTGTGATGACTCTTGTGATAAGATATATATATATATACATACAAACATGTGCATGGAGCAGCAAGTGAGTGAAAAGTTAGGTATTATTGGTTAGTATAACAGTATCATATGTCATTTCAAGAAACAATAAATTGCATCGAAATGGCAACTGAATGCAATAAGAGGCACAAGCTGGTGTACATAAATGTATCTTATCATGGTTTAGAAATGTTAAAGTTAACTCTAATAAAAGCACCAACAAACATAGATTTGATAAATATATAACGATACAATGAATAAAATTTGCTGAGAGTGTCCCTGATATTTATATTGAATTTACCTCAGGTATCTGTAAAGCGGGCTAGTTCATTTTACGGATGCTGTCAAGTTGCAGATTTAGTAAGCTGCAATTTTCATCAAACATTCCACAGCACTAGTTATTGTACTTTTGCAACTCTTGCATTCTCTCAGGTGAACACATCTAAAGTAAGCTGTAGGTGACAAAATGTCGTGGTTGGATACCCTGGAAAATATACTAATTGAGTTTGTAGCTTATCTCCAATTTGTTGGAAGTGCACATCTTGGGTCCTGGATTTGCTTAATTCAATCTTAAAGACTGTGGAAAAAATATATCTGAAAGCACATTGCAGTGCTATTTTAAATGCAGTAACTTCGCTCTGCATCAACAAGATACAGGTACGTATTCTCTAAATCCCTACAAATATAATAAAAATATGACGCCAGGAATCTCTAATGCCAGAGGTTAGGACATATTTTGATAGCTTAATATTCGACGTTTGGTTAGTCAGATTGTATGCAAAATATATGTGCCATCCTGGTACCCCATTTTTTTCTCACCAATATCCACAATTATAATGATGATGGTGGCATTTAAGGACAAAAACACACTATAAGGTACACTAAAAGATGATCAAGCAAGCTATGCCGATCGCGGTGATCGAAAGAAGGCCAATCATTTGGCTCACAAGCATTTCGTTCAAAAACTGCTCAATAATGATCTTTCACCAACCCAAATTGCCCAGGTATACGGTCTCACTTAAACAGCCGACAAAAAGGAATGCGTGATATTTTTCTGTCTACAAATGATCCCACTGTCCCTAACACGACCGAACCAACACCTGGACCTTTGCTCTTGCTGCCAGTGACTAGACCAGTATCTACGATGTATGCCTAACAACCAGCACCCTTGACTTGATATTCCCGTACATTGCTTGTTACTGAAGCTTTCTTGTCGCAGAACCTGCCAGTCTCCAAAGATAACAACATCGCTGAGAGTTGTATATCAGCTATGCACGCAGGTGCTACACATCAATGCAATATGAATATGACAAACAATTATGCACGAGCTGAACGCAAAAGGGCTGTTGTCGCCGTTGAGAGCGACATTGAAAGCTCCCAGTGCCAATCAAATACTTCCCACCCCCTCACTGGTGCAGATGTGTAAATAATTCTTAATACACCCATCTGTTTATTAGAAACATTTGAAATGCTTGAGAGTTTTTAGAATTGACTCAAAGTTCCTCAGCGTCTCTAATCCTTACAGCGAATGAGGACTTTTCATTATGTTGGCGGTTAGAATGGCACGCAATATAAAGTGAAATCTTGTTAACTGCATCTTATAAGCCTGCATAGGCCTAAAACCATTTTGACCTTCCATCATCAAAGATAAAAACCTATCTGAAGGCGTCTTTATTTTGATGGATTTCTTCTTTGGCACATGAATATCAAGATTATTGATCTCAATAAGCCGTAAAAATCGTAGCAGTGATACCGACTGTAGCAGCATATTTACGGTAAATTCACTTTCAGATAAAGAATAAAAAACATTCTATGCGGGTGAGGGAGAGTGAGCACGTTTTTGTCTCTTGAGATCCGTGGTGGTATGGACAATCACAAGCGACCGAAAAGTTCCTCATCGACAATACTCTTTCGTGAGAAAAACATGTGCCTCTCTCTCATATAATATATATATATATATATATATATATATATATATATATATATATATATATATATATATATTTATTTATTTATTTATTTATATATAAAACCAGACAGGATGAACTAAAATACACTAATCTGTGAGTGGTACAGCTGCATACATATATACACAGGTGCATGTAGTGCCCCATACAATGGAAATATAATTTGAGTACGAGTAAGGCTTAAAGATACTACAATTTTATATGTTTTATGGAATTACCTGAAGGTAACAAATGGAGGTCAGTCCAGGAGTGTCCGAAATTTAAATAGCAGATTACGAATGAACCAACAATTGCAATCTCGTATACGTTCTATGATATGGTTATATTTGATGGAGCTTATTTTTAGAGAGACAGGACCAATTCATAATCACACTGACGGAGTATTCAAAATATGTACCAAATTGGCATCCAATTAAGTTCTAGGTAGCCAATCTGTATATAAAACTAAATTTTTCTTTAAATTGTCAAGCGATCTCAATATTGTGATTCTCAGAATAGATGGTCAGGTATCATATGGAACAATTTCAGTGAACAAGAGGCTGAATACTAAATGAAATAATGAGACCCATAAAGGTAATTTTTAATGAAGTCTTCATCTTGCATCACTTTTGCCACTATTCCAGTATATAAACACTTTTGCACAGTTGCTTGGAAGTGCAATTTACTTTCTATGTAATTGGAAAGTTGCCCTGTTCTTACAGTTTTGTATCTGCAGTCTATAAATTTGTGATTCACAAATGAACACAAGTTGATGTTCTTTCGTCACGTATATATTGCGGCCAATTTTGCTTTCATGCTCGTCTTCATTTTCATAAAAGAGTCCAGCTATTGGTGGCCAGATCAGAGAAACTTTGCATAAAGCAGCCCAGCACAATATAGATGGGTCAGCATCTCAGACCATTAGTCTTTTAATAAATGGTGTGTGACATATACTGATATGAACAGCTTGTAAACCGTATGCACGACATGGAGGAGGTGTAAAGAAGTTTACCATTGTAGAACGTTGACGGAGGGAGTACGCAAAACATTTATAGTTACAACGTTGAGTGACAAGGCGAATTACCATGGTAAATCACCACTGACTGTTGTGTAGTGGGCGGTAATGTTGATATCAGGAAGAAACGTCAAACTGACAAATATCAAAAATAAAAGTGCCGCTTTATTCCTTCCATCAAATGATATTCCTTTGTCTTTCAAATACTTTTTCAGCCACCCTAGATTCTGTTTTTTTGAAGAAATCATGCAAATTACCCAGAAACCTGTGCGCGCCTGGCTCTGACATCGGAATCTCCGCTGGGGTTCCCCTCTTGGTGAACTTATGCATAGACCATATTGCTTTGTAATCACACAGGAACACTCCCTGAGACTTCTAGTTGTTAATTTGTTCACCAGGTGGCGCTGCAATTTTTTTGTAATTTTTTTTTTTGAATTATTGTGTGTTCTAGCTATTTTCAACTTCTTCTCCAGAACCGTCACTCAGATTTAGCTGAAACATGGTGGATATGTTCCTTATGGAAGGGTCAAACAAAGTTATTCACTACGTGGGAATTCTACAAATTCCTGATTTTTAACGACTTTTTATAATTCGGGTACTTATCGGTTAATGCAGCTTTCCTATTGATTACTATGGAAGTCCATGAGCATTCTAATGCTCATTCACATTTTCGACTTCTTCTCCAAAACCGTCATCCAGATTAACTTCAAACTTGGTGGCAATGTACCTTGGGTGGGTTTCTACCAGGTTTGTCAAATTGTCATGCTCCAGTGATTTTTGGATTTTTAATGATTTTTTGGATTTAATGATATTCAACGAATTTTTCAGTGCGGCTACTTTTTGGTAAATGCACCTTTCCTATTGATTACTATGTTAGTCAAAGGGTACTTTAATGCCAATTTACATTTTCGACTTGTTCTCCAAAACCGTCATCCAGATTTACTTCAAACTTGGTGGCGATGTACCTTGGGTGGATGTCTATCAGTTTTGTTCCAATGGTCATGTTCCAATGAGTTTTGGATGTTTTTATGATTTTGTTTTCAAAAATCTTTTCAAACGTTTTAATAGGAAAGTTTAACATGGGAATTTGTTGTAATGGTTATAACTTAAATAATTTTGGCCAGATTTACTTTAAACTTGGTGGGGATGTGCCTTGGTTAGATCTCTTCCAAGTGTGTGCAAACGGTCACGCTCTATCGATTTTTTAGATTTTTTTATGATTTTTTTTTGTTCTTTTTCGGGGCAAACCTTAAAAACTCTTCTCCTCTGAAACGGCTCACTCTATTGCTTTGATATCGTACAGAGACACTCCCAGGGACACCTAGTTCCCAATTTGTTCAGCAGGTGGGGCTGCAATTTATTCTGATTTTTTTAGTGAAATTTTTGTATGGTTTTGCTTTTTTGCACTTGTTCTCAGAACCTTCACTCAGATTAAGCTGAAACTGTGATGGATATGTTCTTGTGGAAGGGTCAAACAAAGTTCTTTACTAGGTGGCACTGCTTTGGATTCCTGATTTTTAAGGATTTTCAATTCAGGTACTTATCGGTCAATGCAGCTTTCCTATTGATTACTATGTAAGTCACTGGGTATTCTAATGCTAATTTACAGGACAACTGACACGAAAGTTACTGTTTACTTGTTTTGAGTTAGTACCGTGATGCTGCACATGTTAATGTTTCTGTATGAAGGTCATGCTTAGACAGTACATGAATGACCTTGACCTCGTTTCTGGGATCACAGTGCAACATACATGAATTTTACTCTTCACTATAACTTGAGAACTATTTGAATCTTCATGTTCCACCTGTTTGTGTTCTTCTATAAAGGTCTGACTTACTTAGAACATGGGTGACCTTGATCCTTTCCCAAGCTTACAGAGCTGCAAGTGTGATGAAAGTCTAGGTCAGCTGAGCATGGGCTGTCCACACAGCCCTTTTGTTATGTTTATTTTCAAAATTAGTTATCACATCTCTTGCTCCTCATATTAACCTAAGACCTAAACAAAGATAGAATAAATAACTATGACAAGAGCTGAGGTAAGGACTGTTTCAAAATTCACATTCAAGGGGATGCTCCCCACTGGCTGATAGCGATCAGAATCACATGGCAGGTCTAATAAGTTGAAAGCAAAGAAGCTGAGTGAATTTGAAAAAGGGTCTGGGTTATACTGTCTCAGAAATCTTCCGAAAAATTTCCAATCTCGAATTCAAGGTGCACGTGTAAGAACTCCCCATGCATCTCTGTGCTAATAATTCTGGTTGGTATGGCTCTACTTTGTGTCATCCGGGGGTGAGGTTTATCAGGTAATTGTGTTTGAAATGAACAGAATTTTCAAAATGGATCCATCATTGGAATTATTATCCACCAAAACAATAATGAGTCTATGTGAATTATCACCAATATATATAATCCTAATTGTTCAGATGTTGAATCACGTGAAACGATATGGCTGTACAAAATGCCAAATCTGAATCGATAGTTATGGGGTTTGGATACTAGAGCTCAAGCATATCAAATGCACAGCACATGCTCTACTTGTACTTTGTATGCTTTTGACCACCTTTGTGTCAATATAATGCAATGGGACATCCCACAGAAAATAGATGAAATGCTGCGGATGACGTCACACATTACTACCAAGTCAACTTGCTGCTAATAGAATCACAGTTTTATTAATTTGGCAAAAGAGTGCAGCACCAAGGGGTTCCATCTTTTTAACCACATTTGCGTTTTGAATTTTCTGAGACCCAATAGTAGGATAAGACAGTTACACATCAATATCGTAGTCAAAAAAAAGTTGAAAATGGTCCCAAACCTTGACACGTCCATCAACATGAGCATCACCAGATGTAACTGCAAGATTTGAATATCCACGAAGTAATACATTAGTCATTGAAAAATCTAAAGATGATAAGAAATTGCATTGACAACATAAACTTATTGACTGTCAAGAAAAGTGGAAGTGGACAACAGTTCTCCATAATTCTAGAGAAACTGCATCAAAACTCAGAGTAAGCAAGAAACATCTATGATCAAAACACGTCAGTCTTCAAGGAAGGAGGGCATTCAGTTCAAAATAGAAAGACTAACGTTTTAATGATTTTTTTATATCAGTTATTGAATGTGAAATGTGGTATGATGGAAAACATCTCTATTCTGATTTGTGGCAGGTATTAACAGAACTTAGAAGTAGTTTAAATCGATTTAATGCTAGCAACTTTTATTTGAAAAAAATATATTGCCTCATGCATGCATTGTATAAATATCAGGTACAATTGTTACCTTTATATATTTACCATATAATTTATATAACATCTCAAATCCAGCTGGATAATTTGTACATTGATGTTATGTTCTGGCTTTGAAAAATGTCTGACTTTAGTCCTTCTTTTTTTCTGAGCTGTAGTTCGATGACCAACAATTCTGAGATGGCATTTTCCACCAGTTTCTCCAACAAAGTGAAGGTGACACTTTTGGCATGATAGTTAGTAAATCACACATTTATAGTTTTAAATCCTAAAATATACATATGAGATCTGGTTAAATACATAGTATTCTGTGTGGAGAAAGATAAGGAGAAATTTCGATCACGATTTTTAAAATTGGGCAGTTCGGCTTTCAGCGTCTTCCTCGAGTTTGAATTGTTGTTTTTCGTCTGTTTGATTTCAGACATGCTGCAGTTATGAACATGAACAGTAGTTTGCTTGCGATTGCACTTGTATGTTAATGTTGATCTCTCATAATGTTCATTCGCTCTAAAGGAGCTGTGCATGTTGGTACTATGTTATTGTCAGTATTTGGCTTATCAGTGACGTTCGATAGATTAGCTTATCCCGCTTCGTGGGTCAGTGTCTTTTAAAGAAGGCAGCCCACAACCATGTTTCTGTAAGTACTGATATTTAAAAGATAATATATACCTCAAATTTAAATATGAGGTTTGGGATCAATGCCCACCTAAAAAAAAAAAAAGAAAAGAGTTTTCCAAATAGTAGTATGAGATCATTACACCACATTGTTACTCGTTCAAAATCAAAAGATAAGATGTCATATTGAAAACATATAGACACGGTTGTTATGAAAAATAACGAGAGCTCCGATATATAAAGCTTAAGATAGAAAAGCCAGAAAGTTATTTTCTTCTCAGTACTGTAACGTCAGTGGTGCCAATGGAGAGTTATCAAGTGAATCATGGTGGAGAGTTATCAAGTGAATCATGATTGTATGACATTGCAAGGTCAAAATTCAACCATGAAACCTTTTAATTCAAAACCTGTGGTCACCATTCAGCATTTGCTTTGTGCGTGTCACACATATGTCCAAGTGAATTATGCTTTTGAATGAATAGGATTAACACTTTTAAAACAGGTATGACTATATTGCACATCGAATACCGTGTTGGAAGGAAAATGGTCAAAATATATTGCTCTCAAAAGATACAGCTGTTGGGTAATTTTGAAAGCATGGCAGTCAAAACGTAAACGCAATCGGCTGCATGTCTTCATTGTGCCATCCAGAAATTCAGCAAGATATTCATAATGGCTGACCTGTTTGTTATGCAGCTATTTGATCATATTTCAATTGCATGGGAATAACACAGTGCTGATTTATGTTTATATGGGTAAGATTACTCTGCATCACTATGAGTAGATGTTTTCATACATGGTTCGTATCATGTGTGCAGCAACATGTATAAAAATACACAGTCTATTCACTCTGCATCGTCAAGGCCATGGATTTAGAAGTACTGTCAGCACCACGTCTGGGTATGGCGACTGACTGATGAATCACAGCGTCGTGGTACGTACATATTACAGAATGTCACAGTCACCTGCAAACCATTCCAATATTTCTTATGGATAACAGGGGTCACGATTTATAATGGAAAGCACCTGCTTTGTACGTCTAGTCTTGCACAATGGAAATTTAATACATTCTCCTTTTTCCAGTGTTTTAGGCCAATCATAAGCAGCGATGTCAAACTGTTCATACGCATGTAAGCTTGCTGGTACAAAGGGCTGCATGTTCATCTGTGCTTGTGTCAGCTTACCTTATTACTTTAAAATACCCCCAAGCAGCAGTTGCACTGCAAATTGTCAGTGCTACTAAGAGTTTCACACTGCGTGGCAGAGTTCTTCAGAAAAAGAAAACAAGTTACATTTAACAACTTGATATGACTTAATGTCTCAGTAACGTTACCCAAATTGACTCAAGACAGTCATCACTTGGAAAATAATGGAGGCTGGATCAGGTTCACCATGTTTTATTGCAGACAATCAGTATGGAGGTGGCCCTTTCAAGCTGTAGTCATCAGTATGTCAGTAACATAAACAAACCGATGTATAGTTTCCTTTTGTTTGCATATTAAATCTCCTTGCGTAATTGGAGCAAATAGACTGCAAACCTGGCAATACCTTTGCAGCACTTGTTTCGTCCCCAAAAGGTCTCAACAGATCCTCAAATGTGCAATTGTGGCAGCACCAAGGGAGGAGGGTGCAAAACGGACCAGGGTAATATAACTTGGCTTGCACTGCTTGTTGGCATTGATAATCATTCGTTGGCACAGCAACACATATGCCAATGGTAAGTATAGCATAATCACATGACGTGTGTAAATTACTTCCTTGGCACCTTAGTAACACACACACTCACACACACACACACACACACACACAAACGTTCAAGTTCATGATTGTAGGTGAGACTGTGGACAGAAATCACAAGTAAAACGAAAATAAGGAAATACAAAACATGTCTTAGCTTTTAGATTGTTTAACATACAACGTAACTTTAGAAGCTTGGGTTATCTTGTCGTCAGTGGGCTTGCTTTTTCACGTATATGTTCATGTGTACATATAGCATTTGTGTCTACATTTTTAATTTAAATAATAATTTCGATAATTTTAGTTTTAATGCCTTTCTCGAGACCTACGACCATGTGGCTTTGATGGAAAGGCATGTGCAAATGGACAATACTTCAAACAAAGCAAATGGTGCAAGCTCAAACAAAGCTTTACGGGCGATTGGAAGGTAAAAAGTGTCTGATATTCGCTGTTCCTGAATTATTTGTTATTGTGCTACTTTGGTGGCACAGATTTAACTCATGTCAAATTGTGTTTCTACTTTTACGTTCCTCCTTCAACTTAGTGTCATTGCAAAGTTCAGAGAAAACATAGTCAGTAAAATTGTAGTCATCTCGAGAAAGCAAGCGTCTGGCCAACAGCTGTGCTTGACATAAGTTGGGTATTTTGTTTGTTTTGTTTTGTGTTGGGTTTCATGTTACATTTATATGTCTGACCATTACTTATTCTGGCTATTTAAAAAGAAATGTTATGAAAGATGATCAATAGATATGAGCGTTTTCTATACGTATGGTATTTTATGATAGTTGATGATGATGGCAGACACAGAAATGTAATATGTCTGTGCGGACATTGCTCATGGAGAACAGGCCTAGTTCCAAGCCCAGAGCATCTAAATTGTATAAGAAACAAACAAGTAAGCGCCACATGGATACAATTAGGAATTAAAACCTCATTATTTAGTATTGCTACATATGTAATTTTTTGAAGCAATTATCATCAAATGGATACATTTGTTCCAAAGTATTATATAACTACCGCAATGTTAAAGGAAATTATATTCGATTCTAGAGTCGGATAGGAAGTTGGACGAAACATGATCTATGCAGCGGAGGTTGTCACCATTATGCATCATTACAGTGAAAAGCGCCATTATATGCAAGGCTTTTGAAGATGCTCTCGTCTACAAAAGGTACAAGAAAGAGCAGAGGTCAAGTGATAGCTGTAAACAAGCGTGAGATAGGTGTGTTTATATTTTGATGTTCAAAAATCAAGTTAATAAGCCTTATTAACACACTTCTTTTTGCCATATATACTAAACCTTCAATTTTTAAGTTGACTTGTTAGGTAATGAGCTTGAATAACTATCTTGCAAACTCAAGGCTCATTAAAGTAATGACTAAACATAAATTACAGCTCCATTTCTTAAAGTTTCAAATTTTATAGGCCGATATATGAGGCAGGGCAAAATTTGCTAGAATTCCCGCATAGTGGGTTCAACATAAGAAATCATTCTAACAAATTCATGCAAGACTGAAAAATCCGTATACATGGGTATCGTCCAAATATAAATCTTTCAGGGATAAATACTTGCAAACATTCAAGCACTTTATGGAATGAATACATTATATTTGCTTGTTCGTTAGTTCGTTCGTTCATTCATTCATTGCTTCATATATTTATTTATATATTTATTTATTTTGTGTTAGGTTTCTGGTTCTATGTCCAAAATACTGACAACTTTCATTTCAAAATACCATGCCATATATTGCAGATTTAAGCCACTCTATTAAAGATTTGATTTGTATTGTATTTA
Organism: Hermodice carunculata; assembly: GCA_964020975.1. Taxonomy (NCBI): domain Eukaryota; kingdom Metazoa; phylum Annelida; class Polychaeta; order Eunicida; family Amphinomidae; genus Hermodice; species Hermodice carunculata. The sequence continues at coordinate 50,995,460 of OZ026627.1, forward strand.
GGATGTATAATGCAAAGGTAATGCTTCCATTTAAAATTATGACAATAATTATTATCTGTAAAAGGAAACTTGATACAGTATAATACCTAACCATAATAGTGTTGAAGATAATATATGGGAACATATAAGTCAATAATGCAATGACAGACAGGATAAGCTTCACGTGAACTTTAAAGGTTTTAGTGGTTTTCTTTAATTTCTGATTCGAAATTATAAGGGTAGCAATACATGACAGATATCCAACAAGTATTACCACAGTGCATACTACTAAGAAAATTACTAGTGGCCACGTGATGTATATCGTGCTTAGATCCATATTAAGCCAGGCTATGCCATACTCGTTAGGTAATGCATACAAGGCCCCTCTAAAAACGTTCCTTGTTATCAGAAAAGACATGGCAAAAACGAATACGTGGCCAACAAGGAGAATACCAGAAGCAGTTTTAATTGTCAAGCGTGGCACCTTGAATATCAGAACCACTGCAATAAAACGATCTATTGCCATAACGCAAATGTTCAACAAAGAACCATGGTACGATAGACAGGATATGAATGAACATATCTCACTCCATAAACTATTTCTCCACATTAGCTGATGAAGGAAATACTGGTTTCCAAATAAATGGTCTCCAACAAGAGTCACAAACACAAAACCAAACAAGAGCTGATTAAATGCAGACAAATTTACATAAAGTATGCTGAGCAAAGTTGAGAATGTACTAGTCACATGTACATAAAATGCGGCAATATTGGCTATGGAAAAAGTTACTGATGCAATCCAAATAATATATCGTAAGAAACTATAGGCCATAAGTCGCTGGCACTGGCTATATATATTATTGCTTGTGATGCATTGAATGGCATTCATGTTCAAACAGCAGACAACATATTGATCTGTCTCAATGACCTGCAAGTGTTCCATGTGTACAAATGTGTGCAGTGCCAAATGTTGTAAATAATTTCCACTTAAGTTTAAAACGTTAAGCATTGTTAAGCCATAAAAGCTGTCTTTCTCCAGCCTTATCATACCATTGTAAGATAGGTCAAGCTTCAATATGGCGTCCAAACCTGCAAATAATCTGCTGTTTAAATTTCTTAACCTCATTTTATTTAACTGCAAAAGCTGTAGAATGGACAAAGTTCTAAACATGTTTGACGCTAGGGATATAACAGGGTTACCTGTAAAAACAGCCTTTATCAGCATATGAGCACCCTGAAATGCGGCAACGTGTAAAAACTTTATTTTGTTGTAACTCAAATCCAAGTCTAGCATGGCGAAGCAACATCTGAAACCAGCTACTGGTACCATATCCAACTCATTTAAACTTAAGTCTATTCTAAAGAGTTTCTTATATGTTCCCTGGAGTTTTAGAAATTTAATACTATTTCGCTTTAAGATTGCTGTCCGCGTTTGGGGAAATATGCCAGGAATTATAGTTAGATTTGCATTTCGACATATCAGAGCATTACCCAAGCATGTACACCGGGTCGCACATTGTGATATCACACATATTTCTTCATCGTCGGATGAACTAATACAATCAATTTTATCATCGCACACTTCATCTTGGTGTATACAGGTGTCTTCATATTTACATTTGAAAAATAGTGGACACACTAGTTCCTCACATGCCTCAAATTCATCTTGGCCATTTGGGCAATCCCATATACCATTGCATATAAATCGCATAGGAACACAATATGTGTGGGGGCACTTGTACATGCCTGAACAATTATAAAATAGACAGGGCTCCAAATGCTGCCCATTCTTGCAAAATAACATGTTTCCAGATTTATCCTGTTCATACACACATGTCGTCTGTCTGTGGTAGCATGGCCAGTTGGGTTCGTCCGAGCAAGGTAACCAGTTTGGGTCGTCACAAAGGGACGGTTGAAGAAATCCTATCCTAAATGTATTTAAAATATGAAAATCAAGATGTCTTGTAAACATATGTCTCCAATTCGTATCCTTTGTATTTGACACCTGTAGGCAAAACATTTCATCACTTTTGTCATATTGTCCTGGACAATTAGCTACACCATCACAGACCTTTTGAGATGGGATACAACCTCCATTGTTGCACTGGAAATGTATAGACGTACACGAACAAGAAGAATTATGGCAGGTTTTGAAACAATAATGAATCGAAGGCAAGGATCCGTTGAAAAGCTGACAAATATTTCCGCAATTGTCCTCATCTGATACCTGCTGGTGTCTGCAATCAATGTGACCATCACATACATGATGCACAAGTATACATTCCATATTCATGCATTTGTATTGGCCATATCCACAGTTTCTCACAGATGCATTAAGTGGACGAAAGCAGAGGACTCCTTTAGGTTCTAGATAAGTGGAGTTGAGTGAAGGTAACCACTGATATATGTTTAAACTAAAAAATATTGGAATGACGTAGCTGGTATGTAACTGTTTGATATACCACACTTCATGATGTTGTTTAATGAGAAGACTCGGGTACAGTATAGCTCTGTTGGTGTCATATGAAGTTCTTTGTGAAATGGAAGTCCACACACTGAAGTGAAGATCAAACCAATTCCATGCGTAAATAAGTTCATATATGTCCAAGAATAGCCATTGATTATGTAAAAGGCGATTTTCAATAGATGATTGCATGCGGTTTTGTAAGTATCTAAATTCATCTTCATGAATGAACAATAGGGAGCTAGACATCTTACGGCATAGTGACTTAGCAAACAAAAATGAAATCGTAAATTTAGTTTGAAAATAAATCCAATAACATCCATTCGTTGTTACTACCCAGAATTTGGAACACATGTATGTTTTGAAATATGGGTTAGCTTTTCTAACAGGACGATGTAACATTCTCCTCTTCCTATCTCTTTCACAAATAAATGCTGCATTCTTTATCTGAATCTCGCATGATAACATGAACCAGCTAGCCGAGGTATGTGCATCAACAAAAGCCATCGCCCCACATAATGATTTGTTAGTAAGGGGGGATGGCAACTTCATTAGTTTTGAGTGTATTTTCAGTTTTGTTTTCTTGTACGTTCCATTAATAAGAGAAAAAAGTGCAACCTGGTCCAGACTGGCTCTGTCAACAAGCCACTCTGAGTATATAACAGGGTCACCTGTAACCCATGTTGCATGGCCCTAACATAAAAAAAAATATTGTGATAAGCGCATCCTCAATTATATTTATGTTTGTTAGGCATTTGTTTGCGAATTTACTCTTTTTCTGCAAAAGAAGTGCACTGAAGCCAAGGCCAGTTCACGTAAGGAACAGTAATTAAAAGAAGGAATTTATTTGAAAGTTCAAACATCACACACTGGATACCTCTTGTGGTAAATGATCGGGACCCTTGACTCAATTGCTTTATCTTTATATGTAGCAGAGCAATGGTGCTATGTTTATAGGAAATGTAAACAAGCTTCGGGCAGTTTGAATTGAAATGCACATTATCCATTAGGTTATAAAAGGCAATCAGCAAGCTGAATGGTGCAGAGAAGCATTCAAGTTGCTGAATGTCATGCTTTCCCCATCTTCATTTCACATATCTACCATGAGCACCATAGCAGCAGAACAGTCAAAGGCAACATAATATTTAAAAGCGTTTTCGTACCTTGAGGATTTTATTCAAGCAAGTGAGTCCTGCTATATAGAAGCAATGATCTACGATCATTCTTAGTAGCACAACATATCTTTGAAAGAAAGTATTGTTTCACCATGTTTTTTTTTTTTCGTTTGTTACATTTAAAACTACCTGTGTGGTCACAAACTCAAGCAAGTTGTTTAAGTAATGTCTTATTCCAATGTAATGCAAGACTTGAAAGTGCAAACAGCCACAGATTAATGTGGTTTCTAGTGACAATCACGAAAAGCTAACAAAAAACACAAACAAAAACCGGAACAAAAAACCAAACCCCCCAAATCAAAAGAAGCAACCAACCAACCAACTAACCAACCAACCAACCAACCAAACAAGCAAGCAACCCCCCCTCCCCCAAATATGCCTCCCTGCAGCAACAAATAGTCGTTTCTGTGTATGGTTAGGTGACTTTGAAATGTGAGTAAAATCTCGTTACGAGATATCTAGGGTCTATGCTACCCGAGAGTAGGAATTTACTCTCTGGATATGCATGTACATCAGCGAAAAATAATCATGAAGTTAAATGTTGTCTGTTGGTACATTATACCTGTACAGATAGATCGATACATACATACATACATACATACATATATATATAGAGAGAGAGAGATAGATAGATAGATAGATAAACACATAGATAGATAGATAGATAGATAGATAGATAGATAGATAGATAGATAGATAGATAGATAGATAGATAGATAGATAGATTGGCAGGCAGGGGCGGACAGAAAGAGACAGACAGACTGACAGACAGATAGATACATAGATAGATAGATAGATACATGTCCTGACCACACATTCCTCAGATCATTCACATGCACATCAAATGTATTGTCGCAACTCTCAAGCAATTGGCTAATGCTCTATGTCCAGTCCAGCAGCCTGTAAATGTCAATCAGCAATCTTGTAAGGACATGGGAACCAGAGTATGACGACTAAATTTTTTGGGACGTTAATATCCATGTCCCACACAACACGCTTGCTTACACAAAGAGTTGAGGGATTTCAGTGAACGGGTAACAAAACTGATGGTATAGACAAAAATCCCTCGCTGGTGGTATTAGTAGATCATAGAGAGGATGGATTGTATGTGTGCTTTTCTGTTACCGTCAGAACTACCCATAGTATGTGGCACTGTTGCAGCCATTTCTAAAGGCAAACAGTAAATTGTGTGTGAGTATGTGATTGTTGTCTTATCTTCTGCTGGACTCATGATGGATACCCCTCTCCTTGTAGAAATAACTAGAGATATAATTTCCCAAATAACTGAACAAAAACTAGAAATACTAGCATTTGATCATTAGTAAAAAAAAGAAACTCCTGGATATTATTTTCTGATAGGCCTGCCAATGCTCAAAGGGTCCTCTCGCGTATATGTTAATCAATGCATTCTTTAGTAAGAATCAACCCTATTGAGCATGAATAATAGATACTTTTGTGCATATATTTCACAAATACATGTATACTCTGATAGTTTGGAATTAAAAAAAAAGTAGAGAGAATGATATGGAATGTTTCCCTCTGCACATAATGGTGTATACTGATAATAGTAAATTAAAGCTTGAAATATACTCCAAACATGATTATTTGGAATTAAACATAGTATGTTACCCCCACGTGAATAGTACAATTACACTTGTGCCAGCTTATGGTGTCTATGTGTCAAAGTTAATTGCATTTGGTCGGGTGTGCATCTTTGGTTCCCGTCATTTATTTCTATTTCGAAAACTTGTCGAAGAGTGCTGTTGGATAATGAAAGTATAGCAGTAATTTTGAGGTTTCTGGGTAAAAATGAAAAAAAAATATTATATATATATTTCATGTATCAACGCTTGTGTGACCCTGATGAATTAGATGCAACATTTAGATCCTCTATTGCAAGGACTCTGTATGTGTTCATTGACAAGATCAAAGACTACAGTATTTGCTTCGGCTGTAACAGTACTTATGACTCCAATTATTAATAACATTCCAATATTTTCAACAGTTCAAATATTCTGTCTAATGTGGCTGACATGCTTGACATTAATGACTTCCCTGCGTGTATGGTGTTATTAGTCAGAAATGGAATGCATGTGGTGACATGATACGTACATATTATATTTTAGTTGCTCATAAAATGTAGTTACTTCCTGTAAACATTTTAGAATATGATGAATAATAATGGTACCAGTAAACATGATGGCTTGAATCAAGTGTTGGTCCCTTCATTCCTTGTGTTAATGCTAAAACTCCAAATGCAATCATTGTTTAATATGCTTGTAATTGCAAGGATAAGTGGGAGTAGTGGAAGGTATTAAGGGCCGTTTTTGATTGTATCTTTTGTGTTGTAAACGCACATCACAATTTGATCCAGTGTCTCAAATTTAAGCAGTCATTCTAGGCAGATACATCTCAGGCTTTTCTCTTACATCAACGCTTGTGTGACCCTGATGAATAAGATGCAACATTTAGATCCTTATGCTTTTAGGAATGTTATCATTTCACCTTTGAAAGTGACGTCATCTACTTATGGACCTTTTTTCTCCATTGTTCCATTACACTTGTGCTTCTATTGGGACTTGTAACTTTTTGTCAGGCTTACCACCATGCATTTCGTTGGGTAACACTGGTAATGATTCACCACTTCCTATCATATATTTCAACTCCGCAAACTGTCGATCTGGCAGAGTGTGGACGACCATTTGTACTTAGCGTACAATATCATCTTCAATGTAAAATGTAATTTGCAACTTGGATGTCCTCCTCAAGGTGTCTGCTAATACCAAAATTTTGCCTGGATCGTAAGTTCGAGATATGTCATACTTTAGCAATGCAAGCAACATGCTTTTGCTACCTGGGAGAGTTAACACAAGCGTGTTCTTATAATTGACTCCAGGGCAGCCTTGGCCTCTGTTAATACCACAAGAAGATTTCCATGGGTGATGGATGGAATTTTTGCATTGCAAACACCACACATAGCAATTTCCTTTTTTTTTACATTTTGATTTGAACATTACTCGTTTATCCTGGTGTCATAATTGTGGAAGCGTGTGGAGCTGGTATGTTACGTTTGAATTTTAACACATAGAATTTTAGACTTTCATCAACATCTTTGTACTCACAGTGTTTTGTGCGAACCATGACTATGTACTTGATTGGGTATTTATTCCCTGTGTTCATGTTTCCATTTGTTATTGCTTTTCTTGAAGACATCATTGTTTCACCTCGTCATTTCTACCCGGGTCAATCTCTGACTGCTAAATTTGTAAGCATATTTTTCAACTATTTTGACTAATCTGATACTACATTTTGTATCTGAAAAAGTTGTCATGGTATTTATTTCAACCTCTCAGCACTAGCAACATACATAATAGTTTTTATTTTGCAAGGTCAGTTTCAAGCTCACAACGTCACTTTTAAGGTCAAAGGTCATAACATTTGGCAGCTGTCTTAGAATTTAAGAACTAAAACACACACAAAAAGAGGTATATCTGCTACTGCCATTTATTCCATCTAACAATTGATCCAGTTTCGTGCCTTTGAATCAATTATATTAATATTTACAGTAAATACAATAAATAAAGGTTAGAAATATTATATAATTGTTTTTGCTTGTGTTTCATAACACTCTAAGCCACCTTTTAAGTTTATACAGGCAAGCTAAGGTTACAAATCCTTTGCTCTCATACGAACCAACGGTTCACATCTGAAAATGTTTAAAAACAAATACATTTCAAATCTTACAAAAACTACTAACGTATATCATGCATTTTTTGCAACGTCAGTTTCAGGGTCAGAAGTCAGAAGTTTTAAAACTCAAATGTCATATAATTTAGCAGCCATCTTCGACTTTGACCTGTGGCCGATTTGACTATAGTAGCATCTCGTGGTGAATGAGTTAAGGGATGATAAAGGCTTATCTGACTGCTTAAATCCAAAATGAACACTATATTGGTCCTGCTTTTGAATAAGTAGTTATTTTTCTTATTCAGCTTAAGTAAATCTTATTATGGCCTTTGGCATTTCTTTGGATAGTGTTCAGAGCCACACCTACCACATTAATAGTCTTATCCTTTATTGTCACTGCAGCCATGATGTTTCTGCACTTTTTGATTAACTCTGCCGAAGCATGTGCTACCACAACTTTTTGGTATGCCTTTTTCCCATTACTGACAGTTTGGGATTTTGACATCATGTCACTGACAATAATGAATGCCCTTATCTTTAACGTGTATCACCTTGACCTTGGATTTCAACTTTGCTGACCCATATATACATACATATATATATATATATATATATATATATATATATATATATATATATATATATATATATATATATATATATATATATATATATATATATATATATATACTGCTTTTACCAACAGCAAGTCTATGGCTCTTTCGTTCAGGTGTATTTCACAAAAAGTGTGTCTGGAACTAAAGGAACAATTTTATTAGTGATAAGGTGAAAATTTGGTACTGCTACCAAATGGCGCTGTTGTTTTGGTAACAGGCTGACTTATGCAGGTTTTTTTCTCTCAACCTTGTCGTTTACACTGACCATGGTCTAGGCAGCTGCCCCTTGGGTTTTCTGTTTCTGCCAGACAGTTTATACAGTATAAGGAAGGGAAGGGGGGGGGGCAACAACAAATTAAGCACAACCAGAAAGCGCATTAATCAACTAAAATTTACTGGTGCAATGTGTACAGGAAAAAAAGGATAGAGTTTGCCATTAATCATAAAAATTTCATGAAAATGTCAATACTCTGGGTCACAAATATAATTTCACATAAGGAAATGTTTAGTATGTTAGAGTATACAGACATTGTGAAATATTGATGTCCTCTATTTTTTTATGGAAGGAAAGGTTGAAAGTCAGTTTTTGCAATATAGCATGATGACAGTTTTATTTTTATATAATTTAACTTCTTATGTTCAAAAGCCCCAAGGTTTTGCATCTGACCCACACTATAAATTTATAAAAGCTGTTAAACTTTTGCAAATCGACATTTGCATAACACTGGTCTACATAGATCTATTTCTTATGTCCAAACACCCCCGGGATTTTGATTCTGCTTCACATAGTAATTGACAAATGGCTGTTTCAATTTTTGCAAACCCACTTTTTTCACGTCATTATACAAATTACACAAAGGCAAAAAGAATAACATAACAACAGTACTGTGGTAGTCCTGTGCTCAGCCGACATTGCATGCACAGACTGAAGTGGTCATGTGAACTATGCTAGCAAGGTGATCTAATAGAGAAAAATCGCGGCACCAATTTAGTAAACTAAGGTCTTTTTGAAGCAGTTGGCTGGGCGGTTCCTGAGATGATTTTTTTAACATTTTGAAAAAAAATCAACAGCAAAATTCTATACAAATCCAAAATTCACTGCACAGCAGTCGACAATTCCTAATGTCGATTCAATGATTCAGCATGTTTCAACATTGTTGCATGCTGTAACCTTTGTTTACTTTGCTGAAGAAATCAATGAACAAGGAAAATCTATTCATTGTCATGCAGAAATTTATATCAGTAATTGACTTTGATGACAGATGCAATGGCAGGATAAAGGTAGTGTCTACCTATCTGATACTGGCCGTTCAATTTTCTTTCCAAGATTTTTAAGTGAAAGTTCACAGTAACTTCTTCCATTTTTAGGTCTGAGAGTCACTGTTACTGGTATCGGTATCGCCACCACTCCAACCCTGATGATTCATCTGTGCCTTCACCACTGCCAACATTAGTACTTGCACTTTGAGTCAGATACAGGTTGAACCTCTTCTTCTATGACCTGAATCTGAAAAAAATATACAAAATTTACTTTTTACTACTAATGAAAATTGAGGGCTGTTCATGTATCAGCATGTCTACCCATATCAGTGTTAAGCAATATTTCAACTTAGACATGTGGTTACTTTGATCAGGCCTATAGTAGTTAAGCCCATCTGTCAGTCATTTTCTCCTCATTCATGTACATTAAGATTTTATAAATTTTCTATTTAATAATGTTCCCTTGTGTACTATGTCTCTGGTACATAAAATATAGCCATGCATGGCACATTTCATTTTAACTTATAAAAATCATGTACCTAATATTATTGACAAGACTAGACATCCCAAGCCCCCCTGCCCCGAAAAAAAAAAAAAAAAAAAAAAAAAAAAAAACTTGAAAAAAAGAGAAAAGAAAAGCGAGAGTTCCCTTAGACAAACCACTTATGACATCTCCCCCATACCTCAGACCACCAACTGCCAGGACTGTTCCCAATATAAACTAAACAACACATGATCACAGAGTTTCTCAATTTGCAGTTCCATGCTGATGATGCAAGAAACAACCATTCATTTTGCCATTAGCAGGGAAAACTTTCAGTTTTGACTGGCATCTCCAATGGCAAATCATATGCAGATGTTGTCTCATCAGTCAACCAAACCAATTATATGCAAATGTAGTAAGAGATCCTACCTGCAAGACTTATATTTTACAAGTTCTACCAGACATCAGTCAACAAGTCCAAAATGTCATAATGTCTACACTACCTTTGGAGATTTGGTCATTTTGATTTTGGACCGGGTCAATCATTTTCAACTAGTTTGCCAAAATAACATTGTGATTCACTGTCTCAGTTCCAGCGGTGGTGTATTGTAACTGCTATTTCTGAAATTTTGTAAGTTTTCTCAGCCTTAGGTCAAGGTTATGGGTTACTTAACCTCATGGTTACTATGTCCGATGAAGTGCTATACTGTCGTCCATTATGGAAAACAGGTGATTTTCCCAAGTTTTTTTTCATAACTGCAACAACATATACCAACAACAAATATGAATACATGCATTTGTTTGATATCACTAATCTTTAACAGCAGATGGCAACAAAGGGCAATGCAAAACTTACAGATTTGACACCCCTCCTCCAACATCATGAGCTACAGTTAAAGGTCTCCAAGTGCCAAAAGCATTGTTGTTCTGCACACATTCTGGCAAGCTGAACTCAGGGCTAACTACATATTACTAAGTGCATGAATTTTATTAAAGTTTGGTACAGACCCATTAAGCACAATGACACATTTTGCCTCTAAACTTGGTACCATACTATCGGCGCTAAGTGACCTTGAGTCACAACTCTTGATCGTGGGCTTCGGTGCCTGCAGTGCATGCAGAAAAAGTGAAAGCACACTCTCCTGGTCTGACAAGGATTCAACATTCCATTTACATGTATGTGCTTGTCCTGAACAAAAGAGTTCGTATTGCCACTGCACAGCAGCTGTTGTGAAAAAAATTAGCAGAGACCTTGAATCAAAACAGTGAAAATACTTTTCAGCAATTGTTTGATGGTCCAGAGTGAGCAATTTGGTTTTGACCATGTTGTTGTAGTCCATGTACTGAAATCAGGTCAGCTGTTTAGACACACATATGCCAAACACAATCTAGTGAATATTGTGGAAATGGCAAACAAATTCACAGATAAATGATATCAAACATTTAAACCTGCTATTAGATCCCATCCCATCATAAAATGATCAGTACAACAGTTGTTTTTAACTCCTTATTCTCACTTTTTCTGTAAATGATCGAAGCAGTCTGTGCATCTAGCATCTGTTTTGCCCAAGGCTGTTCATATTCAATGTCAAAGCATGGATGCAAAAGTTGAAAAATAATCTTGTTCATAAAATCAGGGGTGAACAGAAAAAAGAAACAATAAAATTCATAAAAAATGCAAAAAATGAAGCACCACCTTTTGAACAAAATAACAACCAAGTGTCTCTAGGAGTGCCCCTGTGTAATTTTGAAGCAATTGGGTGAGTGGATCGTGAGAAAAAGATTGATTTTTTTTTCAGATATGGCTCCTAAAAGAACAGGAATATTAATAAAAATACTACGTTCACTGAAGCATGAACATTCTAGAAATACTTGTTGGAGATCCACTAGAGGAACATTGCCATTAATTTTGAAGTGAATCTGGCTGATGTATATTAGAGAAGAAGAAAATAGCAAAGACACACCAAAATTCATAAAAAATCGCAGCACTACTTCGTGAGCAAATTATTGTCTAGACGTTCCCAGAAATGACCCCATGCAATTTTGAAGCAATTGGGCAATTATTTTTGGATTTTTTTTTTTATATTTAAAAAATTAAAAAAAAATATATCCAAAAATAGTGGAGCCTGGCCATTTGAAACCTGCCTATTGCCCGGACACTATTTGTTTATTTATTTGTTTATTTTGTTTTATTTAATAAGTTGTTTAATAATAATAATAATGATGATGATGATGATGATGATGATTGATAATAATAATAATAATAACTATTATTATTATTATTATTATTATTATTATTATTATTATTATTATTATTATTGATTCCTAGAATAAGCACCAGGGAGTCATTATGCAGGCCTACCTCTTTAGAAGCAAAAGTCTATAGTAAAATAAGTGTTAAGCCTTTTCTTATTCCATACTTTTGTAGTAATTACATATAGAGCACATGCGCCTCCAATTTAACTCAGTAGGCCCACAGCTTGGCCAATTGCTCAATCAAATTTTGCTTTAAAATGTGCTTTTTGGTTATGTATAGCTAAGATATATAGTGAGGTTGATTTTATATTTTCAACTAATAATTTGGCAGTGCCAGCCATTTTAGTCTATTGTCAATACCTCTTGGTAGTACATGGTTAACTATCTGCATGTGGACGGGCAAGAATTCAACAAACTTACTGACGGCCAATAAACATCTGTGAAAACACTCGGCAAAAAGCATCCCTCGGTATCAGGCTGGCGCATATATTACGCATAAAATATAGGGAACCTACCATTGTCCACAAGGTACCTCCTAATTTCTATTGCCATGCACATTTTCAGGTTGCCTTTTACAAAATGAGCAAGGAAAAACGACACTTTGGTGGACAGTTTGATGTTCGATATAGCCACTAGGCCTACAACACTGCTCAGATGAAGAACATTGTACACCTATCATACCGGATAAAGCAACAAACAATTAACCAACAACTTACTTTTGTGGAACTCATCCTCCTAACCACATAACCACTGGCATTCGTTTCATTGTCACCCTGGATCCATTAGGAAATTTAGATGGGATTGGTTTTAATTCGTGTTGACAAAATTGCCAGTGTTGGCGTTTTATGTTTGCCTTGCATCAACTTCCTCTGCTGCTCATGGTGTAGAGTTTGCTGACCACGTGCAAGTGGGTTGCATGATAGGATTACTTCTAGATTAATCCAACCAGCTAGCAAATGTTGGAAAGAACTTGACGGATTTGTGATTTTTTTATTACTTTAAAACAGCAACTACAAATGGCAGACAACTATTATACTGCCAACGGGCCTGCACAGGTTTTCGACATCTCCTGCCAAGTAACCCATGCAAAATTAACCCGTTGTTGTGTTATTGTTTAATTGTGGGAAAGTTGTGAAAATGAATGGAACTCACAGAAGCTGATGCACCACCATTGGCCGCCATAACACATCGCAAAATCATTTGAAACTTTAAAGAAGGACAATACAATAACAAATGAAACTCAAGATAAATTAGTGAAGCAAACTAAACCGGAAGTTGTTTCACACAGTGCATCTTATGTTACACCATTTCCGACTTCACTCTGGGGCCCAACATTGCTTTTTGTTTTGTTTTATTTTTTACAGGACGAGGACGCTGAAAAATATGCAGGGCTATATATGAGCATTTTCATGCATATAGTGCTGGAAAACCATCAGCTACATTTCCTTTATATGTGGAGAACATGTACCGTGGGTAGGTTGATTTCTACCAAATTCCTTCAAATGCTAATGCTTTAGTGATTTGGGGCTTTTTTGAAACTCTTTAGAAATCATCTCCAAAGCCGCATGGCTAATGGCAATTAGATTGCATTTGTACATTCATGGACTGCTAGATCTCATGTTTTTATAGGTAGTACTGCAATTTTTGTCTTTTTTTAAAATTTTGTACGATTGTGTTATTTTTGACTTGTTGCCCAAAACTGTCACTCACATGGTGCTGCATCATAGTAGAAATATACTTTATGGAAAGGTAAAAAAGTTTCTTGTAAGTGGTTGTTGCCATGGATCTCTCATTTTTCAATTCTATTACTGTACATATTCTTGTTGATTACCAGGTACGTCATTGGGAATTGCAGTAGTAATTCCCATTTTCGACTTCTGTTTAACTGTCACCCACATTCACTTATAAACTTGGACGGGCAAAACCTTTGGTGGGTCGCCACAAAGTGCGTTCAAATTGTACCTGTGTGGTGATTTTCCGGATTTTGTGATTTGTTTGTTTGTTTTTTATTTTTTTTTCAAACCCCTTGCTGTATTTATGGAAACAGGACAAGGACACTTCTGGGTTCCTCTATACCAGGTTGGAACTAAGGGTCAGCCGTGGACTGTTCACAAGCCTTGTCAAAATATACCAACATGCAAGAGGAAGCCATGTGAGGGAAACCAGTTTTTTATTTAGCAGATGTTTTTAATACTTGAATTGGTTTAAATCAAAGACAAACTATGCAAAGTTGATCATTAGCACATGCCCCCCCCCCCAGATCTAAACCTTTGATTTACAAATATACATTAAAAAACATAAAAAGAATATAAATAGATAAATAAAAAAATACAAAAGTAGGCTTACGTTTCAAGTTAGGGTATCGTCATCGTGTTTTGTATTTTTTTTTTACGAATATTGCATGAGAGTATCTGCATATATATAGTTGCATCCATTTATTGACAATTATAGTTATCTAGTTTTTTAAACGTTTTGTGATATTTTTTTTTTAAAAAGTCACGTAATTAAAAAATCATGTGGCTGCTAATTTTCATTGAGTTGGCCAACAGGGTACAGGATCCACCATAACTTATCAGCTTCTTGTACTTGTCGGTCAAGATATGGGCGGCAGTGGAGGCCAAAATAAATATATTGTACATACTAATGCATGGAGGACATCTCAAGGTAAAGGTAAATTTAGCCTTGTGTCGCAGTTTTTGCAGATAATTCACTACACGCGAGAATTATGGCATAATTTGCCTTCTTCACAGTTTACCATTTTCCGTGAGTCTGCAACATTAAATACGTTAGCTAAGTAAAAAGCCCTAAACCTAAACTGTTTGGCCCTCAGCCTGCCGTGTACTGAGTTGAATATTTTTTTGCTTGTTTTTTTCTTTTCAGTTTTATATATGTCACCGGATGTTACCTCATAGAGTTTAAACTGATCGTCTGCTTCCCACCTATGATTACTTTTGTGTGACGGCCAACATTCGATTATTGAGTGGCAATATCACACATATATTCTGCCAACATGCACTTAATCTCAAATGTAAGAGGAAGTGCAGAAATTTTGCGACCTAGTTTGTTCCAATTTTGATGTTTATATGTATGTATGTATGTATGTATGTATGTATGTATGTATGTATGTATGTATGTATGTATGTATGTATCCATACATTTCAATCCAACACTGCGAAAGAAATAATCCAGATCATTGGAGACTGAACAAAAGAATGCAGAATAGAGAAAAATTCAAAACATGTACGCACTGGTAAGGCTGCGTAGAATTATGCCAGTTCGATTTTCATATGAGCATGAAGCATGTATTCTTCCCTTCGCCAATATAGTACCTAAGTCTTAGATTACATACATATTTTGCACTTTCATTTATGAATTTAGAAATTACGTCTTACATGTCTCTCACCCAATCCTGGTTCTCCTTTACCCTCCATACCCATTGACAATGTAGAAAAGCGGAGACCCTGCCGTAGCATTAAACGATTCCATACAGCAAATATACACAACTGCTTCAGCTTGACATATCAGGATCATACTTATCCTAGGTTTACCGCTAACATGATAAAAAGGAGTTTTTTTCGCATTACCCCACAGTAAAGCAACTCCGTGGAAAACAAACGAGGCTTAGCTACAACATACTATTGCATTCGCGCAACACATGCTTTCCGAAATACCAAACTCTTTTACATGCTGGTTCTTCCAAAACTGGGAAACTAGCTATATGTTTATGCACAGCATACAGTCCTCTTTATCAGTGGCAAACAGTTAAATAATGACCCATCTAATAAGTAACTGAAGTACTGGATGTTATTTATCTATCTATCTATCTATCTATCTATCTATCTATCTGTCTGTCTGTCTGTCTGTCTGTCTGTCTGTCTGTCTGTCTGTCTGTCTGGGTAACTCATCGAGGCTAAGGAACTTTTTTTTGGTTCATCCGTCAGTTAGGGACTTTTTTGTTTTAGGGGCTGCAGCCCCTAAAACTGTTGAGAAGTGTGTTTAAAAGTTACTAAAGGCCTTTTTCTTCCATTTGAAACTCACTTTAAAAATACCACCTTAGTAATGGACTTTTCTTTGGTCCGTTTGTCCATGGTGATACTATACCTGTACCCCCTCTAGTAGCAAAATTATGTACCATATAAAAAGTTGATGCGCATGCGCGAGACCTGATTGGACACCTCACCGAGGCTGAGGGACTTTTTTCTTTGTTCATCCGTCAGTTAGGGGCTTTAATTTTACAGTTTTACCAGTAGATGGCGCTGTAAGGAAAAGCCCCTACCACTCAATTGCTGAAACACTTTTGTTTTGCTCCTAAACTGAAATCCCCTAAAACTTTGTCTGAAAAACATACCCTAATGCTCATATGTTGGTATGTCTGTCTGTCTGTCTGTCTGTCTGTCTGTCTACCTACCTACCTACCTACCTATCTATCTATCTATCTATCTATCTATCTATCTATCTATCTATCCATCCATTCATCCATCCATCGATTCATTCATTCATTTATTTATTCATTTATTTATTTATCTATCTATCTATCTATCTATCTATCTATCTATCTATCTATCTATCTATCTATCTATCTATCTATCTATCTATTTATCAATCATACAGGTATAATGGGCATCCTTCTGCGTTTATTCAGCACAACACGTAAGAGAGAAAAGATAAAGGCTGAGTCCCCCATTATATCAGGGTCAGTTTTTATAATGGTCTACACACAAATTTCAGCCAAACAATTCTGGTAGCGAGAGAGTTATCCGCAATGTACCAGTTACAGATAGATTTATACAAGCATTTTCATAAATTCATCGGAACGTCTGGTTATTTCGAGGCAAATTGGTTGTTTATGTTTTTCTATCTACCGCATGCACTGAGTAAATCTTTGGCACAAAACGTGTACAAAATAGTTCTATTTCATGAAACACCGGCTACCTGTGTTTTGCACGTGCCTCACATCTTAATCTCCATCCTGTTAGAAGTGTTCCTATTATCGGAATAATGAGCAAGAAATATCAAATAGAAATAAAAACACACGTGAACGACTGCCAAAATATTATACAGAATGATTCACAAGAAACGCCTTTTTACCTACCTTTCAATATGTGGGATTTCGCAATTGTAAATAAAACATGCTGAACGTGCTTTGCATCACGTGCTTATTTCTTAATTACAAACTGTCGGCCGTGGATATAACTGCAAAAGTCAGAAGCTTACACAGAAATGATGGATACTATTTTTTATGTAACACAGCACAAAAATACATGTTCAATGTCACACCAAATCATCGTCCTGCAAACAATAATATACCCGTTTTACAGCACTATCGACAATGGCAACTGATCCGTAATAGGTATACTGACAATAAGTACAAACCTTAAGGTGTACGACAATTTACATCTGGGCCCTTTTGGGCGACTTGAGCGGGAACGTTTAAGTCACCTACTTCCTCGGCGCACTTTGGATGCAATGCAATGAAACTGTGCTCAATTTATAAATGAGCAACAGGAGATTTAGTATTTATCATAACCTGGTGAGTTTTCCGGATGTATCCTGTATTTGCATTATGTTGCAAACTTTCTCTCATTTTAACCTGCAACACCTGTCCATTCCCAGTATAATGCGACAAATGCAATGAAATACTCAAAGGTCAACATTATATATGTTAGAAAAGCGGTAAAAACCTATGCTAAAACTGTAATGAGCTTACAGTTCCGGTATCATTTCTTCTGTTCTCATTACTTCATTTTTAATATTATTATTATCATCATCATCATTGGTTCAACCAGCTAAATCTGGTTACAAGCAATATGAACCAGATACAATGACTAGAGCTGTACACGTAGTCAAGAAAGGGGTTTTCATGTATTCATGAAAATCCAGACCAAACATTAAAAAACAATCAAGCATGACATGTGTCAAACACTAGCTCGTGTTTTGTATTTTTCATGTGATTCTTTTATATATATGCATGTTTTTTAGGGTATTTAAATTGTACATGCATCTTTGTAATCCCCGTAGAATTATGGTTCGGTATACAGGGGTTATAATGTATTGAGGGTAGGGTTCTTGACTTTATCCTTAGGTACTAATTTCCTTTTATATTATAATGTTTGGCGATTCATTCGCACTGCCATATACATATTAATAGCAAACGATGCGTGGGTCTCATTCCCCAGTTTCAACGAGCCAAATAGTTTGTTGTTACGAAGGTAGCCAATTTACGGGCTTGTCCCCACGTTGTCTGCATGTAATGTGGCTAACACGCTTCGAAAGAACTAATGTAAGTAGAAACCTGCGTTTATCTATTGCTATTTCATCGCATTGGTTTTGAAGTATGTCTAGTTGCAGTAATTTCGTAACACTTATAGGCATCGTTCGTGTGTTGCTTACAGGTATTAACATGATTGAGGTTCTGCGCTTTAGTGGGGTTGGATAGGCCGAGTAAACCCACAAAATAGCTGTTTAAGTAATCATTTAGTTTAAATGCTAGTCAAAAGCTATAAAACATGTAAAGCGTGTTGTAAAATCAAGGTTTAACAAGGTATAAATAGTAGCGTATGCAGGTAACATTTTGTGAAGTGTATTAAGGTGAGAGAAGTATTCAATATTGGCTATAAAGGGTTCATATTAAAGTCATATATATATATATATATATATATATATATATATATATATATATATATATATATATATATATAATCTAGGTAAAGATTCATGGTTCACGAATTTACGTTATTTGAGGCGTATTTTCTTGTATGAATTGGCCCAAAGAAAGGGCAGCAAATATCCTTTCTTTTGTTAGCACGAGAGCACGCACGTCGTTAAGTCATTGCGTGCATTGAAGTGTCAAAAGGTTGTCGAAGATTTAGAGTATAGTTTCATGCTGAAAAGTGAGTTTTTTCTTATTTATCCTGTAAATCTGTGCATAACGATATTCTTTATTTGTGCGAGTTGAATATAAAAGTTCGGCAGTTTTGAGTCAATATTTTCCCCATGGTTTTACTATACGTCATTCTTAGTCTCCTTTAGTTACATATATCGACAGCAGGTGTCGCTGTTGTGTTACAGCTTACTTTTTTTTCTCTGACACTGAAATTGATTTGAAGTTATTCTGAAAGTTGATAATACAGCTATGAGTGATTTGAAATTCTATTTAACCACGAATTATATACCTCAAACATAGATTATTGAAATGATTGTTAAATGTGAAATGCAATATTGTTAAAACTTGAGATATTGGTTAATGGAATATTGTATATGGAGTTATGAAGCGAACAAGTATTTGTAACTATATGTCATTCTTTGTCTCCTTTATTCATATATATCGACAGAAGGTGTCGTTGTTGTGTTTCAGCTTACTTTTTTCTCTGACACTGAAATTGATTTGAAGTTATTCTGAAAGTTGATAATATAGCTATTAGTGATTTGAAATTCTATTTAACCACGAATTATATACCTCAAACATAGATTATTGAAATGATTGTTAAATGTGAAATGCAATATTGTTAAAACTTGAGACATTGGTTAATAGAATATTGTGTATGGAGTTATGAAGCGAACAAGTATTGAAAGTAGTTATATGATAAATGGCATATAAGTTAAAAGTTATGTCAAATGAGTAGTAAAGGTGATTATATGTTGATTATATGTATACTGTTTCAGTATATTGCTATGATGTCGCTGTGATATCTTAGTGTCAAAAAGGGCCCATGGAGATTAAACGGTTCGTGTCGAGTCCTTCCTTCAGTCAAAGTGACAACAGTTCACTCTCCTATTCTGACGACTAAACAAGAAAAAGCACTGGTTGAACAAACCAGATAGCATATGCAGAGATTGGCTAAAAATACGAATAGAGCTCCTGATTTGGGCTACTGGTGTTGTAAACATTTATGGTTCTAAGCAGGTGATGGAAAATTGTCATGGGAAACTTGGATCTATGCCCTGCATCGATGGCTCGAGTTACATGAAACAACAACAATATCTCTTTCAAAGGGCAGTCTAAACGCAGCAAATAGTGAAGCAGTTGATGGGTAATATGCTCAACGATAGGTAATAATATATGCGTATTGCTTTTATAGCAGACTGGAGGGCATCTACAACCAAATGGAAGCTGGAGTGAATACACAGCATGGTATAAAAAGAAAGTGTCCTAGGCATATAGGAAATTGGTCCAGCACTTTAACAATAATGAGTGCTAGTAATGCTGCGGTAGGTCATGTTCTTTTATGTATCGTAAATTCTCTAATCCACGCCGTGGATTGTATTACAATATATTTTGTTATTTTCCAACTTGAAGATGATGAAGGCAGGCTGAGTCTTTTAATCATGTTTTCCCTGCAGCATGGCCTGATGAGCGATTATGTTACAAGCTACAGTAGTAAACATAGCAAGAACACATAATTTCATTATGTCAAGTAATAATAAACTGGATCCACTTTTAACGTACACACTTTTCATTGATAACCGTACCACAGACATAAAGGACGGTAATCACATGCTTCCGATATATGGATAAAATGACTTATAAACGCATGACGATGAAGAAAAGAAAAACGTCGAATGATCATACAGAGTCCAAAATTTGCGCTAATGGTATACACATGTGTGGGAACTTTTTATTTTGATTATTTTAACTTCGCAGCCTGAAGTCGGGCTGCGTCTTCTATTCTTCTAGCAAAATGACGGAGATTACGACCCTGTAGATGTCCCGAAATCAGGATGCATATTCTAATATAGATGCGTCTTCTAATAGAAAATTTACGGTAATCTTTTCTGGTGTCCGAATCAAAACACACCTATACTGATCTTGTATTATGGGCACAGGTCCTATCTTAGTGATCCTGTGAAAGCTTGTGCAAAGGAATATAATATTACTCCATTGGCTTTACCAGCATGTTCATCTCAAATACTTCAAGCCCTAGATGATGGTTGCTTTTGGCCCTTTGAGCAAGTTTCACCACCAGCAGTGTCAAAACAATATGCCACAGAACCAAGGAGGTATCATCTTATGGAACGGTGTGGCTGCAAGGTGCTACGCTCAAAATTAGCTCGGCATATTGCCCATGAGACATGTACAGAAACCGATGCAACTTAATATTGTAACTGATGCTGATTAGCTCCGCATATTGCTCATGACACAACATGTACAGAAACAGATGCAACTTAATAATGTAACTGATGCTGATGTCCACATTTCAAACAGGGGTGCAACAAGATAATGTGATGAAGAAATCTGCGAGGAAATACAGGGGGCAACATCACGGGCAATATCATTGAAGGAGAGGATTTTCTACACCTACCTGGACTTCTCAGTAACCACCAAGCTACAATGGAAAATTGTTGAAACACGAAATGTTTCAACATTCAAGCAATCAACTGCTGCTCAATCTACCTCTTCCACATCCTCCAAGTCAGAACGTGACAGGCAAATGAATGATCTCACAACGTGTCAGATTAATATTTACGAGGCACATCTCGTGATCTTCATGCTGGAAATGTGTGCAGCGTCTACCATGATACAGTATGGGCATTCTGCTCAAAAGTCTATCATTAGAGCGTGCTCCTTGACGGCAACATTGAGAATTACACACTTCAAATCTGCTTGGTTGAAGCTCTTGCTGTGAAACTAAAGCATCAAGATACGTGTAAATTCTATCAGATTTTCAAAATCTAGATTCATATAAACACGTTACGTTTCATCAGTCCATTCATAATATATTTTATTCCGATCCTTTTCGTGAACCTTTGTTGTTGCGCAACTATTCAAGATTGAAACTATATCATTACATATTCAGAACCACTGAATTTACTATATTTTTCAAACAAATTAAAAGATCTAAACAGAGTAAGTTTGCGTCACCCATAACAATGCAAATAAATAGTGAAGTTTAATTCAAGAAAAATGAGTAAAGCCCATGTAACGTATATCAATGGTTGAGCGATAAAGGAGAATATGACGAATATAATGGGTGTATTTTGAATCAAAAATAGATGTTATGAAACATTCATTTTTGTAAATTGAGCGTTGGCTTCCAAATCAAAAGAGTCAGTTATTTATGTCTGCGTTTGGTACTTATTTTTGTATTTTTACTCACAATCAGGGAAATATACAAAACCTCACTACAGATACTACTACTACTACTACTACTACTACTACTACTACTACTACTAATTTTATTGATCCTCCAATTCTGGAAAAGAGTATACATAAATACAGATATATATCAAGATGAGAAATCATTTTATTACATAAAATGTTGGCAAGAATGGACTAATTAATTAAAATGCTCAAACTTATTTCGATGGCGAAATGTTCTACGGTGAGATACCATTGCAGGGTCGCACAGTGGTCCAGCCGCATTCGCAGCCCCCCTCTGGCGACCCGTAATAAACATGAGCATGACAGTTTAAACTCCATTTCTGGTGAGAACTAAAAGAATCATATCAGATCATCATCATTTGATAAAATATCAGCATAAAAGGGCGTTAACAAAACACAGCTTAATACGAATATATATTCCTTGGGTATACCACACTTTGGGGTCGCACAGTGGTCCGGCCGCATCCCCTGCCCCCCTCTGGCGACCCTAGTGGCGTACCAGCACAATTGATTAAACAGTTAAGGATATATATCAGGTTACAATGGGTTAAACCATCATTTTTGCTATTTTCACACGTTATGCACTTTTCCTTTAAGTTTTGTATGCCGGAATCAGATTTCAGGTTGTGTAAAGGAAAATCGTGAATTTTGGCAAAAGTATTGGACCTGGTTCTCACTGTTTGGTGTGGCTTCGGCTGGGGACTAGCTAAGCTTCTTAGCTCCGCCCTGCAGGAATCCAACAGGAGCCTCATTTACATACAGCAGGTGTGAGCGCTTTTGGGCATGCTCCGCACAAGCAGACTACGATCAGCTGGGCAGGCAAACCCCATTATCGCAGTGCCAGTGAGTTGGTGAAGATCTGTGAATTTTGGGGTATACTAGCAGTGTGAAAGTTGAAACATGCCGAAGGTGAAAAACACAAAAAAGTCAGTAAAGGAAATTCGTGCAGAGGAAGTCTTGGCATCAGCACAAGCCTGCAACTAAGAACAGTCCCATAATCGGTATCCCTCTGGCTGCTCATTCACATCTCCTTGTTCACAACAATCTGTAGATATAGCCTCGTGGACCACAAAGTCTCCCGAGTTTCTGGGCACTAGCACTGCAAAATCGTTTCTCCAGACCCGGATAGCTTGTGGATGTTGTGGTGTTCACTGTATCAGTATCCGTGACCTTGGCCTCGACTTCGTTTGACCCTGACCCAGTAATGCCAGACTCGCCCGGGGTCTCCGTGAGGCTCACGTCGGGTTGTAGGGTCGTCTCCACTGGAGGGAACTGATTGTAGTATGATCCTAGATCAGACGCTTTGAGTTCACTTGGACTGACGTGGGCATCGGTCTGCGCCTAGGTTTTTTCTTTCTCGGCATCTTTGCAATAGCACTTTCTAATCACACAAATGTGAGCAACGATCCTCTGAACTTGATAGAAAGTTTCTGAACTGAGACTGAAGTTCTGATTTACTGACACCTGTATTGGGCCCCACGCAAGACGGCAAACATCATAGAACCCGGTTGCCCCGTAACCACCTGTCAGTCATTTGTCGGCCAATCAGGGTAAACTAGAGAAACCCCAACATGGAATCCAAAGAGACAGATGTGCACGATTATAACATTTTTGGATGTAAAACCTCTAAAATGAAGCATTCTTTGAAGTTTGATGCTCCAAACATGTCCATTTATTCAACAGGTAGGAGTGTGTAATGGAATACCAAGATGTCATTGCGATCAAAGGCCCAAAGAATAGCGTAAGTCCTATTGAAGTCGGCATTTGCTTTGAAAGTGTTTTTCTCGGCATCATTTCTGGCCTTTATTTCTCAACTTCTTGTGAAATCAACTTCGTCAGTTTTGCTCATAAAGACCTGGGGTTTGTAGCAAACTGTTCACAAGAATATAATCTTTAAAAATGTGTCTCAGATTTTTTCTATGTCGAGTTGTTTTTTCTCTACAGCGAGCCAAAAGTCAAAACCTTAGATGTAAGAATGGAATGTCATCTTTTCAACTTAAAACGTGAGTATCACCACAATAGCGCAAACTATGAAAAAAGTGAGACATGTCTGTGTAGAAAATCATGTCTGCTAGCTTTTGCAACAGAAATGCACATGCTCAAGCTCAAAATAAAAAAGCAGATTAACAATTGTGTGATTTTTATGATCACTTTACCTGATTGTTGTGTCAACACAGATGAACTGGTACAAATGAAAATTCTATCAACTTATTCCCAGATTTGTTAGCTTTCAGGAAATAGATAGTTTATGGTAGTGTTAGCGTATTTTCAGACTTTTATTAAGTCATTTGTAAGACTCCGGCGTAACCTGATATATACCCTTAAAAGGCTTTATTTAATAGCCAGGCAAGCTGTCTGCGTTGGCCACACAGATTATTATAGTCTTTGTGTAGAAACAAGTACCTGAGAGAGTCAATAACACCCCTATTTAATACCTCGCCGTCAAAAGGGACCCTTTGCTTTTCGTTGAACAGTCGAATAGAACGGACAATGGAGACAAGCTGAGCTTCACAATGTGGTCAATATGGGTAATTTGTACAAATCATGTTTAAAGCCACCTATCTGTCACATTAACACTATATGGTACTTTCGACATTCGGGTTTTTCAACATTAAAATTATAAGGTAGTTCCCACATTCCGTTTTGAGCAAAAAATGTTTTTGGAAAAGCGATATACAATTTTGCTAATATAGCCATGGTTAAACACTGTAATTATAATGTATGCGTGGAGACCAGATATCTTTTACTCTCTCCAGTGTAGATATCAAAATATTCCCAGGACAGCAGTTCTGCCCCATTGTCCCAACGATCACCTGCAGACCGTCACAAACGTTTGCAATATCTAATGAGTTGTTAAATAAGATGAGTTAAATTTGATGAATGTAACCGCTAGGTGTTTATGGAATGGTGTAATGCACTCCCTGTCCGCAAATTACACACAAACAATATATCACCTACTGCACATGTAACTGAGCAGCATTACCTTTTATTTGTTAAAATATGTGCAGACTCTATAAACATAAAATGTGCTAATAACTATATCTGATCGAATTATTCACATTTTGAAATCGTACAGACAATTTAAATGCCTTAACACTTTAAATATAATCATTTTTAATGGGTTCGCAGCCTGTGTCTGGTGACTGTTATTATTTTATGTCAAATGCATAATATTCAAGGCATGTTTCTTTTTCTTTGTGATACAAACGGTTGTTAGTATGAAAGTCCAAAATGATTATTGATCATGAGCATTAAATTGCATATTGATACATCTGTTTTAAAATTGTGCGAAAAAGTACATTTAAGCATTACAATTGGTTAACATAAAAACTGATTTAAAAATCCCTCCAAATTACGTAACGATTATATTTAGCAAATAAAATGCAATAAACTATACAAAATATGTTTCCGGAGGACATTAATGCTTGTTTATAGCTAATCACTCTCACGTATACAGTTGCGACCTGACATACCTTGTGAAACGATGCTTGCTCGTTACTATGCTTTGAGGAAGGGGTCTACACTATACACGGACCCCAACGCCAAATGATTGATTTGGGGTTCGCGTTATGCGGACCCCGACGGGACTGTGTTAAAGGGATTACAACGTTTTCAGGTGGTCTGAAATGTTAATGTTCATTTTTGCGTTTGGAATTATGTGAGATTTTGTATGGACAGGGTATCCTGAAACGTTTGTAATTATAACAATGGAATAAGACCTATTGCAACCTGAAAGAATACTATTATGGTTAAGAAGAACCATGTTACGTCTACTGCTTGTACATTGTAAAATATATGGTACAAGCAGTAAACATTGCAAACACTGGCATTTGTAAAGCTCCGACTTGCATTCGAGTGCTCGGTTGTAAGTATGAGGATTTAGGCGTTTCAAGAAGCATGTTTGTGTATTAGATTACAGATCCACATAATTAAGGTTAAAAATCTTATGCCATGTGTCATTCATTTATTACAGTTTTCAACATCAACAGACCAACCACATGGTACCCTACAATCTGAATGTTGCACTATACATAAGGTGCCATAGCACATGCTGGACACCGGCCTCTAGAAACCAAGACCAAGTAATGAGATTTTATGGCTACTCTCTTTATGATTCCATTATATTACGTAAAAATAGAGATTAATAAAGACCAATTGATATAACTAGAAACAAGACCTCTTGCCATGATCAGCAGAGTGAATGCCTTTTTTAGATATACAAAGGTTAACAGCATGTAACACATTGTTTCCTTTTCAGATTAACTGTCACAAATAAACAAAAAGGCATTCCAAAGGGTAGCAACTGCTTCCCGTTACTGGCAGATTTATATTTAATCTGGCTTGAACTTAAGTATATGGATAATTTGAGGGAAAAGGACTTTCAAATGGCTGCAAAATTATCAAACAAGGCAGGATATATTGATGACATTGCTTTCGTGAATGTACAAAAATTCAGTACAATTGCTAAATAAATTGATCCAAAAGATGTCCTTTTGCGGGGTAACAATTTAGATGGTTTCAAAGATGTGTTTCTAGACTTTGATATTCAGGTCACTAATGACAGGTTTAGCATTAAAGTCTATCACAAAATAGATGAGTTTAACTTTGAAGTAGTTAACTATCCTTTACCGGTGAAGCTTTGCATTTATAAGCAAAACTTCATGTATTTAGCTAATTCATCATTTGCCACGTTCATATTTATTCATTATTATTTGGGTTGTTTTCAGTAAATATTTAGCTAGGACAAGGAGTCCGCTACCCAGAGAGACATGCACGGGTTCAGGCTCCGAATCATGTTCTGAGTAGTTACCCGCTGAAGACCCTTGAATTTATTTGGGCTAGTACAGCCTATAGCAAAATTCTACAGAAAAACGTGTGCAACATGGACAATAGTACTTCTATATCTATATATAGGTTAGACAGTGACAGGTTAGCTTATAGAGAGTGAAGAGTTTAGACTGTGGAATAGGGCAATGAATACTAGTAAGTGGTTCTGGACAAAAAAAAGAAAGAAATAAAATATGGTTATACATCAAAGGCTATACCCAACCCTTGTTTCCCCCCAAATCCCGGTTTAGAAACCAGTTAAGATTTCTGGGAAATTAAATTTCTCAATATCCACTTTACGTGTATTGAAATTTCCCTCAGCTGCGCTACACACACAAAAAAGAACAAATATAGAATGAACGAAATGTGAAAGCGGTATATTCTCTTGCACCTGCGTGCATCGTATAATTTAACTGCACCTACAACATTATATGGAGATGTTCTAGTTGGAACTATTAAAACCTATATATCATTGAGGGCCATTTATGTATTTCAGAGAAAGCTTCTTAACCAGATGTTTTATTTTTTGTCAGAACCAGAAAAAAAATCGATTTTATCTGTGAGATAATATGATTGTAGGGAGAACAAGTGCACAGTGATTCAAAAGAGCTAGGTCCCCCGCCACAATATTTTGCAAAAGTTGTTACACTTATTAAAGGGATGTACCAACCAGACATACAATTATTTGTATGACATCATATACCATTAAATTAGTAAGTGCTAGGATGTAAGCTTAAGCCAACCCAAGATGTTTAACGGTAACGGTCAAGAAGGAAACAAGTATGTAGAAAAGAAAGGCATATACATGAGTGTTTCATGTAACCCAGCACCATGACAAGGACGTGGATCATTTTTCAAAGCATGTAGAACAAAATGTAGCAATTAAATGTAATGGTCCTGTTTGAATATGATTTTTGTTTTGAAGCATTTAATAGCCATTGTATGAAGGCATATAACTGGGAAATATCGTGATAAGCTTGATGCTTTATTTTGCTGAAAGTTGTACATGCTTTAAACAGTGCCACTTCACACAGGGATTGGTGCCACTACACAGAGGGGCACCATCTCTTTGCGTGACCATAGTTCAGGTGCCACTTCACATAGAGTAGATGCTATTATAAGCAAGCATTCGAAGGTGCCACTGCACACAGGGATAGGTGCCACTGCACAGAGGAGCGCCATCTCTTTCCATGTCCATAGTTCGGGTGCCACTACAAGCCAGCATTCAAAGCATGAGAATAGAGAAGAAAGCTATACCATGTATACAGCATATCTGGATGCACAAATATTGATGTGTTCTTGGGCCTTTGTGACCCAGAAAATAGGTTAAGGTCAAAAGCTATACATGGCACACATGCCCTTGGTATGGTGCATCTCTGGTATAAATTTCATTATTCTGTCTCTAAGGGTTCTAGAGATATGCTGCCAGACACAAGTGGATATGTTCTTAAGCCCTGTGAATTTGAAAATAGGTCACGGTCAAAAACGATACACAGTGCACGTGCCCCTGGTATGATGCATCTCTGGTATAAATTTTATTATTATATCTCTCAGGATTCCAAAGATATTCTCCAGGACGGACAGACGGCCCCTTATCTTCACTAACTTTATGTCCCCCTATGCCACTTCAGGTGGCGGGGGACAAAAACAAAGGTACTCCTAACTGTGCTCGTAACTGGACAGTGGAACCACTCAAACTACAATGTCGTTGTTACAAAATAAGATTTAAATCGTGGTATTACTTAAATGCATTGGCGTTATTGTATGTGCAATAAATCGAGGGAAAACGTGGGCAGGTCACTTGTGCCAAATGTTGAACGTTTACCACTAGAGGCAGTAGCTTGTATCTAGCTACCAATCATCTTATTGATTTGGACTTACTTTGGTTTCACGTCTTAATTACGTAAACATGCAAAGTTGTTTGCATCGACAAACGGGTGTTATGAACCAATCTCAGGAATATTACTTTTCTGTAAGTAAACAGGTGGCCAGCACTAAAAATGTTTGTGCACATTGCTGTCATAAAACTGTGTTTTAAAATACAGAGTCTTACACGTTCGAGCGTGTATTATGACATTGCTCGCACTTGAACTTTATTGTTTTGTGCAAATCGAAAATGCGCAGTACCTGCCCCAGGACCCTTCCCAATGTTTTGGTTAATGCACATGGTCACCACAACCAAGAAGGGTAAGGTGGGAGGAAAACCACTTTGTCAGTTTTCAGTAAAGCAGTGCCAGAAGCATAACCAATACTTTGTGTGGCAGTTGTGGCATACCCTTATAGCCCAGAGATAGCAGAATGCCAAGGCCTTCAAGCTGGAAGAAAATATTCCAAGCTCCCACAATATAAACTTTTTCCCTAGTATATATATATATATATATATATATATATATATATATATATATATATATATATATATACATATATATATACATATATGTACACAGACACACACACATATAGATATATATGTATATATATACACATAAGGCTTGATGTATGTATTTATGTATATGTATGCTAGTATGTACGCTTTAAGTACATTTTGAGCATGGATACCAATGAAGATCACTTCAGCCTGCAACAACGAAATGTAGCGTGGAATGTATCCGCCTCTGATTGGTTTACCGAACTCATCTGACTGTAAAAGTTTCAGCTCATATCGATTGTTAAATGTGATTAAATTTGCATGATTTAATTTGCATTGAATACTGGATCTGGTCCAGCTTATAGACAAAAACCACATGTTTGGGGTAAGAACTCTAGGCATTTTGATGAAGTACTCTTTGCCATCCCACAATAAAGGAAATGGACGAGGTTTAGTGGAACGACCTGGATATTTGAACATTGCCATTATCACAGTTTGTCTGCTTCTAATGGTATGACCGCACATCCATAGTGTCACATTTATGACACATTTAGCAGTTGTGTTTTCGACAGTCACGTTAAAATTGAAATTACTATACTTATTTAGCATTTCATGGTTCATATATTCAAATGTCCTTTGGAACTTCAGCTTGAGAATAAACTGCCATTCCCAGTATATCCTAAATGCTAAAGATGATTCCGTTCTGAAAGCATAAAGTTGTATCTTAATAAGTGACGAGCAAGGTGCATTTCGGTAATTAGTTAATGAGAAAGCAAGTGGTTTCCAAATGTCTGTCAAACCGCGTCGTGTCCCTCCAACACTCAGATGAAGCCTTAACTGATGAGTAACAAAGAAGGTCCAGTGATTTTTGATATTGTAAAGTGAAAACTCCATTAGTTCTTTACTTTTGTGGGGACGTACTGCTCTATCCCATACTTTTTCCATTTTCAGTGTGATTTCTATATTTCTACCAATAAAGCCACAGCGTGCAGGATGTCTCCTATGAGTATATAATTGGAAATCTACATTGTTTTTAAACCTGAAAGTTTCATTTAAAGTTATTGGATAATCTGTGACAGCTCCTACAAAACTAACACGGTACTGAAAACGAAAAAAACAGTCACATAGAAACAATCTGAAAACATTTGTTTGAACAGATACAGTGCAGCCATAGTGCGTGGTCTTCTTGGTAATTAATTTTATGTTAACCTGCGTGAATGAAACATCTCGTTCATACCAGCCTAGCATGAGACATTGAAGGGGAGGTACATTAAATTGTACAATTTCACGACCTTTAGTATCTGTTTTCCATTCACTATATTCCCATGAAGCACCTTTACAGGATGTACCCTCAATATGTAAATTAAATGCAATATTCATCATTTGCAAATAAATATAAACAACAATACTGATATGTCTGTCAGAAGAAACTATAGTAATAGGGGTGTTCTGTGCGATGTATGGAAACAGTCTAGTTCTGCAGCAAAATGGACCCATCCGGCGATGCTGATATACTGTAGAATTGAAGCGTAATCCAATAATGCCATCATACACAGCTAGTCCACCGTAGCTGCAGTTGTCTATGTTTGGCCCCTCCCATAAAAAGTCTGTAAATGTTAGTTTTATATATCTATAAGCCAACTGGGAAATTAAAAGACAGAATACCACTGGTTCTAACTTCATGTATTGATAGACATGAGGTTTGAAGTTACATTGCAGATAAGCATGACTGGTAATTTTCAAGAACTGAAAATGATTGGCAGGCACAGAAGAGATACAGCAATGAAAATAACCCTCCATGTATACAGCTCCATCCATATATAGCGTAACAATATGACCCTTGGATAAAAATTCAAGATACAGGAAATGTATGCAAAAATGTTTTGCTTGTTTGTGTTCCAAAATGTTCACGTTCGGAGAAGGTCCTTCATATATAACGATGCAGAATGTATCCCACATCATGCCAGCAATTATTTTCATCTTGTTTTGAAAGCCCACGTGTCTTGTCACTTTCCAAGTGTGGGGAACTTTAATCACAACCTGTTGGGAATAAATGCAAAATAGATCGTATTTGTGTACATTTTCATGGCTGCCAATTGATGTGTAGACATACACAGCCTCATATGAGGAAAAAAAACTGATACCATGTACATAATAAGATATGTGACTTACGAAATTAATGTATAATGTATTTCCGTACACAGTTATGTTTCTTTCATATTGTCTGCCACAATAAATTTTGCGGTATCTGTAATTGTGCTCATATTTTGTTTCCAGATATTGTAGATACATGTGGCTGCATTGCTCCCCTGTGAATAAGAGGTTTAAATACAACCGTTTAAGCTTAATTCTACTTTCAACAGGTCCATGGATTATCCAGCTTATGACTCTTGTTTTTAGACAGCTCTTTTTGCTGTTGCGCAAAAATGAGATAGTACCAATGTGACGGTTATAAACAGATCCTGGTCCGCATGATCTAAGCGAGGCTGCAGTTTTGTAGTATGTACTCTGTTTAACTATACCTAATTTAATCAAGAAGTCAAAGAGGCATTCATGTATGGATGAATAAATACCGGAAATTAGTGTTAACCATCCTGTAGACATTATGCAACCTTTTGAAATGAAATTTAGTGAATTTTCAATGTAATTTGTTTGTTTGAAAGGTGTTAAAATTTGAATTGATTTGTACCGTATATATACACGAAAGGGGTTTTGTGTAAATGGCATCGAGAGATTAAGGCATACCTTGCTTTCAGATGACCTTATCACGAACGGTTCAGTATTAACAAAGCAATCAAATATAATATGTCTCCCAGGCTTACATGCATCAGAAATACATACTTGGAAGCATTTTCTGCGATGGGCGTGCATCACAATATTGATCTTAAAATAGATACCCATTTCCTTTTTTGACAGAAATCGAAAAGAAAGCCTTGGACAACAATGAGCAGATCTCTTATACTTCGAATGGATTACCTTAACTAGTCCAAATCGAGTTCTGACATTCAATATGAATGTCCCAGGAAAACGCCCGTTATTGGAAACTGGCATCCTTCTTTTATTGATAAAAATTGCAATAGGTTGATTTTGGCCTAGAATAATATATGTCAATACGGTGACAACCAGTACTTGCAGACCAAAATGGATGGAGACATACATTTTAGCCCCAGTTTGTTTTGTTTTCCTTTGGTTTTCTTTTTGCTTTTTTTCTTGTTTTTTTCCCAATCAGTGTAACTGAAAGAGGTATCATCCCTCTCAATATTTCCACCAAGATATGGAAGCCAACTTGATAAGGGATTCATGTGTCATGGGTAAAATAATGGTATAATCTTGATCACCCTCAATGGCCATCCTTTTAAGCTCTGATGTTTGCTTGTGGGTTAGAGATGACGGTGTTACACATGGAACTGGTACAGTACTGAATTGGAAGCAGGACTTAGCATTATTCTTTAGACCCGTCTACACAATCAGCTTCATCAACAAACAGTTCACTTTCCATTCTCTTGGTGTACTGGTGTAAAGTTCCCTATGAAGCAAAAAGTATATAATAACAAAAGGTAATAAAGTTACAGTTGTCCATAAATCACTGGAGTGGCGTCCAGTGTGCATGCCTACCAATAACTTTGCAATTAAACATTGAGATTCACCATTGTGATGTCAACTTGATACAAAAATATCAAGTACAGACGAAATTGCACTGGTGTGTTCCTTGGTATATTCTTACCCACCTCGGATGCAAACAGAACCGGTGTTTATTATGAACTAATAAAGTTATAAAGCACCAAGGGTATTGTTGCCATGCATATTGATAAGAAAAGAAACATATTAGTAGTCACTGGCAACAAAAGAAATATATAAATAAAATAAAATAAAAACAAAATAACAAGCATGAATCATAGTGGAGAAGGGCAGTCACGTGACCATAGGGTGGGAACCGAAAATGATTTGATAAAGAACAAGAGCTTTTTACCTTTGGACTTGAGCACTCAACGTTTTGGGGGGGGGTTTAAAAGATGGAGTTTTTTTTTTCTTCCCTATAAATACACCCCACTATCTCTCACACATCCCATCTCTCGCTCAAGTTGTCCACATGAGCAGAAAAAGCAGACAACGCTCATTAGCAGTATCATATTCTCCCCATTGTGATAGCAGAGCAAGGGTTTTAGCATGTTAGGGTGTTGTGTGTCTCAAAATGCTATCACAGTGTGATTAGTGTATTTTTTCTCTTCACTGCAAGTAATGCCAGACAGCACTTTACGTCAGTTTGTTTTGCTGTGTTCTTAAACACTAGAACATCAATGTATACTCTTCAAAGGTGTAAAGCTACAATTGGAGCATTGAGGCTGGAGAACTCATTATCAAGGAGACAACTAGACCAATTCTAGCAACGTCACATGGATGATATATCTTCGAAAAAATACAAGCATCCCAGAAGTCTTATAAACAGTTTCTTGGTCATCAACAGAGGCCTATTTCTTCCATGAGCAAATCACCATTCCAGCGTGATAGGGTTGATCAATTTAATATTCTCATGCCTTTCCTGTAAGAATCTCCCAACGCAAGCCAAGTTCTGCCAAAGGTGTTCAGGATGGTTCTTTATGATATAGAAAGCCAAACGTATTTAAGCCAGGAAAGCTGTACAGAGTGAAATGTTCAAAAATGGGAAGTATGATAATGCGGGAGTGACTGTTTTCCGCACATATTACAATAGTGTGACACATCAATTGGCATCTCAATGAAAAACCAATGGTTGCAATTTCTGTTATGATTCAATTGCTGAGGGGCAATGGTATGATTGTAAGCGTAGTGAATAAGGTGAAGAATGTAGGCGATGACACTGCTTGCCTGAAAAGTAGTTTGGAACTACAGATCACACATGCAAGACTTCCGAAAACAAAAAGGTTTACCCAACAGCACCGTGTAAATTAGTAACAGAATGCAGCCTTTCTCCCGCCAATGACAGTGACAGGCATAGTGATAGAGAGTTTAAGATACATTTGAAGGAAGCAGTCTTACATCCAAAAGAACAATTACAGAAAAAAGGCTGTTAATTTTCACTTAATTGTATTTCAAGTTTGATTAAAAAGAATTTAATGGATATGAGGAATACAGAAATAATTCCAGCTTTCCATTTTACATCAATGAACCTCCTTAGCACAGGCAACATTGAAGTAATAATAAAAGATGCATACAGCCACCTGCTTGGGAGCGGGGACAAATTTGTTCACGGGGATTCTGACTGGCGCCTAGAATCTGAACTTTTATTAAATGTAAAAATGCGAACTTTACAAACGAGCAGGGGACCGTCCTATGTTTTAACCCCAAAATCGATGGTTCACACCCATTATCTCACAAATGTGAAAAAGCAGGATGAAAAACGTTTCATGTGGGCCATTTTGTCGGCTTGGGGCCCAGGATCCAGGCATGAAAAGAGAGTGATCAAGTAAGTTGTCTATTAAGAAGGACTTGGACTTTAAAGGCATTTCATTTCCAGTGAATATTACAAACATTGCCAAGTGTGAAAAAAAATTATCCGTGGCTGTTTATCAATCTTGAGCCGACATGTAAATTTGTGTCAATCATGTTTGTTGAAATGGTGATGCTTCAGTGGTTTTGGAGATGTTTTACAAATGGTTTTGTGCATTTTTGGGTACATGCGATAACATGTCTGTGGCTATCTGCTTTAATACCTACCACACTGTCCTGTGTTGCCATGCAGACAAAGAGTCTCTTAGGCAGCATTCTATCTATGCATGCTAGGGGGATGGTTTGGAAGGTTTGGGACTTGTAGCAAATGGGATGGGGGGGGGGGGGCGACGACTCCAAACAATTTGGAAAAGTCATGATGTTTAAAATTATGTAATTTTGGGGGAAGTTAAATTTTAAAAGCTCTATGTCTTCCATACCATCACAGATAAGACTCTAAATTTCAATGTGCACATATGAGTTTGTGACACCTGCCAATATAAGGGACAGTATATTAGTTGTGGAACTTCAAATTATGTCAGTAAGGGGCATTGAAAAATTTAAAATATCTCCAAAGTATTATAAATAGAGATGTCATTCCAACTTTAATTTACACATTTGTGGCAAAGCCACATCCAATAAACCATGAACCAAAGTTGTAGGATTTTAATTTATGCAAATTAGGTGAATATGTAAAATGTAAATCTTTAATAGCTTTAAATCTATTATAAAGGAGCCATTCCTACTTTTTGGGATAGGTCCATCCAAGAAACATAAGCCAAAGTTGTAGGCTTTTAATTTACACAAGATAGGCAAATACACAAAATTAAAATGTTGAATAACTTCAAAACTATTACAGATAGTAGTTTTATTCACTATGTAAAATATAAATCTTGAAAAGATTCAAAACTGTTATAAAGGTGCCATTCCTACTTTGTGGGATAGCTCTATCCAAGGAAATATAAACCAAAGTTGTAGGCTTTTAATTAACGCAAATTAGGCAAAACACAAAATTAAAGTGTTGAATAACTTCAAAACTATTACAGATAGTAGTTTTATTCAAACTTTGCTTTGTAAGTTTGCAACATGGCCACACCCAATGAACCAAGAATCAAAGTTGTAGCATTTTAATGTATAAAAGTTAGGCTAATACACGAAATTTAGATTATGTTTAACAATGGCAAAGAGCAGCATTTCATACTGTTCTCATTTTGAAGGAACGCAGACAGATTTACTGTGAAGCAAATCTTCTTTTCTAGTTAGATTCTGTAAGCCTACCCTACCCCACCCACCCACACAGCTGTGCTAACATGCTTGTCCAGTGCTGGGGCACACATGATCCCAAAGGAGTTGTCTACCTCTGCACCACTCCATTCCACCAGCCTCAGTTGAGCACACTTTGAGGCAGGCTTGCACATTCAGTGGACCCTGTCAAACCACAATCCAAATCCCCAGCCAGTTAGCTGTGGGCAGAACTATTTTGTGGCCACACTGAACCCATACATGTATTCCCCTTAACCGGGTTTGTGTGCATGGTGAATATGAGCTTTTTTACATTAAAAATTATTGAATAATGACTGTTCTATAAAATATTTCAACATGTGAATATGACTTGATATCATGTATAATACATGATTAGTCTAAATCATTTTGTGTCAATAGATCATTTTATATTCAACACAATGTGCCTCCATTTCCACCAATAATAGTCAGATTTGTTACTTATAGAGGCAAGGAGAAAATCTTCAGGGTGTGCTCTAAGCTAACAAACAACAACGTGTACATCAATGACGATCTCACAAGGAAGAGAGACATGCTAGCTTATCAAACGTTGAAACGTGGTAGCCATATCAAGGAGACCTGGGTGTATGAGAGTAAATTCTTTGGGAAAGATCACTTTGACCAAAGGGGGCTGTAAGGAAGACCAGCTGACCTGGTCAAGTTCGACTCGATGACAGATCAATTGGCAACAGATCTGAACGACCTCAGTTCTCTAAGTGGTGAGAACAGTACAGTGCCCACTGGGACAACTTCCAGGGTGACCAGGCATTGATCCATAGCTATTGCTGCATCCGTGATGAACTTATAACCAGTATCACTGTATGGACACTGAACTTCTGTCACCCAACGCATCAGATAGAGTATGAGGAATCCTGTCTACTGGTGTTTTGCCCATTCACATGTAGCATATATCCAATCTTTTTACCCACTGACTGACCCTGTATGTCGAGAGTGAATGGGCAGCAGATGCACCTCTCCCCAAAATATACAGGTCCCCATCCATATTCCTATTCATTATTTTGGCCAAATATTAATGGTATCGTAAAGCCTCCGTGTCACCATATTGTATATATCGTGCATGATGATCAGCTAATTGCTGTGAAAAGTAGAAAACTTTCCATTTTATATCATGTACACAACTTTTACACTGGTGCCGATGAAGCCAAAAGTGATCATTAGAATAGCCATATTTGAGTGATATGTATGAAACAAGAGGGATGTATGAACAGCCCATGCTCAGCTGACTTAG
Organism: Hermodice carunculata; assembly: GCA_964020975.1. NCBI lineage: Eukaryota > Metazoa > Annelida > Polychaeta > Eunicida > Amphinomidae > Hermodice > Hermodice carunculata. The sequence continues at coordinate 51,032,672 of OZ026627.1, forward strand.
ACATTCATCACACTTGCAGCTCTGCGAACTTGGGATAAGATCAAGGTCACCCATGTTCTGAGTAGGTCTGACCTTTATAGAACACTAACATGTGCAACATTAAGGTTCCAGTTCAAGCAGTTCTCAAGTTATAGTGAAGTGTAACATTCATGTACGTTGCACTGTGACCCCAGAATGGCAAGGTCACTGATGTACTGCTCTCATGGAGAAACATTAACATGTGCAACATCAAGCTCCTAATTCAAAACAGATCTAATGTTATCAAGTGAACAGTAAATTTCATGTCAGTTGTCCTGTGACCTTTGGACATGAGGCCAAGGTCCAAACATCACAGGAACATGACCATTTGCACAAAATAGGTAGATACTTATAAAAGGTACATCCCTACCAGGTTTTGGCACAAATGTGGCCAAAATTATTTAAGTTATAACCATTACAAGAAATTCCCACGTTAAACTTCCCTATTAAAACTAATTTTTTTTAAGATTTTCGAAAAAAAAATCATAAAAAATCCAAAAAATACTGGATCATGACCATTTGAACAAACATGGTGAAGATTTACCCAAGGCACATTGCCACCAAATTTAAAGTGAATCTGAAAGACAGTTTCTTCATAGAAGTCCAAAATGTAAATTACCATTAGAATGCCCATTGACTTGCATAGTAAGCAATAGAAAAGGTGCATTTATTGATAAGTACCGGAACTGAAAACAAATCTTTAAAAATCAGGAATCCACAGCAGTGCTACCTTGCCAACATCTTTTCTTGACCCTTTCACCAGAAACATATCCACAAAGTTTCACCTTAATCTGAGTAACGGATCTGGATTAGAAGTCACAAGTATCATAAACATACAGAAATTCATAGAAAAATTTGAAAAAAATTGCAGCACCACCTGGTGAACAAATTAAGAACTAACAGTCCCTAGGAGTGTTCTTATGTCATATCAAAGCAATTGGGTGAGCTGTTGTGGAAAAGAAAATTTGTTGTATTTTTTGTCCCCCCCCCCCAAAAAAAATCATTATAAATAAAAAAAATCACTGGAGTGTGACCATTTGAACAAACCTGGTAGTGCCCACCCAAGGTACATTGCCACTAAGTATGAAGTCAATCTGGATGACGGTTTAAGCATTAGAATGCCCATTGAGTTGCAAAGTAATCAATAGGAAAGCTGCATTGACCGATAAGTACCCGAATTGAAAAAAAATCGTTAATAATCGGGTATCTGTAGCAGTGCCACCTAGTAAACAAATTTTTTTGACCCTTCCACCAGGAACATATCCACCAAGTTTCAGCTAAATCTGCCTGACGGTTCTGAAGTAGTCGAAAATAGCAAATCCTAACAAATAATCATAAAAAGTAGAAAAAAAGCAGCGCCACCTGGTGAACAAATCAGAACTAGGAGTCCCCGGGAGTTTTCCTGTGCCATATCAAAGCAATTGGGTGAGCGGTTTTGGAGAAGAAAATTTTTTAAGATTCCCCCCTCCCCCCCAAAAAAAGAACAAAAAAGTTAATAAAAAATGCAAAAATAATGGAGCGAGCCCATTTGAACAAACTTGGTAGAGACCCACCCAAGGCACATCCCCAACAAGTTTGTAGTGAATCTGGCTGACGGTTTTTAAGAAGAAGTCGAAAATGTGAGTTGTGGCTGGACGATGGACGGACGACGGACGACAGACCCTCATAAAAGCTCAGCTGACTGACAAGTCAGCTGAGTTAAAAATGGGCATGTTTAGTGACAGTGAGATGACCTTTAAGTGACCTCGACCGTTACCTTAGTTATCTGCATAGAACTTTCTCGGCCTTTTTTCTTCTTTTTGACACATTTATAACAAGAAATCACAAAAGGCGATGAGAACAAGTTGTGTAAAATTTAGCATACTAAATTTTGAAATTAGCCCCAAAATAAGAAAAACATGTACAAGGTACACTTTGCAATATATTATTTCATTTCTACGTAACAGGCAAACATCTGTATATAATAAAGTGGAATACAAAGATTACTCTCATTTCGTAGAATACTTGAAACAAAAGATCATCCAAACACTTTGTGTTTGAAAGAAATTGCATCCCTTTGAAATTTTAGTTCTTAAACCGGTTATTTACGGCCATCTTGGATTTGGGCAATCGAAAAAGAGGTTCTGATTTAAAATTAATATAATTTCACTAAGATTACCCAAATCCACGTGACCTTCGTTGTTCAAAATCATCTACTTCTTTAGCAGCAACCGATGTTGGATGTATTTTAATGAGGCAATTTGAAGCTTCCTGATATTTGGGAAAAAAACTGTTTTTCATCCAGAATTTTGTAGATCAGTTAATAATTGGTTATATGCCAAATGATGTTATGAGTTTTCACTGTACTGAGTCACTTACATTTGCTAGTGATCAATCGAGGTCTTATATACGATATGATACAACCGTTGTATCTAAGAATATGTTTGTTGTAATGTGTAGAGGACTCGTGAAGCTTGTCATTACAGTAATCACTCTTCATTCGGATATGTGCAGCATGCTATCTTCCACTGGTTCCACTGTACTTCACGTCTGTCCCAAATGTCATTCTCTTGGTCTAAATTTTGGTGCTGTTTTTATCTTTGTGCCATCCGTTACGTGTGTTTCATATTTTGCTGACTTGTTTGACCACAATAATTTTACATTTATAATCAATGTCTACTCGGCTGCGCCCATATCATCGCTGTGTGACAGGTCAATACTAAATGCTAGTATGTTGCTTCTATACTTTATACGCGTCAATGAATTGTGGGTGTACAATCTTCACAAAAAAACAATATGTACTCTTTTGCACTACAAAGGCCATGTATCCTATTATACAGTGCAGTGTGCGTGAACATCAGCTTAATTTTAGTTTACGTGCTATTTGGAATGAATGTCTGCCACTTTGTGAGATGGGTGCCCGATCTCAGAGTGTAGTTTATGTGCCTGCATATTATCAGCTTTAATTGTATTGAAATTTAATTGCAATGCACATATAAAAGTAATACTTTTTATTCATATGATTTCTACAATTTCATACAGAAAGCACCACAACAATGAATACATCGTTGCAGTGTACCCTCTTTTACTTCTGTTGGCGGGTGATATTCATGCGGAGCCCGGTCTAGAGAAAACCTCTCATTCTGTCACTCCAACATTCGCAATTTTTTCCCAAGACAAAATGACAGCTTTAATCTGGGACCTCTCTCCTAACTTTGACACAATTTGTTTATCGGAAGCCTTTCTTTCCCCAGATTCCATGGATGATTGCTTTTACATCTCTGGTTATTATGAAGATATTCGTCGTAAACACTGTTGGTGGTGTAGCACCTTTTGTTGAGATGTTTTCATATGCGTTGAGACGTCGTGACTGACATCGAAGTCTTATGTTGTGAAAGACTCCAAAATAAAAAACAACAACTATGTTTGCTGTTGTATATAGACCGCCTAATTCGCGGGTCTCCTTTTGGGACAAACTTCAGGAGAGTTCGATTTGGCAAAAGGTACAGGTATTCAACACACCATTTTGACGGATGATTTAAATTCAGATTTTCACTCGCAACGCCGTACGGCACTTGAGTTTTTTGCACAAACTAACCTTTTAACTTTACATGTTACTGAGCCCACCCGTGTAACTGATCATTGGAAAACTCGTCGGAACAAATTGTTTCAAACATGCCCAACTTTCTTCAGGACATTCGTATTCTTCCACCTATTTCTTGCTGCAACCACTGCCTTGTTGGTGATGTAAATGTTCGCCGCGCTATATAATACTAATTGTGTGTTTCATTTCAACAATCTTCTTTAGTTTTGGACATTTTCATGTCAAGTGTAGTGCTGAAACTTGTTTTACGTGTATCATGAACCACGGGACCACTTTTGCTTTTTTCTTTGAATTCACGCCGCACAAGATATCACATCAGACAGAGAATCAATGTGAATTTAACTTATGATGACTCACTTGGGCCACAAATCGCACAATATCTATTTGTCAATAAATACAGCTCTGTGACTTATTTCAAAAGTGCACTTTTTTATTCAGTGAGTGCGCCAAATATAATGTGGTGATTTTTGTCCATTTAATCCTCATTATAATAGACAACTTCAGGCCGTTTGGCACAAACAGGGAAACTAGGCTTGACCTTCGCCACATTTGCCTTGTCAGATCTGCTAGGCCAAAAATATATAATATAGCCGTAGGCCTCTGGGCATTTTAATTGGGCTGCCATAGCAAGACCATTTGCTACTTTCATATCCATATCCCACACTTGAACTTCGCGATTGCGTCTTGTTGTTTTACTGCTCAACCTTGATTATCGGATCATCAACCTTCATAACATACCTGTTTTCTTAAAATACCCCAAACGTGATGTCTGCTTTTGTTTCTTCTTGGCGGGCTCCTTCATTTTGAGCTTCATACAAAACAAAAAAAAAAAAAAAACAAAAAAAAAACAAAAAAAAATCGGGAACAGAAGGCGTATGGTACAAACGCTCATGGATAGACCGCGTGTTCACACTTTCGCTTTCTTAAGAAGGACAGGCTTCCGCTCATAGAGCACCCCTTAGCGGCAAATATGGCTTGATTTCTTTTCCTTTTTTAATAAAGATAATCACACTTGTGTTAGGCTAGTTGTGTTCGCGGTAGGAACATTACTTGTGATGACAATGTTTATTAAGGACCACTGTTTGATTTACTTTGGCCACCCCCTGGGGGGTTTCCGGGCAACCAGGAAACCTCACTGGATACGCCAGTGCTGGTCGTTATAAAGCAACAGGCATTGGTTAGATAAATTTATGTAACCGTGAAACAGGTAACTAACCGATTTGTTTTTCACAACAATGGAATATAATGATTTAGGCCTACGGTTCTCCAGCTGAGGCTTACATATACGCGTTCGTAGCTAACGGCAGTGCTGTGGTGCAGTAACACGTTTTGAGCCCTTTCCGTCTTCGTTTTGATTCTGTCATCCTTAGGCGAGTTCCCGGGGGCGAGTTATTTTGAAATCTTGTTATGTCCTGTCTCTGTGCATTCTTCGCGAGAGGGATTGAATACGGCACAACCCTTTTCCAATAATTATTGCCATTTTGTGTCGGTGCAGTTTTCCGTTGTATGATATTATGCTTAAACAAAATTAAGAACCAGATAAGCCACAATTATGATATAGTAGATGGTGTGAAAATGAGGCTGCTGTGATATAACACTTTGTTTGGCGTGATAAAACATCTGATATATCACAGCGACTCTTCTTTTTGTTGTACTTACCCTCAAAGAATTACCAATCATCCCATGTGAACCATGGGTTCCTATTTCACCATCATTAATAAAATAGTTTATGATTGTCCAGTTCGTTTAATAAAACTAATCACAGCAAATGTTCGCAAAATATCTTTCACGTCAATGCTTTAAATGTGTACTTTTGGTTCCGCATTCCTGTGGTAGCTACCATGGTTGATAATAGATGGCACGGTAGTTCAAGTACATGTAGGCCTGGTCACTATCCGCGCTTGCCGCCAATGCAGCGGCTACCAAATGTAGCGAAGTTACAAACCTTAATGTGCTATTACGCTACAATTATTATCCAAAGGATCGTCACGTGATGACAAGCTGATGTAAGTGCATTCATGAATAGACACCCTCAGTAACTGATCCTCCAAGTGACTGCAACCACTGTACCAGTGTCAAGACGCTGTGTCACTGAGTAGGCCTAGTGGTAGGCCTACCCATGCCATGCCATGGCATCAAATTCACCCGTGTAGGCCTAATAGCAAAAAGCCGCAACTGCCAAATTTGTCAAAATCGAGTAAAGCCAGAATTCGCATAATTAACCACCTTACAAGGAATGGTTAAAAACCGTAATCGCAGTTTCTTCCATGAACTTGACGGCAGAAAACCTTTTAAATGCATGTTTGACATTCGATTTTGATGGAAGAAAACCATAGCCCCTAAAAGTCAATACGGCTTTCTGCCATCTACACTACGGCAGAAAAAGGTTTTCTGTCATCAACAAATGTAAAGTGATGAGCTACCCACGCCTTAAATTCTGCTGCTACAGCAGCTGCATGTGCGATTGTTAGGTATAACATTTTCCAAGCACAAAGACAAGTCGTAGTCTGTAATTATTGATAACAACACATAAGTGATTAATGTTGCAGTATATAATGCTAGGTCAATACTTTGAAAGAAATTGTACCGGTGGAACCAAGTATGCTTCAGTACTACACTAATAGGCTAACATGCAGCATAATGCGTAACCTCTATAGGCCCTATCGTCAGACAGACTCTTGGAGTAGGCCTACTAGTGTTTAGTTTCTTTCGTAGATAACATGTGACTTGCGATAATATTAAGCAGCAGGGGGGTCTACATTTGCGTCACAGTTCCAAATAAAAGGATTAAGCCTTAGATCATTAAAATATCGGCAATTTGGGTGCACCTCGACCCCTCACCATTTTTTACTGTCCTGTCAATTGAAAAGGGTGCCTACAACCAGTCAATGCAACGTCTCACAGGCCATATTTATCACCGTACTGTACTACTGATTTTACGGAACTTAGGCCTATCGGAGGGCCAAATATTTGTGTTGATGATTCTGGCCGAGGCCTCTAGCCTACATGTAGGCCTACATGGTCTCGCATTTTCCGGTCGAATTTTTGCCACATCCTTAATGCATATAGACCCCTACCTATATTAAAAACTACGAATTATACTATGAAATGGCCTTCTGATGTTAAGCCTATAAGTCTTGAGAGAAACGCGGAGGTACCTTTTCCCATTATAGCCAACTCTGCGTTTCTCGGCAAAAATTCCGAGAAAAGCCGAGGTATCTTTCACCCATACTTTAGCTCGGTGTTTCTCGGCATTTTCGACCAGAAATGCCGCGCTAATGGCCACAGTGACAGGCATCACGGCGTTCTTCAGCATTTTTGCCGATAAGCGCCTAGATGTGGATTGGAGACTTGAATTCCTTGGCGTTTTCTTGCATTCTAGGAAGAAGATATACATGGGGAGTATTGGTAGGCAACTTTTAGGGGAAAATCACTCGGGGGGGGATGGGACATACTTTCTCACTTTAACACCAAGGCCATAAGTACTCAACAAAGAGGTTTCCGAACTGAGATGCTGGCACTGACAGTTTAAATGACTTGTATTTAGCTCTCAGGTTAGATATACGCTCCAGAGCACGTACGTCGAATCCCTGATCCAGAACATGTAATCTTAAGTCATTCGTCTCAGTACTGGGGTGTACTCTGAAAATAAACAGGTCTCTGTTTGGTTGTGGTGTCCCTTTGAATCTCCCCGACTGAGACATGGCATCCCCCTATATAACTTTACGACTAAAGCGCTCCTTGTGTTGTGCTTTCCTAACAGCTTGTCTGGGGATACGAAAGCCCTGAGAGTCCATTGAGGACTCCGAGGCAGCGACACTGGCTCGATCTATTCAGACCAGGCTCCCTCATCGCCTATTTGAGCAGAAACCTCCACGGGCGCGTCTACAGTGACCACGCCCAGCTGGAGAAACGTCATTGGTTTGGCGTCGGATCGTAATTCCGTTACCAACAGATTGCTGCACATTGGTATTTTTTTGTCTCAGAACTTGTGCAAATACCCTGCTAATCTGTCACTGACCAATAACTATCATTGCGATTTTGTACACTTACTTCGATAGAGTCATTATGTCCTGAGATAGTGTCAGACGTTAGAGATGCACATGGCATGTTTGCAGGTCAGGTGTGCAATGGTTTATTTGTTTGTACAATATTACCATGTGTGGGCTTGGATTTTATTTGTTCACGAATCTCTATGTTTTCGCAAACCACCCGATCTACTATCGTTTGCAAGTTCTCCTTTGCTTTTCAAGTCTGCTATGTCTATCAGCGTAAGAAATGTTGAGTTCTTCAGGATGGAAACGTGTAATGATACCAAGGCTTAAAGCATCTACAACTTATCTAACTTAATTCGGCAATGAACAATATAATTTGTGTTTGCTTTTGACTTAGTCCTTGAGGTCGAATCCTTTCTATTTGGCAATTTACCCGAAATAGTGGTATAACAGTTTTCCCATACAACAGTCTTTACATTATGAGGTGCGGCTCTTTGTAAACTGAAAAATATGTAAGCAATCAGAAGTTGTAATAGTGTGGTGCTTCTCTCAACTTCTCCCATTTCAGGACTGCGTTCATTGGATGTACTTTTCTCCTTGATATTTCCGTCATTAGCATTATTGTTATTTACACTTTGCGCACCACCATCATAAGTGCTATATACCTCACAAGCTTTTGCATGTATACGTTGTTTGATGTTTATAACCTCATCTGAATTAATGTCTGTCTGAAGCGTAGCTTGTTTGCAGCCTTTACAAAGTAATAAATCACCATCATGACATAATATTTTCCTGCCAGTCTTACTTTGAGGGCAAGGCATGTCGCTGGTCCCCAGACACTGGGGCATTGTCTATCACGCCTTGGACAAATCAGAATAAATTCCAACAAAAGCAACCTTATTAAGACGCACTGAATGTCCCTCCAAAAAGAAACAATGCCTCATTTTGTTGTTTCTTACACATCAGCAGTTCATTTTTTTTAAAAAAATCAGTTTTCTCTCTTATTGTAAGGAAAATTTATCATAAAGTGGCTACTAGCCGAGTATGAGTATCCATGTATCAGTTAAGCAACAGATTAAAGTGAGCACCGGCCCCATTCACAGGTAATTGCTGAAACAACTACCACTACATGTGAGGGCACGCTTCTCCTCAGCCAATCAGGTGATAGAGAAGGTTATGTTGATTGACCCGTCAAGTTTTAGACATTTTTCGAGTTGGGCTGATTTTTGACTATGATACTGGTGTTTAGTGGTGGCCTCATACTTCTCTTTGGTTTTTACATATCTAAATATTCTGTATTTCAGCTATTTTCTTCTACAATGGTTACATCACCTATTTTGAACATCTGCTTGTTTATTGCAAAAAGGTTTGTAATCTTCATCTAAACTATCAGAATCATATATTAAAATACCGCGGAAGTCGAACAGTTAATCACTGTGACCAATGGGGCTAAGTTATTCAATGTCTAAATTCAAAATGCAGCTAGCTGTGTGAATTTCAGAGTAGTGTTTGTTTAACTGGGTATAAAGATGGTTTTACATAATCTATATTCTGTATTCTACAGTCTGCAGGCGAATGATCAATATGATTAAAACTGTAACAAAGGAAGAAATCAGTTTGTTGTTTCGTCGTGATTTGCATTGATTAATAAATCATTGTTTCAAGTTTTTAGCAGTTAAAGCTGCATACTACATTATACGTTTGACACAAGATATTAACTGTATGACATTGCGAATGTTTCGATTTAAGATAATATCTTGAGAACTAATATTTTTTTAATTTGAATTCCCTGTTTGTTACTTTGCTTTGGTATTCTGCAGCTTTGATGCGATATATTCTACACAATACACAGGGGCAATTCTTATCAAATTTTAATGCCTCCACCAGTGCACTCTACCTACAGACCCATTACAATATCCATGAAATACGACATAGTAAACTTTCTGCAAAATTACCTACAAATTTGTTGCACTGAAGTGAAATTCTAACCATGTCATCTATTCTTAATAACACCGATCAGTGAAACGTAAATTCCTCTCCAGCATTTTAAATATATTGCAGTTACAAAGTCCAATTGCCTGTCAATAGATCACAGTAGCCGGCAATTTCAAAACCGATTAACTGCTTCAGTACTTAGAGTGCATGTATGTATCAAATATGTTACAGATATGTTACAGTAGCGACAAAATAGACTACTGTCACCTGAAAATCGATTCATATATGTAATCATAATATATTGTAGCAACAATATTACACTAAGTGGCTCGCTGGGTACTGTACATAAGACACAGTAATCTGAAAATGAACCTGCTGATTTTTGCCCCTTAACGTACCTCTGTAAAAAAAGGTGGGAAAAATCTCTTTAAGAGTTTTGAAGACATCACGGCACAAAAGGTTGGTGTGAGCGTACTAACAGATTACCTGCCCGAGAACATAATGCGTCCCACCTTTCGTGAGGCAAGCAGGAGAATACAAAGACAGATGCAATTGGACTATCTTCCTGGTCTGTATACCCAATAAGTCTAAGAAAACAAGTATGTAGTCACCAATGAATACAGAAGAAAATTTATTGTCACCATAATGCAGTTGCCTGTTTGAATTCATTCACATAACAGGCTGTATTAACCCCATGTGGCCCTTGTGGTTTTGAAATTTTTGCAAGGGTAAATGATGCTGGACCATGTTGTAACATGAATCTTCAGAGGTAGATAAGCCAGCCAACTGTCTTGCCAAGAATCCATATATGGCTAATGAATGACCCGAAAGAAAAGAGTATGGGAAAGCTTCGCCTTAATGTGGTTGCATCGGTCACACGGTAACAAATTCTTTATTGAAATCATTTCACACACAGGGAGTAACTTGCTTTGAGTTACTCTTTAAAATAGTACATTCTGGATATCAAGAACTAGGCTTATAATTGACTGGGATAAAGAATTAAACTCGCAAAGTATTATTTGCCTTGGTCACCAGCTTGCTTTCTTTGATGCCACCTCGGCGGTAAGTCGCCAGAGTGCGCTGTGGGAAAAGGCTGTTCAGAGTCATGTTTTCCTGGTATGTTCTTCATGGAATATTCACTGAAGGTATTTTACAAAAGGGCAATATTCAATAATATAAATGAAGCAGACTACATTTTAATATTACCATATGTGTCGACACCTGTTTTTAATGCAAAGGATCAAATAGGCAAGGTTTTCCTTTTTATCAGCCCTGAAAGGACGAGATTCTGAATATCTATAAATGCATGTGGTCACATTGTGACCAGCTTCAATGTATAGCAATACCATTTTATACCGACCAACCATGTCCCAACTGGCATAGGCATAAAACTCGATGTTCCTATTCAAGAGGTGCGAGAAAGAGCTAAGATAGTGAATGAAGAATGCGAAATACCACAACCATATGAAACCCAATAAAAACAGAAGAAAGATGAACAGTGGCAAAAATTCTTTAAGGAAACAAAACTATGAACCGAAATGACGGACTATTTGCCCGAACCGCCAAAACCTTCAAAAAGACTTAACAACAGAATGCAAAACAACCAAAGATATATCCAAGAATCAGCCACTTTTCAAGACACGTTTCTACTAAATTTCTGTATAAGCGGAGCGATGTTTTCAAAGAAGTCTACTACAAACCAAAACATATATTACGAAATACAAAAAATATCGCAGCGCCACCTTCTGAAGAAATGAGGTGCAGGATCTGAAGGAGCGTTTCAAGGTAATTGTGAAGCAATTGCCCGAGCAGTTGCGTAGATGGATTTTGGCCAACATAAGCAAAAAAATCATTAAAAAAACAACTGCAGCACGACCATATGAACAACATGCTGGTCAATAACACAGAGTATATCCCCTTTGAGTTTGAAGTAGTTAAGCAAAGTAGTCATGGAGAAATAAAAAAACTGAAATTGTTTGCAGAGAGAAGGACGGACATGGTTACTATATTTATATTGTATTTTGTATGCACTGAAAAGCATATGCTTATGTATACTTTAGTATGCGTTTGCTCTTTTTTTAGTAGCTTACCTCCCTTGCAATCAATATAATTATCTTTTACGTGAATATATGCAATGAAAGTGCATAATTATCCTGCTATTCAAACAAAAGGATGTATCATATGTAGGTATATATTTTTTTTCCGCAGATGGCTTTCTACACAATCCGAAACTTTTTGAGCACTTCACACAATCACAAATTAGAGATCTGTCATATATGGTTTACAAATATATTAGATTGAACCTGATCGTGCAGTTCATTAAGCACTGTACGGTTGACACAATTATACTACTAAGCATACAATAACGGGTCAGAATCTTGTTCATTAGAGTAAGACAAATTAGCATCCATATCATGGCAAATGTATACAGTTACCAGCGAGCAAAAGCTATTGTTTGCATTCCTTTTACCAGAAACCAAGCCCTCGACAAATTCTTTTTGCAATTATTATGTTAACTTCTTTTCACATTACAAGCTTCCAACATGTGGTACTAACGTGCGAATAATCTCCAAGGGGGTTGCTAGTGCACTGTTTGCTTGTTTTTTGGCCCCACATTCAGATAAAAAGCTGCAGGGGTGAGATGCAAGACATAACGATGTCCAGTTTTGCTCAGCGTACTTTAAGGGTCTTGAAGATCTAAGCTCATATATTTTTAACAATTCAAGGCAACTTGTCGACCTGATACAAGTGCTCAAGTCTTCAAACTCCATAGAAGATATAAAATATTGTTATACATGGTAGAAAAATACATATACAAGTTATAAAAAGGCAAAATGGAATTAGACATTTGACAAGACGACACTTACTTCTCAGTCTAAACTTTGATATGCACTTCTCATCTAAACTTTAACACGACATTTGCGCATTCATTTATTGCAACATAACTCAAACGCCTTACATCTTGTAGCGTATTTCACACAGGTTAAGCCTTTGAAAATGCCATAATTTAAGGAGGAGCCATCCTGGTAAGATTCTTGGTTAACTATTCTGTATTTCCCCCATCTTCTTTGTGGAAGTGCATTACCACAAGAGGGTGAAAAGAGGCTCATCAAACAGTCCAGTGATTCTGCGTTTGCTCTTTACGTTATGAATTTTGCAGTCAGCAACCTTAGACTTCTGGAGAGCCAAAGTCAATTGTCTTGTAGTAGGTGCTGGGTACGACCCCAAAAAGGGGATATTCAAACCAAATTTGAACCCATTTACCACAAACATGCGTTCTGTGCAGGACACCCTACTAATAACCAGTCCCATACTTCAGACCTGATCAGGATGATAGGTTCGGCATGTTTAGGGAGTGAGCTGTTGATTTGCAGAATTTGTCTGGTTGTGTTACCTATTGGTCTGGTCCAATTGTTTGGGGTTTGGACGGGTTTTGGTCGAAATTTTTGGGTCTAGCGGCAGGACTTCCCTGTTTCCCACTGTCCATTGTGGATTAGCATCCAGATTGCTCATTCCCATATTTAAGTATTCTGTTCTGGGGGTATCGTTAAAGAATGTTCTTTTGTCAAGCCTGATTGGCTGGTTTTGGGGTTTTGAAAAGCTCGGGTGTAGGCATGAGAGTCAATCAGATCCCAAGGGATTTCTTTTTGCACTCTGTGCTCTCAGAATGCTGTATCACAGCCTAACCAGTCTTTATTTTCCTTGGCTAACTTTCAGATAGTGCAAAAGTGCGGTATCATAACCCCACCTTGATCAGGGTGTCTTCCCAGGTTAATTCACATGTAAGTCAAGAACTGGTTGGTCTAGAAGCTAAGGGTGATAGGCTTTTCTGCTTTTTGCTTGTCTTGTTGTTTGGAGACCAGGAAAGATAGCACATCTTCGTTGATGAGACTCAGGCCAAAACACTGGTGTTCTTTGTAGTTTTTATCTAATTTGAATGAATTTACAAATTAATTTGCCAAAATGGCAGCTTTGAGTTTAGCAGGTATACCCCCATCTTCTTTATCTGAGCAAAACATGTAAAATTTAACAGTGTCAGCACATGATACAGCTACAAAAACACAGTGAAACAGGACACCGAGGCCTGCTTCATGGAACCCAACACCGTGGTGAGTAAGACCAGCAGCAGAGAAATGCATGGCAACTGAACACACATCATGAGGTGTCATGATTTTTTTTCCATAAAGTGAACACATAGCATAGAAGTGATGGTACATGTATTTGCATACTTGACAGCAAGTACACATGTATCCACATTTGGGAAAACCTCTACCAGTCTCTTTGAAACTAATGGGGGTTGTTTATCACTGACCTGCCTTATCTTGCGATCAACCTAGGAACACACGTAATGTGCAGGGCTAGTGGGAATCAGGCCTAATCAATTGTGCTGGGCAATATGTATTTTTACTTTTGTTTCTTGGTATGCGTGTGTGTTGTTAGAGCTGCTGTGAGGAGCCCGAGGATGGTATACATACACATTTTATTTTATTTATATATTTCTTTTATTCTTGAATCTAATCACTAAGCCCTGCTTGCCTTAAATTAGTAAAAGTGCTCCCCTAACTGACCACAGGTAATGTGGCATGGGAGTATCTTTATGTGCACCCGGTCTACTGCCTCCTCCCCTGTTAGCCAAGCATGAGTCTTCAAACATCTATACCGGTACAGTGGGTGTTTGTTGCACAGTGTCATTAATTGTTACACGACAACAATTGAATTTATCCAGGTTAATTTTGGTATCACGTTAAGCCGTGGGAAGGATTTTTTTTCTGACGCCAGGTCTTCTCAGCATTATGGCTCCCCAAGCTATTCCTTTTAACGTGGGGCTGCAAGGAAATCAACTTCAGCATATGTAGAATATCCTTATCTGAAACTTCTGCATTGCCATGCGTCACACGTGTGACATCAGTAGTGTCAGTCTCTACATATACATGTGGTTGATGTGGCAGTAATCATTAACACTAGCACTCATTACCAGTTACCCTTTTTCTTCTTATATTTTTGTTTTTGGCTCCTTTTCATAAATACACACTAACACACACGCACACACGCACACACACACACACACATACACACACACACACACACACACATATATATATATATATATATATATATATATATATATGTAAATATATATATATTTATATATATATATATATAAGTAGGTATCTTAGGCGTATTTTGTATTGTATGTTCTAAATGTATTTACACTTAGCTCTGCTGATATAGATCGATGTAATTGTATATCTAGATGTTGTATTTTGCCATACCCGCCAGATGGGACGTGTCTGCAACAAAGGGAATTGCATAGTCGGGCAGAGTTTCATGGAGAACCATTGGGCATTGGTCTGTCTTCTCAAAGCTCATTTGAATACACACCTCCTGTGTAATGCCAGGTGGTATCGTCATCTGGAAAGTCATGCAGCCTTAAGGGCACTATTACAAAAATCGTCAGCTGAAACATACCTGTGCAGCTTTCTGAAAAAAGAACGGCCTTTCATAAACAGTTTCTTACCCTTACGTAGCGTTGCTATACTAAACAAGTGGTGACGCCCAGTTACGTCACTGTTGGTCAATTGAGGGGGGGGGGGGGCAAGGTTCACACCCAAGTAACGCTTTTCCTAAGGCTGAATAACTCAGCGTCCCTTTCAGGGGATTCTGTGCTTATTGTGACAGAATAAGTATAAAGAAACGACCTGTATTAGCCGAATTATATCGGTTACTAGAGTTCAAGTGGCAAAAAGTTTTTAAATGGAAATCAGAGAAATAGTTCCAAACTCGAAACTTTGTGGTATTTTATCAAGTGGAATATGCATTTCTTCTGAAATCCAAATTGTTAAAGTTTCAGAAACACCAAGTTGACACCAATGTGATAAAAAAGTCGGATTGGCAATGCTACCGGCTTTAAAGTCTGACACTTCAGAAATGAGGGTCGATTTTGTGTGTGTTAAGGCATAATGACGCGCGTGATTGAAGCTGACATCGTGGGCGTGGCGCACACCAGTGCGCCTCGCCCGATGCCAGCTTCAATCAGCCCCGTCATTATGCCATAACACACACACAAACGCGACTCTCATTGCTTGTATTTACATTTG
This sequence comes from Hermodice carunculata, assembly GCA_964020975.1. Lineage (NCBI taxonomy): Eukaryota > Metazoa > Annelida > Polychaeta > Eunicida > Amphinomidae > Hermodice > Hermodice carunculata. Next base: position 51,048,301 of record OZ026627.1, read on the forward strand.
CCTCTGAATTTACTGCTCAATTACACGAAATTAGAAACTAAATACATAGAATTAAGAGAAACGAGTAAAAAGTGATTTGCCGAGCATGTTCAAGTGTTAAGTTCCGGAAACCGAGGTAGGTGTGGTTCATTGAAAAGTGGGCGGGATACATGTGTTATGGTTCCATAACACACAAGGCTAATTTGTTATGGTCTCATAACACGTCAGGCTCTCCCCTATAATGCAATATTAAAAGTTAGGGTGACTGTAAATATAGAACGATATATACCTTCCACACTTAATGCTTGTCAGTGACATTAACAGAAGTTCGTAAATAAACATATACACACTTATGTGTTACTTTAGTGTTTGCCTGCATTAATGATAAATGAAATTGCGTTGTGGACTGTATATTCAGTCCTGTAAAAAATGACTACAGCATGCGAAACCAAATTCCTGATCTATATACGCTTTTAAACATTGATGTTGAAGAGACGCGATTCAATATCTGTGAAATAAAATAGACACTCATGACATTTGACTAAGGCATTTAATGTGGAAGTCTATACATTGGCCTGGTTAGTTTTATTAACTTACAGTACTCATCAGAATTGTTCATCCGGATTTGTGGGTCCAGGCTTTGGGATTGGTTGGAAGAAGTAGAATATGCGTTAGTATATGAGCCTGGAGCAGCTCCTCGGCGTGTACACTGGTAACCACGTCCACTACCACGTCCACCTGGTCCTGTGCGGCCGTATGTTGTTCTCCAGTCAGAATTGGTGCCAAGTCCCGTTGCATAACGGCGGTTTCCGCTCTTCCTCCCTGCACTATGGGACCAAATGACAATTTTTTTTGTTTACTGAAGAATATTTTTGGCATTATCTTCTGAAGTTAAAGGGCAATCTTCGTGAAACTTGGTAAATAGTAAAATAAACAAATTAAACATGAACTTCATTTGAACTTGAGCACCAAAAAAGTTCCTGAAAACAGAGTTCTAGGTCAAGTTTTGCCCAGATGTGGATACATATACTCAAAATGGCCATTTTATTTGAAAAAATGAAAGTCTGAGGTTCAGTATGAAAACGATCATTTGGCATGTAACAATAAAGTAACTGGTGTAAGAAAATTCTTGGTAGAAAAGTTACTTTTTCAAATTGTAGGAAAGTTTAATCTTAATGAAATTATATCAATTTGAAATCAGGGCCTCGTGTTCGATTTCTGAATCCAAGATTGCCGCCAAAAATGGATTGAGGGCAAACATTTCAAACGGACGTAATTTGTGTAAAACAAGATTTTTTGATAATTTTTACAAAAAGTATATACTAAATGAGCCTAATCTTTGTGTTTCACCTGCTGTATATACAGACGTTTGCCTGTTATGAGACACAAGCATTATATTGTCGAAGTTAAAGGCCTGTGCTAGACGAATAAAGTGGATCACTTGTGTGTAAATGGCAAAACGTTGTTAAATAGAAACCAGGGAAAATGTTCCTGAACGACGTATCCAGTGTTCCTGTGAAGAGTGCACTTTGTTGCGCAGTGATGAATGGTTTAAAACTTGACACTGCGCCAAACAATCTATTCTGTAACAAAACAAACAGGTGTACTACTCAGAAAATCCGTATCATCTGTGGTTACAGAAAGGCACATGGTTGAAGTTGTCTTATAATAATACAAATAGAGGACTGGAGAAAATCATGAGACGATAAATACTTTATAACAGCTGTACTAATGGATCTATTGCAAGCTTTCGATGAGCTTTCACATTCATTATTATTGGCAAAGCTCAGAGCATATGGAGTGCAGACACCTGCTCTTGAATTATTGAAGAACTATCTCTCTGATAGAAAGCAAAGAGTAAAAATTGATAAGACCTTTAGTTCCTGGGATGACACTTCAAAGGGCGTCCTTCAGGGCTCCCCATTGGGACCAGTGTTATTTAACATATTCAATAATGATATATATTTTTGCATCCAAAACTGTGATCTTTACAATTAAGCACATGGCAATACTGTGGCTGTCAAACGTAGAAACAAGACAGAAAATGATACTTGGTCTTCAAGATAAAACAAGTAAATGCATCATAAATGTTCAACAATAACCACATGACAGCTAAACCCTCCAAGTTTCAAGCTCTTTGTCTGAATCCAAATATTAAAAGACGCAACGCAATCTCAAATGACACAACTCAGTTGGAGCTAAATGGCTCAGCAAAAATCACTTTTCAGAGTGATGTTCATATGCTGGGTTTTACAATAAATGAGATGCTGTCCTTTAACAAACATATTTCATCCTTGCGTAGAAAAGCTGCCAGACAGCTGGATGTATTATATCGTCTGGGCAGTCTTTTGGACAAAAGGACAAAACTAATCATGTATAAATCATTTATTTTCTCAAACTTCAGCTGCTGCCCTTTGATGTGGCACCTTTGCAGTGCAACCAATACTGCTAAGATAGAAAAAGAAAAAAAGAAGAAGAAAAAAACAACAACGACAAAAACAAAGGGCACTAATACATATTTATGAGAGTTCAAAGACAGAAAATTCTTCCAAACATGTGCAAAATAAGACGACCTATTGGCAAAGGGAAAGTTGCCCTCTCTCACTACATGTATTTATAGATTCAGATCCCTTGTCAAGCATGTTCACATGTCTATGAATAAAATAGGCCTATCATATCTTCAAGATCTATTTCAACCCAAAATTTTCACCCAATCAATACGAAAGAAGAATTTAGTAAAGATTCCTAAAGTAAGAACTACTTCTTATGTCTTAAAAAGTTTGAGATACTGTGAATCAAAAATATGGAATAATCTTCCAGACCAGCTCAGAGAAGATATGGAAAAAAAGAGTTCAATAATTTTATAAATAAATGGGATGGTCCAGACTGTAAATGTGCTTTTTGCTCTTCATAAGCAAGTAACTAGCTATTTAAGGATATCTATATTAATGTGGGGAGTGGGTTGGCTCTCACGGCGATCGTGGGGCTAGAATGGGGCTCTTATAATGTTATCAGTCGCTTTCGCATGCTGGGGAGGTGGACAAGATGGTCATACCGCAACATTTTGTCAATCATATAAGCCCAAGTTCGGCGCTCTTTCTGTCATTTTTTTTTTCTTGGGAATGCCAAACATCACAAACATTGCATCGATAGAAAACTAATTTGGCAAAGACAATGAATGTCACCAAAACTTTATGTGGCTATTTAAGGGTTAAAATAACGTCAACTCTACAAGCAGTCGGTGAGAAACGATATCCCTACCATGACCCAGGTAAAATGGGAAAATTTGGATCCTTTATTTTATATTTCTGGCTAGCGCCAATCAGGAGAACTAAATTAAAGCATTCTTGTGACATTCTAAATGAATAAATGACCTGAGTAATGGGGACTGGCGAAAAGCTTTAATACAGTTAATCATTTGGCGGGAAGGATAGGGTAGGGAAAAATCTCTCTCTTATCACTTTTTTGGAAAACCACTGATGATAATCTGGGATATGTTTTTATGTGTCCTTAATTGGATATAAAGATGGCATACATGATCTATATTTTGTATTCTGCATTGTAGAAGAGATGATCAATGGAATTAAAATGGTTACAAATGAACAAATCAATTTGTTGTTTTGTGACTGATTTGTATTGACTAATAAATCTTTGCTCCCGTTTTTGAGCAGTTAAAGCTACATAGTGCATTTTACATTTGGCACACGATATTAAGTATACTACCTTGCATGTGCAGTTAAGAATCAAATTCGGAGAAGTGAGATTTTCAATTTGAATTTGGTGTTTGCTACATTTTTTTTCATATTAGCTTGTTTTGGTAAGCAGGTTTTACAAAGTAGATATGGACATTTCTTGTCATATTTAAGTTTTAATGCAAAGTAAGTGTTCAGTGCCAACACTGAACATCTTGCATTTATAGTATTAGACACCATATGTTAATTGAGAAATGAAATAGTAAGAGCTATGTTGTGTGGTATATTTTTATACCCCATGTATAGTTAAGTCACCAAACGGCAGTCATATAACAAACGGAACAACTATGATGGCAAGTGATTACTAGGATGTCTCCCATAACGCACTATTACAACAACAAATTCATTGCGCACATTACCCACTAATACTACTCTTTCATATTTATTGCAAAATAACTCATAGATATGTTGCACTGAGGTAAAACTCTGGCGATGTCAACTATACCTGATGCCACTAATGAATAAAACGTAAAATACCTTCCAGGCATTTTGAAAATATTGCAGTAATAAAGTCAAATTGGCTGTTAAAGGGGTACTGCGGTGATAATTTACAATTTTTGTGTCGTTTCATATAATAAATGTGAACCAATATCAGAAAATGCAAACTTTATTCCCTACTGGATAAGCAGATATCAAGTTTTCTTAGATATGTAAATGAGGGGTTGTGATGTCATCTGGACTAACTGCTCCAGCTAATGCAATGACAGCTGAGTGAAACTCTGACAAAAACATGGAAACCTGACCAAGTACACATATTCCACTTTTACTATGGATGAAGCAGTGTGTATAGATATAATCAAATTTACTAAACTGAGATATTTACTCATTTAATGAGGATTAATAAGGAAAGAAAAATGCAGAAATCAATATGCACAAGCTAACAGCTCCTGAGGTTGTGTAATCAACTACTGAAGCAGGTGTCAACTAATATACCACACTGATAAGATCAAAGGGGGTGATTAACAGAGTACACAAGTCATTATGATATGCCTGCTAATGTTGTGTATCTCAGCTTGGTGCCCCTCAAGGTTTGTGTATTATTTATGGAGGGTAGCCCAGGTGACATCACACATCAGAACACCTACTGGAAATATAAAATAGCTCTAACTAAATACCTGTTTGAGAAAAAATGTTAAAAATTTGTCACATGAACACCTAAAATGACCATTAATGACTAAAAAAAGTAAAAACTTTCGCTGCTGTTCCCCTTTAATAGATCCAGGTCGCCATGAATCACAGTGACATGAAAATCTAACTGGTTCAAGTGAAATTGAGAATAAATACGTTGCAGTAACCAAAAATGTGAGAATGAACTGACAATGTAATCAGCTGTTCTTTTTTTTTTTCTGAGACATCATATCTGTATCAAATCCATGAAGAATCCGTCTATGCAGTACAAAAATATTGTGGTGACAAAGTTCACGCTAAATAGATCACTGTGGCCGGTACATATAAGAAAGTAGCACGAAAAGGTGTCCAGCTAATCTAATGCACCTCTTTAACAAATTTAAGAAAATTTCTTCTTAGGGTATTTAAGATTTTGTGGTCCGAATGTTTAGGACGAATGTACAGACATATTTCCTGCACGAAAACATAATTCCTCCCACCATTCCTGAGTGAAGCATTAAAAAACATGCTCCTCAAAGTAAACTGTGTTACACTTGCTTTAGGTTATGTGATGTACATGGCAACCTCACGGTCTCAATCTTGAAAAAATGCCTAACCGTGTAAAAGATAAAATCTCCAATCATTTTATGTCACACAGCATTGTATAAAATCTATTCATCCTGAGAGAGGGATCTATAGTTAAATAATGTTATGTTTGTCTGCGAGTTGGTTCTAATTTTTATGCTCAAATTTACTCAATGTGTTTCCGTATTCATGATATCAATGTCCATAGTATTTAACAGTTCTTAAATGCAAAGTGAAATTGGCGATTTATGCTGCTTTGACTGTTGGACAGACAGCCTTTAAAACAGGTGAAGTGCAAAACCCTACATGATTATACAAGTTCAAGAATTCAATATGTTTGTATTCAATGAAACTTTTAGCTATTGTGAGTTTTACCAATGCGTTACAGGTACCTTCTCACTCACTTCCAATCAATGTTTAACGGTTGCCATGTGCGTCCTTTCTTCTGCTCATTTATCTTCCATTCGCTTTATATAACTGATGATGCCACAGCGTATCGCCTCTTTACACTACCTGGCGCGGAGTTCACAAGGAGATATGACTGGAATTTTGGAACATTGAGCTGCTTAGTTTCCTTGTGAATTTGTGCCTGATCTTTAATCCCTGCCTCAAACATTGATGGTCCGAGATATACGTAGATTTCAGTGCAATGTACTTTGAAACAAAAGCCACGATTAACACAGAATTATTTCCTGAATGCATTCCCTCCATGACCTTTACTGGAGATCATCCATATAATGCAATATTCAAATTCCATATGATAATCATTAGTGGTACATTTGGTATCATTCTCCTTATTCTTTAACAAGATATTTACTGAAATGACTTTTTCTAAAGTGTTCAGTTACCTTGAAAAATAGGTCAAGGTCAATCAGGCATTGGGTGATGGTGACCTAAAATGGAGTTCAACAATTAGTGTTTTATATATAATGTACTTGAGCGCAATGTTGATCAGGAGGCTTAATTCTCTTTGCCATTGATGTCCAAACTACACCCTACATTAAAAAAAAATCAACTCTTCCAACTGAGCAGATTTTGTGACCTGACAAAAATAGGTTAAGACCACTTATATAACATAACTTATAAGCATTGGATATGGTCTATATATCCTGTAAATTTGCTCAATTCAATACGTGTTCAATACATGGAATGTCGTATCTTTCAAGACATTTTAACTACTAATTGCCGTCCAAATTAGATGGGGCTCCACTTGGATAATAAGCAACCGATTTTGACCTCTTATGCAATCCCACTAAATTTCATGAAGTTGCATAACATATTAAGGATGCTGAATACTTGGTGTATTTGCATATATTTTCGGTTGACTTCTTTTGAAGTCTCACCAGAGAGTTTTCCATCCAATTTTTGTCCTATTTGTCTTTTCCCTTGGACTATGATTTCAAAAGCACTTGTTTTGTGCTGTTTCATATATATTTTTGGTGACGTCATGTCAACTATCACCCCAAGTTTTGAATTTTCCTTTTCAGCTTTTATTTTCCACATTTTACCAAAATCAAGGTATAACATTGAGGTGTATCAGCTGCATTCATGCAGCACATGTATCATTTACTTCTGTGAGCAAGTACCTTTTGCCAGGACAAGGCAAATGGTACAGTGGCTTACTGTTTATGTCAATGCTTATGCTCACATAACACATTTATTATATTATGTTTATCCTTATTATTCTAATCCTCAGTAATCAGAACCTCATGTCGTCATCTACAAGGTTGTTACTCTCAGATTTAATATCCAATGTTCTGTCATTCCAATGGATGAGTCCTCGAATATTTGTCAGGCCTGCAAGGTGCATTTAATGAATTTGCCTGTAATATATCATAAAAACATACATCTTTCATATTTAGATAACTCATGATCCCTCGTTCTCTGGAACATGAAGTACTTAGAAATTTTGGTGGTGTATCTGTAAACTGTTTAAATGATTTGTTGAACAATAAAAATGACCTGGAAAATGCTATTTCTATTGCAGCTGACTCTCCGTATGTAGAGACAAAAGATCTCTCAGAATATCTTAAGCCATTGATGAATTTTTTTCATCTTTGACTCTAAAAATTCAGAGCCTAAATGCGAAATTTGATAACTTTAGGGTGAAGATTGAAAATCTAGCTGAAAACGATTTTGAATTTAGTGTTATTTGTATCAAAACTTAAATTGTTGCTAGTCATCCACCCAAATATGTTGGAAAAATTACAAAAGATCCTAACTCACTTCAATGCTTCTATGATGAGGTAAAAAACTCAAGTATGAGTCAAACTTTTATTCAGGATTTACAGTGTGACCCAAACACTAACTACGACAAATTAGATAGTATAATAAGGAAAGCCAAAGAAACACATCTTCCAACAAGAAATGTCAAATTTAATAAGTATAAACACAAAAAGTCCCCATGGGTCACAGCTGGTATTCTCACTTAGATAAAATTTCGGGACACATTGTATAAAAAGTTAAAATGTACTGAAATAGACAACCCCAACATGATACCTTGAAACAAATTCTAAGGGTCTATAACAACATACTAAATAAAAGTATCCGCTTACAGAAAAAGAAGCATTACCATTTTCAATTCGAAAAATTCAAAAATGATACCAAAAAGACTTGGGATGTGATATGAGATGTCTTGAATCTATACAAAAACAAAACAAATTTCCCTTCATTCTTCCAAATAGAAAATAACAAGATAACAAATAAACAAGTCATTGCTCATCGTTTTAATGAATTTTTCACAAATATTGGTCCTAAACTGTTGGCAGAGATTGATTCTAGAAACAAGTCTTCTTACAATTCCTATCTAAAACATCCAATTGATCACATATTTTCTTTCACCTCAGTTGAGGAAATAATTCAGATTGTACAAAAGTTTAAACCGAAAACCAGTGCTGGGCATGATAATCTATCAATGAAACTGCTTAAAGGCTTAATTCCCTCAATTTCAGAACCACTTTCAATTATCATAAATCAATCCTTAACCACTAGTATATTCCCGTATATTCCCAGATAAATTAAAAATAGCAAAAGTGATTCCCATTTACAAAAATGATGATAAATCCTGTTTAGATAACTATAGACCCATTTCCTTACTTCCAGCCTTGTCAAACGTTTTTGAAAAACTTGTCTACAACCAGCTGTACAGTTACTTTGAAACCAATTCATTATTTTATCCCAGTCAACATGGTTTTAAGAAATTGCATTCTACTGAAACTACCTCTTTGGAATTTATCGATCGAATTTTCAATGATCTTGAAAAAGGCGAATTACCCATAGGTATTTATCTTGATCTGTCAAAAGCGTTCGATACATTAGATCATCATATTCTCTGCCAAAAATTGAAATACTATGGTGTCTCTGGCATTGCTTTACAGTGGTGTAAAAATTACATACAAATAGATCACAATTTGTTCAATATGATGAATTTTTTAAAAAAAATCTAACAGTTAGTACTGGTGTCCCTCAGAGATCGATACTTGGCCCACTCCTCTTCATAATTTATACAAATGATATGCATCTTGCCTCATCTGTTTTTGAATCCATTTTATATGCTGATGACACCACTCTTGTAAAGAGCCTTTGTTCTTTCAGCTTCTGTCCTACCCAAAATTTAAATGTCCAAAATATATCTCTCTCTATTAATTGTGAATTAAACAAGGTGTATAATTAGCTGGCAGCAAATAAACTTTCTCTAAATATCGCAAAAACAAAATATATGATATTTCACTTTCCTCAAAGAAAAACAAATTTTACACTAGATTTAATAATCAATAATGTTCCCATTTTAAGAACAGAAGAATTTGATTTCCTTGGTCTCCGAATTCAAGAAAATTTTAAATGGGATGCTCATATAAATAAGATTGGTAATAAACTTTCCAAACTTGTTAGAATTTTCAAAAGAACCGACAGTTTTATACCCACTGAAACTATGCTAGTACTGTACAACTCTCTTTTTCTGCCACACCTAAATTTTTGTCTCCTTGCATGGGGTTATTCATGTAAACGAATTTTTCAACTTGAAAAAAAATGGCCATTCGTCTAATATCTCATGCCATGGAAAATATCCCACACTGATCCTCTATTTAAAAAAACTCTGTATTCTTAAAGATGAAGATTTGTTACAGTTAAAGGCATTAAGATTTTACTTCAGATACACAAGAGATGACTTACCAAAATATTTTCAAAACATGTTTTCAGTCCCTCCACCGTTTCATACTTACTTCACCCATGGTCGTAATAATGCACATTTCCCAGTACCTACGAGAGCCAGATCCAAACAGTCTATCAGGTATTACATACCAACTTTACTCCAAAAACACCCCCCTTGTATCACTGATAAATTACATACTCATTCACTCTCAGGGTTTTCTGGATATATAAAAAATTACTATGTAAATCTATACTCAAATGTTTGTAACATACCCAACTGCTATGTTTGTAACTCTTAAATCGATTATGTTTTATGTATGTGTTGACTATCTTTACTAAATTTTGAGTGAGTTTACTTAATCAGTTATTATCTCTCAAAGGTGGCTCCTGTGATAGCGGAAACTTATTTCCTTAGCAGGAGTCATCCTGACACATTACTTGTTGTAATTTTACTAAATAATGGTAACTGCTGTGATATGATTTTGAAAATTGTATTCCTCATGTATGTATTGTCATTGATGGGTCAAATAAATGTCATCTGAGTCTGAGTCTGAGTCTGAATGGTCACAGGACTTTGCCATTTTGACCCGTACATTAAATAACACCCAACATTGACGCAGGCATAGCTTTTTATACATTTGATAAGCTTTACAGGTTATATGGGCCTAACTCAAAAACATTCATAAGATGAACCCTGCATTCCAACTGGCTATTTCACCTTGACCTTCCACTTGGCCTAAAATTGTTATGTTTAAAGTATGCGCCCTGCATCCAGCCTTCCATATATGATCTGTTTGTTAAAATGGGGTAATAACTTTGCTGGTTATTGATGGTGAACAGTAAACTTCATAAAGCGCAAAAATTCAGAACCATTGGGTCACAAAGACCCCCAAAAGAGGTCACCAATTACAGTGTTATGTACAATTGTATCAAGAGAAATTTTACATTGGAGGCTCAACTCTCTTTTTCACTGCTGTCCAAGCTACACCCTGCTATTACAAAATATCAACTTTTTTCACTTTTACAGGCCTCATGGCCCAACAAAGACAGATCAAGGTCACTTACATTAGACAAGTTGCTAGCATTGGACATGCTCCACATATTCTATAAATTAAGCAAGTCTATTCCAATTAATTTTTGAGGTATGCAATTTGATCCCGTTTGGTTTATAATTTGTGTCAAATTATAGGTGGCGCCACTAAAATCATACGCAAGTAAGACTAACCTCCTCCACAACACTGCTTATTTCTATGATCTTTGAGACGTTAAGGGTTCTACAGCGTGCATAAGATTTTCACTATATCAGGCGCCACCAATATCGCACTCAATCTTGATTTTCATACACTTGAGAAGTCCTGTGAGTTATAAATCCTAAAAGCTGTGGGCTGTATCACGCTCACAAGCCAAATGTTTAGAGACGGACCGACAGATATGAGTGATGGCATAAGCTCTGTGACCTTGGCTTTATGTGGCGATATGTTTTGAAATAACTTACTTTTGTACTAAATGAGCATATTTTACAGCTTGAGAGAGTCAGTTTAAAACCCACAGTTGTCTATCATGGGCAACTGCCTTTCATAGGCAACTGCCTTTCGGAAGCTCTCTCTTTGTTTGGTTAGATTTTTTTAATGTGGCCAATGTTTTCTTTCTGAACTATTTGATTAAAACTTCCATTTGCTGAGCAGAGCTAAAAAACTAAAGTCTGTAGTAAATTAGGAATATGTCAAATGGTGAGATGATGGGTTTTAAATAACCAGTTGCCTTTTATAGGTGACTGTCTGTATCAAGCCAGGTGTGAAATTTACTTCTTCACATTGATGAATGATAATTCGTAGCTTTTGCTTCTGCCTTTTTAACTTTAAATTTATGGAATGGGTAATCTTTTTTAAAACTAGTTCTTTAATCTTAGTCTATAGATGCCCTTCTGTGAAATTTATGGAAATGTATTGCCCCTGTCTCTGGGTTCATCTTCATTTTAATTCAATTAGTACAGGATGGTAGTTCACATAGTTTGATAAGGGTGTCACCTGACGTTGCGAAGACAGTAGTGTCATTCCACCTGGGTTGAATTTATCAATATCACGTGTCGTTTGGTTTATACTGAAGTTGAAGAAATGGTAGCTATGCGGTTTTCCTTGTCGTAGGTCCTACTGTGTGAATGATTTGGCAGTGATATGACAACTCAAAATTTTGAAACTTTTCCTTGCTGCGCACATGATAGTTATTCCGCATCCAGCCCCTGACTATGATTCAATTGGTTCTATCTGCATTGCCAGACCCCTTTTGGCAGTCTAAAATGCTAGATATCAGGCTTTTAATTTTTTTCTATGTCAGTGAGCAGGCTATTTGTGCCATTTTGGTCCTGACCACCACACTATTTTCTGGCGCTGGCTTCAAATACTTTTTTTGGTTTAAACAATGGGGTAAAGTGGTTGCAGAGTATGACATTATATACTTTTCCGAGGGCATCAAGGATTTTTATGCCTCTATGGTTCAACGGCATGTAGGATTTCCCTTTCTTATATATAGTGAACATTTTGGCAGTATCTCATCTCCTTCGATACCTCCTTGCGAATGCTTGTTTGCATCAATAAGTCACAAAGGGAATCATTTTTCACTCAATAATTTGAGTGGTGTGGGAGCAATGACATCCCTTGCCGGATATTTATTCGATTTTCGTTTCTTTATCGCGTTTCTTCCTTTTCTAAAGGTACTATGGGATCATCAAGGACAGGAATATCAATGACAGTTCATACAATGATGGTTGTTTGACAGTCTGTTGTTTGAGATCTCAATAATGCCTAGAAATAATCACTGAATTCTACATCACTTGCCCTGGTCTTCATATTGTCTGAGATACTAAATGCTACTTTCCAATTTATTCCTTTCCATAATTAATTTGAATCTTTCAATTAAATGATATGTGAACATCTTCCGTGGCTTGTTCTTCCAAATTTTTGGTTGTACCGCATTCTGTTGAGGATCTCTTCTAAGCTTTGGCAACTTCGTGCAAGAAATGCGTCCAGCACATTTATAGTTTCGTTGCGTCGCAGTTCATTTCCCACAGTGTATCTGGAGATGGCAGTTGTTCTTTGAATTTATGGAATTCAATGTTGTATGTTTTGATTGGGTATTCATATTTGATTACATTGTTTTGTATGTTTCTGCATATGTTAAATTGGACATGATTGATTGCCATAAAATGGTCTTTTAAATATTGAAGCGTGTCACCTTCTTAATAGGTTCGTTTGAGCAGATCACCAAATGTAATTGGAAAATCCATTTGCACAACAAGGGTTAACATTTAAAAACTTTCATAAAATGCCAGAAGTGAACGAGATTGTGGGATGAATATCGGAACTTTGATAAGTTGAAGAATGGGCGGTCCTCTTTATATCGTAAAACTTATGTTCATCATATTTACAGTTCTGCGCGGATAATAAAATATACTTTTTCAGTTGTCACTGTAGACAGAGGAAGCACACCTTCCCAAATATTCTTTGCCTCAAAGATGCTCCACATATCAATTTGATATAGAACCTAGTAGGTTTCAATAATCTGTGAAAAAATGCATAATATTTGTTTATGACCAAAGACTTGTAATTGTCATTAACATTGCTAAAATGAAAGGGACATTATAAACATATACTTTTATGCTGTTTGTTGTCCGATATATGCCGTCTCCGGTGACGCAGTTTTCGATCATCATAATGTTCAATGAAATGGCTCATTTGTTCTATACAATCCTGGAGGCTTTGAGCTGACGTTACCACATGCATGGTGCACCCTTTTCGTGACAGAGCCCCCCCCCCCTCCCCCACAAGGGCGTTCCATAGTTGACGCCTACCGCTGAGAAACGATTTACAGTGCTGGATACTACAAAGGTAGTCTGCTTCATTCATTCTACTAAATATTGCCCTTCATTGACAAAGGTTTCCGGTAAAAATTCCGAGAAAAGCCTGCCAAGGCGCGATGCTAATGGTCCCAGTGGAGACACATCACCCAAGTTACATCTAGCAAAGCTGCTGATCAAGCCATCAAATATGAGCATTTAGTGGTTAAATTATATATCCCCTTCAATTGTCAGCCTTGTTCTTCATATCCAGAACACACCCTTTAAATCAGCAATTGAAAAGCAAGTTACTCTCATGTATATGATGTGTTTTCAATTGTGACCTTATGGCACTGCTAATGCCGCCACATCAAGGCAGGCATTTCTGCAATGCTTTCTGCCAATGGGTCACTTATTCGACATATATGGATTCTTATCACTAAAGAAGGCTGGCTTTACAACCACTGACGATTCAAGTAAGAACATGGCCATGTGTCATATACACCAGCAACAACTAAAAAACCACAAGGGCCACACAGGGATAACAAACAGGCAATAGCAACCTGCATACAGGCTGGCAAGTGAACATTGTTTCTGTAAGCTTCCAAGAAGAGATATTGAAAATTGTCTTTTCAATGGATACCAGTTCAACTAAATGAATAACCCATGGTGTGCATTTATAACGTTAACGAATAGAGATACACCAAATATCATTGACATTCAATTTTAGGATTTTTGCTGATTTTGAAAGATGTACATCATACCTATCGACTGGTGAAATTTAAATTCGGAACGCATAAAATAAATGGAACAAAATGACGAAAAAAACATTCGAATATTAAATACGATAAGGGTGTTTCTGTTTCCCTATTCATACAAGAAGACAATAACACCCGTCAATTATACAAACTGTGCATCACAAGGTGGCCGTTAGCGAATGGTTGCTGATGCCTCAAGCTTTGTCAGATTACTGATGTAAAGAGTACTACAGTGTATTGGAAACCTAGCACTTGGTCTGGCCAAGGAGGCCACACGAATAGCCATAGTCTGACGATGTAAGAGTGTTGGCAAATATGCACATCATCGGACGAAGATAGAGAAGATTAAATAGACAGGGCAATTGCGGCAGAAGAGCAGACCATCAGGCCGTACCAACAAGCGACCATCCGTTTGACCGCCTCAAAAAGGGCCGTTAGTTGACCTGGTATTTTGCAGTACAGGTAACTCAAATAGAGCACTGTTCGGTGATCATTTTCATAATATTTCGCTTGATTCCATGAGTCCGTTCTCCCAATTACTTGGGTAAACGGTCATTCAAATATCTATGAAAAAGACTTTCAATCTTAAATTTGATCTGCCTGGTCGGTTGTGTCTGAAGCAATTATCATTGTCAGTTACAAATCCAAAATGCTATACGATACCCTAGCTGACAAAACACGCACTTGTTGGTCAACGCCATTTTGGACATGACGCAATACATTGTGAGACAGTTTATTTACGGATCTTTCAAAGCAGAACGTACCATAATGATACAGTATGCTCTATAAGAGGCTTGTACTGGATTTGATGTGGTCAGTTAGGAGGGTACTGACAGATAGAATTAATAGGTTGCAGCACAGCACCACAGTGGAGACAGTTTAAACAGGCAGGCTTTTCCACATAGCACGGTCTTCTTTAGCACCAAACTTTGCTTGACCACGAATTATTAGTTGGTAGATCGGACCTGTCAATCAAACTAAAATTTTACCTGATAATTTGTAATTTGACGTTTTGCTGGTATTTGTACCATGAAAGAACATGAAAACCTTTTAAGATCACTCAAGGTCAAAATTAACGACAATTGATTCGTTATTTTGAAACTTACACACGTTGGTAAAGGCACCATGTAATGAAACAGTTAATGTGGAGCTTGAGTTCAGGTATCTATTCAGCAATTTTGAAAAGTTAGAAAGCATTTGGCTTGGAAGGACTTGAGAAATAAAAAAACATGGCAAAACGAAAACAAATCAAAACCAAAACACACTAAAAATAGGAAACCATTACAGAGGTACCTGTTGAAGAAAATAAGTAAGTAGCACTTTCTGGATGTGTCCCGGGTTTCGAGAAAATATATTTCGCATGTTGTATCAAACAAACAAAAAAACCACAAAAAAAAAGAAAAAAAAAAAAAAAGAAGAAAAACAAAAACATAAAACAAAAACAAACAAAAAAATACACACAGAAAACAAAGAATAACACCAAAAATATATACATTTATATATAAAATGAAATAAACCAAAAAGAGCATAAAGATCGAAACCACCGTATTAGATACCTACAAAAAGTAGAATCCTTCAAAGTTTAAAGATGATTTCAACAGCAATCTAAATGAAAAGCCCAAAATATAAAATTGCTGACCGCCAGAGAAGTGGCAATGGAAGGAAGACCAATAAAAAAGCACTGCTTACTTGTACCTGAGATGAGGTAAAAATCAAACAAACAAAAATATTTAGAGAGTGGCCACTCGGCTAAGCCGAGTATACACCTACCCGAATTACATTCCTACCAAGGTTGAAGTGAATTTGACAAAATGTATTGGAGAAAAATTCCAAACTGCGAACTACCACTGCAATTCCCATTCAAATACAGCGTAGGTAACAGGAATGCATTAACCGATAAATGCACCAATAGATGTTTTTAACATCAAATATGCACAGTAGTGCCACACAGAAAGCAGCCTGGTTTGGCCCTTGTCAAACCACATTTTCCCCAAATTGCTGCATACAGTGAGTGCCATTTTCAGAGAAGTACAGAGAAAACTCGTCATAACGACACCATCTGTTCCCGAAGAAATGTATCGGATAACGGAATATGTCAGATAAATGAGTCAAATAACAAAGAAAATAAACCTTTTCGCATGAAAATTTGTGTCACTATATTGAATATGTCAGATATCTGAGTGTCGTTTTAATGATGTTTCATTGTAAATGCAAAATAAAAATTCATAAAATGGAAAATAAAAATTATTGCAGCACCACCAGCTGAACAACGTAATGTATAGGAGTCTCTGGGAGTGTTCCTATGCAATTGTGAAGCAATTGCCCAAGCGGCTGCATGGAAGGTTTCTGGCTACATTTTAGAAAACAAAGCGACTTGAAATATAACTGGAGCATGATATTTTGAACAAACGTGATAAAGGCGTATGCGAGGTATAACTGCACAGAGTTTGCAGTAAACCCAGTAGTCCTCCAGAATAGGTCGAAAAGGTGAAATCGTTTGCCGTGAGACGGTCGGAATGAGGCTCGTGTGATAAGCTCAGCTGATTAATAGGCTACCTGATGAAAAAAAAAACCAGCCACGCAAGTGTGGTCTACAGGCAAAAGGACATTTTTCTTCTTTTTTTAACATAAACTTTTAACTTTAGAACAACCAAACCACACATCTGGGCACGTATGCATAAAGGTAGTTTAGCTGTGGTTTAGCTTATTCCAGGGAACAACCATGGTGTAAGGTCTAATCCGTATGCATAAAGGTGTTGCAAAGTTACCCCTGGTGTAAAGTTGCACCAGGTTTAAGAATCCGTATGCAAGAAGGAAGTATAACTTAATCCATGGTGTAAATGGCCTTAAACTACCCTAGATCTCTAAACCTGCCAGGGGATAGTTTAAAAGAGGTGTAAGTCCCAGTGGTAGTCTATTTCCTTGTATACGAGGGACCTTTAATGATATGTAACGTAAATAACCATAACACTGTACATTAGGTGAATGTTCATATATGATAAAATGTCAAATAGTGACAGGAACATTTCGAAAGATCAGCTCCATTTCACATACCTTGTGCTGTTACCACAAAGAAACAAAATTGTACCATGTGTACATTAGTCAAACATGCCAAGAAATGTACGCACTATCTGAATATTAAATGTGTTTGCTCTACTGCAAATCTACACATGAAAATACTGTAATTACAGAAATCCACACTGTATCCATTACTAATATGAAAAACAATGGCAGTTTGCTTGAAACTAAATATTTTATTGCCTGCAAAGCAGACTAAGTTCGGTTTTACTACGCTTGGAAACCATCTATGTCTTAATCAAATGCATAGGAAAACAACTGTAAATAAATGTTATCCTTTATTGGTCAATGTAGCCGCCCAGGAAAAAGCAGAGATAATACCTTTAGAATTATATTATTTGGCCTAAAAACTCTGGGAACCTGTGTTTGGCGCATGTAACGTCAACCTCAGAAGCGAGATGCCGAACTCCATCTCAAATAATAATAATAATAATAATAATAATAATAATAATAATAATAATAATAATAATAATAATAATAATAATAATAATAAATGAAATAAATGAATTAATAAAATTCATTGCAGAAACTTCCTTTAAAATTGAAATCGTTAATAAATTCCGAGTGTATACATTAAAGGTCCGACCTAGAGAGACAAAATACCTCCATTGCAACCGTACAAAAATAAGAACCACGTGACCATGCTCCGCACCCCATCTAATTACTTCACCCTTTTTCCGTTACGTAGGCTACCTTATTGCGTAACACATTCCCGATTTACTACCTAATCCAAAGCCGTATCGCTGCTGTATATTTCACGGGATAGGCTTGTGTCATGCACTTAAAATTGGGACACTATGACCTTAACCTTTTCCCCCTCATATGAATTTACCTTGACCAGGCCTAATATTCTACACCCTTGCCCCAAGTTAGCCAGAACTTGGTCTGTTTTGCAGACAATAAAATATTTGGTGACTGGTCAGGTATTTTAACAGTTAGATGATATTATAATTACTTCCACTTGTTAAATCAGGCTAAGTTAAAATCTTAGTTGGATTCTGTTTCCAGTTAAAGCAATTTTTTAATGAAAGGAAAAGAATTGTGCTTTCTTGTGTGCCTTGATCAGCACAAGAACAAGTTTCCAATAAAATATCTTGCATCCAAAGCAGGCCCAGGCTGCGTATTTTGTTTTCTCCAATGGTTTAAACAAATACATATAAACATACATTAAAAGTTGTGTTCGAAAGAGGTGAGGTTTGTTTCATATAAGTTAAATGCTTTTCGTATATTGCATGTCAAAAGTTACTTTTTATAAACAAGTGCAAGATGAAGGTTTTCAGGCAAGATTTTGTTAACAAATAAATTTACTGGAATGTTCAATCATTTTTGATTAAAATTTTCCCGCTACCTAGTTTCTCTGTCCGGCTAAATGTAATTTGATTGTTAAGTTGTACGTTACATGTCTTTTAAGTATAGTTAAGAAATATGGCTTGCACAAGCCGAAACTTCTTGTGGGGTAAAAGATCGAGAAATAGGTCGCAGAGACCAAATTTTGGCACATGACACTCTGCTATTCAAGGAAGTGTCCACACGCAAAATTAGGTTTGTGTGATCCCAAGGGTATAGGAAATATGGTACAGACTAGGCCCTACGCGGGGACGGACAGACGAGCAGACGGGTCTGACTAAGTTACATAATAATAATAATAATAATAATAATAATAATAATAATAATAATAATAATAATTTATTCAACCTCCTAGATAGGAGAAATAAAATACATCAAAATTCATGACAATATTGGTACGAGTAAAATATATACATCAAGATGAATGAGAATCGGTGTTTCACAGGGGAAACTATCAGGGCCCCCCCACCCGAATCGGCAGGGCAGAGACCGCGGCATAATGACTGAGGGAGCCCCAACCACTTGGTCTCCACTCTCTACAGCCACTCCACCGCGGCAACCACAACACCGACAAGAATAGGGGGCACCCGACAGCAACCACTCCACCCAGGGCTATGGGTCCACAGCCCGTTCACAAATGAGGGGCCCCAATTAACTATTGGATCCCCGCCGCCGAGGCCAACAGCCGAGGCCAACAGGGCCGCGACCGCGGCAGGGCGACAGGGAGAGCCCCAATCAGTCGATCGCCACTCTCACCAGTCGCCCAACAGCACAGACGACGCTGGCAGCCGGGACCCGACTACACCTAGAACACTGCAGGCGCATATAAGTAAGCAAATGTCCTGACAGTTGGACTGTACAGCAACCAAAGTACATGTATACAGTTTGTCAGCTTAAGGGTACAGCGGACATGATATAAAAATGTGAACTAAAAGGTACAGCGACAGTGGTAGACTAAATGGAATTATGAACCAAAAATATAATGTCAAAAGAGATACATTAAAACGCCTTGGTTAAAAGAATGGCTAGTTGGTGATGTTCACTGTAGGGCTTGTTGTAATCAGGGTCGTTTAAAACAAACTTAAGTGAGTCAGCGACTCCACTGGGGTTAAGAACAGGCTCTATGGGACGCCGCTTAAGAATACTGTCCGGAAAAAGTGAAATCGGGGACAAGCCATAACTGATGATACGGTCGACAAGTGTGCCCTTGACAGTGGAGCCAGTGGTCATATATTTTGCCAAAAAAAATGAACAGATCCCGAACGTGAGATCTAACTGAGAGGATCCGTTTACCAAGACGCAGAGTGTCATTTTTCAATATATGACTAATACAAGGAATATCCAAAGCAGCGAGTAAGGCAGAATGATGCGACTTTCTGCCGATTCCCATTAAACATTTTATGACGGAGCCCTGAGCGGACTCCAAATGACTCAATAAAGAGGAATTAAGATTAATACAATTAAGACCATGTGTTCAGAGAACGGATTACTCACGTCGCCCACAATTGTTTTCCTCAATTGTGCATATTTTTTTAGACTTCGCAGAAGAATAATTTACATACAATTTCCATATTATTGTCTTTGAAATGAAGGGGCACGTTTGAATGTTCTTGGGGCACGTTCTGGTGACATAGACTACTGTACTGTGCGTCACCCAGTCTGCCATCAAATAAACACTTCAAAAGTTTCACAGCAAGTATAAAAATAAGAATAAGAAGTTGGTTTTCAATAGGAATGTGGTCCATTATGATGGTCATCTGTGAAAAAATATTGGGGAAGCTGCGTTGGATCTTCCTTGAGATATCATGATAACGTCGTCCCCATGTGCACCACTCAGACGGCCTAATAGATAAATACTTTAAAGTTTCATAAGAAGTTTATAAATACAAAGAGGAAGCTAGGTTTAAATTGGAACCTGGTCCACCATAAGATGCATCTCTGACAAAAATTAGGGAAAGGTGTGGTCAATAATTTTTTAGATATCGCGGTAACGTTGACAGGACGGACGGGTGGACGACGCAACTGACGACAATACTCTCCGACACTTTATTTGCCAAGGGTAAATAGTGCGCATACAAACATATGCAAAGTATATATTTGATGAAAGGTCATTCACAGAAGTATATTTTCTGGTCAAAGAACTGTTGTTAATGAGACAATTAATTGCAGGATCAGAATTTTTGTCTTTTCCACAATCTACTGACCATTACTTGTTTAAAAATGTATACATTGCATATATCTATTTGAATACTTTTTACAATATGCAGCTAACAAAGGGATAGCAGTGGGGCATAGCTACACAGCGTTCTTTTTTCTCATGCTGTCAATTCCCCTCCTCCCCTTTTTGGCTTTGCTGTCCAGGACTTGTGCAGCCATGGTCGTTGTGGCTGGACTTGGAAAAAGGGGGTTATATGGGGTAGATAGCAATTTTAATGTTCTATTGAAACTCCAGTGATCACTTACATCATCATGTTATGAATACACAGACATATTTTCAGGTTTATTGTTTACTATGCACAGATATAAAATTAGTAATATTTCCATTATTGACCACTGTGTGTACACTCAATTTCATTTTGACAAACATAAATCTGAAGCCCGTTGCCCCCCTCGTCACGTAATGCAATCTGTCAATAAAAGGGGACAGCAGTCACACGACTGTTCTCACTATGCTCACATAGGACAGGTCAGCTGGCCAGTGTCAGGAAAGGGGGTTAAAACTTGTATCAAGGTCTCCAGTTAAACAGTGGCGTAACTGCCCCATGGATTAGATACCCCGGTTATAACTACACCAGCTTTTATGCATACAAATTTCCCTACACCATGAACTGAGGGGTAACTAAAACTGTTTTAAGTTATGCAATGGGTAAGTCACACCTCCTTTATGCATATGGGCCGCTGTGTTTGACATAAGGCATTCAGGAGAAATCGTTGCCACGGTATTTTCCGATGTGAATACTTCATGTACACTTACAAAAGCGCACACATAAGATGGTGACCGATAAATAATTCGTTGATACGACAAATAAAACAGATTAATCATAGCAATTCACTTTTATGTAAAAACGTTTGTTTCCGGTTACTATATGTATACTGTAGTTTATACGCCCCGCAAACTGCTTGGCAATATGTTTTTTTTGGCCGATCCTACTTGTGTAGCTCCATGCTTTCTGTGCAGGAAATTTGAGTACCTTTTAACGTGAATCTACACAATGAAAATTTTATAATTATTCTGCTACTCAAGCGTGTGAGTGCTTTACTAATATACATATGAAAAAAAAAAAAACATTCCGAAACTTTGTGAGCATTTAACAAGAAATAGTATCCAGATTTATTTCATGTGGGTTACAAAAGTGTGACTTTCAACATGCACTTCATTAACCATTGTAGGGTTGACACAATTAATCTATTAGGCGCACAATAGCTGGGAAGAATCTTGTTTCATCATCGGAGGATGTATTTGAATTCACATCATGCCAAAGGTATAAAATTTCTAGAAAACAAAGAATAATTGTCTGTGCTTTTGCCAAAAGTCAAGCATTATGTGCGTTTTTTAAAATTATAATATTACGTTCCTTCCATGATGCATATGCAAACTTGACCCTGAATATGTAGCAGTAATGTACACAATTACCAATAAATGCTGAAGAAAATGCTGGTACAATGTCAGCTTGCTACTTGTGATTTTTAAATAAAGAGCTTTACCTGTCACACACATGATAAAAACATTATCTTTTCCTCAAGCTCTTCACTATTTGAGAAAAAAAGGATAACTAACGCATATAGCACGAATTTAACCATCGGGACACGGAGGGGAACAGAGGTACACGTGGTGAAGAGAAAATTTGATAAAATTCACAATTTAAGTAAGGGAATACAGGTAAAATCTATGCTGGCCCTATAACATCAGTGACCAATGCTAGAATAGCGTTGTAAACATTCTGACAGCAAACATTATATTAATAAGGAACTGAAACGTCCCTATATATCATCCCACAAGAACCGATTGCCATACCTTCTTCACCATATGCCCGGGAGAGCAGACGTCTGTCTGAAAAAACACGGAGAACACAATCGTTACTAAATATTCTGAGGACGAAATCTGATTAAGGAAAGAAGTAAACCCAGCAGCAAAATACTTACAAGAATAAACATATCTTTGTATCAGACTTGTCTGATTTGGATGTTACTTTGGGGAAGTAGACGCTTTATACACCTGTATCTTGTGAGGGGACATTCCTCATATTGTGTAAAAATAATAATCGTCATGCTCCTTTGTTTGTTTTAATTTCAAACTTCATAACTGCTTCCGCAATAAGTGCTTGATTTTTAAGTTAGATATGATCAATGATTTGTGAAGGTCTATATCTAACATCTGTAGACCAAAAACAACAACATATATACCCATGAAACGTCCTGGGACTTGGACCCAAGGCCTCTGAAATGGCATCCATCCAACAGGAGTTCAGTAACTGAAACAACTGCAGAAACCAAGAGAATTCAATATCGTAGCAGTTTGAGGTTTTTAAGTTTCTATTGTTTTATGCTTTATATTAACAATTAGAGTCTTTAGTTGTAATATAATGTATGATATGTGCAAGGTTACCCATTACTAACAGTTCTTCAGACAGGGTCGACCTGGTGTATAACGCTCAGTATTTCTTGTGTTGTGTTTCCTGATGACAAAAGTCTCTTTCTGTAAAAAGCTTCCCTCAGGTACTTTCCTTCAGATACTGTCACTGATGATTGACCTGAACTAATTTAAAATCATGTATCTACTTCATAATAAGAGGTGGAATAAATAGCCTTGCACATCATGTACTTTGTTAAGCTTAGGTAACGGTGTGCAACATGATACTTAGTTGACCTCACAACCTGAGTTGAGGACCTCGGGATGGAGGTGGCCATATGTGACGTCAAGAGACAACACGACGGCATGAGGGCATTTCAAAAGTTTCCCATGCTCTACATATTTAATAGGTCATAACCTATCGTATTAATAAAAGATTGGTCCATTGTCATCTTGCATCTGATCTAGAAAACCTGTGGAATAAATCATATATATATATATATATATATATATATATATATGTACATACAGAGATTGCAGAGGATTGGAATCAATACTTTAAGTATCGACTATGATTAGGTATCCCGATGGATGATACAGCGATTTCTGTAAAAAATATGTTTGCCTTTCGGATCTGGTGAGTGGTAAATTCATACATTTTAAGAATGTGAGAAATTAACTGAGCAGTAAAAATTGTCACATTGTCATTTTTTTGCATCTCATAGGCGACACAAAAAGCATTTGTATGTCCATGCTATTTTTGCTACTTAACATTTAAGAGATACCATCTTTTAAAATCATAATCACATCTTATTTATTCAAGGAAACCTGTCCCAAAGCAAAAGCACATATATAGATTGCCGAGACAGTCCACTTGGTAGTAAGAGGGATATCAGACTTAGGTAGTAAATGAAAGTACATCTCAGTGAAGCCA
The DNA here is from genome assembly GCA_964020975.1 of Hermodice carunculata. NCBI lineage: Eukaryota > Metazoa > Annelida > Polychaeta > Eunicida > Amphinomidae > Hermodice > Hermodice carunculata. The sequence goes on from OZ026627.1 coordinate 51,072,395, forward strand.
CGCCCTCCTATACCACACAGAATATAAGCAGGCCTGCCAAATTTATGCTACCAAGCGATTGAGTGTGACCCCAAACCCATACATATGGTGTCAAATGGCAGATAATTGATTATTTTATCTCTTTTGGAGATAACGTTGAGTGGTTTGGGGGATACTGTAAGATATCAATAAATGCTAGACTGATACGGCATAGGGCGGCGCCGTTTTACGATTTCCTGGGTAGTTCGTCCTATCAGTAATCGAATTTCCTGATATACAGAATCTGATTTCTTGACATCAAGAATTTATATTTTTGATACCGAGAAGTGGAGGAAAAATGATGATATCAACAAATACATTTCTCACATCAAAAATTAGATTTCTTAATAACTTAACCATTGTTATCTCAAATGCAAAATAAATAATGTGTCGTAATATGCTATGGAAGAATAAGAGGGTTGTGTGAACAGCCTATGCTCAGCTGACCTAGAGATTCATCACACTTGTGGCTCTGTGTAATCGGGAAAGGATCAAGGTCAACCATGTACTGAGTGAGTCTGACTTTTTTTGAAAATTACTAATATATGAAACATCAAAGTCCAAGTTCGAGAAGTTTTCAAGTGATAGTGAAGAGTAAAGTTCATGTTTATTGCACTGTGACCCAGAAATGAGGTCAAGGTGACTCATGTACTGCCTAAGCACGATCTTCATAGAGAAACGTTAACTTGTGCAACATCAAAGTCCTAACTCAAAAAAAGTCCTGAAGTTATCAAGTGAACAGTAAATTGCAGGTCAGTTGTCCTGTGACCTTCAGAATGAGGTCACGTTTCAGAAATCACTGCAGCACAACCACTTGCACAACTTAAGTAGACACTTACCAAAGGTGCATTCCTACCAAGTATGACGCAAATCTGGCCAAAACTAGTTAGGTGGTTACATTACAGAAAATTCCCATTTTAAACTTTCCTATTAAATCTTTTTACAGATTTTCAAAAAAAAAAAATCATTGGCGCGTGACCATTTGAACAAACTTGAAAGAGACCCACTTAATGTACATCGCCAGCAAGTTTGAAGCCAACCTGGCTGAGGGTTTCGGATAAGAATATAAAAATGTGAATTAGCATCAGAATGCCCATTGACTTACATAATTTTCAATACGAATGGTCCATTATCCGTTAAGAACCCGAATTAAAAAAAAACACAAAAACAAAACAAAAAAACAAACAAACAAGAAAACAAACAAAAAAAAAAAACAAAAAAAACAAAAACAAAAAAAACAAAAAACAAAACAAAACAAAACAAAACAAAACAAAAAACAAACAAACAAACAAAAAAAAAATCAGGAATCCATAGCAATGCTACCTGGTGAACAAATATGTTTGACCCTTCCACAAGGAACATATCCATATAAGTTTCAGCGCATGATGGTTCTGGAAAGTCGATAATAGAAAATACACACAAAAATCATAAAACATAGAAAAAATTGTAGCACCGCCTGGGAACAAATTTAAAACTAGGAAATACCCAGAAGTGGTCCTGTGTTATATCAAAGCAGTTGGGTGAGCGGTTTTAGAGAAGATTTTTAAGATTCCCCCAACCCCCCAAAACTCATATGAAATCCAAAAATCGCTAGAAGGTGACTATTTGGAAGTGGGTAGAAAGTCACTCAAGGACATCCCCACCATGTTTGATATGAACCTTGATGAAGGTTTGGGAGCAGAAATTCCAAATGTGTATTGTGGACCATTAACAGACGACGGATGGTCCGACTATGGACAAATGACCATCCTAATAGCTCAGATGACTTGTCAGTCATCTGAGCTAAAACCAATGGCAGTATTCATCTCTGCAGATTGAATTTTGTCGATAAAGTCAATAATGCTGCAATTGCTGATATCATATTGCAGTGAACTATACATACTGCATATCGATGTAAGATAGTTACTTAATTGCGACCGACTTCCTTGCAGGGCTAACTTACTACATATTTGAGCACATTAATTACTGCTGAATACACAACGTCTAAACAAATTGAGAAATTTGATATGCAATTGCGATTCGATAGATGTGTCGTCACATAATAGGCTTAACAAGTTACAATGGGTATTACAGGGAATGTTGAAAAGCGAATACATTTTCTTCATGCAGTATAAAAGGTCGGGATGCATGTGTGTGAAAAATCACACAGAGCACTACCATAGAGTGACATGCAAAAGGATTTATATAATTTGTATTTGATATCTGAAAAAGCATTGCCAAACTGAGCGAGCATCAAGTTACATCTGCTATATTATTCTCCCGACAGCATTTTCAATTTGATTTTCACAACATTAATACCAACTATGGAACCGAGATGAACATCGGTCAGAACACACTAAATACTCTCCATCGTGACAAAAATTAGCACGACATGCTGACTGACAGAAACTTAATAATTTACTTTTGTCAGAGTTAAAGACCACCTTATGCTCTTCCCTAACTACTCTGCAAATGTCCATCAGTTTGCGTAATGGTAACTTTGTAGGAGCCGATAATGTTAAATCATCGGCATAGCTCAGAGCACTCACAAAAGTATGCCAAGTATTTTCATTTTTTTTTTAAATTTTAAACCTAAAATTTGCTAACAACTGCAATTGATGGGAGAGAAAAATTTTTGTTCTATTCACACATACACGAACATGTACACGTACGTACAAACAAATCTCCGACCGTGCCCTCTTTGGCAGCTATTCTTCCCAGGCACATACTACACATGGAGTTTTCTCATGTGAACCTAGTTTTCTAGTATAATTTTAGTTGACTCCTCACAAAAAATGTGCTCGATTGTTTCCTAACACAATCAGATTTATAGACTCTTGCACTTTATATGAAAAATGTAACATTTATTATTACAATTCAAATTAACTTTATAGACAATGTCAAAATTAATAAGCAGTATTCATTTTGCATCATCAGGTTTAAAGTGTCAAATACCGAGCATACACAACAACTGTTATTGAAGGTATCGTCGATTCAATTTACGCCTATTAATCTATAATATTTGAAAAATCAATAGATATTGAACATTTCCAGCATGTGGCACCACACCATAAGCATTTTGAAAATTTTGAATTGTATTTATCTTGAATATATTCAAAACTGCGGTTAGCAGAAAGGTGTGGGAATTGCCGTTTTTATTTTCGCAAACAGTGTCATACACAACCATCGAGGCGGTTTTTGAATTACAATTCACACAATTTGACCAAATAAATATTTTCTTCAGAACCACCAACGCTAGTAACAACATTCCAACTTTAACCCATGTAAATTTGAAAAGATAATAAATGCGATTCCTTCAGCTACACATTGGTGCACCGAAATATGTTCTTTGTCTCAAGAGAAGGTATTCTGTATAATACTTTACCAAGCTACATTGGATTTGTAGGCCAGGCGACTCTGTTGAAGGTATTTTCTGCCTTTTTTTTGTGTGCAAAAGTTCATTAAGACAAGGATACAACTTTGGGAAATTGGAAATTGTAAAATGCTGCTACGCATTGTACTATATTAATTTTTGCAATTTCTTTTCTTTTCTTTTTTTTTTCATTTTGCATTTTACGAAAACCACTGACGTGGGGACATTCCCTATATTATGATAGGTTGCCTCTATCTAGGCTATAACATACAGACCCTAGAAGAGCAAAATGAAAGATTAAAAGGGTGGCTCTTTTGGATGAGGGTGAAAAATTCTTACCACAACCACAATCGATTGACACATTTTAATATTGAAACAAAGGGCGACGGACGGCAATCAGGTTCCATCAAAATAATATCAAATTCGTGAAAATAATACGATCGTGAGTTTTAGAAACAGTAGGAGTGTCAAATGTAATTACCCAGCTGGTAAAAATGGTTGAATTGCCCTCTATAGAACAAACTTGACATCGTTTTTTTTTTCCATGCAGCATCCAAATTTAATTTTAGCCTATTCATGTTATTAGAAAATAAGGTACTTTTACACCCATGTATGGATTGGAATGGTGGTAAGCATTGCCACATAGAAGAAACATAGAGGTCTTTATGTTTTTTGACTCGTACATTGTTTCTCACTACTCCCATCCATAGATGGGTGTATGATGCAATTATTTTAGATGACTTTATTAGGGTAACATGAGGACCCTCTGCTTAGAAATTTCGATTTTTTCCCTTTTTTACTTTTTTTTCTTGGTGTGTACGGAGATAAAATCCTGAATGTATTTAACTTCCATCACATTAGTTCATTATACGCTACGCTGCGTTCGACATACATATTTTATTTATTGGAAATTGGTTACTATATTTGTTTATACGCTTTCTTCAAATGGCAAATAAGATTTGCTCAATTTATTTTCGACATTAAACTATGCAAATGCACAACACGACTGAAGATATAATATCTAGGAAATGAAGGACTAAGTAAAGTTACCAGAACCGGAGAGGTGGCATGTGCACATGATGTGAATACATTAGTTATGCTCTACAATCGTCTTATTTTTTAAGGATCCTTAGTGTTTCTGAAAATCTTATTTTACGTGAAAGAGGAAAAATGGACGAAAAACGAAACAAGATTCAAATACTTAAAACATTTAATGAACTCTCTGCTAGTTTTTCGCCTAGTTCAATATCAAAATTCATATAAATTTACCAGAAAATTCAAGACTAAAGGTTATTTTGCATTTTATAAAGGTCTTATTGAACTAAACTAAGCGTACAAAATATCAAATATATAGTACGTTAAATTGTCATCAATGTGTTTGTTTGGCTTTCATCAATAGGCATTTGGGCATTACATCCATGAATCAATTTATATTCTTCTTGGTAAAATAAAACACGACCAAATTGCTGATTCCCCAAATTAGCAGATTTCTTTAAAGCGAAAACGAGGATTGTCAACAAGTAGGGGTGTGACCTTGCCCTTGGACATTTTGAGTTGGCAAAGGCGATCTGAGAAAACTACATGTATACATCTCCCTGCTTAAGGATACGTGATGTGCATGTAGATGATTGATTCAAATGCACTGAAGATTCTCTCAACCATTCGAAATAATTAATGTCTCTTTCATGCAATTGTGTCGAGAATTGTATTTACCGCTGTAAAATTCACACCGAAATGCTAGACTTAATAAATTATCGAGTCATAATACACGACACAAATTGGCCAGGATCGGGAATTAGGTGAAAGTCTCTAAAACGGACCCAAGCCTGCCCATAACAGAAGACCATCCCAAATAAAATATCAAAATCCAGTCTAAAATAGATTTTTGGGATATTATGTTGAAGGAAGAAGCACAAAAGGTGCCTTGTAAGCATGGGTATTTTGTAAATAACACTAACACATATTTTAAAACTAGACCATATTCCTTTGCTCCTTTACTTCGTTCTTGTCGAAGGAGAATGTACTCATGGTAATTGTCAACGCAAAAAAAGGGCCACAAATGTTTTAAATGTGCCATAAAAGTTAAAGACTTTCTTTTATACCCAGAAGACGAAGACTAAGACAACACTGCGTTTGCTTTGACGCCTTCGCATATGAAAGCATAATACATCGTTTGCAACCGAGCATGACTCATTACCAGACGGTCAACCTGCTGTTTATATCTGGTCAATATTGTTGAATTGAATTTATAGGTCGACATCTGTATTTTCAAGTAAAAAAACGGACATGAGAGATTTTACCGCTTTAGGTGTCAAATTTAATCATATTAGAGAATTCACTGAAAATGTTTGTTCCGATAAGGAGGCTCCCCAAAAACATGTTTTTATGAGGAGGGTACTTTCCTTTCTTTCAAGGATCACAAGAATTCTTAAGGAGCCTCGTTCATGATTTTCGCAGACATCGAATGATTCACGCAAAGCAAAAGCACTTGTTAGCCAAGCTAAGATGGAAGTTACACTAAAAAGATCAAAAACACACTCTCTCCGGTCTCTGCTAGGGGAGGGGTGGGCAAAATAAATCGCTTCAGGAAAACATCTCATTATTTCAAAGAGTATTACTTAAACCCAGGTATCTGGATTCTGGTTAATATATTTATGTTAGACTGTTGATTTTTTCCATATTTGAGCATGGACATTCTAAAGAGAACAACAGGAGGTATTTAATTTTTTTTGCTTGAAATTAGCTGTTTTGCTGGTATGCTTGGGCAAAGACCGCCCTAGTTATATTTTTTCCGTAATTTAAACTGTTATGAATAATATATGAATAAAAAAAGAAGAGCCTGAGTAATTTTGCAAAATAACTTTAAATCATTTTAGTCACAAACATATCATATATTTAATTAGACATTTCTCAAAGCGTCAATAATTTTGGACAAGATTAGCGGATAATGTCGCTCGGGCAAAAACGACTTCCATAACCTGTGTTCAGTCACTGAACACGAAAAATGCCACTGTATAAATTGCGTTAAGCTGCTGGTGAAAAAAATACATTGTGAAAATTGACATCACGATAACTTCCAATCGTTTGCATGCCGTAAAATATTGCAGCCAGTCACTTTAAATGTAGATATAGACAATCACAATAGGGATACAAGGAACAACAAGTTTGAAAAACGTTTGGCCTTGTATGCCAATTTTTAATGACTATTTTGAATTCTTATTTATCGGCTATACTCTATATAACCGAAGTGATGGTACGTGGACGTCTCAAACCTTTATTATATTTTTTTAGTAAAACACCTTTAGTCAATTTTACAGACCTTTTTCTTGCAGAGGGAGCAAACACGGTTAATAAGGTGACGAAACATAAATATGAAGCACTTCACCCATACTGTTTTCCTGAATGTCACGTGATCTAAAATTTTGTTATTTCGTCACAATGAATTTATGTTTGTCCATGTAGCGCCAAAAACTTAAATGAGCAAATAAGTGGTAGATTTAATATTGACTTCATTTATTAACTCCAAAGCGATTCAGTATACGGAGCAGAAAAAAAAAAACAACTTTTGCGCATTTAACTTTCATCTTTGAAACTTAAGCGCCTCATCTCATTATGAGGATACAGGTTAATATTGTCATAGCATCATTAGAACGACTTGCATCGTATGTCAACAAAATATAAAGAGTCTACGGTGTTTATTATCAGGGATGTGTCAAGACACAAGGAGTCCATGCTATATTGCGGTATGCAGAATATGTGGGAAGACAATTCTACAGTGTACATCATATATATACAAGCATGTATGCACGGATGTATGTATATATGTATGTATGTATGTCTATGTATGTGGTACTGCACATGGATACGGACACTTGAAGTTAACTTGACGGACGGGTCCAAACAGCCATGGTAAAACTCGCTCAGTGTATCTGACTGTGCCACGGGACTCCCGGCTAGTGAACTCCAATTGAAAAATAGAATTTCGTTTGCAAAGGCAATTTATGATGAGTGGGTTTTCTGATTCCTCGGCTTACTATCGTCCATTTGTTTTCCGAATTCGTTGATCTTATGGCAGTCCATAAAACTGTTTCCCCCCTATATCCTTATTCAAAGAAGATTGCACTGTAACATCCGACATGTACAAGTATACAAGAATAGTTTATTGATCTCATCGCAAAGAAGAATACCGGCTTTTCCAAACAGGTAGGCATGTATTTTTAAAGTTAAACCAATATATCTGATATCTCCAAAACCGGAACAAACATTAAAAACAAAATACCCAGAATATTTATAATGCATTGAAATTATAATACAACGAAAGTAAAAGCATCTTCTTGGTTGCCTATTGAAATCGATATACCAAAGGGATGTTTACTACAGGGTCCGCTATTATTCCTGTTTTGCGTAAATAATCTTGCGGATGATGCCACCATTGATGCCAACTCTTTGCAGATAATACATGGTCGCTTCAAATTGAGTCCAACAGAATCAGCAAAGCACTAGAAAACTAATTTTACGAATATTAAAAGATTGAATAGTCTAGATTGCGTGTTCTTCAATGCCATTTAACCCCCACCTGTTTTCGCTTCTGCCAAAATCAATTAACTTCACCAACCAACCGCCCATGTATCTGTTATGCAGCTGTTCCTAAAAATAACTCTTACACTCATATATGTATTACTTAGTAGTAATAGAACATGGCAAATTCATATAACTCGTGTTGCCAGCAAAGCCAGCAAAGCCAGCAAAGCCAGCAAGCAAATCGAAACTCTGCCTAAAAAGCTTTGCTCAGGCTATATTATTGAATGGTTATACACATCCTTGAACACTGTTGTGTTCTTTGTGACGGCTTTGGTCAAGTTTTGTCAGATCTACTCGATACTATCCATAGCCCAATCTCGCAAACCGACACAGATACTTTACACTGATCCCGTTTTACAAAATGACACATAATTTTACTCCCCCTGGCACTCTACCTTTCCGTTGCCTCCTAATACCGGTCACGCATCAAACCATTCCAACTTAATACGCATCATACAGGGCAAGACTCGTTTCGATAACTTTTTTTCTCCCCGATGCTGTACATCTTAAATGACAAATTTTCAAGAGAATAGGCAGATGTGTAGGACGCAAGGCAACCAAAGTGCGCGGAGGATAAGCTGTCATTCTACTCCATGGACTAAAGGCACAGTAGGACTTGAATGAAAGGCCTTCTTACTTTGGCCGCAGTTGGCAAATAACCAGTATATCTTATATCTTTGCTCGCCTAACACAGATGAGACTGTTTTGTAAGGATTAGATAATCAATTTTTTTTACTCTATTAGCATCCATAGCATCTACTTTTCTGCTACTTTGGCAGTGACTTTTACCACTACCTGTCCTTATTATCATTATCATTATCATTAATATTATCATTATTATTTGTATTTATGTCTTTTTGTCCAAAACCACTTCCTAGTAGTCATTACCCTATTCCGGAGTCCAAACTCTTTACTCTCCGTAAGCTAACCTGTCCCTGTCTGGACTATATACATATAGAAGTACTATTGCCAATATTGCACACATTCCTCTTTAAAATCTTGATATACGCTGTATTAGCCCAAATAAATTGACGGGTATTCAGCGGGTAACTACTCAACATGTTTCAGAGCCTTTTATCCATACATGTCTCTCTGAGTAGCGGCTCCTTGTCTAAGCTAAATATTCAGCAAATACAACCCACATAATAATGAAATAATTATTATTATTATTATTATTATTATTATTATTATTATTATTATTATTATTATTATTATTATTATTATGATTATTATTATTATTATTATTATTATTATTATCATTATTATTATAGATATTTTTATTATTATTTGCTAATGTCGTAGATCCAGAAGAAAAAAGCAAAAGAGATAACACTAGTCAAGAGTTGTTAAAAAGCCCGACGGTTCACAAGTCATTCTCAGGTTCGGTTAGTACAAAGGTAATCAAGAATATCAAAACATTCAGTTTTGCTCATATTTGATTCCAAATTTGTATCCCGAATCGCACACACTTCTCTAATTATATTGGCAGTTGAAGTCAAATCATTGGGCTCCTGGATGTTTTTTTTGATTGCTAGATGCAGGAAGTCATATATGTGTCCATGCATCCTGAATGAAACTTATTATTATATTTATAAAAACAGAAATATTTGCGCCAGCTTGATTTATAGAAAAAACAAACAAACAAAAGGTTTATATATATATATATATATATATATATATATATATATATATATATATATATATATATATATATATATATATATATATATATATATATATATATATATATATATATAGAGAGAGAGAGAGAGAGAGAGAGAGAGAGAGAGAGAGAGAGAGAGAGCTCATGAGGGGCAGATATCATTGGCAGCAGTGTATGGAACTGCAGCCAAACGTCTAAAAAGTTCAGCCTTGATTCAACCCTCCCTGACATTAGAATTTTAAACGTAATTGACTGACTGGCATCTATCTTTCGATTTAAACACCACCCATTTAAGCTGGATCCCACATCCATTTACTCATGTCACACCACAGGTGATATGGTAACCAAGCTATTTCAGTCCACACGTACCGGAAGAACGTGGCATCACAACAGCGCTCCTGCAAGCTGCAAATAGCATAAACAGCAAGACAGGCGACTCGTCCCCAGCATCACGTGTCACGCAAGGGCTGATAAACTGAATTGTACAGCTAGGAAATAAAGGAAACTGGGACACAAATATCGATGAAGCCCTTGAGGTTCTATAAATAAGCTACTATGAGAAAGAAAATAATTCTAGCCGCAGTGGTGGCCGAAGACGGCGAGTTGACAAGCGTGATGGAACTGGCAGGTTCAGGGATGATGATCAGGATTGAACGGAATTCGAGGAAAAGATGCAAAACCAAAATACCTAGCAAATAGCAAATACTCCTGCAGAATATTTAAATCACTTGTGAAGACCAAAAATGAAAACAGAGAGAGTTTTTACATTGAACCTGAACAACTGGACATATACTTAACGTACGTTTTCTTTCTTTGTATCTCATTCCATACCAGTCAGTCCCTGATTGTTCCATATATTTACGTAGACTTAAAACGACAATTGCATGTGTAATTCTTTATGAAAACAGCTTTCATTCGAGTACCAATATGCCTATAGTCTGAAGTCAGTGGTTCTGGCACTGCCTGACTAGTCGTAATGCAGCTGCCGCAAGGGCATCTGCAGCATGACTTGCCAGGCAATGCCAGAAACACTGACTAATGCCTGTCACCATAGTGTGGAATGAGTTAAAGTGATCAAATAGATAATGAGCCCAGTGCGCTGATGGCAGTTCAGTCCTAGCTATTTGAAGTCACAAAGGTATTGGGAGAATATTACCACTTAATCAAAGTTTGAGCGCAGCCAGCAGGATTTGGTGGCGAAATTAAAAACACTGAAGGAGCTTGGTAAAGAAAAATAAACCAAATACTGCAGATCCGCTGGAGGAGGAGGTCATAGACATTGTCTATGAAAAAGGACTTTTATGACAAGGTGACTGTTTGTCTCAGTTAGACTACACAATCAAATATTTTAGATGTAAATTTTCTACTTTTGGAACTTATCACAAGTTGGTTATTGGACTGTAACCTTCCATATTTGTAAGACTGATGTGAAATTAATGGGGCTAAGTGTATCGCTAGTTTAGGCCTAGGTCTTTACTGTAAGTCAATCTATAGAGCATAGGCCACTTTGGCATTGATTTGGGAAAAAAATAAATAAAAGAAAAATAGTAACCACGAATGTTCCAATGTTAACAGTACATAATTGAAATGACTGTTGTCAATTTAAGTTTACAGATAAATACTCTTGTACTTTGCAGGGATTGCTTGGGCAGTCACCAATACCCTGTGACTGAAATTCATTATGGGTTTTGGCTTGCGTGGTAGGCAAGAGCATACGTCTTGGCTATGTACGAACCTTAGGCTATAAATGACAAGCGATCGACTGGAGTATTTTACTTTCACAGAAAGACTGTTAAAAGCAAGGTCAGGCCTGCAAACAAAAGGGCAGAGACATATCCCATTACTGTTTTCTAATCCAAGTAATTAGATGAATCATTGAATGGATGAATAAATCAGTGAGTGCGTGATACCAGTTAACATTAATATATGAGAAAATGAAAAATTAGCAAAAAAAAAAAAAAAAAAACAAAAAAAAAACAAAAAAAAACAAAAAAAATGCATAGAACTCTAGAAGTATCCTTTCATATTCAATATTATAGTACATGATTATTAACTTATATTATCGTGTATCAGACATATTGCCGGCTTGTATTTGTTAGAAATGTTTATTTATGGTAGAAGTCGTATGCTTGTTGAACAGGCAAGTAAATTATAAATATGGTCATTTGTTTGGAACTCCAGAAACCCAAAGGGATCCAGTGGCAGTTTACAAGGCACACGTAGATCATAGAAGTTGAGTTTCCTTACCCCAGATTCCAGATTTTACTTGCAACCACTGAAATCTGAGGCATATAATGATACTATCTGGTCTAAAAATGTACTCCTTGATTAAAATATATATGTTATAACATAGTGAAAGTGGGGACCTTACAGGAAGGAAAACCAACCATGGTTGTCAGCGCTTCACAGAACAAACAACGAAGAACTGGGGAATAGACTCTGATGACCTGAGTTCTGTGGTAACCATAGTGTGATCTATAACAAATCACTCAATGAACATGTTGCTTCATATGAGCTGCAGTTTTAATGTTGCTCAATTTCTACATAATCTATGTTCCAAAACGTATTCATTATCCAACACGGATGCTTGACATTACTGGCATTGAATTTCGTTAATAAATATTGAGAACATGCAACTGTTCGAAAGTTTCGGTGTCTTTGTTATGTAAAAGACCATATGGGCCTATGTAATATCATTGGATATATAAATATTATGAAATGGGTTTTATATATCAGCCCTACTTATCATGCCCTTGACTCGATGTGTGGTTCCTGCCTACAGTCAGGCCGCTACGTGCTGCTTCTGGCAGATACATCGAGTCATGTGCATGATATATGGGCAGATACGTATAAATCCATGTGATAACCCATGTATATGAAATTTTTGTGTGTGCGTGTGTTTTAAATGACTTTGACCGATTTTCATTAGCGCTTATATGTTGTCCTCATAATGTTAAGAATACCATGGTTTTAGGAATATGAGTTAAATTCTAATATAAACTGCTTTTATGCTTAGATAAACGTAGTTTTAATCTCTGGTTGATAGATTCTTTGTGTCATCCGGTAGTTAACAAATGCCCACCAGTACAGTCGCAATAGTGCGGGAAAATCAATGGTGCGTCACCAATTAAACAGATATGGTAGAAATCCATCCAAGGTAATTTTGCGCCACGTTTGAAGAGGATCTGGCTGTCGTTTTCAATAAGAAGTTTAAAATAAAATCATGCAGAATAGGTGGACAAACGGCTTTTGTATATATATTTTTACCGTTCATTTTAGTGATATCTTATTTGTTCTTTTATGAAACTTGTAACAACTTCACAGGAACTTTTAACAAGCATGAATCCCGACTTACAACAGGCCAGACTCAGCTGAGTTGAGTGAATTTAATGGGACCTAAACTCCTGCACAAACGTCAAATATAACAAACGCACGAGAAAAGTAAACAAGAGGACTGTGTCCATTTAAACAATCTGCTAGAGACCCATCTAAGGTACATTGCCACCAAGTTTAAAGTCAATCTGATAAACGGTTTCGGACAGGAAGTCAAAACTTTAAATTAGCATTAGCTGCCCATTGACTTGTACACATAGTAATCAATAGGGAAGGTGCATTTACCGGTAAGTACCTGGATTGAAAAAAATGTGAAAACTCAAGAGTCGGCAGCATTGCCACCTAGTGAACCATTTTGTTTGACCCTTCCACGAGGAACACATCCACCAAGTTTCACCTTAATCTGAGAGACGGTTGTTGAGAAGAAGTCAAAAATAGCAATAACACAAAATAAAACAAGGAACATTTTACTAAGTTTCAGCACAATCTGAGGCAGTGTTTTTTTGGAAAAGAAGTAAAAATGAAAAAAATGAAAACTTCAGAAAAAAATAGAAAAAAAATCGCAGCGCCACCTTTTGAATATCTTGAGGCCTGAGGGTTCCCAGAAATGTCCCTATGCCGTTTCAAAGCAATTGGCCAAACGATTTCAGAGAAGAAGAAGATTTCCCCCAAAATGGAAAAAAAATCCCCCCCTTCCCCAAAAAATACAAAAATCACTGGACTGTAACCATTTGAGCAAACTTAGTAGAGACCCACCCAAGGAATATCCCCACCAAGTTTGAAGTGGATCTGAAGATGGTTCCGGAGAAAAAGTAAAAAAATCTCAATTAACATTGCAAGACCTATTGACTTTGCAATCCCCATTGACTTGCATGGTAATCAATAGGCATGTAACAGCAACAACAACAAAAATCGTTAAAACTAAAAAAAATACTTGATCATGACCATTTGAACTAGCTTGGTACAGATACACCAAAGGCACATCCCCATCAGGTTTGATGTGAATCTGGATGGTGGTTTTTGAGATCAGGTTGAAAATCTGAATTACCTTGCAATCCCCATTGACTTACATGGTAATCAATAGGAACTTATGCATTGACCAGTAAGTACCAAAATTGAAAAAAAAAACTCGTTAAAAAAATCAGGGATGCACAGCAACGCCCCCTACTGAACAATCTTGTGTGACCCTTCCACAAGGAATATTTCTTTCAAGTTTCAGCACAATCTGAGACCGGGTTTTGGAGAAGAAGTCGAAAATAGCAAAAAGGCACAAAAATAATTAGAAAAAAAAGAAGAAAAAAGTCGCAGCACCACCTTTTGAACAACTTAAGGTCTGGGAGTCCCCAGAAGTGACCCTATGCAATTTCAAAGCAATTGGCCAAGTGGTTACGGAGAAGAAGATTTTTTAAAGAATTCCCTAAAATATGAACAAAAAAATTCATAACAAATCCAAAAAATCACTGGACCGTGACCATTTGAACAAACTTGGTAGAGGCCTACCCAAGCCATATCCCCACCAAGGTTAAAGTGGATCTGGCTGACGGTTTCGGAGGAGAAATCGAAAATGTGAATTGTTGACGGACGACAGACGGAGAACCATAAGATATGCTCAGCTGACTGACAAGTCAGCTGAGTTAAAAATGGACGGACTATGGGCAAAGGATGCAAACCATTCTGGACGTTCCGTTGGCTAGCAAGTCGTAAGAGCTAATAACGATCATAATATTTGGCTGTCACGAACATTTGTGACTATACATGTACAAGAACACATTTCTTGTGTCATATGGATAATACATTAATGAGCCTAATATTCAACATTTTGGGACATGACACTTTTTATCCGCAATGAATTAATTTGTAAAGCACCCAGGCACAGGATACTGTATGTTTAAAAGTTGGTGTTTGCATGAGGGGAGCTCACTAGGTGTAGATGCAAAGTAAACATGACCCAGTTATTGGTTTACTCCTTCATCAGTTTGAAGAACGAAGTTTGAGATATTATAAGTTACAAACCAGAATAAAAAATGCAGGAGAATTTCTTGCATTACCAACCCAGAACCGCCAGCAATTAAAATGTTTTGTCTGTAGGACGCTGAATGGCATTGCACGAATTCCACCAATCATATTCATTTTCCGAGTAAAACACTAAATGTTGACTGAATGGCTTCTCATAAATATAAATTGTGTTGTTGCATTTGGCCTTTGATATACCTCGTTCATCATGTATAATCTTGACTTCAAAGGACTTTACATCACCACAGTACGCTCAGGTAGTGAGCTGTAATATTAGTTTTGTTTACATTTTGAGTCCAACACAGAGAAATACGTCATAACTCAGTCCATGTGCAACGATGCCAGAAAAATTCTGAATGGACCATATATCAGGGGGGGGGATGTCATTTGTTGGGATGAATCTAAATTTTGTCTGTATTTTCATGACAGGCGAATAAAAGACAGAGACAAAAGCAGTCTGATCTGAATGAATGGTAACATCACATACCAATGCCACTTGGACGAAATTCAGCCTATGGCCACACTCAGGATTCTGTTACAGCACCTGTTTGAGCAACGAAATCTCACCCCCAAAAGAACACATTGCTAAACCTGGTCCATAGTATGTACGAGAGAGTAGGAGTCTGCCTGCAGAGCTGATGAGGGCACAATCCCTGCTAATGCACCAAAACATGCATTTATCCGAACAAGTCCCTTGTCAGGACAACTACACTATCCGAAGAGAGCAGTTACATAAAAATCCGACCCACCCCCCTGTATTTTATGTCGAAATGCTTTACTAATAGTAGTATTCTCTTTTTAAACAGGAGTATATGTTCAACATTCAGTTATGATAAATTTATAGCAGGAACGTTGGTAATTGGTAAACATTTGGGTGTGTACATTTTGATGCCGCATGTAATTTACCAATGATCCATTGGTTGGAAAATAATATACAAAAAACATTTCTTTTTATTTTAATATTTGAGGGCATTGAGTCTTGAAGCTATAAAAGAAACAGATTAACCTTAACGATAAACACATAAAATAGCAAATATAATTCTGTACCAAGATTGTGTGATTTGGATGTTACTTTTGTGCAGCAAATGCTTTATATGTCTGTATCTTATCAAAGTGCAGCCATTTCCATTATTTGTCATATTGATTTTCATTCATCTAGAGTTTTAAATTTGGTTATCCCCAAATAAGTGCTGGAGTTTATCTAATATATGTCACCAATTAAAGTGATTGACCTATTATTTCTATCCGATAAACAAAAACGTACATACCTAGAACAGCTCACCGGGACGTGAATGTGAGAAACTAAAGCACATGCAAAAATAGAAAAAAAGTCAACATCTCATGTTTTGAGTTCCTGTTGTGTGATAAAGTAGCATGATCAGTCAAATCTTGTCCATTAACAGACGTCAATCAGCCAGGGTCGCCTGGTCTATGACAGTATTTTTTCTGCTGCGTTTTTACGAAAACAAAAGTTTACTTCAATAAGCAGCCTGTGCCAAGTACTTTCCTTCAGATAATGTCATCGACTATTCCCCTCATCTAATTTGAAATCTTGTGCCATATTCTGAAGTAAAGGCAGAATAAACGCAAGCAACAAGGACCTTATATACATGCAGTTTGTTAAACCTAGCAAAGTGTAACAGAAATTAATATCGAATATCAACTCGCCACACTTTGCCCCACTAGGTACAAAATAAGCCCGGTTGAGGCATTAAAATCTGTTTTTTTTTTATATGTACTGCACTATTGTCAAGAACACAATGCTAAATGGCTGCTGCCTTGTCTTTCCGTCATGTCCAGATACTGGCCCAAAGACAAGAAGACAAAGATACAGATTCGAGTACTATTTGGATCAAACCTAAATGTCAACTTGTGCTCTGAGCCAAGTACATCCATATCAATTACATTGATTAAAAAAAAGAGGTTATTGTATATGTGGCACATATATCTCTTGAGGACTCAGATTTGGATAAGAAGATATATGTGATTCTTGCAATGTGCAAAGAATCAAATAGCAAGGTAGCAGTTGGCACTTTCTTCTCTTCAGAGCACAGCATTATATATGATTTAGAAGATAATGTTTTCTCGTATGTACATCATTCAAAACGGGGTCGCTGTGCAAAGGTACTGTCATATAGCTAGTTTAAGTGAATAATATGACATTGTGTGCTCTATCGATAATATAACATTATACTGTCAGGTATATATGGTTTCATAGGGAATGGATTATGTGAAATGATGCAAATATCACCCCAGGGAAATGCCGAGCATGCTTATTCATTTTTGTGCTTAAGGCCCATACATTTATAATGCTAATGACGTTTTTCATGTCCCACGTTTGCTTAAGTTGTTTATATTTATTACGAATAGTATAAAGGGATTACAGTGACCTGATAGGCCACAAATTACACATAACACTTGTGAGCAGGAATGTTTCTTGTGGCCTAGCTAGAAAAAAGAAAACAAAACAATCAGTTGGATATATTGAAAGAATTCAGGCAAATGGTTGCAGGTCAAATACGGTCATGTATATCTAAAGCGAGCAGTGCTGCACCAGGGGTTCTCACATTTGGAGTGACATATCACACATGAGGCTGTAAGACCAGTTTAGGCAATAAATTCTCATGTTTTTTTTTATTTTTGGTTTGATACTGTTATTTTCAGGACAGACGTGAGACGAGAAATGTTTTCTTTAGCGATGAATGCTCTTGAATCTACGTGTACTGGGTAATACCTGACCGTACAGCCTGCTTCTTCTAAACCTTTAATTAAATATTTATATCACACTTTTTTCGAATGGTACTGATAACTCTACAAGGATGATCAGTTATAATCATGTCCATGTGTACTGTAACGCCTTGGAATTTACCAGGGAGGTCGACAAACACCTTTTAGTTTGGAAGATTATTTTTGAAGTTTGAATATACATAGGAGAGGATGGAATCCTGGCGCTAGTTGTAACAGTCTAACGTTTCGGAACAGTTATTAAGGACGAGATGGAGTTTTTCATAAATTCTGTCATAGAGGGTATTAGGCATTGCAACGTGCGACCCAGCGTTTTATGTTAGGAGTTAGTGGCAAAGGTTTCTAGGCGTCACATGTTGAGAATTTTGTTCATTATTGATTATACTTTTAATTATACAATAATGTTGGATTGTTTATAAAAACTGGCGCTAGTTATGTACTTTTTAATTCTGTAAACAATAACTTAATCGAGCTTTGTACCTTTTATTCCTTGCCAGGCAGATATCAGTATTTCAAAGACTATTTGACTATTTCAAGTTTTAAATTGAGAACAATTCTACAACCAGATGTATTCAGGGATCCGTTTTGCAAAACATTTTTGTATCAATTCATTTACAATGTGTATTATATATGTATACATATAAATATATATACATAAGATATATATATATATATGTATATATATACATAAGATATACACATATATATATATATATATATATATATATATATATATATATATATATATATATATATATTTATATATATATATATATATACATACATAAGAATTGTTTCATTTCCGTGACCATCAGGTACCCTTTTTCATGTGCATTGTAGTTGCAGTCCCTTCATTCTTACAGCCAGCATTTCAAATCTGCTTCCCTTGTCAGGATTCTACTTATCAAATGCTGCATGGCTTTTACTTTGCTTCATAACTTTTGGGGGGAGGGTATCATATGTTATAAGTGTGCTGCAAGTTGTGCCTGTTGGTCAAATGCTTTCCAGTGATACTATTTTGTGAACGCTTAAGACTTTACTAAACGACTCATTTAATCATGGCAACCATGGGTCAAAAACAATGTCAGAACTTTGAGAAATGGTGACTACGGAGATAAGCTTGTCCTGGCTGTAATTGAATCTTTAAGAGATGACACTGTAGTAAAAAAACTACAAGAGTCTCCAACACCCGATGTTGATGAGCTCTTCACGACAATCAGCATTCAAATTGAGCATCCTTGAAGGTTCTAGACAATAGGCTGAGGTGAAAGAGAATGCAATAGTTATTCTGGAAAAAAGGTTAAGAGAGATATTCAAGAAACATGATGAATTGGAGCAACACTCCAGACGTTGCATCGCTGGTAAAAAGAAGAGACCAGAGAAGCATGAAGGTGCACTGGTTGTGGAAGTGGCAACAGAGATAAGGCTACCCCGTGGAAATATCAGAAATACAGAGTTCACAATGAGTTGGACATCCAGCACCCGACAAAGAAAGACCCATTATAGTGATGGTTTTAGCTACCGGAGCAAACCAAAGTTATCAAAAACAGGAAAATGTTGGAAAGTTCATATTGGTCTGCTACTCGACCTATGGATGCAAAACACATTTATATTAAGGATGACCTCACTAAATAAAAACCACAATTGCTATTCAATGCCGGTATCTTCAAACATGGCCACAAAAGCCACAACCTGTGGGCATATGACAAGCTTGCCTTGTGAAACACAAACATAACAACATCGTATCCATCTCAACTGCAGACAACCTTGCTCAGTTTGTTAATACAGATGATGTACTCACTGCTTGACTTTAATATATCAAAACTAATATCCAATATGTGAACACTCGTTCTTTTGGGCTACAATAGGCTGCTTACTAATGTCAGTATTCTAGTAGGTACATGACTAAAAATGAAATGGGTACATGTTAATATTCTTAAACTGTTTTACATCAGTTATATACTTGTCATTTTTTTTGCGCTGAGGTTGCTTTTAATGTGCAGTTAAATGTGTCTTACTCACAAAGCTTGGTTATTTTGAAAGTATGCTTCATCCTAAAATGTTTTACAAGGTACTTTTCTAGCTTATGCTTTTCTCATTTGTTTCCTACCTTATCGTTATCAAGCCCTATGAAGCATACAGTGCTATTCTATTTCCAGCTGTTAGTATTTCTATCAGACCTGTTTGTGAACTCGATTCATGTTATAGTTTTCTCTTTCAACAACTTCAGGTCTACTTCATTATTTGCTCATTTCAATCACTGCCATATTTCGTATACAGTACCTTTTTCAGCAGATCACATCTGCTAGTTCCTTAAGACATATAGGGTCTTATTGTTTAACTTTGTGTAAATAAATGCAACCTGAATATCTGTGCTCTTTGACCCAAGACTTTGTATCAACAAGACTTTTGTAATCATATGCAGCATTAGTGTTATTTCTTGGGGGCTGGAGTGCGAATTTACAAAATTCTTTGACACAGTTTTCAGATCAGGCTTGCTGGAAATTAAAGCTTGTTTTATTTCTTGTAGTGTTACACCATTACTTGCTACAGTTGATCTAGATTGTTGAAAAATTCACAAAGCACCATTTATCATCAACTCATATTCATTCATCAACACTTGTGTCTGGCCCTTTGCAATTGTCATCAGTGGAAATGTTGCATTAAATCCTGACAGACTTCTTTCCGTACATGTCGATCTATATTGAATATCTCACAGATAGAACTAAGTGTAACAGAGTACCTTCCACATCTTGCCTCTTGTTTGAAGATTCTTTCCACTTGCCACAGCGGCTCGTATGACAAGGCATGATATCGTTGCACAGGATCGAACCTTTCTGCTGTGGAAAGCCATGTGAAAGACAAAGAATTAAAGCACCGGATGTCCATGAAGTCTGAATTTGGAGCATACAATTTCTTGTTACTATACCATCTCATTTCACGATTTCTATGTCTAAGTTGAGGAACAGCAATGTTCAGTGCTTCCTTCAGCTGGCCAGTGATTGTTACAACCCGTGACGTGATTTGATCTTCTATATTAACTGCACTTTAGCTTCTAGATCATCCTATGCCAACTGAACATCCGAAACTTCAATCAATTCCGTAGCTTATCCACTGATTCAAGGTTTGCACCCAATTGCTATTTTTTACATTGCCACTGCTTGGTGGCCATATATCTTTCTCTTCTAAGAGTTTGGTGTACTGTGACACACCTTATGACAAACTGTCAACAAAGCTCCTTGATGACAACACATCTTTTGTTCAAAGCTTTGTTTCATTGACACCCAGGTTTTACACAATGCCTTTTGTCTGGAGTAATTTGGTTTTGGTCACTGCTTCAGGTTTCAAGTCTGTGGACTACGATACTTCCATTGTGGGGATTTGATTGCATAGTATTCATCTGGATGCCATGCAGTTGTGGTCGATTTGGTCCTCTGGCAAATAGTGTGTTGCCATCCTTCACAGAAGAGAACACCTTTACAACAGAACACTATTTCATAATGATTCACTTGTGAACATCTTCAAATATATATTGTTAAAAGTACTGAACATGGTATTTTTATCATCAGTTCAGCAATAGTAAAAAGTATTGATAATTTGAAAGATAATATATATTCATAGATCATATACTATATGATTCATATGCCAAGTTTATAATACAGGGATGAGCCTGGGCCAGTCAAAAAAATCCATGAGGATGACAAGTGGGGGGCAGATTCTTTTATTCTTCTTTTGTTAGAAAAAATAAGTTTATTGCAAAAATATGAAAATTCTGGGCTCTGGGGCATAAAGAGCTTTTTATCTCCCCATTTCCCACACTCGTATCATTTAAGGGCACCATTTTCTGCCCGGGATTCCATTGATTCAGCCCCATGTCAATGTGGACCTATATTTCACTTTTATTGAAAACAATATATTTACTTAAATTTTATTTGCTAATTTTAGTTAAAAAAACATGCATATATATCTTCATAGAAACCTTGTCAGAGCCTTTGGGTATCCATACAATAAAATCCTCTGAGTCAAAGACAACACAAGCATTCTTTTACTTTGATGCTCACCAATTTGGAACAAAATTTTCTCACTTGTTAATTCCCGGCATCACTGATTGCTTTTTAGCTTTGTATAGCTGTCATGGGTCAGGTTTATAACAAAATCTTTCCCTAATTTTTACCTGTTGTACCTCAATTATCAAACCAACATCTCAGACAATTGGAGCTGTTTATGGAAATACTGTATTATCGCCCATGATCACAAAAAAACGAGTGCCGCCAAATTCCAAAGTAGCAGTCTTTACGTTAATCCCCAAATGGGGGTACATTACCCTTTCAAAACCATAAAAACCCTGTGAGTTAAATGCTTCAGGTTCACACTCCTGTGTATTAACATGTGAAATCGACGAAATTCTAGTCTTCTCCTCTGAATTGTTCTTCTTGTGACTCCCGTCCCCCCCCCCCCCAAAAAAAAATCGTAACGGAAATACTTAGTCGTATATTTTATACTCAGTCTCTTTGCCAGTTTCACATCGAGCCACTCCCTGGAATTTTGGGAAGTCATTTTTCTTCTTTGCCAAGCTTTTTTGCAAACTATCCATCTAGGTTTTGAAAAGTGTCTACTCTTTTTCACGGATCCCCATTCTTCTTGCACCTTGCTGTCGGCGTTCTCCTTTTCCTCTGTTCATGCACATTTCCAAACTTTTTATTTACATTATTTGGTTTTTAATAAAACGTTCTGCAGCTTTTTACTGCTTTTCCAAATAACAAAATTTATACAAATGTCCTCCCGTGGAGCACCACATGCCATTTTTTAATGTAAGACCTTATTCATAAGCTGATGGGCACCACTCTCACAATAAAATGTAGTTTGGACTGGAAGATGTTGCCTGGGGAGCTTCTTCCCCAGGCCTGCGACCATGCACAACTGACACAGGAATAAAAGATTGCTTTCTTTTGTTTTGTTTTTTCGATTTTTTTGTTTTTTTGTTTTTTTGTTTTTTGTTTGTTTGTTTTTTTTGCCGCAAGTAATGAAGTTTTTCAAATATATGGTGAAATTCTTATTTTGGGTTTTACCCCCTCTCCACTTTCGGAGATATTTTCAGAATTTTGGATTTTTTTCACATGATCCCTAACTGGCCATGAAATAACCTCTATAAAACTTCAAAACTAAATGCCCTGACTGAAGAATTCATCACGAAATGGTTGAATGAGTAACTGAAAGCTTAGGAATTAAATCAATATCACACCTAAAAGAAAGCCAACGCCGAAGCCCATTCACCTTCACGCTTAAAGGCTGACAACCAGGTTAGGCTTGCATTCAACACTAAACGTCACCATGAAATAAATTGTCCAGAAAGGATTCAATACCTTCTTCCAGCGAAAATTGTTTCTTCAGATCTGGTGCAGACAAACCATATCAACCAGACCAATAATTACATCAAAACAGTCCAAACAGGGTAGAAGAAAATGTGACATCAAAACTAAAAGACAGATGGTCTAATCACTTAAAAAAAATTACAGCCCAAGGGAAATTCCTCGAAATTGTGACAATAGAAAAATCCACCATTAATTAGAAAAGTATAGTCAATGATTTACAAAAAAAAAAAAAAAAAAAACGACAAAAAACTCCTGCAATTCACAACCAATGCATGCATCAAAACCTTTGCCCCCTAACTCCAAACTTAAAGCGCAAGATCAAGCATGTCAATGCCCTCTTTGCGATAATTTTTAAACACTGCATCACTCCCTCAATAATTATTCCGAAGTGCTAGAGTGTTACACTTAGCGCCACGATTCCATCATTTCCTATCTGTATTCAAACTTCGAAAACAATCTTTTTCCAAACTTCAAGATGTTTGTGCACCTCCCTGGTTATTTCCCAGGAATAATAACAATACCCATGGACATAATTATTACCTCCCAGCCACCAGACATACTCTTCGTTCACAAACAATCTCAACTGATCATCCTTGTAGAGTTATCAATACCATTCGAAAAATAGAGAGATATAAATGTGTAATCAAAATATAGAAAAAAGCAAACCAATAGGTCAAATATTATTCCAGTAGAAGTAGGATCAACAGCATTTATCACTAAAGAAAACATTTCTCATCTCAAGTCAGCCATGAAATTTATATCAAACAAAAGTTTCAAAACCCTGAAGGACTCACTGTGTAAAATTGTTCTTGTAGCCTCCTTTGTGATCTGACTCAAAATTCGAAAACACCGGGTGCAGCCCACCCCGCCTCCATCCCCTTGTAACTCTTTAGACATACATGCCCATACATGACCTGCAACAGATTTTCTGAAATGGTTCAATATTACCAACTGATTCTTTTGTTCTTCTTCTGGTTTCTAGCTCCTAGGTCAAAGGACATATGCCCTTGCACGCAAATATAATCTCTTTATAGTATATGTAATAAAGATATACAACTTAAGCAAACTTGGCCATGCTGAAAGCAGAGAGCTTTTTTTCTATTTTATCAGCATAAACGTTTGGTCTTTTCAGAAAATAAAAAATTATATTTTTTTTCTGTAACAGATTCACTTGTATCAGACGTAACTAAAAAGTAGGTTAAAACTGATTGAACTTTGGATTGGACGGTTTACCTGACATTGTGTCTTCAGCTTATGTCAAACAAAGCGTACGAAGAGGTCACAGTGCCTGTGTCCTAAATTGGTTATGATATTTATCTGCTACTTTCCAGAAGGATATTATCATGATTTAGTTTATTTAATTTTTTCTTTGACACGAGCTGCTAAAAAGAGACATGCTCCGCAGTTCCCTTTGGTGATATTTGCATCATTTCACACACATACTTTCTTTATGCCACCATATATACTTGACAGTATAATGTTAGAATATCGGAAAAGCACACAGTGCCATGTTATGTGCTAAAACTAGCTGTAGACAATACCTTTAAACAGTGACCCCATTTTGAATGATGTACATATGAGAAAATATTAACTTCTACATAATTTTTAATGCCATACTCTGAGAAGATTGTACGGACAGGATTTTGCCACCTTGCTGCTATTTGAGTCTTTACACATTGCACGAATCACATATATTTTTATCGCAAATGGGAGTCCTCAAGTGATATTTCTGCCATAGATACAGTAACATCTTTTGTTTAATCAATGTCATGGTTATTGGTGTACTTGGCAGTGAGCATAGCTGTAAGGATGGCCTTCATGAATGAATCAAGTCGACATAATAGCTTTAATTCAAATAGTGCTCATACCTGTATCTCTGTCTTTTTGTCTGTGGACCAAACATTCGACCTGACTGAAACACGAGGCAGCAACCATTCAACATTGTGTTCGTGAGGGCTGCATGGAACATGTAAAAAATAGACCTTAATGTTTCACCTGGGCCAATTTTGTACTAAGTGGTGCAAAATGTGGCTAGTTAATATTCGATATTAACCAGCCACATTTTGCCCCACTAAGTACGATGACGTCAAGCTTGCCCATTACCAAAAGCCCGTCAGACAGGGTCGGCCTGGTGTATAACACTCATTTTTTTTCTTTGTTGGGTTTTATGACGACAAAAGTTTACAGCTATATGCAGCCTGTGTCAGGTACTTTCCATCCAATATTGGCATCGATGATTCACCTCACCTTATTTGAAAACATGTGCCGTCTTCTGAAATAAAGTTGGAACAAATGCCAACAACAAGGACCTTACATATGCACTTTGTTAAACTTTGTTAAATGTAGTAGAAATTAATACTACTTTGTCACAACAAGAGACAGTTATCGTCAGTATATACCATAAAACAACAGAAACTCAAGACATGTGATTATGACTTATTAACATTTTTGCTGGTGTTCTAGTTTCTCAATTCTTAGATGGATGCTAGTTCAGAGGGAGTTGCATTCAGGTCCCACTGAGCTGCTCTTGGTATGTACGATTTTGTTCATGGGATAGAGTTACCAGGTAAACAATAGACCAGTTCATACCGACTTCTATCCAACCTTTCCGGACCTTAATTAACTGTGCATTCCATTGTTGGCCTGATTGTCCAATCAGCAAGTGGCCGAGTCGGGCCCAAGCCTTATATGTTCACGATGCCACGGCTAACGCCAGTGATTACAGCATGGATTGTGCTGAACAGTGCAAATCTTTTACCTAAAATGTCACATCAGTGGTGAAAGGTGCATTGTTAGATTGCTGACGGTTTGATTTTTCATTATACCTAAGCACATCCAGTGTTTTACTTTCTCATCCATCGACATGTGGTCCGGCCAGTCTGGTCCAGCACAAAATGTAAACAAAGTAGGGTGCGCTTCCCGAGTCCAGAGTCCTATGAACTGGTCTACTGCATAGATAATTGGTGACAAATAAAATCAAATCTAGCATTTCTTTGGGGAAACCAAATTTAAAGATCTAAATGAAAACAAAGAAAGGAATATGATGAATAATGGAAATGTCTCCATTTTGATAAGATATAGACGTATAAAGCCTTTACTTCACAAAAGTAACATCCGAATAACACAATTTAGGTACAAAGATATATTTCCTGTTTAGAGTGTTTATCGATTAGGTTAGCTTGTTTCTTTTATAACTTTAACATTTTATGCCTTGGAATTTTAATATTAGATGAATGAATGATATGCGGATTGAAAATCTACACACCAAAATATTTACCAATTACCAACGTATCTGCTATCATTTTATCATAGCTAGATATTGAGCAAATACTCCTGTTTAAAAAGAGAATACTGCCATTGGAAAAGCATTTGGATTTAATATAGGGTGTGTATGGGGGGGGGGGGCGTAATCTCCTACACCGTTTGATCCTTTTATGTAAGCACTCTGTTGGGACTATGTTGTGGTCCTGAAAAGGTTCTGTTCGGATCAAAGGCGTGTTTTGCTGCATTTGTTACTATCATGCCCTCATCAGCTCTTTTGACTGCTTCCCCATGCATACTGCGGACCAGGTTTACCAATCTGTTCTTGTGGGATTAGATTTCAGTGGTCATATAGGCGCTGTGACGGAATGATTAATGTGGCAATATGCGGAATTTTGTCCACTTTGCATTGGTCTGTGATGTTACCATTCATTGCATTCAATTAAGACCACTTTTGTCCCTGAAGGTGATGGCTGTCCACATCATCACACTGCCTCGTCCATAGCAGTCAGGCTCAAACACGCATCCTTCGGCAAAACGTTCTGAAAGCATGTGACGCACATACTATTCGCCCGTCATGAAAATATAGACAAAATCTGGATTCATCTCAACATATAGCATGCTCCCACTGATATATGCTGCATTCAGAATGTTTGTGGCATCTTTGCATATGGACTGGGTTATTTTGCTGTGCTGGACGCAAAATGTAAGCAAAACTACTCACTTACTGAGCGGACTGTGGGGATGTCAGCTCCTTGGAAATCAGGATTATATATATATGTATAAATAGAAATATTTTTAGGCATATCTATCGCCAAATGCAACAGGACAATTTTATCTAAGAGAAGCCATTCAGTCAACATTTAGTGTTTTACCAAAAAAAAATATGATCGGTGGGATTCATGCAATGCTGTTCAGCGTCCTACAGACAAAAAAATTTAATTGCTGGCGGTTCTGGATTAGCAATGCAAGAATTTATCCTGTATATATTGATCTGGTTTGTAAATAATGATATCTCACACTTTTGCTCATCGAACTGATAAATGATTGAGTCAACAACTGTCTTATGCTTACTTTGCATCGACACTAATAGATCCCCCTCTCATGCCAAGACCAACTTTTACAGATACAGTATCTTGTGTCCGGGTGCTTTACATATTAATTCTAATTAAAAAGGTGTCATGGCCCAAATTGTTCATGCATCAGCTTTGAATGTTTTTTTTTTTCAATAATAGGCTCAGGATATGTGTCATCCAAGTGACATAGGACACGTGCATTTGCTGTACATATATAATCATAAATGTTCGTGGCTGCCAAATATTATGATCTTTGTTAGCTGAAATGAACTTTCAGAATGGGTCTTCATCTGTTGTTTATAGTCCAGCCCTTAATTTGCACTTGCTTGTGCATTTGTGATATTTGACGAATGTGTGGGAGTTTAAGGTCCATAACATTCACCTAACTCAGCTACGTTTGGCCCGTTGTAAGTCAGGATCTATTTTTGTTACAAGTTGCTGTGAGGTTTTACATAAGTTTCATAAACGGACCAATAAAATATCATTCAGATGAACGAATAAAATGTACGGAAACGATGTTTGTCCACTGCTTCTGCACGATTAAATTTTTGGATACAACCAGACTCTCTTCGAACTTGGCGCAAAATTACCTTGTATGGATTTTGACGATGTTTTTCAATTGGTGACGCCCCAGTGATTTTTCTTGCATTTTTCGGACTATACTGGCGTTTATTTACACACTACCAGAGGACACAGAGAAATCTGTCAACCAGTGATTAAAACTGTATTTGTCGAAGCATTTAACATTTTAAATTAATATTAAACTCACATTCGTAAAATTATGATATTCTTAAAATTATGGGGAGAATGGATGGGCCATTTTGAAAAATACAATAAAAGTCACTTTACATATGTACATGTATATACATGTGGTTAATCTTATCCATTTTACGTAGCTGCTCACGTATCATGCCCGCGACTCGATGTATCAGCCGACCGCACGGAGGGACGATAGGTTTTGCCATCGAGTTAAGGGCCTGAAGCGTAGGGCTGATATATAAGACTGCAAGTGATAATTTATATATCTAATTATATTACATGGGCCTACAAGGTCTATTGCATAATAAATACAAAACTTTCGAACAGTTTCATATATATATATATATATATATATATATATATATATATATATATATATGTATATATATATATAGTGGTCTCCTTCTTATAAGGCCCCCTGTACAGAGGCCACCCCCTCTGCAAAGGCCACTTCTCCATGCACCAAGTGTGGCATTTTAATTGTAAAGAGAGGCCACCCCTCTTATAAGGCCACTTTTCCAGTACATTCGGGATGGCCTGATAAGAGGGGGACCACTGTATATATATATACTAATATGTGCATTATTTATTAACGAAATTCAACATTGGTTATTGAATTTTTACCAAGGGGTGCATTTGTAAACCAGACATTATCATTGTATGCCTCAGGCTTCAGTGGTTCCAAGTAAAATCTGGAGTAAGGGAAACGTGTATGAATTGTGAACTGTCTCTAGGTCCCTTGTTTTTTTCTCGAATGAAAAAAGTACCATATCTTGAATTCACTTGCCTGATAAGGACACGACTGCTTCAATAAGTTAACATTTATAACAAATACAAGGTGCAATATTTCTAATGCATGATGATATCAACTGATGATAATGTACTATTATATTGAATATAAAAGAATACGTCTAGAGGTTGATGTACATTTTTGCTATTTTTATATACTCTGACATATTCATATTAACTGGCATCACTCACTCACTGATTCATTCATCCTTCCAATGATTCGTCTAGTTACCTGGATGAGAAAAACAGTCATGGTATGTGTCTCTGCCATTTTGTTTTCAGGCCTGATCTTGATTTTTCTAGTCTCTCTGTGAAGGTAAGGTACTTCAGTTGAACACTTGTCATTTGCAATGAGGTTTGCTCTTGTTTATCACGCCAATTTAAGCCCGTCGTGAAATTCAGCCACAGCTGCTTAGTGGGACCCACATTACAGACAAGAGAGTTTTTTGCAGGACAGTACATTTCAAAGCTGAACGCTGAGGGATGTGCGCACTCGAAAGAACACATGAGTCTGTTCTGTGAGCCCAGATACCCAGACGAGCTCTATACATTTGTGCATTTATTTCACTTTACAGTGATATAAATGCGCAAAAAGGTGATTTTCAAACCGGGCTTCAGTCATGTCGCAGGCCGATTGTTACCCTAACAGCACATGGCTAATTTGCATATGAACTAAGTAAAAAGAGGAAGCATATCACATAGCCGTATTACATTGGTGTTTAAAGGCAGTGCAAGCATAAAATATTATATATGTATATATATATATATATATATATATATATATACTTATATATATATTCGTGGCGTCGTCGCTCATAGAAAATGGTAAATGAAAGCCTCACAGAGTAACCCATTTCAGTTTCAATGTTGCAGGACAACATGGCAATAATTCTTTCTACATACAAAGACCAACCGTTCTCACGAGTCTTAATAGACGCAACCAGCCCCTGGGGACACTTTCAGCTTGCTTTTATACCTGAACATTTTAAACGTGATATGTTATTTTTGTGTGCAAAGTTTCAAAACACTTGTGCCAAAATGTACAGTTGGGCATGAATGTTGAACTCAGCTGCTGCATCTGTTGGAAAATCTCGTAACTATCAAAGTGGATGTTTCTGCTACGTTACAAAAGGCAGTAGATCTGATTTGATATGCTTCTTCATATTGTATTAATATGAATGCCGTACTTCCATTTACATTCACCTTTATACTTTGTTGGATATTTGCGATGTAATGCAATAGATACATAAAAAGCAAGTCTTGACCAAATGTAGAACATATGATTGTTTGTTTTGATTTAGGAGGGTTAGCGCGCCTGTCAAAGGATGTCCACTTGGTCATTCTTTTTATTCCATAAACCAGGTCACAGTTTATTTGTGAACCCAGTTAAACGTGACTTAAAAGATTTTACAAAATGTGGAAAACTATTCGTTTTTTTTGTCTTGTACGTGACAGCTATAGCTCTCTATCCAAAGATCTTCACCAAATAACAAACAGACAACAATTAACAATTTTTTAGTTTATAATTAGGTAGTTACCACACTGCTGTATGCTGGAAGTCTTAAGTATGTCTATGCATCCTGAATGGAATTTAACATTATATTTTTAAATATTAGCTGAAGGCATCATTTGTAACAAAAGTAACCAATGAAAAGTTTTTTTCTTCTTTTTTTCTTTCTGGTAATTAATACCCGCATATTTATGTTTGGTATACGATGAATGTTACTGTATCTTGCTATATTTAAGAAAGCTACTTACCAGCTATTGTTCGCTTTGTAAGATAATTGTGTTGACCCTACAATGCTTAATGCACTGGAAGACAAAGTTTAATCTAATACTGTTGTAAACCGCACATAAAAAAATCTATGGATTATTTTGTTAAATAGTCACAAAATTTCAAAATGTTTAGAAAGTTATACCTTGAAGGAATATGCATATGGCTAAATCATACTTACTGGCAGAATAGCCATGCAAACTATAACTAGGACAGGCTGATTTTCCGACAGAAAATCAAATGTCTCCTCGTGCGCCCTTACTATTGTCACCCTTATTTTTATAAATAGGCATACCGATTCCAATGATCTATAGATATGGTGAAGGTACACTCTTTATTGACATTTCGAAACGTTGATTTTTGATGAAATGTCCAAGTGACCTTGAAAAATAGGTCAAGTTCATACATCTGCAGTTACAAGCAAGGTCTTACAAAAGTCTTACATAGAAACATAATCACACAAAATGTCAACCTCTTTAAGACAAATCTCGAGTGCACTACAATGATTTTTAAAAAGTGGCCACGTGACCTTGAAAATAGGTCAAGGTCACCCATCTACAATCTACTTGGTGTTATGGTACATAAACATGCAAAATTTAAACGTCCTAAGTCAAATCCTTGCAGAGTTGTTGCATCCGTGTCAATTTTAAATGACATGCCCGTGTGACCTTGAAATATATGTCAAGGTCACCAATCTGCATCCCCAAGCAAGATCATATATAGAAATATCTTCACATAAGATTTCAACTTCCCAGCTCAAATCTTTCTTGAGTCATCACGTCCACATTACCTTTAGGACGGAATGCCTGTGTGACATTTAAAAATAGGTCAATGTCATACATCTGCAGTTACAAGCAAGGTCTTACAAAAGTCTTACATAGTACATAATCATAGAAAATGTCAACCCCTTTAGATAAAATCTTATATCCAGTGTTAGGTAAAGGGTCATGCCACTTGTTATGCGCAACACCTGTGGACGTTGGAATTTTTTACCCCCTCTCCCCTCCTGTTAGAGAAAGCTCAAAAGTGAACCTCCATATTCGCACCTGATCTTCTCCTTAATCTTGACCATGAGTCTGCTTTACTTCCTTTGGTTGAAAAGTTCTGAGCCTCAACCAGTTCATGAAGTGTGACTTTAATCAAATTAAGAATAAAGTAAATTATTAATAAAGTTTGCTCATAATAGTCTGTTCTATCAGGAAGGAAAAAAGAAGTGTCTTACATAATATAAGAAACGGTTAAAAAAAATAATGATATTATCATAAAACAAACCAGTGCTCTTGAGAAATGGTTAAAGCGTTTTTGGAACACAAGGTTTAACACATGTTAATGGGCACTTTTGTATGTGATTAACCACGGAGTTGATGGAAATAACAGGTTTGAGTTTGATGTGTGTCACATTTCACTAAAAAGATGAGGCTAAAAACATTTCAATCAAGCTTTGTAGACCCCAGTTATTAGGGTAATACAACTAGGGCAAAGGACCTGCTTAAGCTACCTAAGCTGATTATTAAAACCCAACATATTGGGGTGTTTAATGAATGTAGTTTTATTATATATATAGTTTCGGCACGGTCATAATATATGATGTGCTCACAGATTTTGTCCCTCCACAAAACATAAAAACACTATGCAGCATGTAGGCGTATTTTCGCTGAGTACCTGGCCTGTCAAAATAGTATTGTATGTATGTCACGCAGTTAGTAAGGGTCGATAGTTTTCACCCACTCCATGGGCCTCTCTAGCTTAATGATAGGTCCACATGGGTTTCTTAAAAGTCACAGTTTGAGCACTTTTAAAATTCATAGGGGATGCTGAAGGCAGATCTGTTACATATTTTACTTTTATTGCATTAATACAATTTATTCCAAGGTAACATGTTAATATTTAATCAGCACAGTGATTTTTGACAATATACCTTGTTTAAATGTTTTAGCAACATTTGCCCTAGCCTACATGTAGCGATGGTAATGTTGCAATGTCTGTGTATGTATTATAAAAGGTCAAACCTGGAGCTTCGAAGGATTTGTGTTTTTTTTCAACTTTCATATTCTTTGCCACATATGCTTTGAGCAGGTTAACGCCAATAGTCTTGACCCCCCCCCCCCCCCCGCCCCCGCCTTCAAACCCAACCTCAAACGTCAATTGCGGTTAAGTGTGACAAGTGCATGGCCTGGAACAAGGGTCTTGGAATTTCATTCATTGTGATTCCCGCTGAACATTTCAATATCATATTTTCCAAGCGGGTGTGGTGTCTTACACTTGTGGCTTTAAACTTGAATCCGATTACATTTACCGGCAGAGTATTGTTTGTGGTATTTTGGCTGGGAATATCTAGAAGTAGATTTTCATTAGGAAGTATTCATGCACATTATACACCTATAAGGAGGTATTGATACTATTCGAATTGCGGCGGCGGCAAATGCTGTTTAGGAAGGGTTTTTGTTTCTCTGTTTAATTTTGGTGTGCAACTGTGACACTTATTGGACCTAATGAAAAAAAATAGAGAAATAAATTAACAAATCGTGTACAAAGCTAAGACCACTGCTCATTCATTTTACAGCAAGAAAACCGTCAGGCCTGTGATTGGCTTTAAGAAATCCACCCAGGAAATTGAAGAATCACAAACAGCTAATTATAATAGTATTAATGTGGTTTTCTGCTTATTCGCCGTAGTCCTGTATTGGACGTGCCACAGGTGACATAATAAATGCAATAAATAAATAAAGACAAAAAGAAAAAACAAATTAAAAAAAAAAAGACTGGCTAGGGGAACCACTTTAGACTCCCTTCATTTTACCTATCATCCTGTGATGAAAGTTATTTTTAATAACAAAAATAAGCCTTTCGTGACTGTGTGTACGATCAGGTATAAACATGGATCGTCAATAGGCCCCTGGTATAAATAAGGTTGTCCAGGTTATGATCTCAACAAGTCATAACATGATCCAAATACAACAAACGCTAAATTCCGCAACTTTATAAAATTCACTTCCTGCATATTTCTGTAAATACGTAACGTTTGATTAAAACTCATAATACAAACAAGTCTGGCCATTAGACGGCAGATACAAACTTAAAAACTTAAACCAAACCGAATGACAATGAATAGCTCTTAAGAGTCCCGTTTTTAAACTCTAAATTTACTGCATTGCGTCATGGACCTATCTCGTGGTAGCCACATGGTTACGTGAATTGAAGGCGTGCATGTGAATCATCCAAGTAGATCATGTGAAGAATGTGCCCGGAATTTATGACAGCATGTGATAAATAAGCACTACACCAACTAAACACATTGTTGTACACTGTACATGAATACCTTTAAGAAGAATCTGGTCTTAATTCTTAATTTCACTAGCATGAGCCAAAGAGTCAATACCAAACTATTGTTTCTTTTAAGCATTATCCTACCCTTGCCTTGTTTATTTCCTTTACATGGTACATGACGTAGGTCACTTATCCTTATATGGCAAGGAACCAAATTCTTATATGATAAATGACATTGGAATTGTCCATATCTTGAATTGCTACTATTCAATTAAACCTTTAATTGTCTGCACGCATATTTAGAAAATCATAACAATGCAGTTGAGCAGTCATCACAATATTGCCAGCGTCAAGAAAAAATGACAGTGTATCCTATTATCAGGTCATCAATGGCAATAGTGATTGCAACACCAGTTAACCAAATGTTCCAAGCCTGTCTGCAGACATCCATGACCACTTTTCCTTATTCTATTGTTCCGCAGCACATGACATCAATGCCAGGAGTTACTGTGACCAAAAGCAATTTACCCTGACATTATTGTACATACACTGTACTAAATTCGTGTCTATTCTGCATTTAAACTTGGGATAAATAAAGTCATCATCTTATAACTGGATACATATTCATAGATAAGCCCTGCAAGTTCCATTTGACCGATACATTACTTCGTCTCCCGCGTCCTAATGTACTGCTCAAACAGAACTTGCCCATCATATGTGTGAACATGTATTCACTTACGCAATAGTTATTCTCTATATATCCTCATGCTCTTCCTGCTTCATTCCTTAAAAGCTGCTACTAAATCTATGACCATGCGAATCTGACGCATCGAGACTCAATGTTATGTCCTGCATATGACTAGTGTGTGAAACGTTTGAGATCAGACAATTCTTGCGACTGATTCATAGCAGCCATATTGTCAGGCAAAGTGGACAAAGTAGTTATGGCTCACATACGTTGCTTACTATGAGACCAACTCACTTTACAAGATATTTTCTTTCCTGTTTTACTGCTTTGGCAATACAGGCTTCATTATCAGACAAAATGTGACTGTTACTCTAGAATCACCCAGAATAAGTAATACATCAGTTGGGCTGAGAATATCATCTCTGAGGCGGTGAGGCAGAGAGGCAAGTCCAGAAGGAAAGCTACCTAGGTCTTCTGACGCTCATAATCCACTAGCTTGGACTGTCGCCTGGTGTATGATAACCAGCAATTATATTCTGTCCTGTTTGCCATGACTGAATTGCTGGGATTTAAAAACTCAGGTACAATTTCATAAGCTTGGGATTGGCACACAAGCATGCTGTTGCAAAGTCTCATAATACCATCTTACACCATTTCTCAGCACCATAAGGCAAAGTTAGTCATATTCCAAGTGTGATAACTGTATGCGCAGCCATAATGGTGGCCTGGACAGCGGTGAAAAACGAAAACAAACGAAAGGAACATACCAAAAAAACCTCCAAAACAACAACAACAAAAAACAAAAAAGGAAAAAAATAAAAAAACTAAACAAAACAAAAACAGCACCCCCCTCCTCGCAAACCAGACCATCTACACATGAAGGAAAAATGTAAACAAGTGGCAGTGACATCTTATGTGTATATACAAAATGGGGACTATAAATCCAACTGCAGTGTGCCTGTCTGTAATTTCAAAGCAAATGACCAGGCACTTTTGGAGGTTGCTTTCTGCAAAAAGGTGAATGCCATGTGCAAAAATAGCACCAAGGTTTGTAGTACCAGTGATGACATTTTTAACAACCTATTGTGGGACATCACCAGCATGCCTTGGGTAGATGTCAATAAGACTTCAAGAATAATCTTAAGAAAGGGAAATGAACATTTTTCATTTAGCATTTCTGGATCTTGGTTTGGCAAACCTTGACAGAGGTTTGCAAGTTAACTGCATCTCTCACTGATGCAGTGACATCCCGAAAATGGTCAACAGTTAGTGATTCAGCTACCACCACAGCCCTGCCAAAAAATCACTAGAACAGCAACAGCATTTTTTGAGAATAGATCTATCATATTGCACTTGCGCAAAGTACACACCAAACAAAGTGAAACCTTTACCAAAATATCAAGATGGGCAACATAGTATTTAGTGTGTATAAAAATATAATCCACAAGAACTTTACTGGCATAGAAGATAATATGTTCGTCCAGAATATTCGTAGCAACCACCATATAAACAGTTACAGTAAGTATTACAATATTGTTGAATGTTACTCGCATCTGGTTTAACCAGCAGTTTCCTTCCTAAATATTATACTGAAAATTACGCCTTGATAACACCTCTTAGTGTCAAGGCCTGAAATTCAAATTTGTAGGGTATACAATACCCAATACAATTTTTTTGTCTGGTGTGCATGGAAAATATGCCTTGATATATCTGTTTACTTCAAAATTATGCGGGAATGTCCTATAAAATGCACAGAAGATCATGCTATCTTAAGTTCATCATGGGCAAACCTGCCAGTGTACATGTTTACACATTTTTAGAAGTTCATACACATCTTACTGTAACCTTTCACTACGATTATAGATTAAACAGCAAATGAATTGTTCTTCATCATGAAGTACTTATGTCACGAAACAGGATAGCCATTACCGCATATATTTGTACAATCAACTTCATATTCAAATACAAGAAGAGCATACTCACTGGAGTATATATATGTGGCAATGTTGGGTGTGCCCCGTTTTTTTTACTGTGACTCGTATATTAGGAGCTGTGGGTTTTTATTCCATTATCAAATTGATAGAATTGCTACAGTTAGCAAACACTTTTTTCTAATATAAAAAATGTGGCTTGATGGAAAAATTCTTACTCTCAACATAATGTAAGTAACTTTTCACATGTTATTAAAAGTTCTTTCATAGTGAAATTACATATAAAAGATGCCACTCTTATATGTGTCCCAGAAAGTATTATCATTTCTCTGTTGACAAAAAATTTGTGCTCCCTAATGTAAAGGAGTGTTTTGATGGTTAGGCCTATATGATTTGAAAAAATAAATATGGGTAATGTTTTCTTAACTATGTGGCAGTGAAACATATTTGTTCTGTGTCCTGCTAACTGTGATACGTATACCCATTCCGTACAACATCTATATGGGCGTTGATCATTGGGTTTTTGTCTTCGCTTGCAACTCATTTCAAGACTGTGCTTACATCAACTAACGCCTAGCATGCTGACTAATTCAAAAGCAATTGAATTCAGAAATAGATGTACTGGTATAATAGAAAAATAATTTCTGTGCAATGGATGTATATTGTATTTATAATGTTCCAGCTTCATTAATATCACAAAAACCATCTAGGCCTACTTTCTTCTTTGGATGTAAAGGCAGCTAACTGACAGGGCAGAGGAGACCAAAGGTGACAGTCCTACCATGTCTTTTTTTTAGTAGGCACAAGTGATGGAATTTGGGTTAGAAGGAGGTGGGCTATGTATTTTGGACAGCAACTGAGGTCCTCAGTTAATGAAAGGTGTCTCAAAGGTTTAAATGCGTTTAAAACCGCCTGTTGTGTTTTGTGGATGAATGCCTCTCTCAAGTCAGGAGTTAAATATTTTTCTTCACATTTGTATTAGAAGATAAATGTTGACGTTTCGGTTACTCTTGAATCTCTTTGCTGTCATTGGCACGTTGTAATTTGTGAATATGGGAAATGTATCTTCGAACTATTTGATGTGCAATGGTGATCTCAAATACAGTTGAAAGACACAAGTATCAAATGATATAATTTCAGAGCATACCTCTCAAATTGATCACTCTGGATACACTTATTTACTCTAAATCATTAACTTCAAAGTACCAGATTCTTCGATATGTAATGTTGACAGGCACAAAGTATGCAAATTACAAATACTTTAAGTATTAGCCAAAAGTTAAAAAAGATGTGTTTTATGCAACAAAAAAAAAAAAAATAAATAAATAAATAAATGGAACAAAACATTTGCAGATAAAGTGTTATACAAAGCACAACCAAACTGGAGAGGTGGTGATTGTGTGGCAACGATATTTTTGGGAATTATAGGAAGTTCGAACTGGATAGTTATTCCTTACCGCTTTACGTTTAAGAATGTCACGTTAACATGCAAAAGAATAAGAGTGAACGACGAATCATATACATTTTAAATTCACGAGGCATATGAATGTTCTCCTGTCTCTTTGCCACTGCATCCTCTTGCCTACTTTTCAGACCGTTCCAAACAGACAAATTAGTTTTCGCCTTAGGCATATGTGGGCAACACAATTGTAGCCTTGCCCAAGTGAAGCAAAGATATTTCAATACCATAGACAGATTCTCTACTTGGTGGTTACTCAGGAAACCATGTGCTTCATCACACATGCTTAAACCCTGCAAGACGTCCTCTTCACGAGCCAGGAATCTCTTTTGTTGACCATGGAGGAAGCTTCATTTACGGTTTTTAAATGTGCACAAAATTTGT
Organism: Hermodice carunculata; assembly: GCA_964020975.1. Taxonomy (NCBI): domain Eukaryota; kingdom Metazoa; phylum Annelida; class Polychaeta; order Eunicida; family Amphinomidae; genus Hermodice; species Hermodice carunculata. Next base: position 51,110,860 of record OZ026627.1, read on the forward strand.
TGGGCTTCTTCATATTTTTTTAATGTTTATGCATATGCGTCTGTTTAAATGCAAAAAAATTATTAAAGCCCTGTATGATTGATTGTTTCATTCTGTGGCCTTGAAAGTGAGTTGTCAATGATATTCATGAGAAAAACATCAGAACTTTTTAGGTTTTATATGCCTCTTCTTGTGCTAACTGATAATTGTAGAACAAACACGTCAGTGCAAGCATTACTGTGTGAAATACATCCGTCCACTTCATCTAGGAGCTGTAATTACATGCTCCTTTGTAAAAATAATGAATGTATACTTTGAGATTTCGCATGTGATGGGCAAATACAATGTACAGATGTAACTGATGCAGTACATTATCCAACGGCCTGCACTACAAAGAAAGTTCGCATATAAGACCATATGATTACATGCGTTTGTGTAAGAATTACATTGTTCTTGCTTGCCTCTGTAATATCTGTGTGGGACATTTGGTTGTATTCCATTATCAAAGTTATGTGAAGGTGAGGCTGATTGCGGCGACATGTCAGTTGAGCATCAATGTACATTCATTACAAGTTCGTTTCAAAACATTGAACATCACGTCAAAGTAGATAACGGGGCACAGGGAAACAGGCGTACGAAATATTTTTGTGATGGTGATGCCTGGTTATCGTGCATACGTCTAGCAAAGCTGTCATTTATTTGCACACATTAGCCATGTTATCACAGAACTTATATATGCATCCTCAATCTAAATCGGGATGGACAAATACGACCTTGCAGTAATGGTGAACATGTACAACACCACGATCTCTTCCAGTCTTCAGGTCGTTATAAATGTCCTAAATCTCACTGTATACCAGTACATCTTGTGCGCAAACAGCGATAGGATTTTGAGGGACGATCTGACGAAAAAGACTGTGCAAATTATATATATCTACTCTGTTAAGGCGTACATGAGATAATGTATGTGTTCACCCCTTCCACATTTGTGACAAATACAAAAATTATTTTCAATATGGAGATGACCAAAGGTTTTGTGACCTGGTTATTTTTCCGCGTTAATGCATTTACCACAGACGTTCCTTTACATGTCTTTGGAGTATGCTTTTCGAACCGTTCTTTACCATTACCACAAGGAGACTATTACTTTCCATAGTGGACGAATACCTGTTTGGAAACGTAAATGTACTGCATGCTCTGAAACACTGTACCGATTGAACATTGCATCAAACAGAATAAGAGACATTGGACTTGGATCGCTCAAGTGCTTAGATAGTTTAAAGGAACTCGGGCTGCAGTTCAGTAAGATCGGTCGGCTAAGCATTTACACATTCTCGGGATTACAACATCTGTTTTTTATGGCTTAGGGGTAAACCATTTAAGTTTATGGGAAGTGGTGCATTATATGGAATGCACAATATGGGGTCTCTCAACCTGTGTTGCCTACAAATATCTGATGTTAACGAAACAGTATTTAAAATTTTACTATAACAGAGTTAGGATATACCCAAATACATATTTACTGGTATAACTTATAATATGTTTGTTGGCTTGAAAAATGAACAGATTAAAAAGTTTCAGGAAATTATCTCTGTGACAAAGGTGGTAGGATTTTGCAGCAGTTAGAAAGTTTTAAAAACTTTTACCACAGATAAACATCACGTGTGCTGCTTGGAATCTTATTTGCGATGCATCACATCACCATTATCACCTTTCAGTTCTTGTGACCGTCTTTTGACCATACACAATGTTGTGGTTATACGCACAGAAATAACTTGTGTTCCTTAAATACTGTATCACTAATATCTAATATAAAACACAAGATCAATGCAAGAAACGTGATGTGTGTATGTTTGCATTTTGTTGATAATTTGAAAGGCATATAATTAAAGTCAATGTTGCTTACAGAAATAAGCTATGGTGTTGACTTTGCTTATCTTGGCATCGCATGGTGCCACAACTGTCGGTATAAGGCAGTAAGTATCTTGTCCATATTTCCCTTTACCTTTGCACTGCGTCTAGTCACTTGATTTTGCTATACACCCTATTTCAGGCTCCTGCCATATTCACACACACACACACACACACACACACATATATATACATATATATATATACGTATATATATATATATATACATACATATATATATATATATATATATATATATATATATATATATATATATATATATATATATATATATATATATATATATATACCGCAAACCTTTTATGGAGAGAAAATTAATGTGAATTTTTTGTTGTAACTAACAATCTTGCCTAGTTAGAATCAGTGTAAGCTAAATGCAACAAATATGATAAGAAATTAAAGTGTCAATCTCATGTTGATCTCCGCACAATTTAGGTCTCTGCACACCAAGAAAAAAGTCCACCAGACAGTTACATTTTACGAACTTTAGTATAAGTGACAATTTACATTGCGAATGTGATAAAATGTTATAAAAGTCATGCGACTTATCTCGTGCATTTCAGTTACCATATACTCATGGAAATATTTTATGGAATGCCATATATGATGGTTCCTGCTTTGGGGAGTTATGTAAAATGAAGTGAAATTTGTATGACATGACTTTTTTTATTCCAATACTCAACATTGATGGTGGTGCGCCCAATGATCACAGACAATAAAGAACAAAAAGTGAATGGGATAAATTGCACTAAATAATTTTGCATCGTGGATGCTAGGGATATCGACAACATTACCAAGAGCTCACCACTTTGGTATAGGTTACCAAACTGAAACAAATTTGTCAGTTTCTGATTTATGCGTGCCCGTTCCAGCCAGTTAAATTCCATTTCCTTGGGAAAACGTCTTTATTCGATCACCCTGTTAATACAAATTTTAGAGACGTAACGTTATCCCGAAATCAAGTATCCATACATGTGCCAGACTTGGATAAGGCCTCCACTAAAGTAGGTCGCGAATTATAAACTTGATGAAATTTCGATCTGAGTGGGCTGACCTAGGACAACTGACTTGTGCTATTTCCAAAACCTAAAAACGGTAGGCGATGAAAAATAAAAGAGACAAATGCTGACCGTTGTTTTTGGTGTCCAGGGGCTAGAGCAAACCCCAAAACTGTTAGAATTTGGGGCAAACATTTGTAGAAAGACTTATAATTGTTAAAAGCTATGAAGGGAGACGTAGATAAAACAAAGAGAATGGTCATTAGAAAAACGTTGAAAGCATTTTCTTTTTTCATGTCTTGGAAAAACTACTTGGTGAAAGGCGAACAAGGATATAGTACTCTGGAACACATGGCTTCTCTTCCTCCACCGCTACCATACGACCGTTTGGGAAGACATACTGGATCTCTGGATGAATAACAAGTAAAAAGCAACATTTGTTACCATGAGTCAAGGGGGCAAGGAGCCCTCGTGCTGGCACAAATAATGCTCAAAATTAGGGATGTGTCCTGTCAGTGAGTCTCTTAAAAATCACTTGCAGATAGTTAATGCTGAAGAAACAAAGTGTCCCATAAACTATGTTAATGCCAGCAGTTTGGAAAACATAAAGCATGCAGTTGGAATGCGGAAGTCATTCGGGCTCATACAAACATACCAATGAGAATGGTCATTATGGTTGAAATCACACCACGTGAAGTTTTCGGCAACATAGTGCCAGTGATATTGCCAGTGTGTCTTGAAGCTCCTATGGTTAATATCCAGGGAAAAGGGATTTTTTCATCTCCAACCAGGCAATAATAAAAAACGACCAAATGCCTGTTATAGGACTGTTTACTGAAGTGCTTCCAAAGATAAATGATTTGTTTTATTGTGTGTTTACACTATTTACCTTTGTTTTAGTGATCATGTTTTCCTGATTGATATTTTGCATATCTATAGTCTCTATTTATCTGTGTATGTACAAGGGGAGAGGGCATTCACAGCCGATTGGCTATCGGTCCAATCCTTAGGAAAAAGTGGAGTATATTAGTACTGGTACTACTGCTACTACTACTACTACTACTACTACTACTACTACTACTACTACTACTACTACTACTACTACTGGTACTGGTACTACTACTACTACTACTACCACTACTACTATTACTACTACTACAATGCAGACACACACAGAGCTACAGATATAAGACTGCAAATTCTGCAAATTACTCCAGCATCGATAATAAACCATAAATGGCAGTTCTTGTTGATACTATTTTTTGTTAATACATGATATTGCCCAAAGATGTATTTAAGTGACATTTTTGTTATTTCGAGAGAAAATGTATATGACAGCTTGTAACAAGGCAAACCATAAGATGATATACTTCCGTAACTCATAGCCAATGTGTGTGTACAGTGGTATAGGCACATGAATGCAAAATGCATACATGAGTGATCTTGCTGAACGTCGGCCCAGTTGCACTGCAAACAAACAAAAAAAAAAACAAACAAACAAACAAAAAACAAAACAAAAAAAAAAAAAAAAAAAAAAAAAGCATTTATTATTCCACAATCCTGGCAAGACTATTCTATGAGATACAAGTTTGTTTAACATGGTAGAAAAATTAATTCTGGAATCGAACCGTTTCTGTTTGTTTTTAAAGAGACAAAAGACTGTTGTATAAAAAATGTACTTCTTCAAGTACGACATCTATTAATTAATTAATTATTAATTAATTGTATGAACAACAGTTACCTCTGTACACGGCTACTATTTCGTGTGTACAGGTAAATTTCACCTCTTATGTGATACTTTGGAAACTAATAAATTTAGAGAAGGTCTTTCTATAGGCATGTTTGATAGACTATAGGCGAGACATTTTGTCCCATAATAAAAACTGTAATGTTGTTTATGTTCTACGACTTAATGTTACCTGCAGAGGTATGAAAAATATGTGTACTGTCCTTGCATAGAATATTAATAAACTGGGATGAAGGCACATGTTTTTTTAAACTTTATGTGCACTTTGTTACAAAAGATGAAATAAAGGGTATGTTACAGTTTAAAGTGACCTATAAAAATCGACCAGGAAGATGTGAATGCGCTTATAATGTGATAAATGCTTGTTGATTGAATGCTAACGGACCGTAGATTTAGCTTATTGCACTGTTTTTAAAATAAAAATTCAACACGTTCACATCAATTGCACAGCTAATCATGGTTTTACATAAATATTGAATCCAAATGTCAGTTTGGGATGTGATGGCACTTGGCGGAACTATTGGTAAACTTTTTATGCTTTTATATTTATATTGAAGCTTACAGTAATTTTACCACTTTTTCACACAATATAGAGTGTCATCTTTCATTAGGGATGGTTCCTTCAAGGTGACTCTTTGTTTATGTGTATATAAGGCAGGGGTGACACCTGGTGGTCAAAAATGAGGGTCTCTGGCTACATGGCCTTCGACTTGAGAGAGACATGTTTGTTGTAAAACAAGTCTGTGAAACTGTTTATGTTGGAGAATTGGCTCATTAAAGGTTAAGAACGAGAGGAATATCCACAATATAGGAATAAGCAAAGATATTTAGAGAGTCAGAGGCAGTAATTTTTCCCACCCTAGTCCAAAATATAGATTCATTGATCAACCTGACCAGGCAAACCATGGGTGGGCCATTAAGAGCATGACTATTTCTGGCAGTTCTGGCCGGCGATGTGGAAACGAACCTAGGGCCTCTAATAGGACTTGTATCAACTGACATTGACACAGGTGGTACAGAACAGACTGAGAGAAGACATGAAAGAGATCAAAGAAGACATAATGGAAAATATGAACACTTTATAGTCTGAAGTAAGAACGCTGACGGCTGACAATGAGAAACACGCCAACTCTTGCAAAATTTGAAGAAAAAGCTGATCAGTTGGCAGACTAGTCAAAGAGGGACAATTTCGTGTTCGGAGGCACTAAATAGGAATGACTCTGAACTTAGAAGGAAAAATTTCAGAAAACAATACCTTAAGATAAATGAGGAAGAAGTAGAAAAGGTCGCGATAGATAGAGCCAACCATGTAGTAAAAAACTACCAAACCGTACAAGACTCGTGACAGCAAAATTTAATAAGTATAAAGAAAAACAAAAGGTACTCGGTGCTACCAAAGCTAAACTGAAGGGAAACAAAAATGTTAAATTAATTGGGATTTCTCTAATAAAGTGATGGATATTAGGAAGAAACTTATACCATTTGACCTAGATGCATAGAATGAAGAAAAAAAATGCCCACATCTGATATGTTAAACTGGCTAACTGCACATATACCGAAGAAGAATTTGGTGATTGATGCAGCGACAATTTCCCTTCAGGATATTAGCATAACAAGGAGAGAGCACCTTCTGCTGAATATGTATGTGGCCAGGACCCTCTAGCACATATAAACATTATTTACTGAAATGGATGTGGTTTTGATTCTTAAGGATATAATAATGTTTCTAAGGAAACACTCTGGAAGCATGACATTGTATGTCTTCACGAAACATGGTGTGGTGAATCTGAGAGTTATAAGAATTGGAAAGCGCCTATAAATAATGGGAAAGGTGTGACACACCTCAGGAAAGAGACATTATGGTGGAGTCATATTCATTAATTGCATCATATGTTACACAAGCACTATATGATGCAAATGATCACATGTGTCTCATAATAAACAGAAAACATGGAATACTAAGAGGGATGTTCTTTTTGGAAATGTATATAATGTATTTCCTGAGGGACCAGGAGCACATGACACTGCATCTCATGGAGTAAAACTCCTGGAGGAATACGTTCTAGATATTTTGAGTCAATATGGTGAGTTTCTGCTCTCCTTATGTTGATATTTCAATGCAGGAACCACGGACCTGAAGCATGACATCATGGAAGACGATGCAACCTATTTACAAAGGGGGTGCATATAACTCTTGATGATTTTTGTGTCGTAAGAAGATAGTAAGATGTGAGAATAAACAATTTTGGATCAGCATTGAATTGTGTAAAACACGTAGTGCCCAAACGGTAAATAGGAGAAGTGATGATGATAGTGAAGGCAATCTGCGTACATGATCATGAGTTCCTTGTTGCTTGTCAATGTGTCACAGTCCAGGGGCTGAACTGATATCACACAATCTGTTCATCTATCTGTATGCTCTGGAGTATTAAGCGGAAATGTAATATTGTACCCAAAGCAGAAATTAAAAGAAAAAAATTCAATACAAGTGAGCAGATGAAAAGAGCCTAATTATGAGAACAAGTTAATAGATGAATATTGTGCAAGTAAATTACAAAATTTTGTACCCACTGTAAAAAATGATGTAAATGAAGCAGTGAATATTTTCTGTGATGGCAGACAATTTGCAGCAGCACATATGAAGATGAGCAAGAGAATGCCACATGGTAAACAACAACCAATATGGTGGGATGATAAATAAGACAGTGCAACAGCTCACAAATATGATATGTTGACCCTGTTTAGAACAGATGGTACAGATAATTAAGTTACAGTTTCACTGAAGCAAAGAAAAAATCAAAATGTTATGTAGGAAGATAGAACATGACTATGAATACAGTCATGTGTCCAAAATTGCTAGGAAGTGGACCAACACGAAGAGTTGTGTAAAACAAAAAACATACCAAAATATAAATTTTAAATATTTTGTTGATTGGTAAAACATTTCACAACGTTATTAAATAATTCTCAGGTTGTTGGGAAGAGACAACAGAGCATACATGCTTGCCACATTGTATTTATGCTGAAACACATTGATTTACGGATTGCTGAAAATGGAGCATATAGTTTTATCAAAAGTGTGAAAAAGGGTAAAGCATCCTAGATTGGATGGGCTTTACATGGAAAGAATTGTTTGAAAAAAAGGAAAATTTGGAGACCCTACTTAAAGATGTTATTTAGCAGTATTAGTAGTAGCGACCATTTGTATGTTACATAAGAAAGTTGATATAAATAATGACATAAATTAGCATGGCATACCTACTGAATATCATTGGAAAATATTTTCAAAAATTTATAAATGATACATTGGTTAAATGCGCCGCGGAAAAGAGTCTGCTAATTGTGTTCTACTAATTTAGGGATTATTTTTTCAAAATTTGGGATAAAAGTTGCATGAAAGATCATTCCAAATAATATGCCCATGGTCAACAGCTTTCCATGGCATGCTATGGGCGCATTGAAGGCTGTCAATATATATAGATGTTTTATTTGAGTTTTATTTAAGATATGGCGTGACCGTCAATTTGAACAAGACAAGGATAATGGTCTTTCAAAGGGTGGCGTAGTAAAATAAAATGAAAAGTGATTTTACAAAGAACATATGATAGAGGGTGTTTCAAATCATTAGTCCTCTACTGCACTTTTTTCCGCTAAAAATTATCATGAAATTAATTTAATAGGAACCCAGTTCGACAAGCCAAAAAGCACTGTTCATATTAAAGCAGTTTACTTGTGCGCAATGAAGACGCAAACACTTCATTGTATTTATTTGATAACCGGATAGCACCCATACTATATTAAAGTTCAGAAATATGGGTTAATGAATACTCGAAAGATATTGAAGCGCTTCACTTCAACTTCTGTATGTATTTATCAAAGGTAGGATCAACTACGAGCGATGTAGCACTTTTGAGAGAACTTGGAAGATTAGCATCATCTGTAATATATATGTATAGGTGTATTACGAATTGGATAAAAGTGGTTGGCATGGATACCGAAAGATACCCAACATAAATTATTATAAATAGTTATTTAGGTTAGATGAGAGCGGGAGAAATACATGGGCTACCTATATGAGGAAGCTGCTGGACAGGCAAGGGTTTGGGAATGCATGGCTGTGACAAGGTGTATGGAATACTGAGATATTCTCCATTGAGTTAAAGCTAAGATTACACGATGTTGCAAGACAACAGTGGATCTCAATTTTATCAGAAAACCGTAAACTGAATTTGGTCAGTGAGATAAAAAAAAAAAGTTGATCATAGAACCACATTTAAATATCATTCATGTCTGCAGATATACGGCCACTTCAAGTATAGTTTGCAGTGTAGGTCACAATCTTAATGTTGTGAAAGGTAGACATGAAGCTATCAACAGACACGAAAGATATTGTAAATGTTTCAGTGAATAAGAAAACACGCTTAAGTGCGAGGATGCGTACCATCTGATGATGGAGTACTCACTATATTGTGGCGTAAGATAGAGATATTATTCCAAGAATGGTAAATTTGTATAACTTTCCACAGCAGCTACTAAGAACTGACAACACTGTAATAAGAAATACAACAGCTTACTGTTATAACTCTTTGTATAAAGGAGTGAGTATTTGAAAAAAAAAATATCTGTCATGTTGTCCATCTGATATCAATGTAGAATTGATGTAAAATGTGTAATTACTATAGGCATGTGGCTTGCAGTTGGAAATAAATTGAACTGAACGGAGTATAAGCCAAAAGACTGAACACGCGATAACGCAAAGATAATTTGTTGAGACAAGAGTATGTATTGTAATCTGGAGTTTCCATGTTCACTAACTGCCTTCTGTAAGAAATAAATATCCAGTTTAAATTTGGGCAAAAATATTAAAAATAAACGCCTGGAAAGGTAGAATTCAATTTTGATGATTTAAAGGACAATACTGTGGGCTTGTAGCATTGTCCACAAATGACGTGCTGTACATCATTCAAATATCGATGTTTCCTCCATTGTTAAAACGAACAGTTAGGGAATTCATTTATGTGACCCTATACCAACTGATGAGTCACCGTGATCATATCTCCAATATTGTTGATAAACAACAAGTGGCACAGAAAATATGTACCGTTGACCCTGCTCCACTTGTACAAAAACTGGTGGCAAAACCGTATGCAAGGAAGTCCAGGTCCTTCCAGCAAGTTTTACAACCTTCTACCTTTCTTACAGGTGTAGCTGCCTTACACACCTGGCGCCTGTTAAATTACGTCCCACTAACAATACAAAAAAAAAAAAAAAAAAAAAGGAAAAAACAAAAAACAAAAAAAAAAAAAAAAACAAAAAACAAAAAACAAAAAAAAACAACAAAACACACAATAGATAAATCAATCGGTCAATCAAAACCTAATTATGAGGTAGGAAGAAAGGCAGTGCTTATGTAATCATGTGATCACTGCTAATGGCTACTTGATTACTCTACCTTGCTATTTTATGTATGCTACCGGGTTATTTATGTAGACCTAAAGCTATGTCTCTTCAGTGTCAACTGCACCTACAGTGAAACTACTTAAAATAAACTGCTGTGAATTATATTAAGGGTGCTAGATTCATGTTCCTTGGAAAAAAGACCGTTTATCCAAGTACCAGCATGCCTGCACTTATATAGAATTCAATAATCTAGGTCAACAGCTATCCTTGGTGCACTTTGGGCGCATCGTGCCTAAAGCGTGCTAATAAAATTGTTGACTTAAGGGGCCATATGTCTGAAAGAACCATTTTGACTAGGTTCCATGAGTGGCCCCTTAACAAAAGTTTTACTTTTTTATGTCATTGATGTAGCTGCTGGAACAGAGTAAGATTTTCCTTGTGCTTCAATGTCTAAATCAGGATAGAGTTACGTCAACTTGCCAAAATAATACTTTTACAGGATTGCACTAATTACCAACGCCGCGAAAATAGAGAAGCTTAGTTTTTGACGTATGTGCTCAACATTTGTTAGGTCTGTCAATAGTTTTTTTGTTAAATGTTACCCCTTAAAAGGTCTTATTGTTGGACTGAGTCGGCGTTCTTCCAGGGCATACCTAAGGGCCCAGGGTTAGTCGAGGTAAGCTGTTGACTATAAGAACGATATCCTGACACTGATATTTTCATTGCCAACATTTTGAGACAGGAAATGTTTAGTTGAATGGATGAAGTAGACGAACTTTGAAATGCCGCTGTCCTTATTTAATCTTTGGTTAAGCCAATAATACGGCAGCATTGACCGCTCTGATGAAAGTGTATTGTAGGCCCTGAAGGCAACCCCCCCCCCCAAAGAAAATGTATGTGCTGAAGCCGACCGCCGAAGGCGAAGGGCATGTATTTTCTTTGGACGGTTTGGCTGAAGGGCCTACACTTTCATTTGGGTGGTTCATGACAATATGAAGGTTTTATCTCTGGACGGTGAAAAATGAAGGAATTGAGTAAGATATCATAATACCGGAAGTTTAACTGTTTTTAAAATTACGAAACAATTAAAAATGTTATCGCAGTAACTCAAACACGTACCTACTACAGAAACGTTTCCCTCACAATATCATTGTCGTCAGACTCGACTTTTGTTTCGAAAGTAAAAAGAAGCTGTAAAATGATGGGACATCCTTGGAAGCTGTTGTGATTACAGACAAATAGACCCTGGTAATGCCGGTCCCACCACAATACACGTAAGGCCGGCTAACCAACGAAATGCCTACATTTTTCACCATCCAGAGATTAAAAAAAGAGACTTTTTCGACTGGCAAAATGTTACTTTCTGCTCAAATGTCTAACACCTTATCTGTGTTTTACTCACTTTATTTTATTTTTCCTTTTTGTTTATGAAGGTTAATTTTGCTAAGATCGCCGGCGCTTTTGCACAAGAAACCCGGTTTTACCTATCTATACGTTGTATGTTGTTATGAAACATATTATTCCAGCAAAAAGAATGTCCATGTGTTTCTTGTTAATGAAACTGTGTTCAATTTATTGTATGGTGTCATTCATGCTTCGGAACCAAATACAAAACCGAAGTGCAAGGCTCCAGCAAACTGCATTTTGTAAGTGTAGTAAATCGTTAATTATAAACATTCAGAGACAAGTTTGGACATACAGTAATATTTCTAGGTGATGTTTCGTCAGCAAAGGTGTGTTAAAACGTAACTTTTCTATGATGTCCTTACTGCATGTAAGTTATAAAGCTGTAGTGGTAGTTTTGAATACGCATGCAGTGGCGACTCGTGAGTGCAATCCACTTCATGCTAATGCAATCTGAATTTAAAGTAAATCTCATCTTGGATTCAATATTTTGATTATGTGCCTCATGAAAAGACTAAATCCTGTCCATGTATGTTATTTTAAATCTGTACAAGTTGTTGCAGATGCAGGATTATTACTGTACAAATTTTGAATTCATCAGACGTTCCAAACTTTTGACCAATCTGTAGTACTTTGAAATTATTGATCCTGTAGAGGCCTGTCTTAAAACTACCTGACGTTTTACATTCAAAAACTATGGTATTTAAGTATCTAATTTTATCAAGAATTGCAATTAAATATTTACCCGCGTACAGCAAGATAGGTCGTAGTACTATCACAATGATTTTAGATTTAAATTCGTTATGGGGAGGCTTTCGTTGAAGTAACAGTACCTTTTGTCCTTCCTGATAAAAAAAATCAATAGTTCCAGAATTGGGCCAGGTCAACAGTTTTCTTCTGTGCAATGATCGCAAGAAAGCTGCTGCTGATTCACTCTTTAACGTTGTCTTTAAAGGGTTAATAAGTGCCTTAAACTTAAGCATGACGCTATAGCATAAGGCTACATTATGGCCATAAGTTTAGACGTCTTCCCTTTCATAAACTACACTTCGTGTAAAATGTCAGACATAAAGTGCTGTATTTAAATTCTTTGTACATGGTGTAGTTCTTTTCTTTCATTTTTTTTCCATTCCAAAGAAAACAGTTGAGAATCCCTATATAAACCCCTCTTGCAGAAAGAGGACGGTTTCTCAGGACAGACGGAGCACCACAGGGCCCAGTGATCAGTGGGGTTGTAATTCTTTTAATAGATTTCAGCACATTCATATATATATATATATATATATATATATGTATATATTGAATATACCTCAGGTATCTGTAAAGCGGGCTAGTTCATTTAACGGATGCTCTCAAGTTGCATATTTAGTAAGGTGCAATTTTCTTCAAACATTCCGCAGCACTGATTATTGTAATTTTGCAGCTCTTGCGTTCTCTCAGGTGAACACATCTAAAGTAAGCTGTAGGTGACAAAATTTCGTGGTTGGATACCTTGGAAGAGATACTAATCGAGTTTGTAGCTTACCTCCAATTTGCTTGAAGTGCACGTCTTGGGTCTTCAATTTGCTTAATTTAATTTTAAAGACTGTAGAAAAAATATCTCTGAAAGCACATTGCAGTGCTATTTTAAATGCAGTAACTTCGCTCTGCATCAACAAGATACAGGTACGTATTCTCTAAATCCCTCAAAACAAAATAAAAATATGACGCCAGGAATCACTAATGCCAGAGGTTAGGACACATTTTGATAGCTTAATATTCGACGTTTGGTCAGTCAGATTGTATGTAAAATATGTGTGCCATCTTGGTGCCCCATGGTTTCTCGCCAATACCCACAATTATAGTGGTGATGGTAGTATTTCCAAGTGCAATGCGTAAGGACAAAACACACTATAAGGTATACTAAAAAGATGATGAAGAGAGCTGTGTCGATCGCGGTAATCGAAAGAACACCAATCATTTGGCTCACAAGCATTTCGTTCAAAAACTGCTCAATAATGACCTTTCACCAACCCAAATTGCCCAGGTAAGAGATCTCACCTAAACAGCCGACAAAAAGGAATGCGTGACATTTGTCTGTCTACAAATGACCCCACTGTCCCTTACTCGACCGGACCCTAGCTCTTGCTGCCAGTGACTAGACCAATATCTACGATATATGCCTAACAACCAGCACCCTTCACTTGATATTCCCGTACATTGCTTGTCACTGAAGCTTTCTTGTCGCAGAACCTGCCAGTCTCCAAAGATAACAACATCGCTGAGAGTTGTATATCAGCTATGCTCGCATGTGCTACAATTTAATCCAATATGAACGTGACAAACAATAATGCACAAGCTGAAAGCAAAAGGGTTATTGGCCGTTGAGAGCGACATTGAAAGATTCTAAGGCCAATCAAATACTTCCTACCGCCTCATTAGTGCAGATGTATAAATAATTCTTAATACACCCATGTGTTTATTAGAAACAATGAAATGCTTGAGAGTTTTTAGAATTGACTCAAGGTTCTTCAGCGTCTCTAATCCTTACAGGGAATGAGGACTTTTCATTATGTTGGCGGTTAGAATGGCACGCAATATAAAGTGAAATCTTGTTAACTGCATCTTATAAGCCTGCATAGGCCTAAAACCATTTTGATCTTCCATCATCAAATTTAAAAAAAAAAATATCTGAAGGCGTCTTTATTTTGATGGATTTCTTCTTTGGCACATGAATATCAAGATTATTGATCTCAATAAGCCGTAAAATCGTAGCAGTGATACCGATTGTAGCAGCATATTTACGGTAAATTCACTTTTTGAAAAAGAATTAAAAACATTCTATGCGGGTGAGGGAGAGTGAGCATATTTTTTGTCTCTTGAGATCCGTGGTGGTAGGGACAATCACAAGCGACCGAAAAGTTCCTCATCGACACTACTCTTTCGTGAGAAAAACATGTGCCTCTCTCTCTCATATATATATATATATATATATATATATATATATATATATATATATATATATATATATGAGTATATATGTATGTATATATATGTATATATATGTATATATATATATATATATGTGTATATATGTATGTATATATATATATATATATATATATATATATATATATATATATATATATATATATATATATATATATATATATATATATATATATATATATATATTTGTATATAAATCCAGACAGGATGAACTAAAATACACTAATCTGTGAGTGGTACAGCTGCATACATATATACACAGGTGCATGTAGTGCCCCATACAATGGAAATATAATTTGAGTACGAGTAAGGCTTAAAGATAATACAATTTTATATGTTTTATGGAATTACCTGAAGGTAACAAATGGAAGTCAGTCCAGGAGTGTCCGAAATTTGAATAGCAGATTACGAATGAACCAACAATTGCAATCTCGTATACGTTCTATGATATGGTTATATTTGATGGAGCTTATTTTTAGAGAGACAGGACCAATTCATAATCACACTGACGGAGTATTCAAAATATGTACCAAATGAGCAGCTAATTAAGTCCTAGGTAGCCAATCTGTATATAAAACTAACTTTTTCTTTAAATTGTCAAGCGATCTCAATATTGTTATTCTCAGAATAGATGGTCAGGTATCATATGGAACAATTTCAGTGAACAAGAGGCTGAATACTAAATGAAATAATGAGACCATTAAAGGTAATTTTTAATGAAATCTTCATCTTGCATCACTTATGCCACTATTCCAGTATATAAACACGTTTGCACAGTTGCTTGATAGTGCAATTTACTTTCTATGTAATTGGAAAGTTGCCTTGCTCTTACAGTATTGTATCTGCAGTCTATAAATTTGTGATTCACAAATGAACACAAGTGGATGTTCTTTCGTCACGTATATATTGCGGCCAATTTTGCTTTCATGCTCGTCTTCATTTTCATATAAGAGTCCAGAGATTGGTGGCCAGATCAGAGAAACTTTGCATAAACCAGCCCAGCACAATATAGATGGGTCAGCATCTCAGACCATTAGTCTTTTAATAAATGGTGTGTGCCATACTGATATGAACAGCTTGCAAACCGTATGCACGACATACACCTGAATGAGAATACTAATATTTTATAAATTCACCAGAAAAGGTTTATGCCCTCAGTTAACATATGTAGCTAAACAGGAAGGTGGTAGGCTATTGAATGGTGTGGTATCAGTTGATGAGGTAAAACGAAAGAAACATAATACTCTGCTGTTGCACTTTCATTTTTTCATTGGCAAAAGCACTACTACTCAACGTTTTTTTTATCAGTTGTTAATGGTAGAACATTGATTACTTAGAGCTTAACTTTTCTTAACTTTTTGGAAGTATGTCACCAGCACAGACACCGGCAAATCGACCTGTTGCCGAAACAGTCTATCTTGCAAACATATCTCTCTAAGAGTTTTTAGCTCGGCTGACTTGTCAGTCAGCTGAGCTTATCTTATGGTCCTCCTTCGGTGGTCCGTCCGTCAACAATTCACATTTTCGACTTCTTCTCCAAAAGCGTCAGCCAGATCCACTTCAAATTTGATGTGGATATGGCTTGGATAAGTGTCTACCGAGTTTATTCAAATGGTCACGGTTCAGTGATTTTTGGATTTTTTATGATTTTTTTTTTTTTTGCAAATCTGAAAAAATCTGCTCCGAAGAAACTGCTCACCCAATACAGTCTATGCATAAGTTCACCAGGCGGGAAAACCCCGGCAGTTGTCCCATTACGAAAGCGAGGCATGCGGGCTGATTTTTTGCTACCAGATGGCACGCTGTGCACCTTCCCAAAAGTGGTCACGATAACGCATCCTTTGCATGATGGCGGACACGAATCTTGTTCATGTCAACATAACAGAAAAGCAGGAAATGGACCAAATACAGGAGGTGTAAACAAGTTTACCACTGTAGAACGTTGGCGGAGGGAGTATGGAAAGCATTTATAGTTACAACGTTGAGTGACAAGGCGAATTATCATGGTAAATCACCACTGACTGTTGTGTAGTGGGCGGTAATGTTGATATCAGGAAGAAACGTAAAACTGACAAATATAAAAAATATAAGTGCCGCTTTATTCCTTCCATCAAATGATATTCCTTTGTCTTTCAAATACGTTTTCAGCCACCCTAGATTCTGTTTTTTGAAGAAATGATGGTCCGTGTTTCACTCCTTGTTACTTCTAATACTTGCTGTATTCAGTGGCGCTGTAGCTTGTGTGGTAAGACTGAGTGGCCCACAAATTACCCAGAAACTTGTGCGCGCCTGGCTCTGACATCGGAATATCCGCTGGGGTTTCCCCGCTTGGTGAACTTATGCATAGACCATATTGCTTTATAATCACACAGGAACACTCCCTGAGACTTCTAGTTTTTAATTTGTTCACCAGGTGGCGCTGCATTTTAAAAATTTTTTTTGGGTGTGTTATAGCTATTTTCGACTTCTTCTCCAGAACCGTCACTCAGATTAAGCTGAAACATGGTGGATATGTTCCTTGTAGAAGGGTCAAACAAAGTTATTCACTATGTGGGAATTCTAAAAATTCCTGATTTTTAACGACTTTTTATAATTAGGGTACTTATCGGTCACTGCAGCTTTCCTATTGATTACTATGGAAGTCCATGAGAATTCTAATGCTCATTAACATTTTCAACTTGTTCTCCAAAACCGTCATCCAGATTAACTTCAAACTTGGTGCCAATGTACCTTGGGTGGGTTTCTACCAGGTTTGTTCAAATTGTCATGCTCCAGTTACTTTTGGATTTTTAATGATTTTTTGGATCTAATGATATTCAACGATTTTTTCAATTCGGCTACTTTTCGGGAAATGCACCTTTCCTATTGATTACTATGTTAGTCAATGGGCATTTTAATGCCAATTTACATTTTCGACTTGTTCTCCAAAACCGTCATCCAGATTTACTTCAAACTTGGTGGGGATGTACCTTAGGTGAGTGTCTATCAGGTTTGTTCCAATGGTCATGTTCCAATGAATTTTGGATGTTTTTATGATTTTTTTTTTCAAAAATCTTTTCAAACGCTTTAATAGGAAAGTTTAACATGGGAATTTGTTGTAATGGTTATAACGTAAATAATTTTGGCCAGATTTACTTTCAACTTGGTGGGGATGTGCCTTGGGTTGATCTCTACCAAGTTTGTTCAAACGGTCACGCTCTATCGATTTTTGGATTTTTTATGATTTTGTTTGTTCTTTTTGGGGGCAAACCTTAAAAACTCTTCTCCTCTAAAACGGCTCACTCAATTGCTTTGATATCGTACAGAGACACTCCCGGGGACACCTAGTTCCTAATTTGTTCACCAGGTGGGGCAGGAATTTGTTATGATTTTTTAAATGAATATTTTGTATGGTTTTGCTATTTTGCACTTGTTCTCAGAACCTTCACTCAGATTTAGCTGAAACTGTGATGGATATGTTCTTGTGGAAGGGACAAACAAAGTTCTTTACTAGGTGGCACTGCTCCGGATTCCTGATTTTTAGGGATTTTCAATTCGGGTACTTATCGGTCAATGCAGCTTTCCTATTGGTTACTATGTAAGTCAATGGGTATTCTAATGCTAATTCACAGGACCACTGACACGAAAGTTACTGTTTACTTGGTAACTTGAGATCTGTTTTGAGTTAGTACTGTAATGCTGCACCTGTTAATGTTTCATATGAAGGTCATGCTTAGACAGTACATGAATGACTTTGACCTCATTTCTGGGGTCACAGTGCAACTTACATGAATTTTACTCTTCACTATAACTTGAGAACTATTTGAATCTTCATGTTGCACCTGTTTGTGTTCTTCTATAAAGGTCTGGCTTACTCAGAACATGGGTGACCTTGATCCTTTCCTAAGCTTACAGAGCTGCAAGTGTGATGAAAGTCTAGGTCAGCTGAGCATGGGCTGTCCACACAGCCCTTTTGTTATGTCTATTTTCAAAATTAGTTATCACATCTCTTGCTCCTCATATTAACAAGACCTCAACAAATATAGAATAAATAACTATGACAAGGACTGTTTCAAAATTCACATTCAAGTGAATGCTCCCCAGCCCCACTGGCTGATAGCGATCAGAATCACATGGCAGGTCTGATTAGTTGAAAGGAAAGAAGCTGAGTGAATTTGAAAAAGAGTCTGGGTTATACTGTCTCTGAAATCTTCTGAAAAATTTCCAATCTCGAATTCAAGGTGCACGTGTAAGAACTCCCCATGCATCTCTGTGCTGATAATTCTGGTTTGTATGGCTCTACATTGTGTCGCCCGGGAGTGACGTTTATCATGTAATTGTGTTTGAAATGAACAGAATTTTCAAAATGGATCCATCATTGGAATTATTATCCACCAAAACAATAATGAGTCCATGTGAATTATCACCGATATATATAATCCTAATTGTTCAGATGTTGAATCACGTGAAACGATATGGCTGTACAAAATGCCAAATCTGAATCGATAGTTATGGGGTTTGGATACTAGAGCTCAAGCATATCAAATGCACAGCACGTGCTCTACTTGTACTTTGTATGCTTTTAACCACCTTTGTGTCAATATAATGCAATGGGACATCCCACAGAAAATAGATGAAATGCTGGGGATGACGTCACACATTACTACCAAGTAAACTTGCTGCTAATAGAATCACAGTTTTATTATTCTATACAGCAACAATTTAACTTGGCAAAAGAGTGGAGCACCATGGGGTTCCGTCTTTTTAACCACATTTGCGTTTTGAATTTTCTAGGACCCAGTAGTAGGATAAGACAGTTACACATCAATATCGTAGTCAAAAAAAGTTGAAAATGGTCCTAAACCTTGACACGTCCATCAACATGAACATCCCAGATGTAACTGCAAGATTTGAATATCCATGAAGTAATACATTAGTCATTGAAAAATCTAAAGATGATAAGAAATTACATTGACAACATAAACTTATTGACTGTCAAGAAAAGTGGAAGTGGACAACAGTTCTCCATAATTCTAGAGAAACAGCATCAAAACTCAGAGTAAACAAGAAACATCTATGATCAAAACACGTCAGTCTTCAGGGAAGGAGGGCATTCAGTTCAAAATAGAAAAACTAACGTTTTTATGATATTTTTATATCAGTTATTGAATATGAAATGTGGTATGATGGAAACATCTCTATTCTGATTTGTGGCAGGTATTAACAGAACTTAGAAGTAGTTTAAATCGATTAATGCTAGCAGCTCTTATCTGAAAAAAATATATTGCCTCATGCATGCATTGTATGAATATCAGGTACAATTGTTACCTTTATATATTTACTATATAATTTAAATAGCATCTCAAATCCAGCTGGATAATTTGTACATTGATGTTATGTTCTGGCTTTGAAAAATTGTTTAACTTTAGTCCTTCTTTTTTTCTGAGCTGTAGTTCGATGACCAACAATTCTGAGATGGCATTTTCCACCAGTTTCTCCAACAAAGTGAAGGTGACACTTTTGGCATGATAGTTAGTAAATCACACATTTATAGTTTTAAATCATAATATATATATATGAGATCTGGCTAAATACATAGTATTCTGTGTGGAGAAAGATAAGGAAAAATTTCGATCAAGCTTTTAAAATTGGGCAGTTCGGCTTTCAGCGTCTTCCTCGAGTTTGAATTGCTGTTTTTCGTCTGTTTGATTTCAGACATGCTGCAGTTATGAACATGAACAGTAGTTTGCTTGCGACTGCACTTGTATGTTAATGTTGATCTCTCATAATGTTCACTCGCTCTAAAGGAGCTGTGCATGTTGGTACTATGTTATTGTCAGTATTTGGTGTATCAGTGTCGTTCGAAAGTTTAGCTTATCCCGCTCCCTGGGTCAGTGTCCTTTAAAGAAGGCAGCCCACAACTATGTTTCTGTAAGTACTGATATTTAAAAGATAATTTATACCTCAAATTTTAATATGAGGTTTGGGATCAATGCCCACCTAAAGAAAAAAAGAGTTTTCCAAATAGTAGTATGAGATAATTACACCACAATGTTACTCATTCAAAATCAAAAGATAAGATGTCATATTGAAAACATATAGACACGGCTGTTATGAAAAAATAACAAGAGCTCCCATATATAAAGCTTAACATAGAAAAGCCAGAAAGTTATTTTCTTCTCAGTACTGTAACGTCAATGATGCCAATGGAGAGTTATCAAGTGAATCATGGTGGAGAGTTATCAAGTGAATCATGATTGTATGACATTGCAAGGTCAAAATTCAGCCATGAAACCTTTTAATTCAAAACCTGTGGTCACCATTCAGCATTTGCTTTGTGCGTGTCACACATATGTCTAAGTGAATTATGCTTTTGAATGAATAGGATTAACACTCTTAAAACAGGTATAACTATATTGCACATAAAATACCGTGTTGGAAGGAAGATGGTCAAAATATATTGCTCTCAAAAGCTACAGCTGTTGGGTAATTTTGAAAGCATGGCAGTCAAAACGTAAACGCAATCGACTGCATGTCTTCATTGTGCCACCCAGAAATTCAGCAAGATATACATAATGGTTGACCTGTTTGTTATGCAGCTATTTGATCATATTTCAATTGCATGGGAATAACACAGTGCTGATTTATTTTTATATGGGTAAGATTACTCTTCATCACTCTGAGTAGATGTTTTCATACATGGTTCGTATCATGTGTGCAGCAACATGTATAAAAATACACAGTCTATTCACTCTGCATCGTCAAGGCCATGGATTTAGAAGTACTGTCAGCACCGCGCCTGGGTGTAGCGACTGACTGATGAATCACAGCGTCGTGGTACGTACATATTACAGAATGTCACAGTCACCTGCAAACCATTCCAATATTTCTTATGGATAATGTGCATGGGGTAACGATTTATAATGGAAAACACCTGCTTTGTACGTCTAGTCTTGCACAATGAAAATTTAATACATTCTCCTTTTTTCCAGTGTTTTAGGCCAATCATAAGCAGAAATGTCAAACTGTTCATATACATGTAAGCTTGCTGGTACAAAGGGATGCATGTTCATCTGTGCTTGTGTCAGCTTACCTTATCACTTTAAAATACCCCCAAGCAGCAGTTGCACTGCAAATTGTCAGTGCTACTAAGAGCTTCACACTGCGTGGCAGAGTTCTTCAGAAAAAGAAAACAAGTTACATTTAACAACTTGATATGACTTAATGTCTCAGTAACGTTACCCAAATTGACTCAAGACAGTCATCACTTGGAAAATAATGAAGGCTGGATCAGGTTCACCATGTTTTATTGCAGACAATCAGTATGGAGGTGGCCCTTTCAAGCTGTAGTCATCAGTATGTCAGAAACATAAACAAACCGATGCATAGTTTCCTTTTGTTTGCATATTAAATCTCCTTGCGTAATTGGAGCGAATAGACTGCAAACCTGGCAATGCCTTTGTAGCACTTGTGTTTCGTTCCCAAAAGGTCTCAACAGATCCTGAAATGTGCAATGGTGGCAGCACCAAGGGAGCAGGGTGCAAAACGGACCAGGGTAAAATAACTTGGCTTGCACTGCTTGTTGGCATTGATAATCATTTGTTGGTACAGCAACACATATGCCCATGGTAAGTATAGCATAATCATATGACGTGTGTAAATTACTTCCTTGGCACCTTAGTAACACACACACACACACACACACACACACACACACACACACAAACACAAACCGTTCAAGTTGATGATTGCAGGTGAGATTGTGGACAGAAATCACAAGTAAAACGAAAATAGATAAGGAAATACAAAACATATCTTAGCTTTTAGATTGTGTAACATACAACGTAACTTTAGAAGCTTGGGTTATCTTGTCGTCAGTGGGCTTGCTTTTTCACGTATATGTTGATGTGTACATATAGCATTTGTGTGTACATTTGTTATTTAAATAATAATTTCGATAATTTTAGTTTTAATGCCTTTCTCGAGACCTACGACCATGTGGCTTTGATGGAAAGGCACGTGCAAATGGACAATACTTCAAACAAAGCAAATGGTGCAAGCTCAAACAAAGCTGTACGGGCTATTGGAAGGTAAAAAGTGTCTGATATTCGCTGTTGCTGAATTATTTGTTATTGTGCTACTTTGGTGGCACAGAGTTAACTCATGTCAAATTGTGTTTCTACTTTTACGTTCCTCCTTCAACTTAGTGTCATTGCAAAGTTCAGAGAAAACATAGTCAGTAAAATTGTAGTCATCTCGAGAAAGCATGCGTCTGGCCAACAGCTGTGCTTGACATAAGTTGGGTATTTTGTTTGTTTTGTTTTGTTTTGTGCTGTGTTTCATGTTACATTTATATGTCTGATCATTATTTACTCTGGCTATGTAAAAAGAAATGTTATGAGAGATGATCAATAGATATGAGCGTTTTCTACACTTATGGTATTTTATAATAGTCTTTCAACTTGTAATTATATATAAATGCTATTTTCTAGATTGGTTTAATTTCCTTGCTTATCTACACAAATATGGTGCATATATAGCATCCCAGTGCCTTTAAGGAAGACTGCAAAATCCCCAATAAAAAGGCAAGGTGTTTAGCGTTTATAATATTATTACATATGTTATTTGTCAAGAAGAACTCTACAATCTTTTAGGGTCCTTTTATGTTTTTTTTAATTCCTTAAAATACAAAAAACGCTGGATCTAGAGATATGAGGTTTTTGCTTATTCTAACGAACCTTGCCGAATTTGATGTGAAGCTATTTGAAAGTTCGTTCACCTATGAGTTTTGGGGATAAAAGCAACATAATTTGCAAACATTTTTCAGCTATAATCAACAAACACAATGTCTATGATGATGGCAGACACAGAAATGTAATATGTCTGTGCGGACATTGCTCATGGAGAACAGGCCTGGTTCCAAGCCCAGAGCATCTAAATTGTATAAGAAACAAACAAGTAAGCGCCACATGGATACAAGTAGGAATTAAAATCTCATTATTTAGTATTGCCACATATGTAACTTTTTGAAGCAATTATCATCAAATGGATATATGTGTTCCAAAGTATTATACAACTACCGCAATGTTAAAGGAAATTATATTCGATTCCAGAGTCGGATAGGAAGTTGGACGAAACATGATCTATGCAGCGGAGGTTGTCACCATTATGCATCATTGCAGTGAAAAGCGCCATCATGTGCAAGGCTTTTGAAGATGCTCTCGTCTACAAAAGGTGCGAGAAAGAGCAGAGGTCAAGTGATAACTGTAAACAAGCGTGAGATAGGTGTGTATATATTTTGATGTTAAAAAATCAAGTTAATAAGCTTTATTAACACACTTCTTTTTGCCATATACTAAACCTTTAATTTTTAGTTGACTTGTTAGGTAATGAGCTTGAATAACTATCTCGCTAACTCAAGGCTCATTAATGTAATGACTAAACACAAATTACAGCTCCATTTCTGAAAGTTTCAAATTTTATAGGCCGATATATGAGGCAGGGCATAATTGTTAGAATTCCCGCATGGTAGGTTCAACATATTGTTATACAATAGGTTACTAGAAATCATTCTAACAAATTCATGCAAGACAGAAAAATCCGTATACATGGGTATCGTCCAAATATAAATCTTTCAGGGATAAATACTTGGAAACATTCAAGCACTTTATGGAATGAATACATTATATTTGCTTGTTCGTTTGTTTGTTCGTTAGTTCATTCATTCATACATTGCTTCATATATTTATTTATATATTTATTTATTTTGTGTTAGGTTTCTGGTTCTATGTCCACAATACTGAAAACTTTCGTTTCAAAATACCATGCCATATATTGCAGATTTAAGCCACTCTATTAAAGATTTGATTTGTTTTGTATTTAGGATGTATAATGCAAAGGTAATGCTTCCATTTAAAATTATGACAATAATTATTATCAGTAAAAGGAAACTTGATACAGTATAATACCTAGCCATAATACTGTTGAAGATAATATATGGGAACATATAAGTCAATAATGCAATGATAGACAGGATAAGCTTCACGTGAACTTTAAATGTTTTGGTGGTTTTCTTTAATTTCTGATTCGAAATTATAAGGGTAGCAATACATGACAGATATCCAACAAGTATTACCACAGTGCATACTACTAAGAAAATTACTAGTGGCCACGTAATGTTTCTCGTGCTTAGATCCATATTAAGCCAGGCTATGCCATACTCGTTAGGTAATGCATACAAGGCCCCTTTATAAAGGTTCCTTGTTATCAGAAAAGACATGGCAAAAACAAATACGTGGCCAACAAGGAGAATACCAGAGGCAGCTTTAATTGTCAAGCGTGGCACCTTGAATATCAGAACCACTGCAATAAAACGATCTATTGCCATAACGCAAATGTTCAACAAAGAACCATGGTACGATAGACAGGATATGAATGAACATATCTCACTCCATAAACTGTTTCTCCACATTAGCTGATGAAGGAAATACTGGTTTCCAAATAAATGGTCTCCAACAAGAGTCACAAACACAAAACCAAACAAGAGCTGATTAAATGCAGACAAATTTACATAAAGTATGCTGAGCAAAGTTGAGAATGTACTAGTCACATGTACATAAAATGCGGCAATATTGGCTATAGAAAAAGTTACTGATGCAATCCAAATGCTATATCGTAAGAAACTATAGGCTATAAGTCGCTGGCACTGGCTATATATATTATTGCTTGTGATGCATTGAATGGCATTCATGTTCAAACAGCAAACAACATATTGATCTGTCTCAATGACTTGCAAGTGTTCCATGTGTACAAATGTGTGCAGTGCCAAATGTTGTAAATAATTTCCACTTAAGTTTAAAACGTTAAGCATTGTTAAGCCATAAAAGCTGTCTTTCTCCAGCCTTATCATACCATTGTAAGATAGGTCAAGCTTCAATATGGCGTCCAAACCTGCAAATAATCTGCTGTTTAAATTTCTTAACCTCATTTTATTTAACTGCAAAAGCTGTAGAATGGACAAAGTTCTAAACATGTTTGACGCTAGGGATATAACAGGGTTACCTGTAAAAACAGCCTTTATCAGCATATGAGCACCCTGAAATGCGGCAACGTGTAAAAACTTTATTTTGTTGTAACTCAAATCCAAGTCTAGCATGGCGAAGCAACATCTGAAACCAGCTACTGGTACCATATCCAACTCATTTAAACTTAAGTCTATTCTAAAGAGTTTCTTATATGTTCCCTGGAGTTTTAGAAATTTAATACTATTTCGCTTTAAGATTGCTGTCCGCGTTTGGGGAAATATGCCAGGAATTACAGTTAGATTTGCATTTCGACATATTAGAGCATTACCCAAGCATGTACATGGGGTCGCACATTGTGATATCACACATATTTCTTCATCGTCGGATGAACTAATACAATCAATTTTATCATCGCACACTTCATCTTGGTGTATACAAATGTCTTCATATTTACATTTGAAAAATAGTGGACACACTAGTTCCTCACATGCCTCAAATTCATCTTGGCCATTTGGGCAATCCCATATACCATTGCATATAAATCGCATAGGAACACAATATGTGTGGGGGCACTTGTACATGCCTGAACAATTATAAAATAGACAGGGCTCCAAATGCTGACCATTCTTGCAAAATAACATGTTTCCAGATTTATCCTGTTCATACACACATGTCGTCTGTCTGTGGTAGCATGGCCAGTTGGGTTCGTCGGAGCAAGGTAACCAGTTTGGGTCGTCACAAAGGGACGGTTGAAGAAATCCTATCCTAAATGTATTTAAAATATGAAAATCAAAATGTCTTGTAAACATATGTCTCCAATTCGTATCCTTTGTATTTGACACCTGCAGGCAAAACAATTCATCACTTTTGTCATATTGTCCTGGACAATTAGCTACACCATCACAGACCTTTTGAGATGGGATACAACCTCCATTGTTGCACTGGAAATGTATAGACGTACACGAACAAGAAGAATTATGGCAGGTTTTGAAACAATAATGAATCGAAGGCAAGGATCCGTTGAAAAGCTGACAAATATTTCCGCAATTGTCCTCATCTGATACCTGCTGGTGTCTGCAATCAATGTGACCATCACAGACATGATGCACAAGTATACATTCCATATTCATGCATTTGTATTGGCCATATCCACAGTTTTTCACAGATGTATTAAGTGGACGAAAGCAGAGGACTCCTTTAGGTTCTAGATAAGTGGAGTTGAGTGAAGGTAACCACTGATACATGTTTAAACTAAAAAATATTGGAAGGACGTAGCTGGTATGTAACTGTTTGATATACCACACTTCATGATGTTGTTTAATGAGAAGACTCGGGTACAGTATAGCTCTGTTGGTGTCATATGAAGTTCTTTGTGAAATGGAAGTCCACACACTGAAGTGAAGATCAAACCAATTCCATGCATAAATAAGTTCATATATGTCCAAGAATAGCCATTGATTATGTAAAAGGCGATTTTCAATAGATGATTGCATGCGGTTTTGTAAGTATCTAAATTCATCTTCATGAATGACAAATAGGGAGCTAAACATCTTAAGGCATAGTGACTTAGCAACCAAAAATGAAATCGTAAATTTAGTTTGAAAATAAATCCAATAGCATCCATTCGTTGTTACTACCCAGAATTTGGAACACATGTATGTTTTGAAATATGGGTTAGCTTTTCTAACAGGACGATGTAACATTCTCCTCTTCCTATCTCTTTCACAAATAAATGCTGCATTCTTTATCTGAATCTCGCATGATAACATGAACCAGCTAGCCGAGGTATGTGCATCAACAAAAGCCATCGCCCCACATAATGATTTGTTAGTAAGGGGGGATGGCAACTTCATTAGTTTTGAGTGTATTTTCAGTTTTGTTTTCTTGTACGTTCCATTAATAAGAGAAAAAAGTGCAACCTGGTCCAGACTGGCTCTGTCAACAAGCCACTCTGAGTATATAACAGGGTCACCTGTAACCCATGTTGCATGGCCCTAACATAAAAAAAATATTGTGATAAGCGCATCCTCAATTATATTTATGGTTGTTAGGCATTTGTTTGCGAATTTACTCTTTTACTGCAAAAGAAGTGCACTGAAGCCAAGGCCAGTGCACGTAAGGAACAGTAATTAAAAGAAGGAATTTATTTAAAAGTTCAAACATCACATGCTGGATTCCTCTTGTGGTAAATGGTCGGGACCCTTGACTCAATTGCTTTATCTTTATATGTAGGACAGCAATGGTGCTATGTTTATGGGAAATGTAAACAAGCTTCGGGCAGTATGAATTGAAATGCACATTATCCATTAGGTTATAAAAGGCAATCAGCATCAGCAAGCTGAATGGTGCAGAGAAGCATTCAAGTTGCTGAATGTCATGTTTTGCCCATCTTCATTTCACATATCTACCATGAGCACCATGTCAGTAGAACAGTCAAAGGTAACATAATATTTAAAAGCGTTTTCGTACCTTGAGGATTTTATTCAAGCAAGTGAATCCTGCTATATAGAAGCAATGATCTACGATCATTCTTTGTAGCACAATATATCTTTGAAAGAACGTATTGTTTCACTATGTTTTTTTTTCGTTTGTTACATTTAAAACTACCTGTGTGGTCACAAAGTCAAGCAAGTTGTTTAAGTAATGTCTTATTCCAATGTAATGCTAGACTTGAAAGTGCAAACAGCCACAGATTAATGTGGTTTCTAGTGACAATCACAAAAAGCTGACAAAAAACACACACAAAAAACCGAAACAACCCCCCCCCCCCAGTCAAAAGAAACAACCAACCAACCAACCAAACAAACAAGCAAGCAAACACCACCCCCCCCCCCAAATATGCCTCCCTGCAGCAACAAATAGTCGTTTCTGTGTATGGTTAGGTGACTTTGAAATGTGAGTAAAATCTCGTTACGAGATATCTAGGCTCTATGCTACCCGAGAGTAGGAATTTACTCTCTGGATATGCATGTACATCAGCTAAAAATAATCATGAAGTTAAATGTTGTCTGTTGGTACATTATAAACGTACAGATAGATCGATACATACATACATATATATATATATATATATATATATATATATATATATATATATATATATAGAGAGAGAGAGAGAGAGAGAGAGAGAGAGAGAGAGATAGATAGATAGATAGATAGATGGGCAGGCGGGGGCGGGCAGAAAGAGACAGACAGACTGACAGACAGATAGATACATAGATAGATAGATACATGTCCTGACCACACATTCCTCAGATCGTTCGCATGCACATCAAATGTATTGTAGCAACTCTCAAGCAATTGGCTAATGCTCTATGTCCAGTCCAGCAGCCTGTAAATATCAATCAGCAATCTTGTAAGGCCATGGGAACCAGAGTATGACGACTAAATTTTTTGGATGTTAATATCCATGTCCCACACAACACTTTTGCTTACACAAAGAGTTGAGAGATTTCATTGAACGGGTAACAATACTCATGGTATAGACAAAAACCCCTCGCTGGTGGTATTAATAGATCATAGAGAGGATGGATTGTATGTGTGCTTTTCTGTTACCGTCAGAACTACCCATAGTTGTGGCACTGTTGCGGCCATTTCTAAAGGCAAACAGTAAATTGCGTGTGAGTATGTGATTGTTGTCTTATCTTCTGCTGGACTCATGATGGATACCCCTCTCCTTGTAGAAATAACTAGAGATATAATTTCCCATATAACTGAACAAAAACTAGAAATACTAGCATTTGATCATTAGTGAAAAAAAAAGAAACTCCTGGATACTATTTTCTGATAGGCCTGCCAATGCTCAAAGGGTCCTATTGCGTATATGTTTATCAATGCATTCTTTAGCATGTTTAGTAAGAATCAACCCTATTGAGCATGAATAATGCATACTTTTGTGAATATATTTCACAAATACATGTTTACTCTGATAGTTTGGAATCAAAAAAAAAAGTAGAGAGAATGATATGGAATGTTTCTCTCTGCACATAATGGTGTATACTGATAATAGTAAATTAAAGCTTGAAATATACTCCGAACATGATTATTTGGAATTAAACATAGTATGTTACCCCCACGTGAATAGTACAATTCCACTTGTGCCAGCTTATGGTGTCTATGTGTCAAAGTTAATTGCATTTGGTCGGGTGTGCATCTTTGGTTCCCGTCATTTATTTCTATTTCGAAAACTTGTCGAAGAGTGCTATTGGATAATGAAAGTATAGCAGTAATCTTGAGGTTTCTGGGTAAAAATGAAAAAAAAAATTATATATATATTTCATGTATCAACGCTTGTGTGACCCTGATGAATAAGATGCAACATTTAGATCCTCTATTGCAAGGACATTGTATGTGTTCATTGACAAGATCAAAGACTACATTATTTTCTTCAGCTGTAACAGTACTTACGACTCCAATTATTAATAACATTCCAATATTTTCAACAGTTCAAATATTCTGTCTAATGTGGCTGACATGCTTGACATTAATGACTTCCCTGCGTGTATGGTGTTATTAGTCAGAAACGGAATGCATATGGTGACATGATACGTACATATAATATTTTAGTTGCTCATAAAATATAGTTACTTCCTGTAAACATTTTAGAATATGATGAATAATAATGGTACCAGTAAACATGATGGCGTTAATCAAGTGTTGGTCCCTTCATTCCTTGTGTTAATGCTTAAACTCCAAATGCAATTATTGTTTTATATGCTTGTAATTGCAAGGATAAGTGGGAGTAGTGGAAGGTATTAAGGGCCGTTTTTGATTGTATCTTTGTGTTGTAAACGCACATCACAATTTGATCCAGTGTCTCAAATTTAAGCAGTCTTTCTAGGCAGATACATCTAAGGCTTTTCTCTTACATCAACGCTTGTGTGACGCTGATGAATAAGATGCAACATTTAGATCCTTATGCTTTTAGGAATGTTATCATTTCACCTTTGAAAGTGACATCATCTACTTATGGACCTTTTTTCTCCATTGTTCCATTACACTTGTGCTTCTATTGGGACTTGTAACTTTTTGTCAGGCTTATCACCATGCATTTCATTGGGTAACACTGGTAATGATTCACCAATTCCTATCATATATTTCAACTCCGCAAACTGTCGATCTGGCAGAGTGTGGACGACCATTTGTACTTAGCGTACAATATCATCTTCAATGTAAAATGTAATTTGCAACCTGGATGTCCTCCTCAAGGTGTCTCCTAATACCAAAATTTTGCCTGGATCATACGTTCGAGATATGTCATACTTTAGCAATGCAAGCAACATGCTTCTGCTACCTGGGAGAGCTAACACAAGCGTGTTCTTATAATTGACTCCAGGGCAGCCTTGGCCTCTGTGAAAAACCACAAGAAGATTTCCATGGGTGATGGATGGAATTTTTGCATTGCAAACACCACACATAGATATTTCCTTTTTTTAAAATTTTAATTTGACCATTACTCGTTTATCCTGGTGTCATAATTGTGGAAGCGTGTGGAACTGGTATGTTACGTTTGAATTTTACCACATAGAATTTTAGACTTTTATCAACATCTTTGTACTCACAGTTTTTTGTGCAAACCATGACTATGTACTTGATTGGGTATTTATTCCCTGTGTTCATATTTCCATTTGTTACTGCTTTTCTTGAAGGCATCATTGTTTCACCTCGTCATTTCTATACGGGTCAATCTCTGACTGCTAAATTTGTAAGCATATTTTTCAACTATTTTGACCAATTTGATACTACATTTTCTATCTAAAAAAGTTGTCATGGTATTTATTTCAACCTCTCAGCACTAACAACATACATAATAGTTTTTATTTTGCAAGGTCAGTTTCAAGCTCACAAGGTCACTTTTAAGGT
The DNA here is from genome assembly GCA_964020975.1 of Hermodice carunculata. Taxonomy (NCBI): domain Eukaryota; kingdom Metazoa; phylum Annelida; class Polychaeta; order Eunicida; family Amphinomidae; genus Hermodice; species Hermodice carunculata. The sequence goes on from OZ026627.1 coordinate 51,142,173, forward strand.
CAAAGGTCATAACATTTGGCAGCTGTCTTAGAATTTAATAACTAAAACACACACAACAAGAGGTATATCTGCTACTGCCATTTATTCCATCTAACAGGTGATCCAGTTTCGTGCCTTTGAATCAATTATATTAATATTTATAGCAAATACAATAAATAAAGGTTAAAAATATTATATAATTGTTTTTGCTTGTGTTTCATAACACTCTAAGCCACCTTTTAAGTTTATACAGGCAAGCTAAGGTTACAAATCCTTTGCTCTCATACGAACCAACAGATCACATCAGAAAATGTTTAAAAAAAAAACATTTCAAATCTTACAAAAACTACTAACCTATATCATGCACTTTTTAGCAACGTCAGTTTCAGGGTCAGAAGTCAGAAATTTTAAAACTCAAATGTCATATAATTTGGCAGCCATCTTGGACTTTGACCTGTGGCCGATTTGACTATAGTGGCGTCCCGTGGTGAATGAGTTAAGGGATGATAAAGGTTTATCTGACTGCTTAAATCCAAAATGAGCGCTATATTGGTCCCGCATTTGAATAAGTAGTTATTTTTCTTATTCAGCTTAAGTGAATCTTATTATGGCCTTTGGCATTTCTTTGGATAGTGTTCAGAGCCACACCTACCACATTAATAGTCTGATCCTTTGTTGTCACTGCAGCCATCATGTTTCTGCACTTTTTGGTTAACTCTGCCGAAGCATGTCCTACCACAACTTGTTGGTATGCCTTTTTATCCCATTACTGACAGTTTGGGATTTTGACCTCATGTCACTGACAAAAAGGAATGCCCTTATCTTTAACGTGTATCACCTTGACCTTGGATTTCAACTTTGCTGACCCATATATATATATATATATATATGCTGCTTTTACCAACAGCAAGTCTTTGGCTCTTTCGTTCAGGTGTATTTCACAAAAAGTGTGTCTGGAATTAAAGGAACAATTAGTGATAAGGTGAAAATTTGGTACTGCTACCAAATGGGGCTGTTGTTTTGGTAACAGGCTGACTTACGCAGGTTTTTTTCTCTCGACCTTGTCGTTTACACTGACCATGGTCTAGGCAGCTGCCCCTTGGGTTTTCTGTTTCTGCCAGATAGTTGATACAGTATAAGGAGGGAAGGGGGGGAGCAACAACAAATCAAGCACAACCAGAAAGCACATTAATCAACCAAAATTTACGGGTGCAATGTGTACAGGAGAAAATAGGATAGAGTTTGCCATTAACCATAAACGTTTCATAAAAATATCAATACTCTGGGTCAAAAATATAATTTCACATAAGGAAATGTTTAGTATGTTAGAGTATACATACATTATGAAACATTCATGTCCTCTGTTTTTTTATGGAATGAAAGGTTGAAAGTCAGTTTTTGCAATGTAGCATGATGACAGTTTTATTTTCATATAATTTAACTTCTTATGTTCAAAAGCCCCAGTTTTTTGCATCTGACCCACACTATAAATTGATAAAAGCTGTTTAAACTTTGGAAATCGACATTTTGCATAACACTGGTCTACATAGATCTATTTCTTATGTCCAAACACCCCCGGGATTCTGCTTCTGTTTCACATAGTAATTGACAAACGGCTGTTTCAATTTTTGCAAACCCACTCTTTTCACGTCATTATACAAATTACACAAAGGCAAAAAGAATAAAATAACAACAGGACTGTGGCAGTACTGTGCTCAGCCGACATTGCATGCACAGACTGAAGTGGTCATGTGAACTATGCTAGCAAGGTGATCTAATACAGAAAAATCGCGGCACCAATTTAGTAAATTAAGGTCTTTTTGAAGCAGTTGGCTGGGCGAGTCCTGAGATGAATTTTTTAACATTTTGACACAAAATCAACAGCAAAATTCTATACAAATCCAAAATTCACTGCACAGCAGTCGACAATTCCTAATGTCGATTCAATGATTCAGCATGTTTCAACATTGTTGCATGCTGTAACCTTTGTTTATTTTGCTGAAGAAATCAATGAACAAGGAAAATCTATTCATTGTCATGCAGAAATTTATATCAGTAATTGACTTTGATAACAGATGCAATGGCAGGATGAAGGTAGTGTCTACCTATCTGATACTGGCCGTTCAATCTTCTTTCCAAGATTTTTAAGTGAAAGTTCACAGTAACTTCTTCCATTTTTAGGTCTGAGAGTCAAAGTTACTGGTATCGGTATAGCCACCACTCCAACCCTGATGATTCATCTGTGCCTTGACCACTGCCAACATTAGTACTTGCACTTTGAGTCTGGTACAGGTTGAACCTCTTCTATGACCTGAATCTGAAAAAAATATACAAAATTTACTTTTTACTGCTAATGAAAATTGAGCGCTGTTCATGTATCAGCATGTCTACCCATATCAGTGTTAAGCAATATTTCAACTTAGACATGTGGTTACTTTGATCAGGCCTATAGTAGTTAAGCCCATCTGTCAGTCATTTTCTCCTCATTCATGTACATTAAGATTTTATAAATTTTCCATTTAATAATGTTCCCTTGTGTATTATGTCTCTGGTACAGCCATGCATAGCACATTTCATTTTAACTTATAAAAATCATGTAACTAATATTATTGACAAGACTAGACATCCGAAGCACCCACCTGCCCCGAAAAAAAAAAAAACAAAAAAAACAAAAACCCCAAAACAAAGTAAAAACTTGAAAAAAAAAGGAAAAAGAAAACCGAGTTCCCTTAGACAAACCACTTATGACATCTCCCCCCATACCTCAGACCACCAACTGCCAGGACTGTTCCCAAACTAAACTAAACAATACATGATCACAAAGTTTTTCAATTTGCAGTTCCATGCTGATGATGCAAGAAATAACCATTCATTTTGCCATTAGCAGGGAAAACTTTCAGTTTTAACTGGTATCTCCAATGGCAAATCATATGCAGATGTTTTCTCATCAGTCAACCAAACCAATTATATGCAAATGTAGTAAGAAATCCTACCTGCAAGACTTATATTTTACAAGTTCTGCCAGACATCAGTCAACAAGTCCAAAATGTCATAATGTCTACACTACCTTTTGAGCTTTGGTCATTTTGATTTTGGAAGGGGGTCAATCATTTTCAACTAGTTTGCCAAAATAACATTATGATTCACTGTCTCAGTTCCAGTGGTGGTGTATTGTAACTGTTATTTGTGAAATTTTGTAAGTTTTTCAGCCTTAGGTCAAGGTTACGGGTTACTTAACCTCATGGTTACTATGTCCAATGAAGTGCTATGCTGTCACCCACTATGGAAAACAGGTGTTTTTTTTCATAACTGCGACAACATATACCAACAGCAAATATGAATACATGCATTTGTTTGATATCACTAATCTTTAACAGCAGATGGCAGCAAAGGGCAATGCAAAACTTACAGATTTGACACCCCTCCTCCAACATCATGAGCTACAGTTATTGGTCTCCAAGTGCCAAAAGCATTGTTGTTCTGCACACATTATGGCAAGGCTGAACTCAGGGCTAACTACATATTACTAAGTGCATGAATTTTATTAAAGTTTGGTACAGGCCCATTAAGTACAATGACACATTTTGCCTCTAAACTTGGTACCATACTATCGGCGCTAAGTGACCTTGAGTCACAACTCTTGATCGTGGGCTTCGGTGCCTACAGTGCATGCAGAAAAAGTGAAACCACACTCTCCTGGTCTGACAAGGATTCAACATTCCATTTACATGTATGTGTTTGTCCTGAACAAAAGAGTTTGTATTGCCACTGCACAGCAGCTGTTGTGAAAAAAATTAGCAGAGACCTTGAATCAAAACAGTGAAAATACTTTTCAGCAACTGTTTGAGGGTCCAGAGTGAGCAATTTGGTTTTGACCATGTTGTTGTAGTCCATGTACTGAAATCAGGTCAGCTGTTTAGACACACATATGCCAAACACAATCTAGTGAATATTGTGGAAATGGCAAACAAATTCACAGATAAATGATATCAAACATTTAAACCTGCTATTAGATCCCATCCCATCATAAAATGATCAGTACAACAGTTGTTTTTTAACTCCTTATTCTCACTTTTTCTGTAAATGATCGAAGCAGTCTGTGCATCTAGCATCTGTTTTGCCCAAGGCTGTTCATATTCAATGTCAAAGCATGGATGTAAAAGTTGAAAAATAATCTTGTTCATAAAATAAGGGGTTAACAGACAAGAGAAACAATAAAAATTTATAAAAAATGAAACAATGAAGCACCACCTTTTGAACAAAATAACAACCAAATGTCTCTAGGAGTGCCCCTGTGTAATTTTGAAGCAATTGGGTGAGTGGATCGGGAGAAGAAGATTGATTTTTTTTCAGATTTGGCTCCTAAAAGAACAGGAATATTAATAAAAATACTACGTTCACTGTAGCATGATCATTCTAGAAATACTTGTTGGAGATCCACTAGAGGAACATTGCCACTAATTTTTAAGTGAGTCTGGCTGATGTATTTTAGAGAAGAAGAAAATAGCAAAGACACACCACAATTCATAAAAAATTGCAGCACCACTTTGTGAGCGAATTATTGTCTAGACGTTCCCAGAAATGACCCCATGCAATTTTGAAGCAATTGGGCAATTATTTTTGGATTTTTTTTTACATTTAAAATTTTTTAAAAAAAATATATCCAAAAATAATGGAGCCTGGCCATTTGAAACCTGCCTATTGGCCTGACACTATTTGTTTATTTATTTGTTTATTTTGTTTTATTTAATAAATTGTTTGATAATAATAATAATGATAATAATAATAATAATAATAATAATAATAATAATAATAATAATAACTATTATTATTATTATTATTATTATTATTTATTATTATTATTATTATTATTATTATTATTATTATTATTATTATTATTATTATTATTATTATTATTATTATTATTATTATTATTATTATTGATTCTTAGAATAAGCACCAGGGAGTCATTATGCAGGCCTACCTCTTTAGAAGCAAAAGTCTATAGTAAAATAAGTGTTCAGCCTTTTCTTATTCCATACTTTTGTAGTAATTACATGTAGAGCACATGCGCCTCCAATTTAACTCAGTAGGCCCACAGCTTGGCCAATTGCTCAATCAAATTTTTCTTTAAAATGTATTTTTTGGTTATGTATAGCTTAGATATATAGTGAGGTTGATTTATATTTTGAACTAATAATTTGGTAGTGCCAGCCATTTTAGTCTATTGTCAATACCTCTTGGTAGAACATGAGTTAACTATCTGCATGTGGACGGGTAAGAATTCAACAAACTTACTGACGGCCAATAAACATCTGTGGAAACACTCGGCAAAAAGCATCCCTCGGAATCAGGCTGGCGCATATATTACGCATAAAATATAGGGAACCTACCATTGTCCACAAGGTACCTCCTAATTTCTATTGCCATGCACATTTTCAGGTTGCCTTTTTTCAAAATGAGCAAGGAAAAAACGACACTTTGGTGGACAGTTTGATACTCGATGTTCCCACTAGGCCTACAACACTGCTCAGATGAAGAACATTGTACACCTATCATACCGGACAAAGCAACAAACAATTAACCAACAACTTACTTTTGTGGAACTCATCCCCCTAACCACATAACCACGGGCATTCGTTTCATTGTCACCCTGGATCCATTAGGAAATTTAGATGGGATTGATTTTAATTCGTGTTGACAAAATTGCCAGTGTTGGCGTTTTATGTTTGCCTTGCATCAACTTCCTCTGCTGCTCATGGTGTAGAGTTTGCTGACCACGTGCAAGTGGGTTGCATGATAGGATTACTTCTAGATTAATCCAACCAGCTTGCAAATGTTAGAAAGAACTTGACGGATTTGTGATTTTTTTTATTACTTTAAAACAGCAACTACAAATGGCAGACAATTATAATACTGCCCACGGGCCTGCACAGGTTTTCGCCATCTCCTGCCAAGTAACCCATGTAAAATTAACCCGTTGTTGTGTTATTGTTTAATTGTGGGATAGTTATGAAAATGAATGGAACTCACAGAAGCTGATGCACCACCATTGGCCGCCATAACACATCGCAAAATCATTTGAAACTTTAAAGAAGGACAATACAATAACAAATGAAACTCAAGATAAATTAGTGAAGCAAACTAAACCGGAAGTTGTTTCACACAGTGCATCTTATGTTACACCATTTCCGACTTCACTCTGGGGCCCAACATTGCTTTTTGTTTTGTTTTATTTTTCACAGACGAGGACGTTGAAAGATATGCAGGGCTATATATGAGCATTTTCATGCATATAGTGCTGGAAAACCATCAGCTACATTCCCTTTATATGTGGAGAGCATGTACCGTGGGTAGGTTGATTTCTACCAAATTCCTTCAAATGCTAATGCTTTAGTGATTTGGGGCTTCTATGAAAATCTTTAGAAATCATCTCCAAAGCCGCATGGCTAATGGCAATTAGATTGCATTTGTACATTCATGGACTGCTAGATGTTTTTGTAGGTAGTACTGCAATTTTTGTCTTTTTTTTAAAATTTTGTACGATTGTGTTATTTTTGACTTGTTGCCCAAAACTGTCACTCACATGGTGCTGCATCATAGTAGAAATATACTTTGTGGAAAGGAAAAAAGTTTCTTGTAAGTGGTTGTTGCCATGGATCGCTCATTTTTCAATTCTATTACTGTACATATTCTTGTTGATTACAAGGTACGTCATTGGGAATTGCAAGAGTAATTCCCATTTTCGACTTCTGTTTAACTGTCAGCCACATTCACTTATAAACTTGGACGGGCAAAACCTTTGGTGGGTCGCCACAAAGTGCGTTCAAATTGTACCTGTGTGGTGATTTTCCGGATTTTGTGATTTGTTTGTTTGTTTTTCTATTTTTTTTTTCAAACATCTTGCTTTATTTATGGAAACAGGACAAGGACACTTCTGGGTTCCTCTATACCAGGTTGGAACTAAGGGTCAGCCGTGGACTGTTCACACGCCTTGTCAAAATATACCAACATGCAAGAGGAAGCCATGTGAGGGAAACCAGTTTTTTATTTAGCAGATGTTTTTAACACTTGAATTGGTTTAAATCAAAGGCAAACTATGCAAAGTTGATCATTAGCACATGCCCTCCCCCCAAATCTAAACCTTTGATTTACAAATATATATTAAAAAACATAAAAAGAATATAAATAAATAAATAAAAAAAAACAAAAGTAGGCTTACGTTTCAAGTTCGGGTATCGTCATCGTGTTTTGGATTTTTTTTTTTACGAATATTGCATGAAAGTATCTGCATATATATAGTTGCATCCATTTATTGACAATTATAGTTATCTAGTTTTTTAAACGTTTTGTGATTTTTTTTTAAAAAAGTCACGTTATTAAAAAAATCATGAGGCTGCTAATTTTCATTGAGTTGGCCAACAGTGTACAGGATCCACCATAACTTATCAGCTTCTTGTACTTGTCGGTCAAGATATGGGCGGCAGTGGAGGCCAAAATAAATATATTGTACATACTAATGCATGAAGGACATCTCAAGGTAAAGGTAAATTTAGTCCTGTGTCACAGTTTTTGCAGATAATTCACTGCACACGAGAATTATTGCATAATTTGCCTTCTTCACAGTTTATCATTTTCCGTGAGTCTGCAACATTAAATACGTTAGCTAAGTAAAAAGCCCTAAACCTAAACTGTTTGGCCCTCAGCCTGCCGTGTACTGTGTTGTATATTTTTTTGCTTGTTTTTTTCTTTTCAGTTTTATATATGTCACCGGATGTTTCCTCATAGAGTTTAAACTGATCGTCTGCTTCCCACCTATGATTACTTTTGTGTGACGGCCAACATTCGATTATTGAGTGGGAATATCACACATGTATTCTTCCAACATGCACTTAGTCTCAAATGTAAGAGGAAGTGCAGAAATTTTGCGACCTAGTTTGTTCCAATTATGATGTTTATATGTATGTATGTATGTATGTATGTATGTATGTATGTATGTATGTATGTATGTATGTATCCATACATTTCCATCCAACACTGCGAAAGAAATAATCCAGATCATTGGAGACTGATCAAAAGAATGCAGAAAAGAGAAAAATTCAAAACATGTACGCACTGGTAAGGCTGCGTAGAATTATGCCAGTTCGATTTTCATATGAGCATGAAGCATGTATTCTTCCCTTCGCCAATATGGTACCTAAGTCTTAGATTACACACATATTTTGCACTTTCATTTATGAATTTAGAAATTACGTCTTACATGTCCCTCACCCAATCCTGGTTCTCCTTTACCACTCCATACCCATTAACAATGTAGAAAAACGGAGACCATGCCGTAGCATTAAACGATTCCATACAGCAAATGTACACAACTTCTTCAGCTTGACATATCAGGATCATACTTATCCTAGTTATACCGTTAACATGATAAAAAGGAGCTTTGTTCGCATTACCCCACAGAAAAGCAACTCTGTGGAAAACAAACGAGGCTTAGCTACAACATACTTATTGCATTCACGCAACACATGCTTTCCCAAATACCAAACTCTTTTATATGCTGGTTCTTCCAAAACTGGGAAACTAGCTATATGTTTGTGCACAGCATACAGTCCTCTTTATCAGTGGCAAACAGTTAAATAATGACCCATCTAATAAGTAACTGAAGTACTGGATGTTATTTATTTCTTTATATATTTATTTCTTTATCTATCTATCTATCTATCTATCTATCTATCTATCTATCTATCTATCTATCTATCTATCTATCTATCTATCTATCTATCTATCTATCTATCTATCTATCTATCTATCTATCTATCTATCTATCTATCTATCTATCTATCTATCTATCTATCTATCTATCTATCTATCTATCTATCTATCTATCTATCCATCCATCGATTCATTCATTTATTTATTTATTTATCTATCTATATCTATCTATCTATCTATCTATCTATCTATCTATCTATCTATCTATCATATAGGTATAATGGGCATCCTTCAGCGTTTATTCAGGACAACACGTAAAAGAGAAAAGATAAAGGCTGAGTCCCCCATTATATCAGGGTCAGTTTTTATAATGGTCTACACACAAATTCCAGTCAAACAATTCTGGTAGCGAGAGAGTTATCCGCAATGTACCAGTTACAGATAGATTTACACAAGCATTTTCATAAATTCATCGGAACGTCTGGTTATTTCGAGGCAAATTGGTTGTTTATGTTTTTTCTATCTACCGCATGCACTGAGTAAATCTTTGGCACAAAACATGTGTACTAAATAGTTCTATTTCATGAAACACCAGCTACCTGTGTTTTGCACGTGCCTCACATCTTAATCTCCACCCTGTTAGAAGTGTTCCTATTATCGGAATAATGAACAAGAAATATCAAATAAAAATTAAAAACACACGTGAACGACTGCCAAAATATTATACAGAATGATTCACAAGAAACGCCTTTTTTACCTACCTTTCAACATGTGAGATTTCGCAATTGTACATAAAACATGCTGAACGTGCTTTGCATTACGTGCTTATTTCTTAATTACAAACTGTCGGCCGTGGATATAACTGCCTAAGTCAGAAGCTTACACAGAAATGATGGATACTATTTTTATGTAACACAGCACAAAAATACATGATCAATGTCACACCAAATCATCGTCCTGCAAACAATAATATACCCGTTTTACAGCACTATCGACAATGGCAACTGATCCGTAATAGGTATACTGACAATAAGTACAAACCTTAAGGTATACGACAATTTACATCTGGGCCCTTTTGGGCGACTTGAGCGGGAACGTTTAAGTCACCTACTTCCTCGGCGCACTTTGGATGCAATGCAATGAAACTGTGCTCAGTGTATAAATGGGCAACAGGAGATTTAGTATTTATCATAACCTGGTGAGTTTTCCGGGTGTATCCTGTATTTGCATTATGTTGCACACTTTATTTCACTTTTACCTGCAACACCTGTCCATTCCCAGTATAATGCGACAAATGCAATGAAATACTTAAAGGTCAACATTATATATGTTAGAAAAGCGGTAAAAACCTATGCTAAAACTGCAATGAGCTTACAGTTCCGGTATCATTTCTTCTTTTCTCATTACTTCATTATTAATATTATTAGTATTATCATCATCATCATCATCATTGGTTCAACCAGCTAAATCTGGTTACAAGCAATATGAACCAGATACAATGACTAGAGCTGTACACGTAGTAAAGAAAGGGGTTTTCATTTATCCATGAAACTCCAGACCAGACATTAAAAAACAGAATCAAGCATGACATGTGTCAAACACTAGCTCATGTTTTGTATTTTTCATGTGATTCTTTTATATATATGCATGTTTTTTTAGGATATTCAAATGGTACATGCATCTTTGTAATCCCCGTAGAATTATGGTTCGGTATACACGGGCTATAATGTATTGAGGGTAGGGTTCTTGACTTTATCCTTAGGTACTGATTTCCTTTTATATAATAATGTTTGGCGATTCATTCGCACTGCCATATACATATTAATAACAAACGATGCGTGGGTCTCATTCCCCAGTTTCAACGAGCCAAATAGTTGGTTGTTACGAAGGTAGCCACGTTACGGGCTTGTCCCCACGTTGTCTGCATGTAATGTGGCTAACACGCTTCGAAAGAACTAATGTAAGTAGAAACCTGCGTTTATCTATTGCTATTTCATCGCATTGGTTTTGAAGTATGTCTAGTTGCAGTAATTTCGCAATACTTATAGGCATCGTTCGTGTGTTGCTTACAGGTATTAACATGATTGAGGTTCTACGCTTTAGTGGGGTTGGATAGGCTGAGTAATCCTACAAAATAGCTGTTTAAGTATGCATTTAGTTTAAATGCTAGTCAAAACCTATAAAACATGTAAAGAGTGTTGTAAAATCAAGGTTTAACAAGGTATAAATAGTAGCGTATGCAGGTAACATTTTGTGAAGTGTATTAAGGTGAGAGAAGTATTCAATATTGGCTATAAAGGGTTCATATTAAAGTCATATATATATATATACATTTATATATGTATATAATCTAGGTAAAGATTCATAGTTCACGAATTTACGTTATTTGAGGCGTATTTTCTTGAATGAATTGGCCCAAAGAAAGGGCAGCAAATATCCTTTCTTTTGTTAGCACGAGTGCACGCACGTCGTTAAGTCATTGCGTGCATTGAAGTGTCAAAAGGTTTTCAAAGATTTAGAGTATAGTTTCATGCTTAAAAGTGAGTTTTTTCTTATTTATCCTGTAAATCTGTGCATAACGATATTTTTTATTTGTGCGAGTTGAATATAAAAGTTCGGCAGTTTTGAGTCAATATTTTCCCCATGGTTTTACTATACGTCATTCTTAGTCTCCTTTAGTTACATATATCGACAGCAGGTGTCGCTGTTGTGTTACAGCTTACTTTTTTTCTCTAACACTGAAATTGATTTGAAGTTATTCTGAAAGTTGATAATATAGCTATTAGTGATTTGAAATTCTATTTAACCACGAATTATATACCTCAAACATAGATTATTGAAATGATTGTTAAATGTGAAATGCAGTGTTGTTAAAACTTGAGATATTGGTTAATGGAATATTGTATATGGAGTTATGAAGCGAACAAGTATTTGTAACTTTATGTCATTCTTTGTCTCCTTTATTTATATATATCGACCGCAGGTGTTGTTGTTGTGTTTCAGCTTACTTTTTTCTCTGACACTGAAATTGATTTGAAGTTATTCTGAAAGTTGATAATATAGCTATTAGTGATTTGAAATTCTATTTAACCACTAATTATATACCTCAAACATAGATTATTGAAATGATTGTTAAATGTGAAATGCAATATTGTTAAAACTTGAGACATTGGTTAATACAATATTGTGTATAGAGTTATGAAGCGAACAAGTATTGAAAGTAGTTATATGATAAATGGCATATAAGTTAAAAGTTATGTCAAATGAGCAGTAAAGGTGATTATATGTTGATTATATGTATACTGTTTTAGTATATTGCTATGATGACGCTGTGATATTTTAGTGTCAAAAAGGGCCCATGGAGATTAAACGGTTCGTGTTGAGTCCTTCCTTCAGTCAAAGTGACAACAGTTCACTCTCCTATTCTGACGACTAAACAAGAAAAAGCACTGGTTGAACAAACCAGATAGTATATGCAGAGATTCGCTAAAAATACGAATAGGGCTCCTGATTTGGGCTACTGGTGTTGTAAACATTTATTGTTCTAAGCAGGTGATGGAAAATTGTCATGGGAAACTTGGATCTATGCCCTGCATCGATGGCTCGAGTTACATGAAACAACAACAATATCTCTTTCAAAGGGCAGTCTAAACGCAGCAAATAGTGAAGCAGTTGATGGGTAATATGCTCAACGATAGGTAATACTATATGCGTATGGCTTTTATAGCAGACTGGAGGGCATCTACAACCAAATGGAAGCTGGAGTTAATACACAGCATGGTATAAAAAGAAAGTGTCGTAGGCATATAGGGAATTGGTCCAGCACTTTAACAATAATGAGTGCTAGTAATACTGCGGTAGGTCATGTGCTTTTATGTATCGTAAATTCTCTAATCCACGCCGTGGCTTGTATTACAACATATTTTGTTATTTTCCAACTTGAAGATGAAGAAGTCAGGCTGAGTCTTTTAATCATGTTTTCCCTGCAGCATGGCCTGATGAGCGATTATGTTACAAGCTACAGGAGTAAACATACCAAGAACACATAATTTCATTATGTCAAGTAATAATAAGCTGGATCCACTTTTAACATACACACTTTTCATTGATAAAAGTACCACAGACATAAAGGACGGTAATCACATGCTTCCGATATATGGATAAAATGACTTATAAACACATGACGATGAAAAAAAGAAAAACGTCGAATGATCATACAGAGTCCAAAATTTGCGCTAATGGTATACATGAGTGGGAACTTTTTATTTTGATTATTTTAACTTCGCAGCCTGAAGTCGGGCTGCGTCTTCTATTCTTCTAGCAAAATGACGGAGATTACGACCCTGTAGATGTCCCGAAATCAGGATGCATATTCTAAAATAGATGCATCTTCTAATAGAGAATTTATGGTAATCTTTTCTGGTGTCCGAATCCAAACACACCTATACTGATCTTGTATCATGGGCACAGGTCCTATCTTAGTGATCCTGTGAAAGCTTGTGCAAAGGAATATAATATTATTCCATTGGCTTTACCAGCATGCCCATCTCAGATACTTCAAGCCCTAGATGATGGTTGCTTTTGGCCCTTTGAACAAGTTTCACCACCAGCAGTGTCAAAACAATATGCCACAAAACCAAGGAGGTACCATCTTATGGAATGGTGTGGCTGCAAGGTGCTACGCTCAAAATTAGCTCGGCATATTGCCCATAAGACATGTACAGAAACCGATGCAACTTAATATTGTAACTGATGCTGATTAGCTCCGCATATTGCCCATGACACAACATGTACAGAAACCGATGAAACTTAATAATGTAACTGATGCTGATGTCCACATTTCGAACAGGGGTGCAACAAGATAATGTGACGAAGAAATCTGCGAGGAAATACAGGGGGCAACATCACGGGCAATATCATTGAAGGAGAGGATTCTCTACACCTACCTGGACTTCTCAGTAACCACCAAGCTACAACGGAAAATTGTTGAAACACAAAATTGTTTCAACATTCAAGCAATCAACTGCTGCTCAATCTACCTCTTCCACATCCTCCAAGTCAGAATGTGACAGGCAAATGAATGATCTCACAACATGTCAGATTAATATTTACGAGGCACATCTCCTGATCTTCATGCTGGAAATGTGTGGAGCGTCTACCATGATACAGTATGGGCATTCTGCTCAAAAGTCTATCATTAGAGCGTGCTCCTTGATGGCAACATTGAGAACTACACACTTCAAATCTGCTTGGTTGAAGCTCTTGCTGTGAAACTAAAGCATCAAAATATGTGTAAATTCTATCAGATTTTCAAAATCTAGATTCATATAAACAGGTTACGTTTCATCAGTCCATTCATAATATATCTTATTCTGATCCTTTTTATGAACCTTTGTTGTTGCGCAACTATTCAAGATTGAAACTATATCCTTACATATTCAGAACCACTGAATTTACTATATTTTACAAACAAATTAAAAGATCTAAACAGAGTAAGTTTGCGTCACCAATAACAATGCAAATAAATATTGAAGTTTAATTCAAGAAAAATGAGTAAAGCCCATGTAACGTATATCAATGGTTAAGCGATAAAGGAGAATATGACGAATATAATGGGTGTATTTTGAATCAAAAATAGATGTTATGAAACATTCATTTTTGTAAATTGAGCGTCGGCTTTCAAATCAAAAGAGCTAGTTATTTATGTCTGCGTTTGGTACTTATTTTTGTATTTTTACTCACAATCAGGGAAATATACAAAACCTCACTACAGATACTACTACTACTACTACTACTACGACTACTACTAATTTTATTGATCCTCCAATTCTGGAAAAGAGTGTACATAAATACAGATATATACATCGAGATGAGAAATCATTGTTATTACATAAAATGTTGGCAAGAATGGACAAATTAATTAAAATGCTCAAACTTATTTCGATGGAGAAATGTTCTACGGTGAGATACTATTGCAGGGTCGCACAGTGGTCCAGCCGCATTTGCAGCCCCCCTCTGGCGACCCGTAATAAACATGAGCAGGACAGTTTAAACTCCATTTCTGGTGAGAACTAAAAGAATCATATCAGATCATCATCATTTGATAAAATATCAGCATAAAAGGGCGTTAACAAAACACAGCTTAATACGAATATATATTCCTTGGGTATACCACACTTTGGGGTCGCACAGTGGTCCGGCCGCATCCCCTGCACCCCTCTGGCGACCCCAGTGGCGTACCAGCACAATTGATTAAACAGTTAAGGATATATATCAGGTTACAATGGGTAAAACCATCATTTTTTGCTATTTTCACACGTTATGCACTTTTCCTTTAAGTTTTGTATGCCGGAATCAGATTTCAGGTTGTGTAAAGGAAAATCGTGAATTGTGGCAAAAGTATTGGACCTGGTTCTCACTGTTTGGTGTGGCTTCGGCTGGGGACTAGCTAAGCTTCTAAGCTCCGCCCTGCAGGAATCCAACAGGAGCCTTATTTAGATACAGCAGGTGTGAGCGCTTCTGCGCATGCTCCGCACAAGCAGACTACGATCAGCTGGGCAGGCAAACCCCATTATCGCAGTGCCAGTGAGTCAGTGAAGATCAGTGAATTTTGGGGTATACTAGCAGTGTGAAAGTTGAAACATGCCGAAGGTGAAAAACACAAAAAAGTCAGTAAAGGAAATTCGTGCAGAGGAAGTCTTGGCATCAGCACAAGCCTGCAACTGAGAACAGTCCCATAATTGGTATCCCTCTGGATGCTCATTTACATCTCCTAGTTCACAACAATCTGTAGATCTAGCCTCGTGGACCACAAAGTCTCCCGAGTTTCTGGGCACTAGCACTGCAAAATCGTTTGTCCAGACCTGGTTGGCTTGTGGATGTTGTGGTGTTCACTGAATCAGTATCCGTGACCTTGGCCTCGACTTCGTTCGACCCTGACCCAGCAATGCCAGACTCGCCCGGGGTCTCCGTGAGGCTCACGTCAGGTTGTAGGGTCGTCTCCACTGGAGGGAACTGATTGTAGTATGATCCTAGATCAGACGCTTTGAGTTCACTTGGACTGACGCGGGCATCAGTCTGCCCCTTGGTTTTTTCTTTCTCGGCATCTTTGCATTAGCACTTTCTAATCACACAAATGTAAGCAACAATTCTCTGAACTTGATAGAAAGTTTGTGAACTGAGACTGAAGTTCTGATTTACTGACACCTATATTGGGCCCCACGCAAGACGGCAAACATCATAGAACCCAGTTGCCCTGTAACCACCTGTCAGTCATTTGTCGGCTAATCAGGGTAAACTAGAGAAACCCCAACATGGAATCCGAAGAGACAGATGTGCACGATTATAACATTTTTGGATGTAAAACCTCTAAAATGAAGCATTCTTTGAAGTTTGATGCTCCAAACCTGTCCATTTATTCAACAGGTAGGAATGCGTAACGGAATACCAAGGTGTCATTGCGATCAAAGGCCCAAATAATAGCGTAAGTCCTATTGAAGTCGGCATTTGCTTTGAAAGTGTTTTTCTCGGCATCATTCCTGGCCTTTGTTTCTCAACTTCTTGTGAAATCAACTTCGTCAGTTTTGCTCATAAAGATCTAGGGTTTGTAGCAAACTGTTTACAAGAATATAATCTTTAAAACTGTGTCTCAGATTTTTTCTATGTCGACTTGTTTTCTCTCTACAGCGAGCCAAAAGTGAAAACCTTAGATGTAAGAATGGAATGTAATCTTTTCAACTTAAAACGTGAGTATCTCCACAATAGCGCAAACTATGAAAAAAGTGAGACACGTCTGTGTAGAAAATCATGTCTGCTAGCTTTTGCAACAGAAATGCACATGCTCAAGCTCAAAATAAAAAAGTAGATTTAACAATTGTGTGATTTTTTATGATCACTTTACCTGATTGTTGTGTTAACACAGATGAACTGGTACAAATGAATATTCTATCAACTTATTCCCAGATTTGTTAGCTTTCAGGAAATATATAGTTTATGGTAGTTTTAGCGTATTTTCAGACTTTTATTAAGTCATTTGTAAGACTCACGTGTAACCTGATATATACCCTTAAAAGGCTTTATTTAATAGCCAGGCAAGCTGTCTGCGTTGGCCACACAGATTATTATAGTCTTTGTGCAGAAACAAGTACCTGAGCGAGTCAATAACACCCCTATTTAATACCTCGCCGTCAAAAGGGACCCTTTGTTTCGTTGAACAGTCGAATAGAACGGACAATGGAGACAAGCTGAGCTTCACAATGTGGTCAATATGGGTAATTTGTACAAATCATGTTTAAAGCCACCTATCTGTCACGTTAACACTATATGGTTCTTTCGACATTCGGGTTTTTCAACATTAAAATTATAAAGTAGTTCCCACATTCCGTTTTGAGCAAAAAATGTTTTTTGAAAAGCGATATACAATTTTGCTAATATAGCCATGGTTAAACACTGTAATTATAATGTATGGGTGGAGACCAGATATCTTTTCCTCCCTCCAGTGTAGATATCAAAGTATTCCCAGGACAGCAGTTCTGCCCCATTGTCCCAACGATCACCTGCAGACCGTTACAAACGTTTGCAATATCTAATGAGTTGTTAAATAAGATGAGTTAAATTTGATGAATGTAACCGCTAGGTGTATATGGAATGGTGTAATGCAATCCCTGTCCGCAAATTACACACAAACAATATATCACCTACTGCACATGTAACTGAGCAGCATTACCTTTTATTTGTTAAAACATGTGCAGACTCTATAAACATAAAATGTGCTAATAACTATATCTGATCGAATTATTCCCATTTTGAAATCGGACAGACAATTTAAATGCCTTAACACTTTAAATATAATCATTTTTAATGGGTTCGCAGCCTGTGTCTGGTGACTGTTATTATCTTATGTCAAATGCATAATATTCAAGGCATGTTTCTTTTTCTTTGTGATACAAACGGTTGTTAGTATGAAAGGCCAAAATGATTATGATCATGAGCATTAAATTGCATATGTTACATCTGTTTTAAAATTGTGCGAAAAAGAACATTTAAGCATTACAATTGGTTAACATAAAAACTGATTTAAAAATCCCTACAAATTACGTAATGATTATATTTAGCAAATAAAATGCAATAAACTATACAAAACATGTTTTTTAGTGTATTTCCGGAGGACATTAATGCTTGTTTATAGCTAATTACTGTCACGTATACAGTTGCGATCTGACATACCTTGTGAAACGATTCTTGCTCGTTACTATGCTTTGAGGAAGGGGTCTACATTATACACGGACCCCAACGCCAAATGATTGATTTGGGGTTCGCGTTATGCGGACCCCGACGGGACGGTGTTAAAGGGATTACAACATTTTCAGGTAGTCTGAAATGTTAATGTTCATTTTTGCGTTTGGAATTATGTGAGATTTTGTATGGACAGGGTATCCTGAAACGTTTGTAATTATGACAATGGAATAAGACCTATTGCAACTTGAAAGAATACTATTATGGTTTAGAAGAACCATGTTACGTCTACTGCTTGTACATTGTAAAATATATGGGACAAGCAGTAAATATTCCAAACACTGGCATTTGTAAAGCTCCGACTTGCATTCGAGTGCTCGGTTGTAAATATGAGGATTTAGGCGTTCCAAGAAGCATGTTTGTGTATTAGATTACAGATCCACATAATTAAGGTTAAAAATCTTATGCCATGTGTTATTCATTTATTACAGTTTTCAACATCAACAGACCAACCACATGGTACCCTACAATCTGAATGTTGCACTATACATAAGGTGCCATAGCACATGCTGGACTCCGGCCTCTAGAAACCAAGACCAAGTAATGAGATTTTATGGCTACTCTCTTTATGACTCCATTATATTACGTAATAATAGAGATTAATAAAGACCAATTGATATAACTAGAAACAAGACCTCTTGCCAGGATCAGCAGAGGGAACGCCTTTTTTAGATATACAAAGGTTAACAGCATGCAACACATTGCTTCTTTTTCAGATTAACTGTCACAAATAAACTAAAAGGAATTCCAATGGGTAGCAACTGCTTCCCGTTACTGGCAGATTTATATTTAATCTGGCTTGAACTTAAAGTATATGGATAATTTGATGGAAAAGGACTTTCAAATGGCTGCAAAATTATCAAACAAGGCAGGATATATTGATGACATTGCTTTCGTGAATGTACAAAAATTCAGTACAATTGCTAAATAAATTGACCCAAAAGATGTCCTTTTGCAGGGTAACAATTTAGATGGTTTCAAAGATGTGTTTCTAGACTTGGATATTCAGGTCATTAATTACAGGTTTAGCATTAAAGTCTATCACAAAATAGATGAGTTTAACTTTGAAGTAGTTAACTATCCTTTACCGGTGAAGCTTTGCATTTATAAGCAAAACTTCATGTATTTAGCTAATTCATCATTTGCCACGTTCATATTTATTCATTATTATTTGGGCTGTTTTTAGTGAATTTTTAGCTAGGACAAGGAGTCCGCTACTCAGAGAGACATGCACGGGTTCAGGCTCCGAATCATGTTCTGAGTAGTTACCCGCTGAAGACCCTTGAATTTATTTGGGCTAGTACAGCCTACAGCAAAATTCTACAGAAAAACGTGTGCAACATGGACAATAGTACTTCTATATCTATATATAGGTTAGACAGTGACAGGTTAGCGTATAGAGAGTGAAGAGTTTAGACTGCGGAATAGGGCAATGAATACTAGTAAGTGGTTCTGGACAAAAAAAAGAAAGAAATACAATATGGTTATACATCAAAGACTATACCCAACCCTTGTTTCCCCCCAAATCCCGGTTTAGAAACCAGTTAAGATTTCTGGGAAATTAAATTTCTCAATACCCACTTTACGTGTATTGAAATATCCCTCAGCTGCGCTACACACACAAAAAAAGAACAAAAATAGAATCAACGAAATGTGAAAGCGGTATATTCTCTTGCACGTGCGTGCATCGTATAATTTAACTGCACCTACAACATTACATGGAGATGTTCTAGTTGGAACTATTAAAACCTATATATCATTGAGGGCCATTTATGTATTTCAGAGAAAGCTCCTTAACCAGATGTTTTATTTTTGTCAGAACCAGAAAAAAAATTGATTTTATCTGTGAGATAATATGATTGTAGGGAGAACAAGTGCACAGTGATTCAAAAGAGCTAGGTCCCCCGCCACAATATTTTGCAAAAGTTGTTACACTTATTAAAGGGATGTACCAACCAGACATACAATTATTTGTATGACATCATATACCATTAAATTAGTAAGTGCTAGGATGTAAGCTTAAGCCAACCCAAGATGTTTAACGGTAACGGTCAAGAAGGAAATAAGTATGTAAAAAAGAAAGGCATATACATGAGTGCATCATGTAACCCAGCACCATGACAAGGACGTGGATCATTTTTCAAAGCATGTAGAACAAAATGTAGCAATTAAATGTAATGGTCCTGTTTGAATATGATTTTTGTTTTGAAGCATTTAATAGCCATTGTATGAAGGCATATAACTGGGAAATATCATGATTAGCTTGATGCTTTATTTTGCTGAAAGTTGTACATGCTTTAAACAGTGCCACTTCACACAGGGATTGATGCCACTACACAGAGGGGCACCATCTCTTTGCGTGACCATAATTCGGGTGCCACTTCACATAGAGCAGGTGCTATTATAAGCAAGCATTTGAAGGTGCCACTGCACACAGGGATAGGTGCCACTGCACAGAGGAGCGCCATCTCTTTCCATGACCATAGTTCGGGTGCCACTACAAGCCAGCATTCAAAGCATGAGAATACAGAAGAAAGCTATACCATGTATACAGCATATCTGGATGCACAATATTGATGTGTTCTTGGGCCTTTGTGACCCGGAAAATAGGTTAAGGTCAAAAGCTATACATGGCACACATGCCCTTGGTATGGTGCATCTCTGGTATAAATTTCATTATTCTGTCTCTAAGGGTTCTAGAGATATGCTGCCAGACACAAGTGGATATGTTCTTAAGCCCTGTGAATTTGAAAATAGGTCACGGTCAAAAACAATACACAGTGCACGTGCCCCTGGTATGATGCATCTCTGGTATAAATTTTATTATTATATCTCTCAGGATGCCAAAGATATTCTCCAGGACGGACAGACGGCCCCTTATCTTCACTAACTTTATGTCCCCCTATGCCACTTCAGGTGGCAGGGGACAAAAACAAAGGTACTCGTAACTGTGCTCGTAACTGGACAGTGGAACCACTCAAACTACAATGTCGTTGTTACAAAATAAGATTTAAATCGTGGTATTACTTTAATACATTGCCGTTGTTGTATGTGCAATAAATCAAGGGAAAACGTGGGCAGGTCACTTGTGTCAAATGTTGAACGTTTAACACTAGAGGCAGTAGCTTGCATCTAGCTACCAATCATCTTATTGATTTGGACTTACTTTGGTTTCACGTCTAAATTACGTAAACATGCAAAGTTGTTTGCATCGACAAACGGGTGTTATGAACCAATCTCAGGAATATTACTTTTCTGTAAGTAAACAGGTGGCCAGCACTAAAAATGTTTGTGCACATTGTTGTCATAAAACTCTGTTTTAAAATACAGAGTCTCACACGTTCGAGCGTGTACTATGACATTGCTCGTACTTGAACTTTGTTGTTTTGTGCAAATCGAAAGTGCGCAGTACCTGCCGCAGGACCCTTCCCAATGTTTTGGTTAATGCACATGGTCACCATAACCAAGAAGGGTAAGGTGGGGAGGAAAACCACTTTGTTAGTTTTCAGTAAAGCAATGCCAGAAGCATAAGCAATACTTTGTGTAGCAGTTGCGGCATACCCTTACAGCCCAGAGATAGCAGAATGCCAAGGCCTTCAAGCTGGAAGAAAATATTCCAAGCTCCCACAATATAAACTTTTTCCCTAATATATATATATATATATATATATGTACACAGACACACACATATAGATATATATGTATATATATATTTATATATATATATATATATATATATATATATATATATATATATATATATATATATATACACATATGGCTTGATGTATGTATAATAATAATACGGTGGCTCTCCGCTTGTCTGCCGCGGTCCTGTGTCACTCTGTGACACAGGTGGCCTAGAAAAAAAAAAAAAAAAAAAAAAAATTATCCATCCCTCTCACACCCTATCCCCGCCTCTAAGGCTCAGGCTTTTCCCATGGGAGCCCCCATGGGAGCCCTTATAAGGGCTACCACCATTCCCATTCCTTCCCCTCCCTGTACTCTGGAATTCTAATTTAACCTGTTGCCTTCTAACTCTATTATTTCATTCCTTTTCTCCCAGCATCCTACCAGGTAGTCCTGTACATTTTTATTACCTTTCCTGCCTCCCAGAAAGCCACCTTTCATACCTAAAATCCATGCTATACGTTCCTCTTCCTCTAAACCCTGAACCTCTTCTAAACCCTTGTAATTGTAATCTTCTCTGTGCCACTTTCTGAAAAAATCTTCCCTTATCTCTCTATATGCATCACACCACAACAGCCAATGGTCCACTGTCTCATCTGCCTCTTTTCTACATGACTTACACTTTCCATTACTCCCTGTTGTCCACTTTTGACTTCTCTTTTCGAGATTGATTACTCCTGCCCTACTTTGAAACAGAAGTTTGGATCCCTTCCCACCATCCCAACACACACTTTTCTGTGGCTTTTCTAATACCTTGTATGCCTTCAATGTACTTTTTTCCCTGACTCCTCTTTTCCAGTCTTCTTTCCAACCCTCTGTAACAGTCTTACCTACATATACTTTCCAATCATCCACCTCATCATATCCTTTTAGTTCATATTTCTCTGCTAACCCGTCTATGTCTTTGACCCATCTTGTTTTTTCCTTGGCTACCTGATTGTAAACTTTCCTGCACCACCTGTCTTCACTTATTCCTTGTAAATAACCCCAGTACTTTAACTTAGCTTTGGCAATTCTATCTGTGATTTTATTCCATCCTAACTCTCCTAGGACTGCTTCTGTTGCTGTACATGGTGGTGCTCCTAGTATCCATTTCCCCATCTCATTCTGTGCTTTCTCCATTCCCTGGATATCTCCCTCACTCACTGAAATCACATCTAAGCCATATATCATTCCTGGTATTGCAACTCTATCCCATAGTACTCTTGCTGTGTATGCTCTGTTGAAACTGTTCAATGTATGTATGTATATGTATGCTAGTATGTACGCTTTAAGTACATTTTGAGCATGGATACCAATGAAGATCACTTCAGCCTGCAACAACGAAATGTAGCGTGGAATGTATCCGCCTCTGATTGGTTTACCGAACTCATCTGACTGTAAAAGTTTCAGCTCATATCGGTTGTTGAATGTGATTAAATTTGCATGATTTAATTTGCATTGAATACTGGATATGGTCCAGCTTATAGACAAAAACCACATGTTTGGGGTAAGAACTCTAGGCATTTTGATGAAGTACTCTTTGCCATCCCACAATAAAGGAAATGGACGAGGTTTAGTGGAACAACCTGGATAATTGAACATTGCCATTATCACAGTTTGTCTGCTTCTAAAGGTATGACCGCACATCCATAGTGTCACATTTATGACACATTTAGCAGTTATGTTTTCGACAGTCACGTTAAAATTGAAATTACTATACTTATTTAGCATTTCATGGTTCATATATTCAAATGTCCTTTGGAACTTCAGCTTGAGAATAAACTGCCATTCCCAGTATATCCTAAATGCTAAAGATGATTCAGTTCTGAAGGCATAAAGTTGTATCTTAATAAGTGACGAGCAAGGTGCATTTCGGTAATTAGTTAATGAGAAAGCAAGTGGTTTCCAAATGTCTGTTAAACCGCGTCGTGTCCCTCCAACACTCAGATGAAGCCTTAACTGATGAGTAACAAAGAAGGTCCAGTGATTCTTGATACTGTAAAGTGAAAACTCCATTAGTTCTTTACTTTTGTGGGGACGTACTGGTCTATCCCATACTTTTTCCATTTTAAGTGTGATTTCTATATTTCTACCAATAAAGCCACAGCGTGCAGGATGTCTCCTATGAGTATATAATTGGAAATCTACATTGTTTTTAAACCTGAAAGTTTCATTTAAAGTTATTGGATAATCTGTATCAGCTCCTACAAAACTAACACGATACTGAAAACGAAAAAAACAGTCACATTGAAACAATCTGAAAACATTTGTTTGAACAGATACAGTGCAGCCATAGTGCGTGGTCTTCTTGATAACTAATTTTATGTTAACCTTCGTGAATGAAACATCTCGTTCATACCAGCCTAGCATGAGACATTGAAGGGGAGGTACATTAAATTGTACAATTTCACGACCTTTAGTATCTGTTTTCCATTCACTATATTCCCATGAAGCACCTTTACAGGATGTACCCTCCAGATGTAAATTAAATGCAATGTTCATCATTTGCAAATAAATATAAACAACAATACTGATATGTCTGTCAGAAGAAACTATAGTAATAGGGGTGTTCTGTGCTATGTATGGAAACAGTCTAGTTCTGCCGCAAAATGGACCCATCCGGCGATGCTGATATACTGTAGAATCGAAGCGTAATCCAATAATGCCATCATACACAGCTAGCCCACCGTAGCTGCAGTTGTCTATGTTTGGCCCCTCCCACAAAAAGTCTGTAAATGTTAGTTTTATATATCTATAAGCCAACTGGGAAATTAAAAGACAGAATACCACTGGTTCTAACTTCATATATTGATAGACATGAGGTTTGAAGTTACATTGCAGATAAGCATGACTGGTAATTTTCAAGAACTGAAAATGATTGGCAGGCACAGAAGAGATACAGTAATGAAAATAACCCTCCATGTATACAGCTCCATCCATATATAGCGTAACAATATGACCCTTGGATAAAAATTCAAGATACAGGAAATATATGCAAAAATGTTTTGCTTGTTTGTGTTCCAAAATGTTCACGTTCGGAGAAGGTCCTTCATATATAACGATGCAGAATGTATCCCACATCATGCCAGCAATTATTTTCATCTTGGTTTGAAAGCCCACGTGTCTTGTCACTTTCCAAGTGTGGGGAACTTTAATCACAACCTGTTGGGAATAAATGCAAAAAAGATCGTATTTGTGTACATTTTCATGGCTGCCAATTAATGTGTAGACATACACAGCCTCATATGAAGAAAAAAAACTGATACCTTGTACATAATAAGATATGTGACTTACAAAATTAATGTATAATGTATTTCCGTACACAGTTATGTTTCTTTCATATTGTCTGCCACAATAAATTTTGCTGTATCTGTAATTGTGCTCATATTTTGTTTCCAGATATTGTAGATACATGTGGCTGCATTGCTCCCCTGTGAATAAGAGGTTTAAATACAACCGTTTAAGCCTAATTCTACTTACAACAGGTCCATGGATTATCCAGCTTATGACTCTTGTTTTCAGACAGCTCTTTTTGCTGTTGCGCAAAAACGAGATAGTACCAATGTGACGGTTATAAACAGATCCTGGTCCGCATGATCTAAGCAAGGTTGCAGTTTTGTAGTATGTACTCTGTTTAACTATACCTAATTTAATCAAGAAGTCAAAGAGGCATTCATGTATGGATGAATAAATACCGGAAATTAGTGTTAACCATCCTGTAGACATTATGCAACCTTTTGAAATTAAATTTAGTGAATTCTCAATGTAATTTGTTTGTTTGAAAGGTGTTAAAATTTGAATTGATTTGTACCGTATATATACACGGAAGGGTTTTTGTGTAAATGGCATCGAGAGATTAAGGCATACCTTGCTTTCAGATGACCTTATCACGAACGGTTCAGTATTAACAAAGCAATCAAATATAATATGTCTCCCAGGCTTACATGCATCAGAAATACATACTTGGAAGCATTTTCTAAGATGGGCCTGCATCACAATATTGATCTTAAAATAGATACCCATTTCCTTTTTTGACAGAAATCGAAAAGAAAGCTTTGGACAACAATGAGCAGATCTCTCATACTTCGAATGGATTACCTTAACTAGTCCAAATCGAGTTCTGACATTCAATTTGAATGTCCTAGGAAAACGCCTGTTATTGGAAACTTGCATCCTTCTTTTATTGATAAAAATTGCAATAGGTTCATTTTGGCCTAGAATAATATATGTCAATACGGTGACAACCAGTACTTGCAGACCAAAATGGATGGAGACATACATTTTAGCCCCAGTTTGTTTTGTTTTCCTTTGGTTTTCTTTTTGCTTTTTTTCTTGTTTTTTTCCCAATCAGTGTAACTGAAAGAGGTATCATCCCTCTCAATATTTCCACCAAGATATGGAAGCCAACTTGATAAGGGATTCATGTGTCATGGGTAAAATAATGGTATAATCTTGATCACCCTCAATGGCCATCCTTTTAAGCTCTGATATTTGCTTGTGGGTTAGAGATGACGGTGTTACGCATGGAACTGGTACAGTACTGAATTGGAAGCAGGACTTAGCATTATTCTTTAGACCAGTCTACACAATCAGCTTCACAGGATCAACAAACAGTTCACTTTCCATTCTCTAGGTGTACTGGTGTAAAGTTCCCTGTGAAGCAAACAGTATATAATAACAAAAGGTAATAAAGTTACAGTTGTCCATAAATCACTGGAGTGGCGTCCAGTGTGCATGCCTACCAATAACTTTGCAATTAAACATTGAGATTCACCATTGTGATGTCAACTTGATACAAAAGTAGCCAGTAGAGACCGAATTGCACTAGTGTGTTCCTTGGTATTTTCTTACGCACCTCGGATGCAAACAGAACCGGTGTTTATTATGAACTAATAAAGTTATAAAGCACCAAGGGTATTGTTGCCATGCATATTGATAAGAAAAGAAACATATTAATAGTCACTGGCAACAAAAACAATATGTAAATAAAATAAAATTAAAACAAAAATAACAAGCATTAATCATAGTGGAGAAGGGCAGTCACGTGAACATAGGGTGGGAACCGAAAATGATTTGATAAAGAACAAGAGCTTCTTACCTTTGGACTTGAGCGCTCAACTTTTTGGGGGATTTAACTGATGGAGTTTTTTTTAGGACAACAGGGGAATGGACTACCAGTAAGACGATATTTCAAATCATGCCCTGCTGTTTTAGTTGAAATCGTGGCACTATCTTGTGCCCTGGTAGTTGCCTTTGCTGATTCACCATTTTATGGTGTTTCAAGAATACTAATTAGCCTCTTCAGCCCAAGGTCTGTTGATTTTATATTAACATTACCCATTGTGCTTTGATGAGAAGTGAAGAGTAAGAGCTGAATCGCTGTCTTTATTTAGTAATTCATTAAAATGTTCTAGGTTGTTCTAAAATGTTCAGGAGAAAACACCTCATTTCCCATGGGAATCTGTTTAAAATGTTTAAACAATTTCTAGAACTTCTACTGATGAAATTGGTATCATAAAACATCTAGAGGTATAGCTTTTTTAAATTGTATTTTCATGTACCTCAGGTGACTTCACTTACAATGGGATCAAAGATCCCAGTTAAAATGTAGATATTTGGTTGTTAACAGATCTGGATACTATATATGTTGTAAGAGCTTTTTACTGTTAATTTTTGAGCAAAGGAACCTGAATGCCACCAGATCATGTTACTTTGCAAGTCAAATGCAGGACCTGAATCAGTAACTGTCAAAACCGTTTGTTGGCATTTCATGCATGGTAACCAGTTTTGCTTGTGCTGAATGTAGGTATGCCTGCTTGTTTTGATTTTAGAGGTCATTGTTCTCATTTATTGTGTACCAGGTGACAGAGTTAGTCTGCTTTGTTGGGGTGACTCTCAGGCAGCTTGTAAACAAAGTGTTGACCTACATTCATATGACTCATTTCATGGTACTGTCTGTCAACAGTGTAATTTCTCTGTTTGTATATATAAAGCAGCTATTTTCGTGACAGGGAGAGAGAATTCGGAAAGATCTGACTGAAGCTGTGTGACAACAAGCCAGTGGGACTGTGAGCCATTGTTAGTACCTGTGGAGTGTGGACAGTATCTTTGAGTGGACTGGTATACTTGGTGTTAATTGTACCACATTTGGACCACACTGCACCTGTCAAAGGACTTGGAACTTTGGGACAGTACCTGTGTATAATCTCACCAGGGATGAGTATTTACCTAAGACTGTTTAACTATTGAAGTAGCAGCATAGATAAGTTTACCTATTTTGTACTGATTTTGATTGTTTCTATATAGTTATTGTTAAAGTTATATCATTGTTGTCGTTCTTTGTTGAGTTCTGCTAATATTCAGAGGGTGGGCATTATAACAGTTTTGTAGACATAGTTCAGGTCTTCATTCCTCCATCAATCTACCACATTGTCCCCTCAGATCTAGCTGCTGTCACGAATACATCAAACTATACACTGGCTCTAAAATCCCAGTGTACATGAATATTAATATGTAAAACCTAAGTACGACTCATTTGTGTGTACATGTAGCAATTATAAAGCATGTCTACATGATTTACATGAAAAGTATGTTTTTGCTCCAGCTGACAAGGCTGCCAATAATGTTATTATCATTTGTAAACGGTTCTATCTTGATGTAATTGTCAAAGAATTAGGGTTACTCAACTCTACAGTTAACTCTACTACCTATCAAAAGGTTAACCTTTCTGTTCAACATTTAGTGGATGATCACTTTAAATATTTAGAAAAGTACAACTTAACTTTCAGTGATAAATTCCGTAACTTACCAAGGATTTTTGCAATTCCAAAATTACATAAAAACCCATATAAATTCCGTTTTATTGCTGGATCTAAGTTCTGTTCTACTAAAGAATTGTCAGTTCTACTAGCTAAAGGATTAGAAAAGGTACAGGAATTTTGGTTTAATTACTGTAAAAGAATTGAATCAACATCAGGAGTTAATAGGTTTTGGATATTAAAGAATTCTGTAAGTTTACTTGACGCTTTGCAAACAGATAATGTTTCACCTTACAGGCACATATCATCTTGGGATTTTTCTACTCTCTATACTACAATACCTCATGCAGATTTGAAACGTAGCATTCAAACATTGGTTTTTAAAGTTTTTGAGAAAAATAAATTTCAGAAAATTATAATTGGTCATAAACATGCTTTCTTTGGTGATTCTGCTAAGAATGGTCAACATGCATTTGACTATGATGAGTTTATAAAACTGTTTGAATATTTGATAGATAATATTTACATTCGTTTTGGTGATAGTGTCTTTAGACAGGTCATAGGAATTCCCATGGGTACAAATTGTGCGCCACTTTTGGCTAATCTTTATTTATTTTATCACGAGTATAATTTTCTAATGAAAATGGCCAAAGATAAGAATTACCATGCTAGATCATTTAATTTAACTTTCAGATATATAGATGATTTATTAAGTGTCAACAACAAACATTTAAAAGATTACATTAAATCAATTTATCCTAGTGACCTGGAACTAAAAGAAACCACTGAATCGAATATAACATGCTCATTTTTAGATCTACTCCTATTCAGTGATGATGGTATATTAAAATCAAAAGTGTATGATGAAAGAGATGATTTTAATTTTGATATAGTAAATTATCCATATATAAGTAGTAATATTCCTATTAATCCTGCTTATGGTGTCTATGTCTCAAGACTAACTGCTTTCGCAAGGAACTGTACTGATTTTAAAGATTTTGCTGATAGACATAAATCACTTTTTGGAAGACTTATTAAACAGGGGTTTTCCAAAATAAGATTAAAAAAGGTTTTTCTTAACTTTAAAGATAAATATCAATATGTTCTACAGAAATATCATGTTGATTTATATGAACATATTAATAAGGTATTTTCTGAGTGTGAGTAAAACACATAGAAATATGTTTATGTATTTTAATGTTGTAGCTGAGATTGTCTTACCATGAGCTTGATCGAACTTTCAATACTGGAACATAAAATTTATTATAATTACAACAAATATAAAATGAAATAAGGACCATTTAAGTTCTCAGGCATCATGTTGAACAATACAGGCCTTCTGTTTCTCATCCTTATGAATATAGTGACAGAATGTAAGGAATACTTACTCAGCTGATGTGAGTAATATTTTTGTAACGAATTTTAGGCCTATTGTGCTGTTTTTTCTAGTGAGAATGGAACATGAAAGAACTTAACCATGTTTCATAATAAATATAATATTAGTATCAAATTTAGTTATCCTGTGTTCACGTGGAAACTTTTTTTGGTGTTTAAATTCAAATTTTGACATGTTACGCAATTCTAATGTAAATATAGTAGTCTGACTTAAAATTCTTATAATGTTCCAGATTCATAAATATCTCAAAAACGATGTAGGCCTACTTTACTCTTTTACTTTAAACTTAGCTGACTGACAAGTCGGGAGAACTAAAAGGTGATAGGCCTAACAAGTCTCTTTTTATTTTTGGCAGAAGAAATGAAATTTGTGTTTTGGGTGGTTAGGCCTATACATTTTGGAAAAGGAACTAGTGTCTGCAGTTAATGATGAATATTTCTAAGGTTGAGAGGATTGGTTTAAAACCACCAGTTGCCTTTTATGGGTGACTGCCTGTCTCAAGTCAGGAATGAAATTTGTTTCTTCACATTGATATTGGAAAAGAAATGTTGATGCTTTGGCAAGTCTGAAATCTCTTTGCCGTCATTGTTGGGTTTGGAATTAATGAATATGGATCGTGTTTCTGTCCTGTCATTGTTTGGATGATGTCTGTGAACTATGGTCAGGTAATTACCTTTTATAACTGTACATTAACATTAAGGGCTAAATTTGTTTTAGGCCTACTTTAAATGAATGAGAGTGTTTTCCAAAGTGGGAGGATTGGGATCCCGTAAAACTGGTTTAACCCACTGCCAATATGTTGGTAACCTGTTCCAAGTCAGGTAGAAGATACTCTCATTCGTTTTAATCTCATTACTGTTGGTCATGGATCCTTCTGACGACGAACACTAGCATGTCTTACTATTTCGTAAATGATCCTGAATCTGACAAGGTTAAACTGGTATTTGGTTTGGTCTCATCACTATCATTGAAAACTGTTATCCACTTCTCTTTTCATGGAACCCTTATATATTTGGTAACAATTTGAACATTTAGGCATTTTCTGCACATATTGCAGTGCAGTAAGTGTTCCAAGTGTAGTGAAACTGATGTTGTTTTTTATAATTGTCTGATGAATATAGTTTGTTATTATGAAGGTCATGTCAGGTTGGCTCAAAGTGTTTAATGTACTCTTTCTCTGTCTCTCTTTTGTATAAATAATTAACATCTAAATCAACTGACTGACAAGTTGAACTACGTCTTATTATAAATGAAAAAATTTAAAACTGTTACAGGAAAACAGTTATACTTACAGTTACCTTTAGGAACATTTCAATCTTGAACATTTAAATGTCCTTTCAAAAATACTTTTGGAAACCAACTTGAAATGTGACTGCTATCCTTACAAATTTTGACTATTGTAATGCATTTTTGACTACGTTTTAATGATTTGAAGCCTAATGTCACTTGCTTCTGGCTGATGTTTAACATTTGAACCAATGTACTTACTATATTTGGAAATTCAAACACTTTCCTTTTTGAAATACTCTTAGTTTATCTCCTTTAAAACAACATCATATCTTTAACTACATGCCTAAAACACATCGAATTATATAATCATGTTGTTTAGATTCTTATTGATGGTCATTTTAGGCCTAGAGGGCTTTTCTGATGGATTGATGTTGGTGTTGGTGTCAGTGTGTGGACTTATATAGATGATGATCATTGTTGAGATGGTGGTTGCAAGTAGTACCTTTTTAAATACTGAATTTTATAGACATTTTCAACAAGTTAAGAACCTCCGCTTACAAATTCTTTGATGTGATGCAAATTTTGGTCCCTTTTCATAAATTGTATGGTCCTGTATGTGCATGAATGATACAACTGTTCAAGCCAATTTACTGAAATAGGCCTATAATTTCAAACAAAACTTTTTGCATTCTGTCATGTGAAAACTAGATAAGGTTTTTTTCCCCCCTATGGACCTTTGCACTTACGTTTTGGTCTCTTTTGGGTAAATACGAACTATATATGTTTCAGCTATACATACCAAGGAACATTGCCTTTGGTCGGAATTGACTTGGATTTGTTTCATTAGGACTACGGTTTGGATATGGTAATCACACTGTCTAATTTGGATATACTCCTCTGGTCTCTTGATGCATGTGGGCAGATGCTCCGATCAGGAGATTATATTGGAGGTACATAACTTTTACCATAACGGATCAAACATATAGAGGACATAGGCAGCCTCCTTTAAAGGGCCTCAGGAGAAACTTGACTCTGGGTGCCGGTCATGTTAATCCTGTTGATGATCAGGCACCACCAAACAGCAATGCCTTGCAACCTTGTAGTGTAGTTTTAGAAAGAATTCAATCACCACAGTCCAATAATGCTTACCATCTTGTAAGACCACGCTTGAGACCTTGCACAATCAATCTGAATGACTGCCTTATCAATAACAGCCATCTACACAAAAAATTACGTGTTCAGAATTGTGGTAGTTTGAGGTGTAAAACATGTCCCATTCTGGACACTCAAACTAAATTTAGATCTTCACTGACTCACAGGGAATACAACACATTCTCTCCTGATGTAGTGACTCCTTTAGGTTGTAAATCGAGAAATATCATCTATTTACTTTCATGTCAAGAGTGTGGATTTCAGTATATTGGTGAGACTGGTAGACCGTTGCATCAAAGGATCAATGGTCACCGTACTACTGTTCGTAAGAAAGAAGGTATCCGTGGTAGACATTTTGCAAAAGAAGGCCACAATTTTCGCATTAAAATTATTGAACGCTTGGTTCCAGTTCAGGGTGAAACAATCACAGATTTCACAGCAAGGAGAGAAGAAAGAGAACTTTTTTGGCAGAAAGAACTCGGTACCATTTGGCCTTTTGGCCTAAATGATAGAATTAAAGGTGTTGGAAATGTATCAAAGAAATACTCAAAAATAGGTAATTCTTCCCAATTGATTAATAAACATACCCGCCCCAATAGAAGACATGGACACCGTAAACATCACAATAAATCATTTCATGATTATGTTACTGTCGACCTCATTAAGGATACTTATGGCAGAACTGATGGCCTTCATCTCTTACGCTCTCTACTCTATTCTATACCTCTTAATCTTCTCTCTGAATTACAGTCTGATATTTCAGCTTTATTCATTAGAAAGGAGATTATAAAACCTATTTTTCTCATTGTGACTGATATATCTAATCATCGACTTTTTAAGCCAGTTTCCACTATTAATGATAGTAAGAAACGAACTTTCATTAAAATGCTATACAAAGACAGAGGAATTGACTTGATTAATCTTTCTAATATTCTTCACAACAAAAAGGTTCAATCACTTATCCCACCCTATTTGGACACAAGTGTTCCCACTATATCTTATAAATACACAAAAACAATCTCTTCTTCTATTTTTAATCACGTGAAGACAGTGTCAGAATTTGAGGTTGATAGGTTTTGTCATAATGAATATCCCTGTGAATGTGGTCAGTCCCCATTTTTATCAACTCATCATGGTCATGTCATTACAGGCAATCTTTCCATTATTTCCAATGAAGCACTTAGAGATTTAATTTCAAAAGGTCCTAAATTTAGAGAGCAGAACAAAATATCATGGAAAAGGGATAAACAAATAGTAATGGAAGCTATAGAGAATTATGCTAAAACATGGGCTAAAAAAGAAAATTGTGAATTTTCAGTTTTATCTGAGTGGATTAACGAGATTTGTAGTATAGTGGATAGAAAAATTGATAAACTAAAGAAAAAAACTAAACAACCACCTGATCCTGTCCTTCATAAACCTGATGTTAAAGCATGTCTACATGATTTACATGAAAAGTATGTTTTTGCTCCAGCTGACAAGGCTGCCAATAATGTTATTATCATTTGTAAACGGTTCTATCTTGATGTAATTGTCAAAGAATTAGGGTTACTCAACTCTACAGTTAACTCTACTACCTATCAAAAGGTTAACCTTTCTGTTCAACATTTAGTGGATGATCACTTTAAATATTTAGAAAAGTACAACTTAACTTTCAGTGATAAATTCCGTAACTTACCAAGGATTTTTGCAATTCCAAAATTACATAAAAACCCATATAAATTCCGTTTTATTGCTGGATCTAAGTTCTGTTCTACTAAAGAATTGTCAGTTCTACTAGCTAAAGGATTAGAAAAGGTACAGGAATTTTGGTTTAATTACTGTAAAAGAATTGAATCAACATCAGGAGTTAATAGGTTTTGGATATTAAAGAATTCTGTAAGTTTACTTGACGCTTTGCAAACAGATAATGTTTCACCTTACAGGCACATATCATCTTGGGATTTTTCTACTCTCTATACTACAATACCTCATGCAGATTTGAAACGTAGCATTCAAACATTGGTTTTTAAAGTTTTTGAGAAAAATAAATTTCAGAAAATTATAATTGGTCATAAACATGCTTTCTTTGGTGATTCTGCTAAGAATGGTCAACATGCATTTGACTATGATGAGTTCATAAAACTGTTTGAATATTTGATAGATAATATTTACATTCGTTTTGGTGATAGTGTCTTTAGACAGGTCATAGGAATTCCCATGGGTACAAATTGTGCGCCACTTTTGGCTAATCTTTATTTATTTTATCACGAGTATAATTTTCTAATGAAAATGGCCAAAGATAAGAATTACCATGCTAGATCATTTAATTTAACTTTCAGATATATAGATGATTTATTAAGTGTCAACAACAAACATTTAAAAGATTACATTAAATCAATTTATCCTAGTGACCTGGAACTAAAAGAAACCACTGAATCGAATATAACATGCTCATTTTTAGATCTACTCCTATTCAGTGATGATGGTATATTAAAATCAAAAGTGTATGATAAAAGAGATGATTTTAATTTTGATATAGTAAATTATCCATATATAAGTAGTAATATTCCTATCAATCCTGCTTATGGTGTCTATGTCTCAAGACTAACTGCTTTCGCAAGGAACTGTACTGATTTTAAAGATTTTGCTGATAGACATAAATCACTTTTTGGAAGACTTATTAAACAGGGGTTTTCCAAAATAAGATTAAAAAAGGTTTTTCTTAACTTTAAAGATAAATATCAATATGTTCTACAGAAATATCATGTTGATTTATATGAACATATTAATAAGGTATTTTCTGAGTGTGAGTAAAACACATAGAAATATGTTTATGTATTTTAATGTTGTAGCTGAGATTGTCTTACCATGAGCTTGATCGAACTTTCAATACTGGAACATAAAATTTATTATAATTACAACAAATATAAAATGAAATAAGGACCATTTAAGTTCTCAGGCATCATGTTGAACAATACAGGCCTTCTATTTCTCATCCTTATGAATATAGTGACAGAATGTAAGGAATACTTACTCAGCTGATGTGAGTAGTATTTTTGTAACGAATTTTAGGCCTATTGTGCTGTTTTTTCTAGTGAGAATGGAACATGAAAGAACTTAACCATGTTTCATAATAAATATAATATTAGTATCAAATTTAGTTATCCTGTGTTCACGTGGAAACTTTTTTTGGTGTTTAAATTCAAATTTTGACATGTTACGCAATTCTAATGTAAATATAGTAGTCTGACTTAAAATTCTTATAATGTTCCAGATTCATAAATATCTCAAAAACGATGTAGGCCTACTTTACTCTTTTACTTTAAACTTAGCTGACTGACAAGTCGGGAGAACTAAAAGGTGATAGGCCTAACAAGTCTCTTTTTATTTTTGGCAGAAGAAATGAAATTTGTGTTTTGGGTGGTTAGGCCTATACATTTTGGAAAAGGAACTAGTGTCTGCAGTTAATGATGAATATTTCTAAGGTTGAGAGGATTGGTTTAAAACCACCAGTTGCTTTTTATGGGTGACTGCCTGTCTCAAGTCAGGAATGAAATTTGTTTCTTCACATTGATATTGGAAAAGAAATGTTGATGCTTTGGCAAGTCTGAAATCTCTTTGCCGTCATTGTTGGGTTTGGAATTAATGAATATGGATCGTGTTTCTGTCCTGTCATTGTTTGGATGATGTCTGTGAACTATGGTCAGGTAATTACCTTTTATAACTGTACATTAACATTAAGGGCTAAATTTGTTTTAGGCCTACTTTAAATGAATGAGAGTGTTTTCCAAAGTGGGAGGATTGGGATCCCGTAAAACTGGTTTAACCCACTGCCAATATGTTGGTAACCTGTTCCAAGTCAGGTAGAAGATACTCTCATTCGTTTTAATCTCATTACTGTTGGTCATGGATCCT
Source organism: Hermodice carunculata (assembly GCA_964020975.1). Taxonomy (NCBI): domain Eukaryota; kingdom Metazoa; phylum Annelida; class Polychaeta; order Eunicida; family Amphinomidae; genus Hermodice; species Hermodice carunculata. Next base: position 51,178,263 of record OZ026627.1, read on the forward strand.
TCTGACGACGAACACTAGCATGTCTTACTATTTCGTAAATGATCCTGAATCTGACAAGGTTAAACTGGTATTTGGTTTGGTCTCATCACTATCATTGAAAACTGTTATCCACTTCTCTTTTCATGGAACCCTTATATATTTGGTAACAATTTGAACATTCAGGCATTTTCTGCACATATTGCAGTGCAGTAAGTGTTCCAAGTGTAGTGAAACTGATGTTGTTTTTTATAATTGTCTGATGAATATAGTTTGTTATTATGAAGGTCATGTCAGGTTGGCTCAAAGTGTTTAATGTACTCTTTCTCTGTCTCTCTTTTGTATAAATAATTAACATCTAAATCAACTGACTGACAAGTTGAACTACGTCTTATTATAAATGAAAAAATTTAAAACTGTTACAGGAAAACAGTTATACTTACAGTTACCTTTAGGAACATTTCAATCTTGAACATTTAAATGTCCTTTCAAAAATACTTTTGGAAACCAACTTGAAATGTGACTGCTATCCTTACAAATTTTGACTATTGTAATGCATTTTTGACTACGTTTTAATGATTTGAAGCCTAATGTCACTTGCTTCTGGCTGATGTTTAACATTTGAACCAATGTACTTACTATATTTGGAAATTCAAACACTTTCCTTTTTGAAATACTCTTAGTTTATCTCCTTTAAAACAACATCATATCTTTAACTACATGCCTAAAACACATCGAATTATATAATCATGTTGTTTAGATTCTTATTGATGGTCATTTTAGGCCTAGAGGGCTTTTCTGATGGATTGATGTTGGTGTTGGTGTCAGTGTGTGGACTTATATAGATGATGATCATTGTTGAGATGGTGGTTGCAAGTAGTACCTTTTTAAATACTGAATTTTATAGACATTTTCAACAAGTTAAGAACCTCCGCTTACAAATTCTTTGATGTGATGCAAATTTTGGTCCCTTTTCATAAATTGTATGGTCCTGTATGTGCATGAATGATACAACTGTTCAAGCCAATTTACTGAAATAGGCCTATAATTTCAAACAAAACTTTTTGCATTCTGTCATGTGAAAACTAGATAAGGTTTTTTTCCCCCCTATGGACCTTTGCACTTACGTTTTGGTCTCTTTTGGGTAAATACGAACTATATATGTTTCAGCTATACATACCAAGGAACATTGCCTTTGGTCGGAATTGACTTGGATTTGTTTCATTAGGACTACGGTTTGGATATGGTAATCACACTGTCTAATATATACTGCTTGATATACAAATAAAAAAACTCTTCATATGTGGATGTTCAGAGTTTTGTGACAATCTACAGATGTACAAAAGCCCATCCTTTGTCAAGAATATGGGGTCAAACCTGCAGGAAAATAGATTCCTTTTGACATTTCTCATTGACACATGGGTAACACCACATGTTGGCATAGCTAGATACTTCGTGTCTGCCTATGAATTATTTTCTCCATATCCGGGTAAAGGTGAAGTCATCATATTTTATGAAGTAATTGCAGATGCCCAAGAACTTTTACAATTTCTGAAAGCCTAGAGGGTCTTTTAGAATGTTTTAAAGACACCAAATATTCCTGAAAGTCTGCAAAAAAGCATTCCTAATTTACCTTTTCCTAACTTCTCGTTAAATTACTTAATGCAGGAAATTCCTTCTAAGGCCACCATGTTTCCTCAGTGTTCATTTCTTCCCTATAAATACACCCCACTATCTCTCACACATCCCATGTCTCGCTGACGCTGTCCACATGAGCAGAAAAAGCAGACAACGCTCATTAGCAGTAACATATTCTCCCCATTGTGATAGCAGAGCAAGGGTTTTAGGGTGTTTAGTGTCTCAAAATGCTATGACAGTGTGATTAGTGCATTTTTTCTCTTCACTGCAAGTAATGCCAGACAGCACTTTAGGTCAGTTTGTTTTGCTGTGTTCTTAAACACTAGAATATCAATGTATACTCTTCAAAGGTGTAAAGCTACAATTGGAGCATTGAGGCTGGAGAACTCATTATCAAGGGGACAACTAGACCAATTCTAGCAACGTCACATGGATGATATATCTTCGAAAAAATACAAGCATCCCAGAAGTATTATAAACAGTTTCTTGATCATCAACAGAGGCCTATTTCTTCCATGAGCAAATCACCATTCCAGCGTGATAGGGTTGATCAATTTAATATTCTCATGCCTTTCCTAAAAGAATCTCCCACGCAAGCCAAGTTCTGCCAAAGGTGTTCAGGATGGTTCTTTATGATATATAAAGCCAAACGTATTTAAGCCAGGAAAGCTGTAGAGTAAAATGTTCAAAAATGGGAAGTATGATAATGCGGGAGTGACTGTTTTCCGCACATATTACAATAGTGTGACACATCAATTGGCATCTCAATGAAAAACCAATGGTTGCAATTTCTGTTATGATTCAATTGCTGAGGGGCAATGGTATAATTGTAAGCGTAGTGAATAAGGTGAAGAATGTAGGCGATGACACTGCTTGCCTGAAAAGTAGTTTGGAACTACATATCACACATGCAAGACTTCCGAAAACAAAAAGGTTTACCGAACAGCACCGGGTAAATTAGTAACAGAATGCAGCCTTTCTCCCGCCAATGACAGTGACAGGCATAGTGATAGAGAGTTTAAGATACATTTGAAGGAAGCAGTCTTACATCCAAAAGAACAATTACAGAAAAAAGGCTGTTAGTTTTCACTTAATTGTATTTCAATTTTGATTAAAAAGAATTTAATGGATATGAGGAATACAGAAATAATTCCAGCTTTCCATTTTACATGAATGACCCTCCTTAGCACAGGCAACATTGAAGTAATAATAAAAGACGCATACAGCCACCTGCTTGGCAGCGGGGACAAATTTGTTCACGAGGGTTCTGACTGGCGCCCAGAATCTGAACTTTAATTAAATGTAAAAATGCGAACATTACTAACAAGCAGGGGATCGTCCTATGTTTTAACCCCAAAATCGATGGTTTACACCCATTATCACACAAATGTGAAAAAGCAGGATGAAAAACGTTTCATGTGGGCCATTTTGTCGGCTTGGGGCCCAGGATCCAGGCATGAAAAGAGAGTGATCAAGTAAGTTGTCTATTAAGAAGGACTTGGACTTTAAAGGCATTTAATTTCCAGTGAATATTACAAACATTGCCAAGTGTGAAAAAAATTATCCATGGCTGTTTATCAATCTTGAGCCGACATATAAATTTGTGTCAATCATGTTTGTTGAAATGGTGATGCTTCAGCTCTTTTGGAGATGTTTTACAAATGGTTTTGTGCATTTTTGGGTACATGCGATAACATTTTTGTGGCTATCTGCTTTAATATCTACCACACTGTCCTGTGTTTCCATGGAGATAAAGAGTCGCATAGGCAGCCTTCTATCTATGCATGCTAGGGGGATGGTTTGGAAGGTTTGGGACTTGTAGCAAATGGGATGGGGGGGGGGGGCGACGACTCAAAACAATTTGGAATGGTCATGATGTTTAAAATTATGCAAATTTGGGGGAAGTTAAATTTTAAAAGCTCTATGTCTTCCATGCCGTCACAGATAAAATTCTAAATTTCAATGTGCACATATAAGTTTGTGACACCTGCCAATATAAGGGACAGCATATTAGTTGTGGAACTTCAAATTATGTCAGTAAGGGGCATTAAAAAATTTAAAATATTTCCAAACTATTATAAATAGAGATGTCATTCCAACTTTAATTTACACATTTGTGGCAAAGCCACATCCAATAAGCCATGAACCGAAGTTGTAGATTTTAATTTATGCAAATTAGGTGAATATGTAAAATGTAAATCTTTAATAGCTTTAAATCTATTATAAAGGTGCAATTCCTACTTTTTGGGATAGGTCCATCCAAGAAACATAAGCCAAAGTTGTAGGCTTTTAATTTACACAAGATAAGCAAATACACAAAATTAAAATGTTGAATAACTTCAAAACTATTACAGATAGGAGTTTTATTCAATATTTAAAATATAAATCTTGAATAGATTCAAAACTATTATAAAGGTGCCATTCCTACTTTGTGGGATAGCTCTATCCAAGGAAATATAAACCAAAGTTGCAGGCTTTTAATTTACGCAAATTAGGCAAAACACAAAATTAAAATGTTGAATAACTTCAAAACTATTACAGATAGTAGTTTTATTCAAACTTTGCTTTGTAAGTTCGCAACATGGCCACACCCAATGAACCAAGAATCAAAGTTGTAGCATATTAAAGTATGAAAGTTAGGCTAATACACGAAATTTAGATTATGTTTAACAATGGCAAAGAGCAGCATTTCATACTGTTCTCATTTTGAAGGAACGCAGACAGATTTACTGTGAAGCAAATCTTCTTTTCTAGTTAGATTCTGTAAGCCTACTCTACCCCCCACCCACCCACACAGCTGTGCTAACATCCTTGTCCAGTGCTGGGGCACACATGATCCCAAAGGAGTTGTCTACCTCTGCACCACTCCATTCCACCAGCCGGAGTTGAGCACACTTTGAGGCAGGCTTGCACATTCAGTGGACCCTGTCAAACCAAATTCCAAATCCCCAGCCAGTTAACTGTGGGCAGAACTATTTTGTAGCCACACTGAACCCATACATGTATTCCCCTTATCCGGGTTTGTTTGCATGGTGAACATGAGCTTTTTTACATTAAAAATTATTGAATAATGACTGTTCTTTAAAATATTTCAACATGTGAATATGACTTGATATCATGTATAATACATGATTAGTCTTAATCATTTTGTGTCAATAGATCATTTGATATTCCACACAATGTGCCTCCATTTCCACCAATAATAGTCAGATTTGTTACTTATAGAGGCAGGGAGAAAATCTTCAGGGTGTGCTCTAAGCTAACAAACAACAACGTGTACATCAATGACGATCTCACAAGGAAAAGAGACATGCTAGCTTATCAAACGTTGAAACGTGGTAACCATATCAAGGAGACCTGGGTGTATGAGAGTAAATTCTTTGGGAAAGATCACAGTGACCAAAGGGGGCTGTAAGGAAGACCAGCTGACCTTGTCAAGTTCGACTCGATGACAGATCAATTGGCAACAGATCTGAACGACCTCAGTTCTCTAAGTGGTGAGAACAGTACAGTGCCCACTGGGACAACTTCCAGGGTGACCAGGCATTGATCCATAGCTATTGCTGCATCCAAGATGAACTTATAACCAGAATCACTTTATAAACACTGAACTTCTGTCACCCAACGCATCAGATAGAGCATGAGGATTCCTGTCTACTGGTGTTTTGCCCATTCACATGTAGCATATATCCAATCTTTTTACCCACTGACTGACCCTGCATGTCGAGAGTGAATGGGCAGCAGATGCACCTCTCCCCAAAATATGCAGGTCCCCATCCATATTCCTATTCATTATTTTGGCCAAATATTAATGGTATCGTAAAGCCTCCATGTCACCATATTGTATATATCGTGCATGATGATCAGCTAATTGCTGTGAAAAGTAGAAAACTTTCCGTTTTATATCACGTACACAACTTTTACACTTGTGCCGATGAAGCCAAAAGTGATCATTAGCATAGCCATATTTGAGTGATATGTATAAAACAAGAGGGATGTATGAACAGCCCATGCTCAGCTGACTTAAACATTCATCACACTTGCAGCTCTGTGAACTTGGGATAAGATCAAGGTCACCCATGTTCTGAGTAGGTCTGACCTTTACAGAACACTAACATGTGCAACATTAAGGTTCCAGTTTAAGAAGTTCTCAAGTTGTAGTGAAGTGTAACATTCATGTCTGTTGCACTGTGACCCCAGAATGGCAAGGTCACTGATGTACTGCTCTCATGGAGAAACATAGACATGTGCAACATCAAGCTCCTAATTCAAAACAGATCTAATGTTATCAAGTGTACAGTAAATTTCATGTCAGTTGTCCTGTGACCTTTGGGAATGAGGCCAAGGTCCAAACATCAAAGGAACATGACCATTTGCACAAAATAGGTAGACACTTATAAAAGGTACATCCCTACCAGGTTTTGGCACAAATGTGGCCAAAATTATTTAAGTTATAACCATTACAAGAAATTCCCATGTTAAACTTTCCTATTAAAACTATTTTTTTTTCAAGATTTTCGAAAAAAAAAAAAATCATAAAGAATCCAAAAAATGCTGGATCATGACCATTTGAACAAACATGGTGAAGATTCACCCAAGGCACATTGCCACCAAATTTAAAGTGAATCTGAAAGACAGTTTCTTCATAGAAGTCCAAAATGTAAATTACCATTAGAATGCCCATTGACTTGCATAGTAAGCAATAGAAAAGGTGCATTTATTGATAAGTACCCGAACTGAAAAGAAATCTTTAAAAATCAGGAATCCACAGCAGTGCTACCTTGCCAACATCTTTTCTTGACCCTTTCACCAGAAACATATCCACAAAGTTTCACCTTAATCTGAGTAACGGATCTGGATTAGAAGTCACAAGTATCATAAACATACAGAAATTCATAGAAAATTTCGAAAAAAATTGCAGCACCACCTGGTGAACAAATTAAGAACTAACAGTCCCTAGGAGTGTTCTTATGTCATATCAAAGCAATTGGGTGAGCTGTTGTGGAAAAGAAAATTTTTTGTATTTGTCCAAAAAAAAAAATCATTAAAAATAAAAAAAATCATTAAAAATAAAAAAAATCACTGGAGTGTGACCATTTGAACAAACCTGGTAGAAACCTACCCAAGGTACATTGCCACTAAGTATGAAGTCGATCTGGATGACGGTTTAAGCATTAGAATGCCCATTGAGTTGCAAAGTAATCTATAGGAAAGCTGCATTGACCAATAAGTACCCGAATTGAAAAAAATCGTTAATAATCGGGTATCTGTAGCAGTGCCACCTAGTGGACAACTTTGTTTGACCTTTCCACCAGGAACATATTCACCAAGTTTCAGCTAAATCTGCCTGACGGTTCTGGAGTAGTCAAAAATAGCAAATCCTAACAAATAATCATAAAAAGTAGAAAAAAAAGCAGCGCCAACTGGTGAACAAATTCAGAACTAGGAGTCCCCGGGAGTTTTCCTGTGCCATATCAAAGCAATTGGGTGAGCGGTTTTGGAGAAGAAGATTTTTTAAGATTCCCCACCCCCCAAAAAAGAACAAAAAAGTTAATAAAAAAATGCAAAAATAATGGAGCGAGCCCATTTGAACAAACTTGGTAGAGACCCACCCAAGGCACATCCCCAACAAGTTTGTAGTGAATCTGGCTGACGGTTTTTAACAAGAAGTCGAAAATGTGAGTTGTGGCTGGACGATGGACGGACGACGGACGACAGACCCTCACAAAAGCTCAGCTGACTGACAAGTCAGCTGAGTTAAAAATGGGCATGTTTAGTGACAGTGAGATGACCTTTAAGTGACCTCGACCGTTACTTTAGTTATCTGCATAGATCTTTCTCGGCCCATTTTTTAGTCTTTTTGACACATTTATACCAAGAAATCACAAAAAGGCGATGAGAACAAGTTGTGTAAAATTTAGCATACTAAATTTGGAAACAAAATTTTGAAATTAGCCCCAAAATAAGAAAAACATGTACAAGGTACACTTTGCAATATATTATTTCATTTCTACGTAACAGGCAAACATCTGTATATAATTAAGTGGAATACAAAGATTACACTCATTTCGTAGATAACTTGAAACAAAAGATCATCCAAACACTTTGTGTTTGAAAGAAATTGCGTCCCTTTGAAATTTTAGCTCTTAAACCGGTTATTTACGGCCATCTTGGATTTGGGCAATCGAAAAAGAAGTTCTGATTTAAAATTAATGTAATTTCACTAAGATTACACAAATCCACGTGACCTTCTCTTTTCAAAAATCATCTACTTCTTTAGCGGCAACCGATGTTGGATGTATTTTAATGAGGCAATTCGAAGCTTCCTGATATTTGGGAAAAAAACTCTTTTTCATCCAGAATTTTGTAGATCAGTTAATTAATTATTGGTTATATGCCAAATGATTTTATCAGTTTTCACTGTACTGAGTTGCCTACATTTGCTAGTGATCAATCCAGGTCTTATATACGATATGATACAACCGTTGTATCTAAGAACATGTTTGTTGTAATGTGTAGAGGACTCGTGAAGCTTGTCATTACAGTAATCACTCTTCATTCGGATATGTGCAGCATGCTATCTTCCACTGGTTCCACTGTACTTCACGTCTGTCCCAAATGTCATTTTCTCGGTCTAAATTTTGGTGTTGTTTTTATCTTTGTGCCATCCGTTACGTGTGTTTCATATTTTGCTGACTTGTTTGACCACAATAATTTTACATTTATAATCAATGTCTACCCGGCTGCGCCCATATCATCGCTGTGTGACAGGTCAATACTAAATGCTAGAATGTTGCTTCTATACTTTATACGCGTCAGTGAATTGTGGGTGTACAATCTTCACAAAAAACAATATGTACTCTTTTGCACTACAAAGGCCATGTATCATATTATACAGTGCAGTGTGCGTGAACATCAGCTTTATTTTAGTTTACATGCTATTTGGAATAAATGTCTGCCACTTTGTGAAATGGGTGCCCGATCTCAGAGTGTAGTTTATGTGCTTACATATTATTAGCTTTAATTGTATTGAAATTTAATTGCAATGCACATATAAAAGTAATACTTTTTATTCATATGATTTCTACAATTTCATACAGAAAGCACCACAACAATGAATACATCGTTGCAGTGTACCCTCTTTTACTTCTGTTAGCGGGTGATATTCATGCGGAGCTCGGTCTAGAGAAAACCTCTCATTCTGTCACTCCAATATTCGCAATTTTTCCCAAGACAAAATGACAGCTTTAATCTGGGACCTCTCTCCTAACTTCGACACAATTTGTTTATCGGAAACCTTTCTTTCCCCAGATTCCATGGATGATTGCTTTCACATCTCTGGTTATTATGAAGATATTCGTCGTAAACACTGTTGGTGGTGTAGCACCTTTTTTTGAGATGTTTTCATATGCGTTGAGACGTCGTGACTGACATCGAAGTCTTATGTTGTGAAAGACTCCAAAATAAAAAAAAGTATGTTTGTTGTTGTATATAGACCGCCTAATTCACGGGTCTCCTTTTGGGACAAACTTCAGGAAAGTTCGATTTGGCAAAAGGTACAGGTATTCAACACACCATTTTGACGGATGATTTAAATTCAGATTTTCACTCGCAACGGCGTACGGCACTTGAGTTTTTTGCACAAACTAACCTTTTAACTTTACATGTTACTGAGCCCACCCGTGTAACTGATAATTGGAAAACTCGTCGGAACAAATTGTTTCAAACATGCCCAACTTTCTTCAGGACATTCGTATTCTTCCACCTATTTCTTGCTGCAACCACTGCCTTGTTGGTGATGTAAATGTGGGCCGCGCTATATAATACTAATTGTGTGTTTCATTTCAACAATCTTCTTTAGTTTTGGACATTTTCATGTCAAGTGTAGTGCTGAAACTTGTTTTACGTGTATCATGAACCACGGGACCACTTTTGCTATTTTCTTTGAATTCACGCCGCACAAGATATCACATCAGACAGAGAATCAATGTGAATTCAACTTATGATGACTCACTTGGGCCACAAATCGCACAATATCTATTTGTCAATAAATACAGCTCTGTGACTTATTTCAAAAGTGCACTTTTTTATTCAGTGAGTGCGCCAAATATAATGTGGTGATTTTTGTCCATTTAATCCTCATTATAATAGACAACTTCAGGCCGTTTGGCACAAACAGGGAAACTAGGCTTGACCTTCGCCACATTTGCCTTATCAGATCTGCTAGGCCAAAAATATATAATATAGCCGTAGGCCTCTGGGCGTTTTAATTGGGCTGCCATAGCGAGACCATTTGCTACTTTCATATCCATATCCCACACTTGAACTTCGCGATTGCGTCTTGTTGTTTTACTGTTCAACCTTGATTATCGGATCATCAACCAGCATAACATACCTGTTTTCTTAAAATACCCCAAACGTGATGTCTGCTTTTGTTTCTTCTTGGCGGGCTCCTTCATTTTGAGCTTCATAAAAAAAAAAAAAAAAAAAAAAAAAAAAAAAAAAATCGGGAACAGAAGGCGTATGGTACAAACGCTCATGGATAGACCGCGTGTTCACACTTTCGCTTTCTTAAGAAGGACAGGCTTCCTCTCATAGAGCACCCCTTAGCGGCAAATATGGCTTGATTTCTTTTCCTTTTTTAATATAGATAATCACACTTGTGTTAGTTGTGTTCGCGGTAGGAACATTAGTTGTGATGACAATGTTTATTAAGGACCATTGTTTGATTTACTTTGGCCACCCCCTGGGGGGTTTCCGGGCAACCAGGAAACCCCACTGGATACGCCAGTGCTGGTCGTTATAAAGCAACAGGCATTGGTTAGATAAATTTATGTAACCGTGAAGCAGGTAACTAACCGATTTGTTTTTCACAACAATGGAATATAATGATTTAGGCCTACGGTTCGCCAGCTGAGGCTTACATATACGAGTTCGTAGCTAACGGCAGTGCTGTGGTGCTGTAACACGTTTTGAGCCCTTTCCGTCTTCGTTTTGTTTCTGTCATCCTTAGGCGAGTTCGGGGGGGGGGGGGCAGTTATTTTGAAATCTTGTTATGTCCTGTCTCTGTCACTGTGCATTCTTCGCGAGAGGGATTGAATACGGCACAACCCTTTCCCAATAATTATTGCCATTTTGTGTCGGTGCAGTTTTCCGTTGTATGATATTATGCTTAAACAAAATTAAGAACCAGACAAGCCACAATTGTGATATAGTAGATTGTGTGAAAATGAGGCTGCTGTGATATAACACTTTGTTTGGCGTGATAAAACATCTGATATATCACAGCGACTCTTCTTTTTGTTGTACTTACCCTCAAAGAATTACCAATCATCCCATGTGAACCATGGGTTCCTATTTCACCATCATTAATAAAATAGTTTATGATTGTCCAGTTCGTTTAATAAAACTAATCACAGCAAATGTTCGCAAAATAGCTTTCACGTCAATGCATTAAATGTGTACTTTTGGTTCGCATTCCTGTGGTAGCTACCATGGTTGATAATAGATGGCGCGGTAGTTCAAGTACATGTAGGCCTGGTCACTATCCACGCTTGCCGCCAATGCAGCGCCTACCAAATGTAGCGAAGTTACAAACCTTAATGTGCTATTACGCCACAATTATTATCCAAAGGATCGTCACGTGATGACAAGCCGATGCAAGTGCATTCATGAATAGACACCCTCAGAAACTGATCCTCCAAGTGACTGCAACCACTGTACCAGTGTCAAGACGCTGTGTCACTGAGTAGGCCTAGTGGTAGGCCTACCCATGCCATGCCATGGCATCAAATTCTGCCGTGTAATAGCAAAAAGCCGCAACTGCCAAATTTGTCAAAATCGAATAAAGCCAGAATTCGCACAATTTACCACCTTACAAGGAATGGTTAAAAACCGTAATCGCAGTTTCTTCCATTAACTTGACGGCAGAAAAGCTTTTAAATGCATGTTTGACATTCGATTTTGATGGAAGAAAACCATAGCCCCTAAAAGTCAATACGGCTTTCTGCCATCTACACTACGGCAGAAACGGTTTTCTGTCATCAACAAATGCAAAGTGATGAGCTACCCACGCCTTAAATTCTGCTGCTACAGCAGCTGCATGTGCGATTGTTAGGTCTAAAATTTTCCAAGCACAAAGACAAGTCGTACTCTGTAATTATTGATAACAACACATAAGTGATTAATGTTGCAGTATATAATGCTAGGTCAATACTTTGAAAGAAATTATAGGCCTACCGGTGGAACCAAGTATGCTTCAGTTACTGAACAAAGGAGTCTGCTGCTATGAAGTAAAAGTGGACAAAAAACTTATAAGGGAAGCCAAACTAGCCAAAACCAAGGCCCTAGAAGAGTACAAACAGAAAAATCAGAATAACTCTTCATAAACATGTCAACTGGTAAATGTATGACCAGTGACAACACCTCACCATGAGCAGAGATATGGACAGTGTATGCCAGAAAGTTATTGTGAATAAATTCTTTGATTTAACTTGTGCCAGCAGTTTAATTCAATTACCAGTTCAGATGTCTTTTTTGTTCTCATCATTGAGATAATTTTTTTCCTTGTGTGTTTTACTTATAAATAAGCACATTTTCAAGTGTTTAAAATGCAATAAAAAGTGTATTTAAAATTCACCAGAATGCACCATTTCAAGTAGCAAAATTGAAGATCTTCTCACCCTGGGAGGGGGGCCCCGCCCCCCTCCAAAACCGACCCCCCGCCTCGGTCGCTCCGCTCCCTCGATGAGTCTTACTGATTTCATATCCCCACAGGTTGGCAACACTGTCAGTACTACACTAATAGGCTAACATGCAGCTCAATGCGTAACTTCTCTAGGTCCTATCGTCAGAGAGACTCTTGGAGTACTAGTGTTTAGTTTCTTTCGTAGATAACATGTGAATTGCGATAATATTAAGCAGCAGGGGGTCTACATTTGCGTCACAGTTCCAAATAAAAGGATTAAGCCTTAGATCATTAAAATATCGGCAATTTGGGTGCACCTCGACCCCTCACCATTGTTTACTGTCCTGTCTTTTTGTCAATTGAAAAGGGTGCCTACAACCAGGCAATGCAACGTCTCACAGGCCACATTTATCACCGTACTGTACTACTGATTTTACGGAACTTGGGCCTATCGGAGGGCCAAATATTTGTGTTGATGATTCTGGCCTAGGCCTCTAGCCTACATGGTCTCGCATTTTCCGGTCGAATTTTTGCCACATCCTTAATGCATATAGACCCCTACCTATATTAAAAACTACGAATTATACTATGAAATGGCCTTCTGATGTTAAGCCTATAAGTCTTGAGAGAAACGCGGAGGTACCTTTTCCCATTATAGTTAATTCTGCGTTTCTCGGCAAAAGTACCGAGAAAAGCCGAGGTATCTTTCACCCATACTTTAGCTCGGCGTTTCTGAGCATTTTCGCCGAGAATGCCGAGGTAATGGCCACAGTGCCAGGCATCACGGCGTTCCTCAGCATTTTTGCCGATAAGCTCCTAGATGTGGATTGGAGACTTGAATTCCTTGGCGTTTTCTAGCATTCTAGGAAGAAGCTATACATGGGGAGTATTGGTAGGCAATTTTTAGGGGAAAATCCAAAACACTCGGGGGGGAAGGGACATACTTTCTCACTTTAACATCAAGGCCATAAGTACTCAACAAAGAGGTTTCCGAACTGAGATGCTAGCACTGAAAGTTTAAATGACTTGTATTTAGCTTTCAGGTTAGACATACACTCCAGAGCACGTACGTCGAATCCCTGATCCAGAACATGTAATCTTAAGTCATTGGTCTCAGTACTGGGGTATACTCTGAAAATAAACAGGTCTCTGTTTGGTTCTGGTGTCCCTTTGAATCTCCCCGACTGAGACATGGCATCCCCATATATAACTTTACGACTAAAGCGCTCCTTGCGTTGTGCTTTCCTAACAGCTTGTCTGGGTATACGAAAGCCCTGAGAGTCCATTGAGGACTCCGAGGCAGCGACACTGGCTCGGTCTATTGAGACGAGGCTCCCCCATCGCCTATTTGAGCACAAACCTCCACGGTCTCTACTGTGACCACGCCCAGCTGAAAAAACGTCATTGGTTGGGCGTCGGATCGTAATTCCGTTGCCAACAGATTGCTGCACATTGGTATTTTTTTTTTCTCAGAACTTGTGCAAATACCCTGCTGATCTGTCACTGACCAATAATTATCATTGCGATTTTGTACACTTACTTCGATAGAGTCATTATGTCCTGAGGTAGTGTCAGACGTTAGAGATAGATGCACATGGCATGTTTGCAGGTCAGGTGTGCATGGTTTATTTGTTTGTACAATATTACTGTGTGAGCTTGGATTTTATTTGTTCACGAATCTCTTTGTTTTCGCAAACCACCCGATCTACTATCGTTCGCAAGTATCCATTTGCTTTTCAAGTCTGCTATGTCTATCAGCATTAGAAATGTTGAGTTCTTCAGGATGGGAGCGTGGAATGATGCCAAGGCTCAAAGCATGTATAACTATGATGGGCAACTTTTGGGCCTTATCTAACTTAATTCGGCGACCAACAATATAATATGTGTTTATTTCTGACTTAGTCCTTGAGGTCGAATCGTTTCTATTTGGCAATTTACCCGAAATAGTGCTTTCACAGTTTTCCCAACACAACAGTCTTTACATTATGAGGTGCGGCTCTTTGGAAACTGAAAAATATGTAAGCAAGCAGAAGTTGTAATAGTGTGGTGCTTCTCTCACCTTCTCCCATTTCAGGACTGCGGTCATTGGATGTACTTTTCTCCTTGATATTTCCGTCATTAGCATTATTGTTATTTACACTTTGCGCACCACCATCATAAGTGCTATATACCTCACCAGCTATTGCATGTATACGCTGTTTGAAGTTTATAACCTCATCTGAATTAGAGTCCGTCTGAAGCGTAGCTTGTTTGCAGCCTTTACAAAAAAATAAATCACCATCATGACATAATATTTTCCTGCCAGTCTTATTTTGAGGGCAAGGCATGTCGCTGGTCCCCAGACACTGGGGTATTGTCTATCACGCCTTGGACAAATCAGAATAAATTCCAACAAAAGCAACCTTATTAAGACGCACTGAATGTCCCTCCAAAAAGAAACAATGCCTTATTTTGTTGTTTCTTACATATCAGCAGTTCATTTTTAAAAAATCAGTTTTCTCTCTTATTGTAGGGAAAATTTATCATAAAGTGGCTACTAGCCGAGTATGAGAATCCATGTATCAGTTAAGCTACAGATTAAAGTGAGCACCGGCCCCATTCACAGGTAATTGTTGAAACAACTACCACCACATGTGAGGGCACGCTTCTCCTCAGCCAATCAGGTGATAGAGAAGGTTATGTTGATTGACCCGTCAAGTTTTAGACATTTTTCGAGTTGGGCTGATTTTTGACTATGATATTGATGTTTAGTGGTGGCCTTATACTTCTCTTTGGTTTCTACATATCTAAATATTCTGTATTTAAGCTATTTTCTTCTACAATGGTTACATCACCTATTTTGAACATCTGCTTGTTTATTGCAAAAAGGTTTGTAATCTTCATCTAAACTATCAGAATCATATATTTAAATACCGCGGAAGTCGACCATTTAATCACTGTGACTAATGGGGCTAAGTTATTCAATGTCTAAATTCAAAATTCAGCTAGCTGTGTGAATTTCAGAGTAGTGTTTGTTTAACTGGGTATAAAGATGGTTTTACATAATCTATATTCTGTATTCTACAGTCTGCAGGCGAATGATCAATATGATTAAAACTGTCACGAAGGAAGAAATCAGTTTGTTGTTTCGTGCATGATTTCCATTGATTAATAAATCTTTGTTTCAAGTTTTTAGCAGTTAAAGCTGCATACTACATTATACGTTTGACACAAGATATTAACTGTATGACATTGCGAATGTTTCGATTTAAGATAATATCTTGAGAACTAATATTTTTTTAATTTGAATTCCCTGTTTGTTGCTTTGCTTTGGTATTCTGCAGCTTTGATGCGATATGTTCTACACAATACACAGGGGCAATTCCCATCAAATTTTAATGCCTCCACCAGTGCACTCTACCTACAGACGCATTACAATATCCATAAAATACGACATAGTAAACTTTCTGCAAAATTACCTACAAATTTGTTGCACTGAAGTGAAATTCTAACCATGTCATCTATTCTGTATAACACCGATCAGTGAAACGTAAATTCCTTTCCAGCATTTTAAATATATTGCAGTTACAAAGTCCAATTGCCTGTCAATAGATCACAGTAGCCGGCAACTTCAAAACCGATTAAATGTTTTAGTACTTAGGGTGCATGTATGTATCAAATATGTTACAGATATGTTACAGTAGCAACAAAATAGACTACTGTCAACTGAAAATCAATTCATATATGTAATCATAATATATTGTAGTAACAATATTACACTAAGTGGCTCACTGTGTCCTGCACATGAGACACAGTAATCTGAAAATGTACCTGCTGATTTTTGCCCCTTAATGTATCTCTGTAAAAAAAGGTGAGAAAAATCTCTTTAAGAGTTTTGAAGACATCAAGGCACAAAAGGTTGGTGTGAGCGTACGAACAGATTACCTGCCCGAGAACATAATGCGTTCCACCTTTCGTGAGGCAAGCAGGAGAATACAAAGATAGATGCAATTGGACTATCTTCCTGGTCTGCATGCCCAATAAGTCTAAGAAAACGAATATGTAGTCACCAATGAATACAGAAGGAAATTTATTTTCACCATAATGCAGTTGCCTGTTTGAATTCATTCACATAACAGGCTGTATCAACCCCATGTGGCCCTTGTGGTTTTGGAATTTTTCCAAGAGTAAATGATGCTGGACCATGTTGTAACATGAATCTTCAGAGGTAGATAAGCCAGCCAACTGTCTTGCCAAGAATCCATATATGGCTAATGAATGACCCGAAAGAAAAGAGTGTGGGAAAGCTTCGCCTTAATGTGGTTGCATCGGTCACACAGTGACGTATTCTTTATTGAAATCATATCACACACAGGGAGTAACTTGCTTTGAGTTACTCTTTTAAATAGTACATTCTGGATATCAAGAACTAGGCTTATAATTGACTGGGATAAAGAATTAAACTCGCAAAGTATTATTCGCCTTGGTCACCAGCTTGCTTTCTTTGATGCCACCTCGGGGGTACGTCGCCAGAGTGCGCTATGGGAAAAGGCTGTTCAGAGTCATGTTTTCCTGGTATGTTCTTCATGGAATATTCACTGAAGGTATTTTACAAAAGGGCAATATTCAATAATATAAATGAAGCAGACTACATTTTAATATTACCATATGTGTCGACAGCTGTTTAAATGCAAAGGATCAAATAGGCAAGGTTTTCCTTTTTATCAGCCCTGAAAGGACGAGATTCTGAATATCTATAAATGCATGTGGTCACATTGTGACAAGCTTCAATGTATAGCAATACCATTTTATACCGACCAACCATGTCCCAACTGGCATACGCATAAAACTCGATGTTGCTATTCAAGAGGTGCGAGAAAGAGCTAAGATAGTGAATGATGAATGCGAAATACCACAACCAAACATATAAAACCCAATAAAAACAGAGGAAAGATGACCAGTGGCAGAAATTCTAAGGCCTACTTTACTCTTTTACTTTGAACTAAGCTGACTGGCAAGTCGGGAGAAATTAAAGGTGATAGGTCTAACAAGTCTCTTTTTATTTTGGTAGAAGAAATGAAATTTGTGTTTTGGGTGGTTAGGCCTATACATTTTGGAAAAAGAACTAGCGTCTGCAGCTAATGATGAATATTTCTAAGGTTGAGAGGACCGGTTTAAAACCACCAGTTGCCTTTTATGGGTGACTGCCTGTCTCAAGTTAGGAGTGAAATTTATTTCTCACATTGGTATTGGAAAAGAAATGTTGATGCTTTGGCAAGTCTGAAATCTCTTTGCCATCATTGTTGGGTTAGGAATTAATGAATATGGATCATGTGTTTCTGTACTATTTGAAAATTACTTCATTGGCTATATTGTGCTATGGGCTTTGTTCTCCGACTCATAGTTATAGTAGAGGTAGGGTGTGTTTATAATATTCCAGATTCATAAATATCACAATAACGATGTAGGCCTACTTTACTCTTTTAATTTGAACTTAGCTGACTGGCAAGTCGGGAGAAATTAAACGTGATAGGTCTAACAAGTCTCTTTTTATTTTGGCAGAAGAAACGAAATTTGTGTTTTGGGTGGTTAGGCCTATACATTTTGGAAAAAGAACTAGCGTCTGCAGTTGATGAATATTTCTAAGGTTGAGAGGACCGGTTTAAAACCACCAGTTGCCTTTTATGGGTGACTGCCTGTCTCAAGTCAGGAGTGAAATTTATTTCTTCACATTGGTATTGGAAAAGAAATGTTGATGCTTTGGCAAGTCTGAAATCTCTTTGCCATCATTGTTGGGTTAAGAATTAATGAATATGGATCATGTGTTTCTGTACTATTTGAGGAAACAAAACTATGAACCGTAATGACGGACTAATTGCCCGAACCACCAAAACCTTCAAAAAGACTTAACAACAGAATGCAAAACAACTAAAGATATCCAAGAATCAGCCACTTTTCAAGGCACGTTTCTACTAAATTTCTGCATAAGCGGAGCGATGTTTTCAAAGAAGTCTACTACAAACCAAAATATTAATTACGAAATAGAAAAAATATCGCAGCGCCACCTTCTGAAGAAATGAGGTGCAGGGATCAGAAGGAGCGTTTCAAGGTAATTGTGAAGCAATTGCCCGAGCAGTTGCATAGATGGATTTTGGCCAACATAAGGAGAAAAAAATCATTAAAAAACAACTGCAGCACGACCATATGAACAACATGCTGGTCAATAACACAGAGTATATCCCCTTTGAGTTTGAAGTAGTTAAGAAAAGTAGTCATGGAGAAATAAAAAACTGAATTTGTTTGCAGAGAGAAGGACGGACATGGTTACTATATTTATATTGTATTTTGTACGCACTGAAAAGCATATGTTTATGTAAACTTTATTATGCGTTTGCTCTGTTTTTAGTAGCTTACCTCCTTTGCAATCAATATAATTATCTTTTACGTGAATATATGCAATGAAAGTGCATTATTATCCTGCTATTCGAACAAAGAGATGTATCATATGTATGTATATATTTTTTTTCCGCAGATAGCTTTCTACACAATCCGAAACTTTTGAGCACTTCACGCAATCAGAAATTAGAGATCTGTCATATATGGTTTAGAAATGTATTATATTGAAACTGATTGTGCAGTTCATTAAGCACTGTACGATTTGACACAATTATACTACTAAGCATACAACAACCGGTCAGAATCTTGTTCATTAGAGTAAGACAAATTAGCATCCATATCATGGCAAGTGTATACAGTTACCAGAGAGCAAAAATTATTGTTCGCATTCCTTTTACCAGGAACCAAGCCCTCGACAACTTCTTTTTACATTACAAGCTTCCAACATGTGGTACTAACGTGCAAATAATCTCCAAGGGGGTTGCTAGTGCACTGTTTGCTTGTTTTTTGGCCCCACAATCAGATAAAAAGCTGCAGGGGTGACATACAAGACGTAAAGACGTCCAGTTTTGCTCAGCGTACTTTAAGGGTCTTGAAGATATAGGCTCATATATTCTTAACAATTCAAGGCAACTTGTTGACCTGATACAAGTGCTCAAGTCTTCAAACTCCATAGAAGACAAATATTGTTACACTTGGAAGAAAGATACATCTACAAGGTATAAAGAAGGCAAAATGGAATTAGACATTTGACAAGACGACCCTTACTTCTCAGGCTAAACTTTGATATGCACTTCTTATCTAAACTTATACACGACATTTGCGCATTTATTTATTGCAACATAACTCAAACACCTTACATCTTGTAGCGTATTTCACAAAGGTTAAGTCTTTGAAAATGCCATAATGTAAGGAGGAGCCATCCTGGTAATATTCTTGGTTATCTATTCTGTATTTCCCCCATCTTCTTTGTGGAAGTGCATTACCACAAGAGGGTGAAAAGAGGCTCTTCAAACAGTCCAGTGATTCTGCGTTTGCTCTTTACTTTATGAATTTTGCAGTCAGCAACCTTGGACTTCTGGAGAGCCAAAGTCAATTGTCTTGTAGTAGGTGCTGGGTACGACCCCAAAAAGGGGATATTCAAACTAAATTTGAACCCATGTACCACAAACAGGCGTTCTGTGCAGGTACCCTAATAATAACCAGTCCCATACTTCACAGGGAAGGATGATAGGTTTGGCATGTTTAGGGAGTGAGCTGTTGATTTGCAGAAGTTGTCTGGTTGTGTTACCTATTGGTCTGGTCCAATAGTTTGGGGTTTGGACTGGTTTTGGTCGAAAGTTTTGGGTCTAGCGGCAGGACGTCCCTGTTTCCCACTGTCCATTGTGGATTAGCATCCAGGGTGCTCATTGCCATATTTAAAGCGTGCATGTAAGTATCGACAGCTTTGGCGAAATGGACACTTTGGCGTGGTGTGAAAGGAATACAAAACCCTCTTGCAACTCTGTTCTGAGGTATCATTAAAGAATGTTTTTTTGTCAAGCCTGATTGGCTGGTTTTGGGGTTTTGAAAAGCTCGGGTGTAGGCATGAGAGTCAATCAGATCCCAAGGAATTTCTTTTTGCACCCTGTGCTCTCAGAATGCTGTATCACAGCCTAACCAGGCTTTATTTTCCCTGGCTAACTTTCAGATAGTGCAAAAGTGCGGTATCATAACCCCACCTTGATCAGGGTGTCTTCCCAGGTTAATTCACATGTAAGTCAAGAACTGGTTGGTCTAGAAGCTAAGGGTGATAGGCTTTTCTGCTTTTTGCTTCTCTTGTTGTTTGGAGACCAGGAAAGAGAGCACATCTTCGTTGATGAGACTCAGGCCAATACTCTGGTGTTCTTTGTAGTTTTTATCTAATTTGAATGAATTTACAGATTAATTTGCCAAAATGGCAGCTTTGAGTTTAGCAGGATAACCCCCATCTTCTTTATCTGAGCCAAACCTAGAGGGAAATGCCTGTCACTGGACGTAAACAAACCTCCAAACTGGCCATGTGTGGATCACTATTGAAGGGTGCAGGTTGACTGACTTGCAAGGGTGGGGTCAGGTCTTGACTAGCCTTACCTGTTGCTTGCCTGTTGTTGAACTACTTCTTATGTCTTAAAAAGTTTGAGATACTGTGGATCAAAAATATGGAATAATCTTCCAGACCAGCGCAGAGAAGATATGGAAAAAAAGAGTTCAATAATTTTATAAATAAATGGGATGGTCCAGACTGTAAATGTGCTTTTTGCTCTTCATAAGCAAGTAACTAGCTATTTAAGGATATCTATATTAATGTGGGGAGTGGGTTGGCTCTCAAGGCGATCGTGGGGCTAGAGTGGGGCTCTTATAATGTTATCAGTCGCTTTCCCTTGCTGGGGAGGTGGACAAGATGGTCATACCGCAACATTTGGTCAATCATATAAGCCCAAGTTCGGCGCTCTTTCTGTCGTCAATTTTTTTTCTTGGGAATGCCAAACATCACAAACATTGCATCGATAGAAAACTAATTTGGCAAAGACAATGAATGTCACCAAAACTTTATGTGGCTATTTAAGGGTTAAAATAACGACAACTCTACAAGCAGTCGGTGAGAAACGATATCCCTACCATGACCCAGGTAAAATGGGAAAATTTGGATCCTTTATTTTATATTTCTGGCTAGCGCCAATCAGGAGAACTAAATTAAAGCATTCTTGTGACATTCTAAATGAATAAATGACCTGAGTAATGGGGACTGGCGAAAACCTTTAATACAGTTAATCACTTGGCGGGAAGGATAGGGTAGGAAAAAATCTGTCCCTTATCACTTTTTTCGAAAACCACTGATGATAATCTGGGATATGTTTTTATGTGTCCTTAATTGGATATAAAGATGGCATACATGATCTATATTTTGTATTCTGCATTGTAGAAGAGATGATCAATGAATTAAAATGGTTACAAATGAACAAATCAAATTGTTGTTTTGTGACTGATTTGTATTGACTAATAAATCTGTGCTCCCGTTTTTGAGCAGTTAAAGCTACATAGTACATTTTACATTTGGCACACGACATTAAGTATACTACCTTGCATGTGCAGTTCAGAATCAAATTCGGAGAAGTGAGATTTTCAAGTTGAATTTGGTGTTTGCTACATAGTTTTTATATTAGCTTCTTTTGGTAAGCAGGTTTTACAAAGTAGATATGGACATTTCTTGTCATATTTAAGTTTCAATGCAAAGTAAGTGTTCGGTGCCAACACTCAACATCTTGTATTTATAGTATTAGACACCATATGTTAATTGAGCAATAAAATAGTAAGAGCTATGTTGCGTGGTATATTTTTATACTCCATGTATAGTTAAGTCAGCAACAGCAGACATATAAAAAACGGAACAACTATGATGGCAAGTGATTACTAGGATGTCTCCCATAACGCACTATTAAAACAAATTCATTGCGCACATTACCCACTAATACTACTCTTTCATATTTATTGCAAAATAACTCATAGATATGTTGCACTGAGGTAAAACTCTGGCGATGTCAACTATACCTAATACCACTTATGAATAAAACGTAAAATCCTTCCAGGCATTTTGAAAATATTGCAGTAATAAAGTCAAATTGGCTGTTAATAGATCCAGGTCGTCATGAATCACAGTGACATGAAAATCTAACTGGTTTAAGTGAAATTGAGAATAAATACGTTGCAGTTACCAAAAATGTGAGAATGAACTGAAAATTTAATCAGCTGTTCTTTTTTTTTTGACATCATATCTGTATCAAATCCATGAAGAATCCGTCTATGCACTACAAAAATATTGTGGTGACAAAGTTCACGCTAAATAGGTCACTGTGGCCGGTACATATAAGAAAGCAGCATGAAAAGGTATCCAGCTAATCTAATGCACCTCTTTAACAAATTTAAGAAAATTTCCTCTTAGGGTAGTCAAGATTTTGTGGTCCGAATGTTTAGGACGAATATACAGACATATTACCTGCACGAAAACATAATTCCTCCCACCATTCCTGAGTGAAGCATTATGAGGGACAAAGAGAATTTTGCCAACAGATATTCCTTAATTTCAGATGTCCATAAATTGTTAAAACACTTTCAATATGATCCGATATGTCGTTTCATCCAGTGCTTTAAAATTCTTTAAAGCCTTCTACTTTCACAAATTTATGTTCTTGGAATATTGTACCACAGTCCCATCTGCCGAAATGTATGCATATCAGTGGCGAGATTCATTTGCATATGGACCCGACACAAAACATGCTCCTCAAAGTAAACTTTGTTACACTTGCTTTAGGTTATGTGATGTACATGGCAACCTCACGGTCTCAATCTTGAAAAAATGCCTAACTGTGTTAAAGATAAAATCTCCAATCATATTATGTCACACAGCATTGTATATACTCTATTCATCCTGAGAGAAAGATCTATAGTTACATAATGTTATGTTTGTCTGCGAGTTGGTTCTAATTTTTATGCTCAAATTTATTCAATGTGTTTCCGTATTCATGATTTCAATGTCCATAGTATTTAACTGTTCTTGAATGCAAAGTGCAATTGGCGATTTATGCTGCTTTGACTGTTGGACAGAAATCCTTTAAAACAGGTGAAGTGCAAAACCCTATATGATTATACAAGTTCAAGAATTCAATATGTTTGTATTCAATGAAACTTTTAGCTATTGTGATTTTTACCAATGCGTCACAGGTACCTTCTCACTCACTTCCAATCAATGTTTTATGGTTGCCATGTGCGTCTTCGCTTCTGCTCATTTATCTTCCATTCGCTGTATATAACTGATGATGCCACAGCGTATCGCCTCTTTACACTACCTGGCGGGGAGTTCACAAGGAGATATGACTGGAATTTTGGAACATTGAGCTGCTTAGTTTCCTTGTGAATTTGTGCCTGATCTTTAATCACTGCCTCAAACATTGATGGTCCGAGATATACGTACATTTCAGTGCAATGTACTTTGAAACAAAAGCCACCATCAACACAGAATTATTTCCTGAATGCATTCCCTCCATGACCTTTAATCGAGATCATCCAAAAGCCACAATTAACACAGAACTATTTCCTGAATGCATTCCTTCCATGACCTTTACTCGAGATCATCCATATAATGCAATATCCAAATTCCATATGATAATCATTAGTGGTACATTTGGTATCATTCTCCTTGTTCTTTAACAAGATATTTACTGAAATGACTTTTTCTAAAGTGTTCCGTTACCTTGAAAAATAGGTCAAGGTCAATCAGTCATTGGGTGACGGTGACCTAAAATGGAGTTCAACAATTAGTGTTTTATATATAATGTACTCGAGCGCAATGTTGATCAGGAGGCTTAATTCTCTTTGCCATTGATGTCCAAACTACACCCTACATTTATAAAATCAACTCTTCCAACTGAGCAGATTTTGTGACCTGACAAAAATAGGTTAAGGCCACTTATATAACATAACTTATAAGCACTGGATATGGTCTATATATCCTGTAAATTTGCTCAATTCAATACGTGTTCAATACATGGAATGTCGTATCTTTCAAGACATTTTAACTCCTAATTGCCGTCCAAATTAGATGCGGCTCCACTTGTATAATAAGCAACCGATTTTGACCTCTTATGCAATCCCACTAAATTTCATGAAGTTGCATAACATATTAAGGATGCTGAATACTTGGTGTATTTGCGTATATTTTCAGCTGACTTCTTTTGAAGTCTCATCAGAGAGTTTTCCATCCAATTTTTGTCCGATTTGTCTTTTCCCTTGAACTATGATTTCAAAAGCACTTGTTCTGTGCTGTTTCATATATATTTTTGGTGACGTCATGTCAACGGTCACCCCAAGTTTTGAATTTTCCTTTTCAGCTTTTATTTTCCACATTTTACCAAAATCAAGGTATAACATTGAGGTGTATCAGCTGCATTCATGCAGCACATGTATCATTTACTTCTGTGAGCAAGTACCTTTTGCCAGGACAAGGCAAATGGTACAGTGGCTTACTGTTTATGTCAATGCTTATGCTCACATAACACATTTATTATATTATGTTTATCCTTATTATTCTAATCCTCAGTAATTAGAACCTCATGTCGTCATCTACAAGGTTGTTACTCTCAGATTTAATATCCAATGCTCTGTCATTCCAATGGATGAGTCCTCGAATATTTGTCAGGCCTGCAAGGTGCATTTAATGAATTTGCCTGTAATATATCATGAAAACATACATCTTTCATATTTAGATAACTCATGATCCCTCGTTCTCTGGAACATGAAGTACTTAGAAATTTTGGTGGTGTATCTGTAAACTGTTTATATGATTTGTTGAACAATAAAAATGACCTGAAAAATGCTATTTCTATTGCAGCTGACTCTCCGTATGTAAAGACAAAAGATCTCTCAGAATATCTTAAGCCATTGATGAATTTTTTCAGCTTTGACTCTAAAAATTCAATTTTGAATTTAGTGTTATTTGTCTTCAAGAGACCTGTATCGAAAATCCATCGTCAGCTGACTCACTTTTTCACCTTAATAACTATACACTGATTTCTTTGGTTGCAACATGTAGTTCCCACGGTAGTTTGATGATTTATTTTACGTAAAGATTTTCAGTTTGCTATACGAAACTTCTATTCGCCTAGCAGACATTGGGAAGGCCAATTCATAGACATAACTGGTGCAGATATGAAGCAAAAAGTAACATTATGTAATATTTATAGACCCCCTCATGACAGAAATGATGATATCGATGCCTTATATACACGATCTCAGTCCAATAATTGAACGATATCAAGGGAATCATCAGACAAAATTATTGTTGGTGATTTTAACATTGATCTCCTTAAGGTAAATACAAGAATCAAGTATGCTGAGTATTTAGATACTTTACTTAGTAATGGTTTCCTACCTAAAATCACTTTGCCAACAAGGTTAACCACTATTCTCATTGATCATATCTTTTGTAATCTATCTCACAGTTTGAAATGTTCCAGATCTGGTATTATCTTATCTGACATTTCTGATCATCTTCCTTCCTTTCAGAACCACTTTCAATTATCATAAATCAATCCTTAACCACCAGTATAGTCCCAGATAAATTAAAAATAGCAAAAGTGATTCCCATTTACAAAAATGATGATAAATCCTGTTTAGATAACTATAGACCCATTTCCTTACTTCCAGCCTTGTCAAAAGTTTTTGAAAAGCTTATCTACAACCAGCTGTACAGTTACTTTGAAACCAATTCATTATTTTATCCCAGTCAACATGGTTTTAAGAAACTACATTCTACTGAAACTACCTCTTTGGAATTTATAGATCGAATTTTCAATGATCTTGAAAAAGACGAATTACCCATAGCTATTTATCTTAATCTGTCAAAAGCGTTCGATACATTAGGTCATCAGATTCTCTGCCAAAAATTGAAATACTGTGGTGTCTCTGGCATTGCTTTACAGTGGTTTAAAAATTACCTACAAATAGATCACAATTTGTTTAATATGATGAATTTTTTTCTAAAAATCTAACAGTTAGTACTGGTGTCCCTCAGGGATCGATACTTGGCCCACTCCTCTTCATAATTCATACAAATGATATGCATCTTGCCTCATCTGTTTTTGAATCCATTTTATATGCTGATGACGCCACTCTTGTAAAGAGCCTTTGTTCTTTCAGCTTCTGTCCTACCCAAAATTTAAAAGTCCAAAATAAATCTCTCTCTATTAATTGTGAATTAAACAAGGTGTATAATTGGCTGGCAGCAAATAAACTTTCTCTAAATATCGCAAAAACAAAATATATGATATTTCACTTTCCTCAAAAAAAACAACAACAAATTTTACACTAGATTTAAAAATCAATAATGTTCCCATTTTAAGAATAGAAGAATTTGATTTCCTTGGTCTCCGAATTCAAGAAAATTTTAAATGGGATGCTCATATAAATAAGTTTGGTAATAAACTTTCCAAACTTGTTGGAATTTTCCAAAGAACCAACAGTTTTATACCCACTGAAACTATGCTAGTACTGTACAACTCTCTTTTTCTGCCACACCTAAATTTTTCTCTCCTTGCATGGGGTTATTCATGTAAATGAATTTTTCAACTTCAAAAAAATGGCCATTCGTCTAATATCTCATGCCAGGTACATATCCCACACTGATCCTCTATTTAAAAAAACGCTGTATTCTTAAAGATGAAGATTTGTTACAGTTGAAGGCATTAAGATTTTACTTCAGATACACAAGAGATGACTTACCAAAATATTTTCAAAACATGTTTTCAGTCCCTCCACCGTTTCATACTTACTTCACCCGTGGTCGTAATAATGCACATTTCCCGGTACCTACGAGAGCCAGATCCAAACAGTCTATCAGGTATTACATACCAATATACTCCAAAATCACCCCCCTTGTATCACTGATAATTTACATACTCATTCACTGTCAGGATTTTCAGGATATATAAAAAATTATTATGTAAATCTATACTGAAATGTTTGTACCATACCCAACTGTTATGTTTGTAACTCTAAAATCGATTATGTTTTATGTATGTGTTGACTATGTTTACTAAATTTTGAGTGAGTTTACTTAATCAGTTATTATCTCTCGAAGGTGGCTCCTGTGATAGCGGACACTTATTTCCTTAGCTGGAGTCATCCTGACACATTACTTGTAATTTTACTAAATAATGGTAACTGCTGTGATATAATTTTGAAAATTGTATTCCTCATGTATGTATTGTCATTGATGGGTCAAATAAATGTCAGCTGAGTCTGAGTCTGAGTCTGAGTCTGAACGGTCACAGGACTTTGCCATTTTGACCCGTATATTAAATAACACCCAACATTGACGCAGGCATAAATTTTTATACATTTGATAAGCTTTAAAGGTTATATGGGCCTAACTCAAAAACATTCATAAGATGAACTCTGCATTCCAACTGGCTATTTCACCTTGACCTTCCACTTGGCCTAAAATTGTTATGTTTAAAGTATGCGCCCTGCATCCAGCCTTCCATATATGATCTGTTTGTTAAAATGGGGTAATAACTTTGCTGGTTATTGATGGTGAACAGTAAACTTGATAAAGCGCAAAAATTCAGAACCATTGAGTCACAAAGACCCCCAAAAGAGGTCACCAATTACAGTGTTATGTACAATTGTATCAAGAGAAATTTTACATTGGAGGCTCAACGCTCTTTTTTATTGCTGTCCAAGCTACACCCTGCTATTACAAAAAATCAACTTTATTCACTTTTACAGGCCTCATGGCCCAACAAAGACAGATCAAGGTCACTTACATTAGACAAGTTGCTAGCATTGGACATGCTCCACATATTCTATAAATTAAGCAAGTCTATTCCAATTAATTTTTGAGGTATGCAATTTAATCCCGTTTGGTTTATAATTTGTGACAAATTGTAGGTGGGGCCACTAAAATCATACGCAAGTAAGACTAACCTCCTCCACAACACTGCTTAATTTCATGATCTTTGAGACGTTAAGGGTGCTACAGCGTGCATAAGATTTTCACTGTATCAGGCGCCAACAATATCGCACTCAATCTTGATTTTCATTCAGTGGAGAAGTCCTGTGAGTTATAAATCTTAAAAGCTGTGGGCTGTATCACGCTCACAAGCCAAATGTCTAGAGACGGACCGACAGATATGAGTGATGGCATAAGCTCTGTGACCTTGGCTTTATGTGGCGATAACTTTTGAAATAACTTACTTTTGTAATAAATGAGCATATTTCACAGCTTGAGAGAGTCAGTTTAAAACCCACAGTTGCCGATCATGGGCAACTGCCTTTCGGAAGCCAGGAGTGAAATTTGCTTTCTTTATAGTAGTATGAAACGCAAAAAATTTATGTTTTCGGAATTCTCAAATCTCTATTTTTTGGCTGCATTAAACTTTGCTCTTTTTGTTTGGTTAGATTTTTTTAATGTGGCCAATGTTTTTTTTCTGAACTATTTGTTTAAAACTTCCATTCGCTGAGCAGAGCTAAAAAACTAAAGTCTGTCGTTAATTAGGTATATTTCAAATGGTGAGATGATGGGTTTTAAATTACCAGTTGCCTTTTATAGGTGACTGTCTGTATCAAGCCAGGTGTGAAATTTACTCCTTCACATTGATGAATGATAATTGGTAGCTTTTGCTTCTGCCTTTTTAACTTTAAATTTATGGAATGGGTAATCTTTTTTGAAACTAGTTCTTTAATCTTAGTCTATAGATGCCCTTCTGTGAAATTTATGGAAATGTATTGCCCCTGTCTCTGGGTTCATCTTCATTTTAATTCAATTCATACAGGATGGTAGTTCACATAGTTTGAAAAGGGTGTCACCTGACGTTGCGAAGACAGTAGTGTCATTCCATCTGGGTTGAATTTATCAATATCACGTGTCGTTTGGTTTATACTGAAGTTGAAGAAATGGTAGCTAAGCGGTTTTCCTTGTTGTAGGTTCTACTGTGTGAATGATTTGGCAGTGATATGACAACTCAAAATTTTGAAACTTTTCCTTGCTGCGCACATGATAGTTATTCCGCATCCAGCCCCTGACTATGATTCAATACTGGCGTTCCGAGTTAGGGATTTTTTTTAACACCAGGCTTCGCATGGTAGATTTTTTCCCTCCGCGCATGCCCGACATGCCTGGTAGCGCAATTCCGCGGTCAAGCTTTCCCGGTGTAATAGTAGGCCGTGACCAACACAGCGTGATAGCAAAACCCATAGGACAATCGACATGCAACAGTGATCGTTCAGTTTCAGTGAACATGGCGGGAAATACGGACGACGGAGGAGCGGCGATTAACGTGATTGAACAGACGGAAAATGAACTTAATGACAAATTCTCAAAGATGAAAGTGGTTGACCTTAAGAAGTTTCTAAAGATTGCCTACCTAATAAGCAAATGTGACTGGACACCCAAGAATGTTCAGAAGTGCCGCGAATCCAGGGGCTACCAATTTGCGGAACAGGGGCACATCCATGGGGTTAAGTTACACGTGCTGTCGAACTTTGTTCCATGCAAACTTTTGTATGTGAAGGCACTTTGTACAAGACCAACCTCGCAAGGCGAGGCACTGAACCAGGTCTGGGGAATAGTCACGGAAGAAGGGGTCATCCATACTGGCTTTAATAATAATTATTCGATATGTATTTATTGTTTAATGTCGCCAATCTTAAACAAATAATAACAGCTGATCTGAAAATGCTTAAAGGCCTACAGTATGCCAGTGATCAGGTAACAAAGTTTGCAGACAGTGTATTGCGAATTTAGGTCAGGTGCTTTACTATTAATTTCTGATTGCACCCGTCAAGCGCTAATCTGGTTAGTGGTCAGCCAAGCGCGAGGATCTTCAAAGCACTGTCAGAAGTGCGCCCTAGGCTAATCCCTCAAAACTCCCCGAGTCAATCAAGGGTGACTTAATGCATGGTTAGTTGTGCCACAATGCAGGCCCCAATTTGTATAGGTTTTGTCTCAGGTTTTGTGTCAATATTTTCATGGTGACCGTGTTTTCTGCTATCTATGGTACATCCTTGTATCTTACAGTTGTACACTGGCATGCTTTCTTGGAGTTACACTTGTAAATTATTGAAATAACCGGCGTTAAAAATATGACACCAACTTTCCCGTGTTAACCCAATGGGGAAAAATGGCGAGACTTGAAAGTGTCCCCCGAGACTTGGAGAAACGTCCGTGACTTCGCGGGAACATAGTAGTCATTGCCACCGGTGGCAAAAACTGTCCCTATCTCGGAACTAAGCTATTGGTTCTATCTGCATTGCCCGACCCCTTTTGGCAGTCTAAAAGGCTTTCATTTTTTTTCTATGTCAGTGAGCAGGCTATTTGTGCCATTTTGGTCCTGACCACCACACTATTTTCTGGCGCTGGCTTCGAATACTCTTTTTGGTTTACACATTGGGGTAAAGTGGTTGCTGAGCATGACATTATATACTTTTCCGAGGGCATCAAGGATTTTTATGCCTCTATAGTTCAACGGCATGTAGGATTTCCCTTTCTTATATATAGTGAACATTTTGGCAGTATCTCATCTGCTTCGATACCTCCTTGCGAATGCTTGTTTGCATGAATAAGTCACAAAGGGAATCATTTTTCACTGAATAACTTGAGTGGTGTGGGAGCAATGACATCCCTTGCCAGATATTTATTCGATTTTCGTTTCTTTATCGCGTTTCTTCCTTTTCTAAAGGTACTATGGGATCATCAAGGACAGGAATATCAATGACAGTTCATACAATGATGGTTGTTTGACAGTCTGTTGTTTGAGATCTCAATAATGCCTGGAAATAATCACTGAATTCTACATCACTTGCCCTGGTCTTCCTATTGTCTCAGATACTAAATGCTACTTTCCAATTTATTCCTTTCCATAATTAATTTGAATCTTTCAATTAAATGACATGTGAACATCTTCCGTGGCTTGTTCTTCCAAATTTTTGGTTGTACCGCATTCTGTTGAGGATCTCCTCTAAGCTTTGGCAACTTCGTGCAAGAAATGCGTCCAGCACATTTATAGTTCCGTTGCGTCGCAGTTTATTTCCCACAGTGTATCTGGAGATGGCAGTTGTTCTTTGAATTTATGGAATTCAATGTTGTATGTTTTGATTGGGTATTCATATTTGATTACATTGTTTTGTATGTTTCTGCATATGTTAAATTGGACATGATTGATTGCCATAAAATGGTCTTTTAAATATTGAAGCGTGTCACCTTCTTAATAGGTTCTTTTGAGCAGATCACCCAATGTAATTGGAAAATCCATCTGCACAACAAGGGTTAACATTGAAAAACTTTCATCAAATTCATCAAATGCCAGAAGTGAACGAGATTGTGGGATGAATATCGGAACTTTGATAAGTTGAAGAATGGGCGGTCCTCTTCATATCGTAAAACTTATGTTCATCATATTTACAGTTCTGCGCGGATAATAAAATATAATTTTTCTGTTGTCACTGTAGACAGAGGAAGCACACCTTCCCAAATATTCTTTGCCTCAAAGATGCTCCACATATCAATTTGATATAGAACCTAGTAGGTTTCAATAATTTTTGGTGAAAAAATGCATAATATTTGTTTATGACCAAAGACTTGTAATTGTCATTAACATTGCTAAAATGAAAGGGACATTATAAACATCTACTTTTATGCTGTTTGTTGGCATATATGATGTGAGCGCAATCCAATATATGCCGTCTGCGGTGAGGCAGATTTCGATCATCATAACACAGGGATTTGCATCAGAAAAATAAAAGTGTGTCAATATCAATTATCGTTGTTTGTCTTGCTCTCTGATCGAGGGCGCCGGACTGAGGGCGCGAGTCAAACGCCATTTTGCCGACAATAGCTTGGCCAATGAGAGGCCAGTAATCCTCGAAGTGCCGTTTGGGGTCGGTCAAAGGTCATTTCCGTACAATAAAGACTGACTTATTTGAAGAGTTGAGAATAAAGGTGAAAAAAAAACGGTACATTGTTGCTAGTGGAGCGATTGTTGCGTTGCAATCAATGAAGTAGGTTCTTAGGAACAACTGGAGGTAAAGATTATATGTATGCAGCGGACAAAAGCGATTTAATCGGGGAAAAATGCGCGGAGGCGGCATATCTCGTTTGTCCCCTTCTCGTCACTAAAGTGACTCGCGCCCTCAGTCTGGCGCCCTCGATCAGAGAGCAAGACAAACAACGATAATTGATATTGACACACTTTTACTTTTCTGATGCAAATCCCTGTGCATCATAATGTTCACTGAAATGGCTCATTTGTTCTATACAATTCTGGAGGCTTTGAGCTGACGTTACCACATGCATGGTGCACCCTTTTCGTGACAGAGCGCCCCCCCCCCCCCCAAGGGCATTCCATAGTTGACGCCTACCGTTAAAAACGATTTACAGTGCTGGATACTACAAAGGTAGTCTGCTTCATTCATTCTACTAAATGTTGCCCTTCATTGACAAAGGTTTCCGGTAAAAATTCCGAGAAAAGCCTACCAAGGCGCGATGCTAATGGTCCCAATGGAGACACATCACCCAGTTACATCTAGCAAAGCTGCTGACCAAGCCATCAAATATGAGCATTTAGTGGTTAAATTCTATATCCCCGTCAATTGTCAGCCTTGTTCTTCATATCCAGAACATACCCTTTGAATCAGCAATGGAAAAGCAAGTTACTCTCATGTATATGATGTGTTTTCAATTGTGACCTTATGGCACTGCTAATGCCGCCACATCAAGGCAGGCATTTCTGCAATGCTTTCTGCCAATGGGTCACTTATTCGACATATATGGATTCTTATCACTAAAGAAGGCTGGCTTTACAACCACTGACGATTCAAGTAAGAACATGGTCATGTGTCATATACACCAGCAACAACTAAAAAACCACAAGGGCCACACAGGGATAGCCTGTTATATGAATTAAACAAACAGGCAATAGCAACCTGCATACAGGCTGGCAAGTGAACATTGTTTCTGTAAGCTTCCAAGAAGAGATATTGAAAATTGTCTTTTCAATGGATACCAGTTCAACTAAATGAATAACCCATGGTGTGCATTTATAACGTTAACGAATAGAGATACATCAAATATCATTGACATTCAATTTTAGGATTTTTGCTGATTTTGAATGATTTACATCATACCTATCGACTGGTGAAATTTAAATTCGGAACGTAAAATAAATGGAACAAAATGACGAAAAAAACATTCGAATATTAAATACGATAAGGGTGTTTCTGTTTCCCTATTCATACAAGAAGACAATAACACCCGTCAATTATGCAAACTGTGCATCACAAGGTGGCCGTTAGCGAATGGTTGCTGATGCCTCAAGCTTTGTCAGATTACTGATGTAAAGAGTACTGCAGTGTATTGGAAACCTAGCGCTTGGTCTGGCCAAGGAGGCCACACGAATAGCCATAGTCTGACGATGTAAGAGTGTTGGCAAATATGACATCATCGGACGAAGATAGAGAAGATTAAATAGACAGGGCAATTGCGGCAGAAGAGCAGACCATCAGGCCGTACCAACAAGCGACCATCCGTTTGACCGCCTCAAAAAGGGCCGTTAGTTGACCTGGTATTTTGCAGTTAAGGTAACTCAAATAGAGCACTGTTCGGTGATCATTTTCATAATATTTCGCTTGATTCCATGAGTCCGTTCTCCCATTTACTTGGGTAAACGGTCATTCAAATATCTATAAAAAAGACCTTCAATCTTAACTTTGTTCTGCCTGGTCGGTTGTGTCTGAAGCAATTATCATTGTCAGTTAAAAATCCAAAATGCTATACGATACCCTAGCTGACAAAACACGCACTTGTTGGTCAACGCCATTTTGGACATGACGCAATACATTTTGAGACAGTTTATTTATGGATCTTTCAAAGCAGAACGTACCATAATGATACAGTATGCTCTATAAGAGGCTTGTACTGGATTTGATGTGGTCAGTTAGGAGGGTACTGACAGATAGAGTTAATAGGTTGCAGCACAGCACCACAGTGGGGACAGTTTCAACAGGCAGACTTTTCCACATAGCACGGTCCTCTTTAGCACCAAACTTTGCTTGACCACGAATTATTAGTTGGTAGATCGGACCTGTCAATCAAACTAAAATTTTACCTGATAATTTGTAATTTGACGTTTTGCTGGTATTTGTACCATGAAAGAACATGAAAACCTTTTAAGATCACTCAAGGTCAAAATTAACGACAATTGATTCGTTATTTTGAAACTTACACACGTTGGCAAAGGCACCATGTAATGAAGCAGTTAATGTGGAGCTTGAGTCCAGGTATCTATTCAGCAATTTTGAAAAGTTAGAAAGCATTTGGCTTGGAAGGACTTGAGAAATAAAAAAACATGGCAACACGAAAACAAATCAAAACCAAAACACACTGAAAATAGGAAACCATTACGGAGGTACCTGTTGAAGAAAATAAGTAAATAGCACTTTCTGGATGTGTCCCGGGTTTCGAGAAAATATATTTTGCATGTTGTATCAAACAAACAAAAAAAAAAAAAAACAAAAAAACAAAAAAACAAAACAAAAAAAATACACACAGAAAACAAAGAATAACACCAAAAATATATACATTTATATATAAAATAAAAAGAGCATAAAGATCGAAACCACCGTAGTAGATACCTACGAAAAGTAGAATCCTTCAAAGTTTAAATGATTTGAACAGCAATTTAAATGAAAAGCCAAAAATATAAAATTGCTGACCGCCAGATTAGCGGCAATGGAAGGAAGACCAATAAAAAAAGCACTGCTTACTTGTACCTGAGATGAGCTAAAAATCAAACAAACAAAAATATTTAGAGAGTGGCCACTCGACTAAGCCGAGTATACACCTACCGGAATTACATTCCTACCAAGGTTGAAGTGAATTTGACAAAATGTATTGGAGAAAAATTCCAAACTGCGAACTACCACTGCAATTCCCATTCACATACAGCGTAGGTAACAGGAATGCATCAACCGATAAATGCCCCAATATATGTTTTTAACATCAAATATGCACAGTAGTGCCACACAGAAAGCAGCCTGGTTTGGCCCTTGTCAAACCAAATTTTTCCCAAATTGCTGCATACAGTGAGTGCCATTTTCAGAGAAGTGCAGAGGAAACTCGTCATAACGACACCATCTGTTCCCGAAGAAATGTATCGGATAACGGAATATGTCAAATAAATGAGTCAAATAACAAAGAAAATAAACCTTTTCGCATGAAAATTTGTGTCACTATATTGAATATGTCAGATATCTGAGTGTCGTTTTAATGATGTTTCATTGTATATGCAAAGTAAAAATTCATAAAATGGAAAATAAAAATTATTGCAGCACCACCAGCTGAACAACGTAAAGTATAGGAGTCTCTAGGAGTGTTCCTATGCAATTGTGAAGCAATTGCCCAAGCGGCTGCATGGGGGGTTTCTGGCTACATTTTAGAAAACAAAGCGACTTGAAATATAACTGGAGCATGATATTTTGAACAAACGTGATAAAAGCGTATGCGAGGTATAACTGCACAGAGTTTGCAGTAAACCCAGTAGTCCTCCAGAATAGGTCGAAAATGTGAAATCGTTTGCCGTGAGACGGTCGGAATGAGGCTCGTGTGATAAGCTCAGCTGATTAATAGGCTACCTGATGAAAAAAAAACCAGCCACGCAAGTGTGGTCTACAGGCAAAAGGACATTTTTCTTCTTTTTTAACATAAACTTTTAACTGTGGAACAACCAAACCACACATCTGGGCCCGTATGCATAAAGGTAGTTTAGCTGTGGTTTAGCTTATACCAGGGAACAACCATGGTGTAAAGTCTAATTCGTATGTATAAAGGTGTTGCAAAGTTACCCCTGGTGTAAAGTTACACCAGGTTTAAGAATCCGTATGCAAGAAGGAAGTATAACTTAATCCATGGTGTAAATGGCCTTAAACTACCCTAGATCTTTAAACCTGCCAGGGGATAGCTTAACAGAGGTGTAAGTCCCAGTGGAAGTCTATTTCCTTGTATACGAGGGACCTTTAATGATATGTAACGTAAATAACCATAACACTGTACATTAGGTGAATGTTCATATATGGTAAAATGTCAAATAGTGACAGGAACATTACGAAAGATCAGCTCCATTTCATATACTTGTGCTGTTACCACAAACAAACAAAATTGTACCATGTGTACATTAGTCAAACATGCCAAGAAATGTACGCACTATCTGAATATTAAATGTGTTTGCTCTACTGCAAATCTACACATGAAAATAATGTAATTACAAAAATCCACATTGTATCCATTACTAATATGAAAAACAATGGCAGTTTGCTTGAAACTAAATATTTGATTGCCTGCAAAGCAGAATAAGTTCGGTCTTACTACACTTGGAAACCATGTATGTCTTAATCAAATGCATAGAAAAACAAATGTCAATAAATGTTATCCTTTATTGGTCAATGTAGCCGCCCAGGAAAAAAACAGAGATAAAACCTTTAGAATTATATTATTTGGCCTAAAAACTCTGGGAACCTGTGTTTGGCGCATGTAACGTTAACCTCAGAAGCAAGATGCCGAACTCCATCTCAAATAATAATAATAATAATAATAATAATAATAATAATAATAATAATAATAATAATAATAATAATAATGACAATAACTAACAATAATAATAAATGAAATAAATGAATTAACAAAATTCATCGCAGAAACTTCCTTTAAAATTGAAATCGTTAATAAATTCCGAGGGTATACATTAAAGGTCCGACCTAGAGTGACTAAGTACCTCCATTGCAACCGTACAAAAAAAAACAAAAAAAAAACAGCCACGTGACCATGCTCCGCACCCCATCTAATTACTTCACCCCTTTTCCGTTACGTAGGCTACCTTATTGCGTAACACATTCCCGATTTACTACCTGATCCAAGGCCGTATCGCTGCTGTGTATTTCACGGGATAGGCCTGTGTTATGCACTAAAAATTGGGTCACTATGACCTTAACCTTTGCCCCCTCATATGAATTTACCTTGATCAGGCCTAATATTCTACACCCTTGCCCCAAGTTGGCCAGAACTTGGTCTGTTTTGCAGACAATAAAATATTTAGTGACTGGTCAGGTATTTTAACAGTTAGATGATATTTATAATGACTTCCACTTGTTAAATCAGGCTAAGTTAAAATCTTAGTTGGATTCTGTTTCCAGTTACAGCAATTTATAATGAAAGGAAAAGAATTGTGCTTTCTTGTGTGCCTTGATCAGCGCAAGAACAAGTTTCCAATAAAATATCTTGCATCCAAAGCAGGCCCAGGCTGCGTATTTTGTTTTCTCCAATGGTTTAAACAAATACATATAAAGATACATTAAAAGTTGTGTTCGAAAGAGGTGAGGTTTGTTTCAGATAAGTTAAATGCTTTTCGTATATTGCATGTCAAAAGTTACTTTTTATAAACAAGTGCAAGATTAAGGTTTTCAGGTAATATTATGTTAACAAATAAATTTACTGGAATGTTCAATCATTTTTGATTAAAATTTTCCCGCTACCTAGTTTCTCTGTCCGGCTTAATGTAATTTGATTGTTAAGTTGTGCGTTACATGTCTTTTAAGTATAGTTAAGAAATATGGCTTGCACAAGCCGAAACTTCTTGTGGGGTAAAAGATCGAGAAATAGGTCGCAGTGACCAAATTTTGGCACATGACACTCTGCTATTCAAGGAAGTGTCTACACGCAAAATTAGGTTTTTGTGATCCCAAGGGTATAGGAAATATGGTACAGACTAGGCCCTACGCGGGGACGGACAGACGAGCAGACGGGTCTGACTAAGTTACATAATAATAATAATAATAATAATAATAATAATAATAATAATAATAATAATTTATTCAACCTCCTAGATAGGAGAAATAAAATACATAAAAATTCATGACAATATTGGTACCAGTAAAATAAATACATCAAGATGAATGAGAATCGGTGTTTCACAGGGAAACTGTCAGGCCCCCACCACCCGAATCGGCAGGGCAGCGACCGCGGCAGAATGACTGAGGGAGCCCCGACCACTTGATCGCCGACAAGAATAGGGGGTACCCGACAGCAACCACTCCACCCAGGGCTATGGGTCCACAGCCCGTTCACAAATGAGGGGCCCCAATTAACTATTGGATCCCCGCCGCCGGGGCCAACAGGGCCGTGACCGCGGCAGGGCGACAGGGAGAGCCCCAATCAGTCGATCGCTTAAGTGAGTCAGCGACTCCACTGGGGTCAAGAACAGGCTCTATGGGACGCCGCTTAAGAATACTGTCCGGAAAAAGTGAAAACGGGGACAAGCCATAACTGATGATTCGGTCGACAAGTGTGCCCTTGACAGTGGAGCCAGTGGTCATATATTTTGCAAAAAAAAAAAAAAAAATGAACAGATCCCGAACGTGAGATCTAACTGAGAGGATCCGTTTACCAAGACGCAGAGTGTCATTTTTCAATATATGACTAATACAAGGAATATCCAAAGCAGCGAGTAAGGCAGAATGATGCGACTTTCTGCCGATTCCCATTAAACATTATATGACGAAGCCCTGAGCGGACTCCAAATGACTCAATAAAGAGGAATTAAGATTAATACAATTAAGACCATGCGTTCAGAGAACGGATTACTCTCGGCGCTCACAATTTTTTTCCTCAATTGTGCATATTTTTTTAGACTTCGCAGAAGAATAATTTACATACAATTTCCATATAATTGTCTGTGAAATGAAGGAGCACTTTTGAATGTTCTTGGGGCAAGTTCTGGTGACATAGACTACTGTACTGTGCGTCACCCAGTCTGCCATCAAATAAACACTTCAAAAGTGCCACAGCAAGTAGAAAAATAAGTATAAGAAGTTGGTTTTCAATAGAAATGTGGTCCATTATGATGGGCATCTGTGAAAAAAATTTGGGGAAGCTGCGTTGGATCCTCCTTGAGATATCATGATAACGTCGTCCCCATGTGCACCACTGAGACGGCCTAAAAGATAAATACTTTAAAGTTTCATAAGAAGTTTATAAATACAAAGAGGAACCTAGGTTTAAATTGGAACCTGGTCCACCATAAGATGCATCTCTGACAAAAATTAGGGAAAGGTGTGGTCAATATTTTTTTAGATATCGCGGTAACGTTGACAGGACGGACGGGTGGACGACGCAACTGACGACAATACTCTCCGGCACTTCATTTGCCGAGGGTAAATAGTGCGCATACAAGCATATGCAAAGTATACATATGATGAAAGGTCATTCACAGAAGTATATTTTCTGATCAAAGAACTGTTGTTAATGTGACAATTAATTGCAGGATCAGAATTTTTGCCTTTTCCACAATCTACTGACCATTACTTGTTTAAAAATGTATACATTGCATATATCTATTTGAATACTTTTTACAATATGCAGCTAACAAAGGGATAGCAGTGGGGCAGAGCTACACAGCGTTCTTTTTGCTCATGCTGTCAATTCCCCTCCTCCTCTTTTTGGCTTTGCTGTCCAGGCCTTGTGCAGCCATGGTTGTTGTGGCTGGACTTGGAAAAAGGGGGTTATATGGGGTAGATAGAAATTTTAATGTTCTATTGAAACTCCAGTGATTATTTACATCATCATGCTATGGATACACAGACATATTTTCAGGTTTATTGTTTATTATGCACAATCTTTCAATAAAAGGGGACAGCAGTCACACGACTGTCCTCACTGTGCTCACATAGGACAGGTCAGCTGGCCAGTGTCAGGAAAGGGGGTTAAAACTTGTATCAAGGTCTCCAGTTGAACAGTGGCGTAACTGCCCCATGGATTAGATACCCCGGTTATAACAACACCAGCTTTTATGTATACAAATTTTCCTACACCATGAACTGAGGGGTAACTAAAACTGTTTTAAGTTATGCAATGGGTAAGTTACACCTCTTTTATGCATACGGGCCGCTGTGTTTGACATAAGGCATTCAGGAGAAATCGTTGCCACGGTATTTTCCGATGTGAATACTTCATGTACACTTACAAAAGCGCACACGTAAGATGGTGACTGATAAATAATTCCTTGATACGACAAATAAAACAGATTAATCATAGCAATCCACTTTTATGTAAAAACGTTTGTTTCCGGTTACTATATGTATACTGTAGTTTATACGCCCCGCAAACTGCTTGGCAATATTTTTTTTGGCCGATCCTACTTGTGTAGCTCCATGCTTTCTGTGCAGGAAATTTGAGTACCTTTCAACGTGAATCTACACAATGAAAATTTTATAATTATTCTGCTACTCAAGCGTATGAGTGCTTTACTTATATACATATGAAAAAAAAAAATTCCGAAACTTTGCGAGCATTTAACAAGAAATAGTCTCCAGATTTATTTCATGTGGGTTACAAAAGTGTGACTTTCAACATGCACTTCATTAACCATTGTAGGGTTGACACAATTAATCAATTAGGCGCACAATAGCTGGGAAGAATCTTGTTTCATCATCGGAGGATGTATTTGAATTCACATCATGCCAAAGGTATAAAATTGCTAGAAAACAAAGAATAATTGTCTGTGCTTTTGCCAAAAGTCAAACATTATGTGCGTTTTTTAAAATTATAATATTACGTTCCTTCCATGATGCATATGCAAACTTGACCCTGAATATGTAGCAGTAATGTACACAATTACCAATAAATGCCGAAGAAAATGCTGGTACAATGTCAGCTTGCTACTTGTGATTTTTAAATAAAGAGCTTTACCTGTCACACACATGATAAAAACATTGTCTTTTCCTCAAGCTCTTCACTATTTGAAAAAAAAAAGATCACTAACGCTCATAGCACGAATTTAACCATCGGTACACGGAGGGGAACAGAGGTACACGTGGTGAAGAGAAAATTTGATAAAATTCACAATTTAAGTAAGGGAATACAGGTAAAATCTATGCTGGCCCTAAAACATCAGTGACCAATGCTAGAATGGCGTAGTAAACATTCTGACACCAAACATTATATTAATAAGGAACTGAAACGTCCCCGTATATCATCCCACAAGAACCGATTGCCATACCTTCTTCACCATATGCCCGGGAAAGCAGACGTCTGTCTGAAAAAGACACGGAGAACACAATCGTTACTAAATATTCTGAGGACGAAATCTGATTAAAGAAAGAAGTTAACCCAGCAGCAAAATACTTACAAGAATAAACATATCTTTGTATCAGACTTGTCTGATTTGGATGTTACTTTGGGTAATTAGACGCTTTATCCACCTGTATCTTGTGAGGGGACATTCCTCAAATTGTGTAAAAATAATAATCGTCATGCTCCTTTGTTTGTTTTAATTTTAAACTTCATAACTGCTTCCGCAATAAGTGCTTGATTTTTAAGTTAGATATGATCAATGATTTGTGAAGGTCTATATCTAACATCTGTAGACCAAAAACAACAACATATATACCCATGAAACGTCCTCGGACTTGGACCCAAGGCCTCTGAAATGGCATCCATCCAACAGGAGTTCAGTAACTGAAACAACTGCAGAAACCAAGAGAATTCAATATCGTAGCAGTTTGAGGTTTTTATGTTTCTATTGTTTTATGCTTTATATCAACAATTAGAGTCTTTAGTTGTAATATAATGTTTGATATGTGGAAGGTTACCCATTACTAACAGTTCTTCAGACAGGGTCGACTTGGTGTATAACGCTCAGTTTTCCTTGTGTTGTGTTTCCTGATGACAAAAGTCTCTTTCTGTAAAAAGCTTCCCTCAGGTACTTTCCCTCAGATACTGTCACTGATGATTGACCTGAACTAATTTAAAATCATGTATCTACTTCATGATAAGATGTGAGATAAATAGCCTTGCACATCATGTACTTTGTGAAGCCTAGGTAACGGTGTGCAACATGATACTTTGTTGACCTCACAACCTGAGTTGAGGACCTCGGGATGGAGGTGGCCATATGTGACGTCAAGATACAACACGACGGCATGCATGAGGGCATTTCAAAAGTTTCCATGCTTTACATATTTAATAGGTCATAACCTATCGTATTAATAAAAGATTGGTCCATTGTCATCTTGCATCTGATCTAGAAAACCTGTGGAATAAATCACATATATATATATATATATATATATATATATATATATATATATATATATATATATATATATATATATATATATATATATATATATACATACAGAGATTGCAGAGGATTGGAATCAATACTTTAAGTATCCACTATGATTAGGTATCCCGATGGATGATACAGCGATTTCTGTAATAAATATGTTTGCCTTTCGGATCTGGTGGGTGGAAAGTTCATACACTTTAAGAATATGAGAAATTAACTGAGCAGTAAAAATTGTCACATTGTCATTTTTTTTCATCTCATAGGCGACAGATGAAGCATTTGCATGTCCATGCTATTTTTGCCCCTTAACATTTCAGAGATACCATCTTTTAAAATCATAATCACATCTTATTTATTCAAGGAAACCTGCCCCAAAGCAAAAGCACATATATAGATTGCCGAAACAGTCCACTTGGTAGTAAGAGGGATATCAGACTTGGGTACTAAATGAAAGTACATCTCAGTGAAGCCACGCCCTCCTATACCACACAGAATATAAGCAGGCCTGCCAAATTTATGCTACCAAGCGATTGAGTGACCCCAAACCCATACATATGGTGTCAAATGGCAGATAATTGATAATTTTATCTCTTTTGGAGATAACTTTGAGTGGTTTGGGGGATATTGTAAGATATCAATAAATGCTAGACTGATACGGCATAGGGCGGCGCCGTTTTACGATTTCCTGGGTAGTTCGTCCTATCAGTAATCGAATTTCCTGATATACAAAATCTGATTTCTTGACATCAAGAATTTATATTTTTGATACCGAGAAGTGGAGGAAAAATGATGATATCAAGAAATACATTTCTGACTTGAAAAATTAGATTTCTTAATAACTTAACTATTATTATCTGAAATGCAAAATAAATAATGTGTCGTAATATGGTATGGAAGAATAAGAGGGTTGTGTGAACAGCCCATGCTCAGCCTAGAGATTCATCACACTTGTGGCTCTGTGTACTTGGGAAAGGATCAAGGTCAACCATGTACTGAGTGAGTCTGACTTTTTTGGAAAATTACTAATATATGCAACATCAAAGTCCAAGTTCAAGAAGTTTTCAAGTGATAGTGAAGAGTAAAGTTCATGTTTATTGCACTGTGACCCAGAAATGAGGTCAAGGTGACTCATGTACTGCCTAAGCACGATCTTCATAGAGAAACGTTAACTTGTACAACATCAAAGTCCTAACTCAGAAAAGGTCCTGAAGTTATCAAGTGAACAGTAAATTGCAGGTCAGTTGTCCTGTGACCTTCAGAATGAGGTCACGTTTCAGAAATCACTGCAGCACAACCACTTGCACAACTAAGGTAGACACTTACCAAAGGTGCATTCCTACCAAGTATGACGCAAATCTGGCCAAAACTAGTTAGGTGGTTACATTACAGAAAATTCCCATTTTAAACTTTCCTATTAAATCTTTTTACAGATTTTCAACAAAAAAAAAAAAAAAAAAAAAAAAATCATTGGCGCGTGACCATTTAAACAAACTGAAAGAGATCCACTTAATGTACATCGCCAGCAAGTTTGAAGTCAACCTGGCTGACGGTTTCGGATAAGAATCTAAAAATGTGAATTAGCATTACAGTGCGCATTGACTTACATAATTTTCGATACAAATGGTCCATTATCCGTTAAGAACCCGAATTTAAAAAAAAACACACAAAAACAAAAAAAAAAAAAACGAAAAAAAACAAAAAACAAACGAATAAAACAAAAACAAAAAAAAACAAACAAAAAAAAAACAAACAAACAAACAAAAACAAAAAAAAAAAAACAAAAAAAAAAAAACAAAACAAAACAAAAAAAAAAAAAAAACAAAAAAAAAATCAGGAATTCATAGCAATGCTACCTGGTGAACAAATATGTTTGACCCTTCCACAAGGAACATATCCATATAAGTTTCAGCTCAATCTGAGTGATGGTTCTGGAAAGTCGATAATAGCAAAAACACACAAAAATCATAAAATATAGAAAAAATTGTAGCACCGCCTGGTGCACAAATTTAAAACTAGGAAATACCCAGAAGTGGTTCTGTGTTATATCAAAGCAGTTGGGTGAGCGGTTTTAGAGAAGATTTTTAAGATTCCCCCCAACCCCCCAAAACTCATGTAAAATCCAAAAATCGCTAGAAGGTGACCATTTGGAAGTGGGTAGAAAGCCACTCAAGGACATCCCCACCATGTTTGAAATGAACCTTGATGAAGGTTTGGGAGCAGAAATTCCAAATGTGTATTGTGGACCAATAACAGACGACGGATGGTCCGACTATTGACAAATGACCATCCTAATAGCTCAGATGACTTGTCAGTCATCTGAGCTAAAACCAATGACAGTATTCATCTCTGCAGATTGAGTTTTGTCCATAATGTCAATAATGCTGCAATTGCTGACATCATATTGCAGTGAACTATACATACTGCATATCGATGTAAGATAGTTACTGAATTGCGACCGACTTCCTTGCAGGGCTAACTTACTACATATTTGAGCACATTAATTACTGCTGAATACACAACGTCTAAAAAAATTGAGAAATTTGATATGCAATTGCGATGCGATAGATGTGTCGTCACATAATAGGCTTAACAAGTTACAATGGGTATTATAGGGAATGTTGAAAAGCGAAT
This sequence comes from Hermodice carunculata, assembly GCA_964020975.1. Taxonomy (NCBI): domain Eukaryota; kingdom Metazoa; phylum Annelida; class Polychaeta; order Eunicida; family Amphinomidae; genus Hermodice; species Hermodice carunculata. The sequence goes on from OZ026627.1 coordinate 51,223,257, forward strand.
ACATTTTCTTCATGCAGTATAAAAGGTCGAGATGCATGTGTGTGAAAAATCACACAGAGCACTATCATAGAGTGACATGCAAAAGGATTTATATAATTTGTATTTGATATCTGAAAAAGCATTGCCAAACTGAGCTAGCATCAAGTTACATCTGGTATATAATTCTGCGACAGCATTTTCAATTTGATTTTCACAACATTAATACCAACTATGGAACCGAGATGAACATCGGTCAGAACACACTAAATACTCTCTCCATCGTGACAAAAATTAGCACGACATGCTGACTTACAGAAACTTAATAATTTACTTTTGTCAGAGTTAAAGACCACCTTATGCTCTTCCCTAACTACCCTGCAAATGTCCATCACTTTGCGTAATGGTAACTTTGTAGGAGCCAATAACGTTAAATCATCGGCATAGCTCAGAGCACTCATAAAAGTATGCCAAGTATTTTTCTTTTTTTTTTTTTAATTTTAAACCTAAAATTTGCTAACAACTGCAATCGATGGGAGAGAATTTTTTTTGTTCTATTCACACATACACGCACATGTGCACGTACGTACAAACACATCTCCGACTGTGCCCTCTGTGGCAGCTATTTTTCCCATGCACATACTACACATGGAATTTTCTCATGTGAACCTAATTTTCTAGTATAATTTTAGTTGCCTCCTCACAAAAATGTGCTCGATTGTTTCCTAACACAATAAAATTTTTAGACTCTTGCACTTGATAAGAAAAATGTAACATTTATCATTACAATTCAAATTAACTTTATAGACAATGTCACAATTAATAAGCAGTATTCATTTTGCATCAGCAGGTTTAAAGTGTCAAATACCGAGCATACACAACAACTGTTATTGAAGGTATCGTAGTTTCAATTTACGCCTATTAATCTATAATATTTGAAAAATCAATAGATATTGAACATTTCCAGCATGTGGCACCACGCCATAAGCATTATGCAAATTTTAAATTGCATTTATCTTGAATATATTCAAAACTGCGGTTAGCAGAAAGGTGTGGGAATTGCCATTTTAATTTTCGCAAACAGTGTCATACACAACCATCGAGGCGTTTTTTGAATTACAATTCACACAATTTGACCAAATAGATTTTTTTCTTCAGAACCACCAACGCTAGTAACATCATTCCAACTTTAACCCATGTAAATATGAAAGATAATAAATGCGATTCCTTCAGCTACACATTGGTGCAGCGAAATATGTTCTTTGTCTCAAGACAAGGTATTCTGTATAATACTTTACCAAGCTACATTGGATTTGTAGGCCAGGCGACTCTGTTGAAGGTATTTTCTGCCTTTTTTTGTGTGTTCAAAAGTTCATTAACACAAGGATACAACTTTGGGAAATTGTAAAATGCTGCTACGCGTTCTACTATATTAATATGGGCAATTTCTTTTCTTTTTTTTTTATTTTGCATTTTACGAAAACCACTGACGTGGGGACATTCCCTATATTATGATAGGTTGCCTCTATCTAGGCTATAACATACAGACCCTAGAAGAGCAAAATGAAAGATTAAAAGGGTGGCTCTTTTGGATGAGGGTGAAAAATTCTTACCACAACCACAATCGATTGACACATTTTTAAATTGAAACAAAGCGCGACGGACGGCCAATCAGGTTCCATGAAAATAGTATCAAATATGTGAAAATAATACTATCGTGAGTTGTAGAAACAGATGGAGTGTCAAATGTAATTACCCAGCTGGTAAAAATGGTTGAATTGCCCTCTATAGAACAAACTTGACATCGTTTTTTTTCCATGCAGCATCCAAATTTAATTTTAGCCTATTCATGTTATTAGAAAATAAGGTACTTTTACACCCATTTATGGATAGGAATGGTGGTAAGCATTGCCACATAGAAGAAGCATAGAGGTCTTTATGTTTTTTGACTCGTACATTGTTTGTCACTACTCCCATCCATAGATGGGTGTATGATGCAATTATTTTAGATGACTTTATTAGGGTAACATTAGGACCCTCCTCTTAAAAATTTCGATTTTTTCCCTTTTTTCCTTTTTTTTCTTGGAGTGTATGGAGATAAAATCCTGAATGTATTTAACTTCCATCACATTAGTTCATTATACGCTACGATGCGTTCGACATACATATTTTATATATTGGAAATTGGTTACTATATTTGTTTATACGCTTTCTTCAAACGGCAAATAAGATTTGCTCAATTTATTTTCGGCATTAAACTTTGCAAATGCACAACACGACTGAAGCTATGATATCTAGGAAATGAAGGACTAAGTAAAGTTACCAGAAACGGAGAGGTTGCATGCGCACATGATGTGAATACATTAGTAATGCTCTACAATTGTCTTATTTTTTAAGGATCCTTAGTGTTTCTGAAAATCTTATTTGACGTGAAAGAGGAAAAATGGACGAAAAACGAAACAAGATTCAAATACTTAAAACATTTAATGAACTCTTTGCTAGTTTTTCGCCTAGTTCAGTATCAAAATCCATATAAATTTACCAGAAAATTCAAGACTAAAGGCTATTTTGCATTTTATAAAGGTCTTATTGAACTAAACTAAGCATACAAAAATATCAAATATATAGTACGTTAAATTGTCATCAATGTGTTTGTTTGGCTTTCATCAATTGGCATATGGGCATTACATCCATGAATCAATTTATATTCTTCTTGGTAAAATAAAACACGACCACATTGCTGATTCCCCAAATTAACAGATTTCTTTAAAGCGAAAACGAGGATTGTCAACAAGTAGGGGTGTGACCTTGCCCTTGGACATTTTGAGTTGGCAAAGGCAATCTGAGAAAACTACATGTATACATCTCCCTGCGTAAGGATACGTGATGTGCATGTAGATGATTGATTCAAATGCACAGAAGATTTCCCTAGCCATTCGAAATAATTAATGTCTCTTTCATTCAATTGTGTCGAGAATTGTGACTACCACAGTAAAATTCACACCAAAATGCTAGACTGAAAAATTATCGAGTCATAATACACGACACTAATTGGCCAGGATCGGGAATTAGGTGAAAGTCTCTAAAACGGACCCAAGCCTGACCATAACACAAGACCATCCCAAATAAAATATCAAAATCCAGTCTAAAATAGTTTTTGGGATATTATGTTGAAGTAAGAAGCACAAAAGGTGCCTTGTAAGCATGGGTATTTTGTAAATAACACTAACGCATATTCTAGAACTAGACCCTATTCCTTGGCTCCCTTAACTTCGTTCTTGTCGAAGGAGAATGTACTCATGGTAATTTTCAACGCAAATAATAAGGGCCACATATGTTTTAAATGTGCCATAAAAGTTAAAGACTTTCTTTTATACCCAGAAGACGAAGACTAAGACAACACGGTGTTTGCTTTAACGCCTTCGCATATGAAGGACATGAGAGATTTTACCGCTTTAGGTGTCAAATTTAATCATATTGGAGAATTCACTGAAAATATTTGTTCCGATAAGGAGGCTCCCCAAAAACATGTTTTTATGAGGAGGGTACTTTCCTTTCTTTCAAGGATCACAAGAATTCTCAAGGAGCCTCGTTCATGATTTTCGCAGACATCGAATGATTCACGCAAAGCAAAAGCACTTGTTAGCCAAGCTAAGATAGAAGTTACACTAAAACGATCAAAAACACTCTCTCCGGTCTCTGCTAGGGGAGGGGTGGGCAAAATAAATCGCTTCAGGAAAATATATCATTATTTCAAAGAGTATTACTTAAACCCAGGTATCTGGATTCTGGTTAATATATTTATGTTAGACTGTTGATTTTTTCCATATTTGAGCATGGACATTCTAATGAGAACAACAGGAGGTATTTAATTTTTTTGCTTGAAATTAGCTGTTTTGCTGGTATGCTTGGGCAAAGACCGCCCTAGTTATATTTTTTCCGTAATTTAAACTGTTATGAATAATATAAGAATAAGAAAAGAAGAGCCTGAGTAATTTTGCAAAATAACTTTAAATCATTTTAGTCACAAATTATATCATATATTTAATTAGACATTTCTCAAAGTGTCAATAATTTTGGACAAGATTATCGGATAATGTCGCTCGGGCAAAAACGACTTCCATAACCTGTGTTCAGTCACTGAACACGAAAAATGCCACTGTATAAATTGCGTTAGGCTGCTGGTGAAAAAAATACATTGTGAAAATTGACATCACGATAACTTCCAATCGTTTGCATGCCGTAAAATATTGCAGCCAGTCACTTTAAATGTAGATATAGACAATCACAATAGGGATACAAGGAACAACAAGTTTGAAAAACGTTTGGCCTTGTATGCCAATTTTTAATGACTATTTTGAATTCTTATTTATCGGCTATACTCTATATAACCGAAGTGATGCTACGTGGACGTCTCAAACCTTTATTATATTTTTTTAGTAAAACACCTTTAGTCAATTTTACAGATCTTTTTCTTGCAGAGGGAGCAAACACGGTTTATAAGATGACGAAACATAAATATGAAGCACTTCACCCATACTGTTTTCCTGAATGTCACGTGATCTAAAATTTTGTTATTTCGTCACAATGAATTTATGTGTGTCCATGTAGCGCCAAAAACTTAAATGAGCAAATAAGTGGTAGATTTAATATTGACTTCATTTATTAACTCCAAAGCGATTCTGTATACGGAGCAGAAAAAACCCCCCAACTTTTGCGCATTTAACCTTCATCTTTGAAACTTAAGCGCCTCCTCTCATTATGAGCATACAGGCTAATATTGTCATGGCATCATTAGAACGACTTGCATCGTATGTCAACAAAATATAAAGAGTGTACGGTGTTTATTATCAGGGATGTGTCAAGACACAAGGAGTCCATGCTATATTGCGGTATGCAGAATATGCGGGAAGACAATTCTACAGTGTACATCATACATATACAAGCATGTATGCACGGATGTATGTATATATGTATGTATGTATGTATGTATATATGTATGTATGTATGTATGTATGTATGTATGTATGTATGTATGTATGTATGTATGTATGTATGTGGCACTACACATGGATACGGACACTTGAAGTTAACTTGAAGGACGGGTTCAAACAGCCATGGTAAAACTCGCTCAGTGTATCTGACTGTGGCACGGGACTCCCGGCTAGTGAACTCCAATTGAAAAAATAGAATTTCGTTTGCAAAGGCAATTTATGATGAGTGGGTTTTCTGATTCCTCGGCTTACTATCGTCCATTTGTTTTCCGATGAATTCGTTGATCTTATGGCAGTCCCATAAAACTGTTTACCCTCTATCCTTATTCAAAGAAGATTGCACTATAACATCCGACATGTACAAGTATACAAGAATAGTTTATTGATCTCATCGCAAAGAAGAATACCGGCTTTTCCAAACAGGTAGGCATGTATTTTTAAAGTTAAACTAATATATCTGATATCTCCAAAACCGGAACAAACATTAAAAACAAAATACTCAGAATATGTATAATGCATTGAAATTATAATACAACGAAAGTAAAAGCATCTTCTTGGTTGCCTATTGAAACCGATATACCAAAGGGATGTTTACTACAGGGTCCGCTATTATTCCTGTTGTGCGTAAATATAATCTTGCGGATGATGCCACCATTGATGCTACACTCTTTGCAGATAATGCATGGTCGCTTCAAATTGAGTCCAACAGAATCTGCAAAGCACTAGAAAACTAATTTTACGCATATTAAAAGATTGGATAATCTAGATTGCGTGTTCTTCAATGCCATTTAATCCCCATCTGTTTTCACTTCTGCCAAAATCAATTAACTTCACCAGCCACCTGCCGATATATCTGTCACGCAGCTGTTTCTAAAAATAACTCTTATACTCATATATGTATTACTTAGTACAAATTCATATAACTCGTGTTGCCAGCAAAGCCAGCAAAGCCAGCAAGCAAATCGAAACTCTGCCCAAAAAGCTTTGCTCAGGCTATATTATTCAATGGGTACACACATCCTTGAACACTGTTGTGTTCTTTGTGACGGCTGTGGTCAAGTTTTGTCAGATCTACTCGATACTATCCATAGCCCACTCTCGCGAACCGACACAGATACTTTACACTGATCCCGTTTTACAAAATGACACATCATTTTACTCCCCCTGGCACTCTACTTTTCCGTCGCCTCCTAATACTGGTCACGCATCAAACCATTCCAACTTAATACGCATCATACAGGACAAGACTCGTTTCGATAACTTTTTTTCTCCCCGATGCTGTACATCTTAAGTGACAAATTTTCAAGAGAATAGGCAGATGTGTAGGACGCAATGCATCCAAAGTGCGCGGAGGATAAGCTGTCATTCTACTCCATGGACTAAAGGCACGGTAGGACTTGAATGAAAGGCCTTCTTACTTTGGCCGCAGTTGGCAAATAACCAGTATATCTTATATCTTTGCTCGCCTAACACAGATGAGACTGTTTTGTAAGGATTAGATAATTTTTTTTTTACTCTATTAGCATCCATAGCATCTACTTTTCTGCTACTTTGGAAGTGACTTTTACCACTACCTGTCCTTATTATCATTATCATTATTATTAATATTATCATTATTATTTGTATTTATGTCTTTTTGTCCAAAACCACTTCCTAGTAGTCATTACCCTATTCCGGAGTCCAAACTCTTTACTCTCCATAAGCTAACCTGTCCCTGTCTAACCTATATACATATAGAAGTACTATTGTCAATATTGCACACGTTCCTCTTTAAAATTTTGATATACGCTGTATTAGCCCAAATAAATTGAAGGGTATTCAGCGGGTAACTACTCAACATGTTTCAGAGCCTTTTATCCGTACATGTCTCTCTGGGTAGCGGCTCCTTGTCTAAGCTAAATATTCAGCAAATACAACCCACATAATAATGAAAATATTATTTTTATTGTTATTATTATTATTGTTATTGTTATTATTATTATTATTATTATTATTATTATTATTATTATTATTATTATTATTATTGTTATTATTATTAAGTATGTATCGCAGCTCCAAGAGTAGCATCAGCTCAATAATCAATGGTAAAAATGGGTGTGATCCAGTGCCGCTGAAGTGTGTATGGGAACATAAGCGTATTGTGAAACTTCAATACAACCTGCCGTTGATTTCATGCATTTGCTTTCATAATTTAAAAACTATAATTTGTTCAAGAATTCCATATCATTACATCACTGTGCAGCTGCTATATTAATTTGACCAGTTCAATATTGTGTTGAAGCTTGATGTGGAATTATTCAGACAATGAGCACTGGTATTTTGTGGCTCTGATGGCCTCAGTAGGCTTCAGACCTTAATCCATTTGATAACCAACAAGAGGGCTGTGAGAACAGCCCATGCTCAGCTGACCTAGACATTCATCACACTTGCAGCTCTGTGAACTTGGGATTGGATCAAGGTTCCAGCTCAAGTAGTTTTCAAGTTATAGTGAAGAGTAAAATTCATGTATTTTGCACTGTAACCCAAAAATGGGGTCAAGGTCACTGATGTACTGACAAACATTTACATCGGAAACATCAAGAACCTAACTCAAAACAGTTCTCAAGTTATCAAGTGAACAGTAAATTTCGTGTCAGTTGTCCTGTGACTTTTGGGAATGAGGTCATGGTCCAAACATCACTGGAGCATAACCATTTGCCCAAAATAGATAATTAATAAAAGGTACATCCCTACCAAGTTTGGCACAAATTGGGCTAAAATTATTTAGGTTAAATCAATTGCAAGAAATTCCCACGTTAAGCTTTCCTATCAAAACTTATTAAAAAGAATTTTGAAAAAAATCATAAAAAGTAAAAAAAAAAAAAAAACACTGGATCTAACCGTTTGAGCAAACTTCGTAAAGACCCAAACAAAGGTACATTGCCACCAAGTTTAATATGAATCTGAATGACAGTTTCTTCAGAGAAGTCCAAAATGTGAATTATCATTAGAATGCCCATTGACTTGCATAGGAAGCAAAAGAAAAGGTGCATTTATCGATACGCACCCGAATTGAAAAAAAAAAATCGTTAAAAATCAGGAATCCATAGCAGTGCTCCCTGCTCAATATCTTTGATTGACCCTTTTACAAGGAACATATCCACAAAGTTTCAACTTAATCTGAGTAACGGATCTGAAGTGGAAGTCACATGTATCAAAAACACAAAAATTCATAAAAAATTGAAAAAATGGAGCACCACCTGGTGAACAAATTAAGAACTAGGAGTCTCTAAGAGTGTTCTTTTGTCATATCAAAGCAATTGGGTGAGCGGTTGTGGAAAAAATTATTTAAGATTTGTCAAAACAAATCATTAAAAAAAAAAAAAAAAAAAAAAACACTGGAGCGTGATAATTTGAACAAACCTGGTAGAAACCCACGCAAAGTACATTGCCATCAAGTATGAAGTCAATCTGGATGACGGTTTTGGAGAGGAAGTCGAAAATGTGAATTGTGGACGGACAGACGACACACGTTTCAAGCAAGATACACGGACAGACTGACGACAGACGACAGACTTTCAAAAAAGCTCAGCTGAGGGACAAGTCAGCTGAGCTAAAACTGGTAAAGAAACGTTATGAATTGTGGCATGCAGATAAATTTTACACGCAATTACAAATGTAAAAATAAGTATTATAAGATAAATTTAATTCTTAAAATATGTGTTTCTAATTCGTGTCTATCTCTGTGTTCTAGACATTTTCTCTCTTAGTCTCTTTGTATTAAAGATAAAATAAACTGGTCTTTACACACCTTGAAGACATTTACACATAAATTTGAAAGGCAATGTTTGAAAAACCTGACCTGGGTGTGAACAGATTTTTGTGATATTATTCAAGCAAACAAATGCAGGTTATTTATTTCCAAACATTTCCGAATTTAAATAATCGTGGGGAAGCTTCTTTTCGCATTAATTTGTAATAGTAACGTGCTACTCAAACTTGTGCATTACGGTATTATACCTTGAACAATATCCAAGTTTTGATGTATGCACAAAACCCAGGGTTTTGTTGATGAAACCTTGGATTGGTTCACATAATCCACGGTGTTTTTTATCAAAACTTTGGGATCTGTACACAAAACCAAGGGCTGCTTATCCAATCTGTTCACAAAACTCATGGTTTTGTTTGAAAGCCCTAGGTTTTGTTATGGCAACCCTGGGTTTAGCAGGGTTTTCTTTAATCATTTTCAAAACCCAGGGTCTATGGCGTCACAAATCCCACGGGTTTGAATAATTCACAAAACCCATGGATCTGTGACGTCACAAATCCTATTGTTTAAAAGAATTCGCAAAGCCATGAGATTTGTGACGCCACAAAATTCACAGTTTTGTAATTTATAGCCAAATTGGTCATATGGATACACTTACCGCTCACAACATGGCTTGCATTGTGAGATTCCGTACCCAAATTAGACAGGAGTAAAATATTTGCTTCGCCCAAGTTTGGCAGTTCTGCATTTTACACCTACACCAGCCAACTTACTGAATTTGCTTTAAAAAAAGATCATGCCAAGATGGCGGATATCCGAAAAACTTTCATCCATTTGCGACTTAAATGTCATGTAATTTTTCACTGTGTGCACTTCATGAACTCACATTTAACATATGATACCTAAACCGAATATGAGTTTTTAAAGAAATTCAATAGATTAAAACTGATTTGTTGGGATTGTGCACCTAGCCTGGAGGGTTAGCGGTGTAAGACCTCTGATCTGCTGCATAGCTCTAGAATATATCGTGCGTTGTGCAGATGCCTGTAGTGATGTGGCCGTTTGTTTATACAAAACGACCAACACATCACATGATGGAGATAATTATCTGAACAAGACTAAGTTAAAATTTTTGCATGGTATTCGTTAACTTCACCTTCATTCAGAATTAATGTACCTTGTGAAAGATACTTTTGAAGCTCTCCAAAGGTGAAAAGTCCTGTCTGTGACAGCATGTTGCTGTGGAAGCCATTTGACTTTCGCAATACAACTTAAAGCAATTAAAAAATCTTCTGAGATGAAAGCTAGTATTGTTCTTGCAGGCCACTGTGGAATATTTAGAGAATAACTGTGGATTATTTCGACAATGACTGGAATCTTAACACAATTAAAACAGACAACTTCAACATTGAGAAATTTCAAGTCCGACATTGCTGCTTAAATAAAAATAAATTAAAGAATGCATGTGGGCACGGAGCCTTTGTAGTTTCAATTAAGTTTTTGTCTTCTACATCATACTGGCCAGACCAAGCAGCGTTTTTTTTTCTCTTTGACAGAAATCATGCCAGTCAAGGATGCTGACCGCAGACAGTACCTGTTTAGACAATAATGATTGAAAAATTGGACTGAAAATGCTGTTTAGATCCTCAAAAATTTCCAGAACTTCATCACATATCGTGTGATAGATTAAATATTTGCAACAGATTGAATGTTTTAAGGAAGTTAAAGAACTCGAGGATGTGCATTCAGGGAACAATCTTAACGGCGCTTTGCGACTAGCGGATTATTTTACTGACTGCCCACCCTCTATTTCTTCAACTTGTACATAGATCTTCATTGTGTCGTATAGCACCTAATTTGAGACTACGCGCGTGGTAACCAATAATGATGTTATTGATCACACAAATGGACTCACTTGCAGATTCGTGCTTTTTTAAGTTGAGTGGCATAGGCCTACCAAGGAACAGTTGTCATGACTGGTTGATTAAAAAACCTTGGCTATTTCATTTTACAAAACCCAGGGATTTGTGACGTCAATAAATCCAGAGTTTTGCAATCTCACAAACCATAGGTTTTGTTTAAAAAATATAGAGACCGAGGAGTTTGTGATCAAAAGTCAAGAGTTTTGCTCTTAAACTATGGGCTCCGTGCCCAAAACGCAAGGTTTTGCTACGAAACAATGAGTTTTGTTCATGGAAGGGACGGTTATGTGCAGAAAACCCAGGGATTTGTCCAAAACTTAGAGTTTTGTGATAAAATCTATCGTTTTGTTAGCAAAATTCAAGGTTTAGTTACCATACCGAGGATTTTGAAGAGTAAAGCATAGGGTTTTGAGAACGAAACTCGTTTTGTGAACTATTGAACAGTACAACTTCCATAAATGTTAGGTTAACTTTGAGCACAATTATGCAATGAATATACTAACTTTGATGAGCTTAAAATGGGGGGGGGGGTCTTCTTTTACAGGTTTACCACGGCATCCCGCTCGATTGTTAGCCTAATTTTCCATATCTAGAACGTTCTTTTTGTACAGTGATCAGTGATTCAAAGCAAGGTGTTCCTTTAATTGATATGTTTTCAATAATGAAGACGTCTCCTGGTGGGTCACTCATTAGCCATATGTGGATTCTTATCAGCACGATAGGCTGGCTTATGAGCCATGCCACACCCACCCCCCGCCAAAAAAATAAAATGCTATTGTTCTGTATTTATATACTATATTTTGTTTATCAATCGTTATTTCATTCTATCACATATGATGTCACTGTAAATCCTACAATTTAAACCACAGACCTGTCAAAGCTGTGACTTGGGCAGACAGAAAGTTCTCATTAATTCCGCACGTTTCTGTTCCTTTCCTTGAAGCTTCGATATCCCGTGGTATCAACATTTTGTAAGCAAAATGCAGAAAGGCCATTCAGATCACGATGGAGAGCTGAATCACCAGACTTTGATGTTTTAAAACACCAAAAACCATTAGAGGCCAGTTGTTTATAAGCCATGATTTGTTTGAAAGAGCAAAAGAACAGTACCATGCACGTCTTTTGATGAAATATGCTGGCATTAAGTACATTTGAAGACTGTCCCGATGAAGCCTTGCAAATTCACCGCGTAAAATAATGATTCAAAGCATGACAAACATGAAATCGAAAAGAAGTAAATTCTCGGCCTCTGCACCACAAAGTTGTGTGCCCTAGGACTTTACCAAAACAAGATTATTATCATCATCATTACTATTATGCAGGGTGTTCGGGCAACCTGCATATCTATACTGCCTAGTAAGAAAACAAACCCGTGAATTGATATGGCGTTGTGGGCAGGGAGATAAGAAGATCGAGGGTGATTTTGTGTCGACAAGATGTGCATGAAAATAGATGTTGTGTTTCTTTGAACAACACGATGTGTGTGCAGGGCCGAGAAAGCCTTCATACCTTTCTATGTTTATACTGTCCACAACGAGTGCGTGGCGCTGCAATCGGCGCGCCACTGAGACTCGTGGAAAGCTCCATGTACCTGTGCCCAGGGACCTGCTAAAACGTCCCTGGGATATCTTACCCGCTTATGCAAAAAAACAAAAACAAAACAAACAAAAAAAACACCACAGTTGAGTGGTGTTCAGTTACACCTCCAAACACTTGGGAATAACACTACGTGCAACTTATATTCCGCTTCTGAAGAGTTTAATCATCATCATTCAATCAAATGATGTGTCAGCGGAAAAAAACAAACAGGCAAAATTTCATTGGTCGTAAGACATTTCCTGAAGAAACAGCGACACTGTGAATTAACTTAATTTTACTATGTTCTTATTTTCGCTTATTTTGCTGATGCCTCAAAAACCATGAAACGTATATCACACTGATAAAGCTTTTCGGCATGACATTGGTAGGAAAAATGAATGAAATAGTGATTTTATTGTCTTGGTGAAAGGTTCAAAATGTAAAAAAAAAAAGCAAAAATTAATACCCTTGAAAATAAATATACTCACATAAGACAAAAAAAAGCGTAAGACTGCGTGCAAAACATTTTGAGATCGAATATGATCACTTGAAAACTTGGATACATTTGATTCTGCTCAGCCCTCCAAGTTCTCTTTCAGCCCTGCACATTGCAAACTGCTGAAACCACATGGCCGCGATTCACTTTGATATCCTAATCAAATGTTCTGCGACTGCACCACAATGCATTGCGACATGTTCAAAATGGCGCTCGCCGACACGTGCATGATTTGCCCGGGTATCTTGGCGCATTGGAATTTGTAACTAACGATAATAACTGCTTCAGACACAACCCACGGAGAGATTAAAGTTAAGATAGTCTTAGTAAGTCATGTTTGAAAAATAATTTAATGAATGCTTGCCCTGGTAACTCTGAGAACGGACACCTGGAACCTAGCAAATTATTACGATAATGATCACTGCACAGCCATGGCCATGCAGCCATGCTGTTTCCCCGGCCCAAGTTAACCCTCCAGATAAGCTAAAATAAAATAGTGTATTTAGGTTGACTTCACTGCAAAAAACCAAGCACACGTTGGCAAGCTTTTCTATTAGCTTATAACACGCGTACGTTCGATTAGAACGACCGCTATTTTTTCTTTTTTTTTTTTTTAAAGGGGGGTGGGGGGTCAAACGGGTGGTCGATTGTGGGGGTAACTTTGCCCGCCGTTGGTCGCGTGCTGCAGGTGGTCGTCCGCGTCAGGCCATTTAACATTGTTTAAGCCCCATGCAAATGAAAATTGGTATTCTATTACATCCCCAAATTACTAGGGTCTACGAAGCTGGTTTGTCAAGTTCTGAGCCTCATCCAGTAAGTGGAATGTGACTCACACCAAAGTCATGTTATTTCTATCAACTTCTTGGCTAATAACATGCATAAGTGTGCATTGACATGTATTCACTCTTGTGTTCCAAAACCACTTCAACCACTTTGCAAAAGCACTGGTTTTGGTTGAAAATAATACCAGCAATCATTATTATATTATAAAGCATTTTTTGGGTTAAAATATTAGGTTAGGGTAAAATTATCCATGACGGTGGTTCTTTTGATAATTATGTATAAACAAATTTAAGTATCTCGGCAGAAAAACACTTTCTGTTTTTTAAGAGAAAGTTTAAAATTTTGAATTTTTTCGCCTTTTGCAGGATAAATATTTTTAATATAATGAAGCTCATACCGACATTTACTTAATTGGTACTGGAAGCCCCCAGCATGCTCGTGTGCTACTATAAATACATATCCCAATATTATTGATGAATTCCTATTCATGTTAATGACGTGTGCCCCCCCCCCTCAAATGCTTATTTGGAAGGCCATTGGTGCAAAACACCAACTTAACTAAATATATGAAACACAGTATATCGTATCTTTGACACGCCACATGGGTAATCAGCAAACATAAGGGTTATAAAATATATTTTGTCGAAAGGTAAAGCCTGAAAAGTGAAGGTCCTTTATTTCAAAATATTAGGATGCATTATATGTATCAAACCTTTTTTTTATTTGATATCGTTGGTAGAACTGGATATTATGGGCAAACGTTTTTCATTTGTTACACATGTTGAGTCACTTGATAATTTCCATTATACTTAATCATGATCATGCTTCACTGACTGGTTGAGGCTCAGAGCTTTTCATGCAAACCTAGTAAAGCAGACTCATCGTTTATATTAAAGAGAAGATCAGGTGCGATCATGGAGGATCCCTTTAGATGCTTGCGGGAGGTATCTGTTTATCAGTCAAGGCCAGTGTGGAGTTATCTGTGTTTTACAGATAAATGATAAATATGACTGTATACTGTTCACCCATAATGATGGCAATGGTTGTATGTAATAGGCCTACATACCATACCCACCATTTTGTCACCAGGGTGATACCAAGACTAAAAATGCATACCTTTATCAGCTGTTTCACACTGCTTATTCACCTTTCACTTGGTTCAGAAAGGATGTTTCCTGACTGTCTTTTACATACAAAGAAAATTCCAACAAAAAAAAAAAAAAGAAAAAAATTCAAATGCCCACAGTTATTCCACCCAGTAACAACAAGATTCGACCTTTTTCAAAGCACATTTCTACAAAGGTTTTTGTTTAACGGGTGCTGCAGAAGTAAATAGCAAAAACGAATAATTCATAAAAAAACTGAAGAATATCACAGCACTGCCTGCTGAACAAAGCGAGTTGAAGGGGTCTTCAGGAGTGTTTCTCAATAGCTCAAGCGCTTATTCGGGTGGTTTTACAACAATGAGTAAAACAAAATTCTTTAAAAAAGGGAATTGGAACATGACCATTTCCAAACACTTGTTAAAGACTTAAGCAAGGTGGATTCCCACCGAGTTTTAAATAAAGCCTGCAAACGGTCCTGGAGAAGAAGTCAAAAATGTGAAATTATTGGCACGCAAACGGGCGGACTGAAGACCATAAAACTTTGTTTTACCGTTTGAAAATCAGTTAAGCCTCAATACTTTAAGAGAGAATAAATATACCACATGTGTTGTTTCACCTTGGGCGATTAGGGAAAATCTTTTTCCGTACAATTATATCCCGGGTGTCAATGTTTCATGCCACTCACAAGAGCGCACAGGATACACAATGACTTTATAAATGAATATTTGACAAGAACAATCGTACAGAGCAACACATCGATGGTTTTTATGTAGCAACTTTGGTTCTTAGTTACTGTATGCGTATAAGTGTATTTTATGTGTATTGAAAAGTACATTTTTATCTGGGGTGTGGGCTATCATGTGGGAGTACACTTCCTTTCAGGGTCATTTAATTTACATAAATCTATGGAATAAAACTTAGCATGATCATTTTACCATTCAAAAATATGTATGATTTAGTCATATACATATTTCTTCGAGGGATAACTTTCTAAATGTTTCGAAACTTTGTGACTATTTTGCCAAATAAAATAGTTAATAGATTTATTTTCTGCGGTTTATAAAAGTATTGCCCTTTGTCTTGAACTTCATTAAGCATTGTAGGGTCAACACAATTATCTTACTAAACTCAGAATAGCTGGCAAGAATCTTTTGAAAATGCAGCAAGATACTTTTACATTCAAATCATGCCAAACATGATAGGCAGGTATGAAGTTACCAGAAAATGAAAAAAAAAACTTTTGTTTGTTTGTTTTTTCTATAAATCAAGCTGACGCAAATATTTCTGTTTTTTTAAATATAATAATAAGTTTCATTCAGGATGCATGGACACATATATGACTTCCTGCATCTAGCAGTCAAAAATACATCCAGGATCCCAATGATTTGACTTCAACTGCCAATATAATTAGAGAAGTGTGTGCGATTCGGGATACAAATTTGGAATCAAATATGAGCAAAACTGAATGTTTTGATATTCTTGATTACCTTTGTACTAACCGAACCTGAGAATGACTTGTGAACTGTCGGGCTTTTAAAAATCTTTTGCCTAGTGTTATCTCTTTTGCTTTTTTCTTCTGGATGTACGACATTTGCAAATAATAATAATAATAATAATAATAATAATAATAATAATAATAATAATAATAATAATAATAATAATAATAATAATAATAATAATAATAATAATAATAATAATAATAATAATAATAATAATAATAATAATCAGTTCCTATAACAAAACGACTGACCATGTGGACATTCAGAATGTATTGACGAATTCGTGTTCAACATTATATGGGCAGGCATTAGCTATACAGGGACAGTTATGTTGTACACGAAAACAACTAAGTCTGCGACAGGCGCCGTAACCGTCCTAAATTAATACAAAGAAGCCTACGTTCTACATTAGGTCAAGACTTGTTTTGTATGTATCTATTGTATTACATTGCAAATATCCAACAATGTAAACAGGCGATTTAAATGGAAGTACGTCATTCATATTAATACAATATAAAGAAAGAGGGTGCATATCAAATGAGACATATTGTCTTCTGTCATTTAGCAGGAACACGTCCACTTTGTTGTTTCTGTGATTTTCTCACAGGTGCAGCAGTTAAGTTCAAGAATTATAATGAATAATTAGAATGAAACTTTGCACATAACAACAACATATCACGTTTAAAATATCTAGGTATAGAAGCAAGCCGAAAATAACCTCAGGGCTGATAGCCTCTCTTCAACTGTTGGTCTTCCTGTATATAGGACGTACTTTTGCCACCTTGTCCTGCGACTTTAAAATTGAAATGGATTACTTTGTGAGGCCTTCATTCACAATTTTTCCCCACAAGACGACGCCATATGTATTTATTCAATGACGCTCTGACTCACCATGTATCAGCCCAGGCTGATACGAAACTTTTGAGGGCTGTTTTATGATTTGGGACGGCAGATACTGTTGGTAGCTGTGTATGGGAATTGAATCTGGGACCCCTTGCAGTGAAGAGGCACGTCTAACGAGTACCGCCATTGCTCTACGTTTCCTGACGTTAGCGTTTCAAACGTCTGAGAAGGAAAATGATTCTAGCTGCAGTGGTGGTCAAGGATGCGAAGTGACAAGCGTGACGGCCCTGACGAACACATAGGCCTATCCAATGTCATTGAATTAGTATGTTATTGCCTGGACTTTTATGTATCAGCCCTACGCATCATGCCCTTGACTCGATGTTTTGGCCCTGGACATCACGTATTGTTTCTCCATATATATATATATATATATATATATATATTGAGAGCTCCTGAGGGGCAGATATTATTGGCAACAGTGTATGGAACTGCAGCCAAACGTCTAAAAAGTTCAGCCTTGATTCAACCCTCCCTGACATTAGAATTTTAAACGTAATTGACTAACTGGCATCTATCTTTCGATTTAAACACCACCCATTTAAACTGGATCCCACATCCACTTACTGATATTACACCACAAGTGATATGGTAACCAAGCTATTTCAGTCCACACGGACCGGAAGAACGTGGCATCACAACAGCGCTCCTGCAAGCTGCAAATAACATAACCAGCAAGACAGGCGACTCGTCGCCAGCATCACGTGTCACGCAAGGGCTGATAAACTGAATTGTACAGCTAGGAAATAAAGGGAACTGTGACACAAATATCGATGAAGCCCTTGAGGTTGTATAAACAAGCTACTATGAGAAGGAAAATAATTCTAGCTGCAGTGGTGGCCGAAGACGGCGAGTTGACAAGCGTGATGGAACTGGCAGGTTCAGGGATGATGATCAGGATTGAACGTAATTCGAGGAAAAGATGCAAAACCAAACAACGTAGCAAATAGCAAATACTCCTGCAGAACATTTAAATCACTTGTGAAGACCAAAAATGAAAACAGAGAGAGTTTTTACATTGAACCTGAACAACTGGACATCTACTTAACGTATGTTTTCTTTCTTTTTATCTCATTCCATACCAGTCAGTCCCTGATTGTTCCATATGTTTATTTATGGTAGTAGTCGTATGCTTGTTGAACAGGCAAGTCAATTATAAATATGGTCATTTGTTTGGAACTCCAGAGACCCAAAGGGATCCAGTGGCAGTTTACAAGGCACACGTAGATCATAGAAGTCGAGTTTCCTTACCCCAGATTCCAGATTTTACTTGCAACCACTGAAACCTGAGGCATATAATGATACTATCTGGTCTAAAAATGTACCCCTTGCTTAAAATATATATGTTATAACATAGTGAAAGTGGGGACCTTACAGGAAGGAAAACCAACCATGGTTGTCAGCGCTTGACAGAACAAACAATGAAGAACTGGGGAATAGACTCTGATGACCTGAGTTCTGTGGTAACCATAGTGTGATCTATAACAAATCACTCAATGAACATGTTGCTTCATATGAGCTGCAGTTTTAATGTTGCTCAATATCTACATAATCTATGTTCCAAAACGTATTCATTATCCAACACGGATGCTTGACATTACTGGCATTGAATTTCGTTAATAAATATTGAAAACATGTAACTGTTCGAAAGTTTCGGTGTCTTTGTTATGTAAAAGACCATATGGGCCTATGTAATATCATTGGATATATAAATATTATGAAATGGGTTTTATATATCAGCCCTACTTATCATGCCCTTGACTCGATGTGTGGTTCCTGCCTACAGTCAAGCCGCTACGTGCTGCTTCTGGCAGATACATCGTGCATGATATATGGGCAGATACGTATAAATCCATGTGATAACCCATGTATATGAAATTTTTGTGTGTGCGTGTGTTTTAAATGACTTTGACTGATTTTCATTAGCGCTTATATGTTGTCCTAACAAAATAAAACAAGGAACATTTTTTACCAAGTTTCAGCACAATCTGAGGCAAAGAGGTAAAAAAAAAAAAAATGAAAACACACAAAACTTCAGAAAAAATAGAAAAAAATCGCAGCGCCACCTTTTGAATATCTTAAGGCCTGAGGGTCCCCAGAAATGTCCCTATGCCGTTTCAAAGCAATTGGCCAAACAATTTCAGAGAAGAAGAAGGTTTCCCCCAAAATGGAAACCCCCCCCCCCTAAAAAATACAAAAATCACTGGACTGTGACCATTTGAACAAACTAAGTAGAGACCCACCCAAGGAATATCCCCACCAAGTCTGAAGTGGATCTGAAGATGGTTCCGGAGAAAAAGTAAAAAATCTCAATTAACATTGCAAGCCCTATTGAGTTTGCAATCCCCATTGACTTGCATGGTAATCATTAGGCATGTAACAGCAACAACAACAAAAATCGTTAAAACTAAAAAAATTAATTGATCATGACCATTTGAACTAGCTTGGTACAGATACACCCAAGGCACATCCCCATCAGGTTTGATGTGAATCTGGATGGTGGATATTGAGATCAGGTTGAAAATCTGAATTACCTTGCAATCCCATTGACTTACATGGTAATCAATAGGAACTTATGCATTGACCACTAAGTACCAAAATTGAAAAAAAAAACTCGTTAAAAAAATCAGGGATGAACAGCAACGCTCCGTCCTAACCAATCTTGTGTGACCCTTCCACAAGGAACATTTCTTTCAAGTTTCAGCACAATCTGAGACCGGGTTTTGGAGAAGAAGTCGAAAACAGCAAAAAGGCACAAAAATAATAAGAAAAAAAAAAGAAGAAAGAAAAAAGTCGCAGCACCACCTTTTGAACAACTTAAGGTCTGGGAGTCCCCAAAAGTGACCCTATGCAATTTCAAAGCAATTGGCCAAGTTCGGAGAAGAAGATTTTTTAAAGAATTCCCCAAAATATGAACAAAAAAATTCATAAAAAATCCAAAATATCACTGGACCGTGACCATTTGAACAAACTTGGTAGAGGCTTACCCAAGCCATATCCCCACCAAGGTTAAAGTGGATCTGGCTGACGGTTTCGGAGGAGAAATCGAAAATGTGACTTGTGGACGGACGACAGACGAAGAACCATAAGATATGCTCAGCTGACTGACAAGTGAACAACGAAATCTCACCCCATAAGAACACATTGCTAAACCTGGTCCATAGTATGTACAAGAGAGTAGGAGTCTGCCTGCAGAGCTGATGAGGGCACAATCCCTGCGAATGCACCAAAACATGCATTTATCCGAACAAGTCCCTTGTCAGGACAACAACACTCTCCGAAGAGAGCAGTTACATAACCCCCCCCCCCTGTATTTTATGTCGAAATGCTTTACTAATAGTAGTATTCTCTTTTTAAACAGGAGTATATGTTCAACATTCAGTTATGATAAATTTATAGCAGAAACGTTGGTAATTGGTAAACATTTGGGTGTGTACATTTTGATGCCGCATATAATTTACCAATGATCCATTGGTTGGAAAATAATATACAAGAAACAGTTCTTTTTATTTTAATATCTGAGGGCATTGAGTCTTGAAGCTATAAAAGAAACAGATTAACCTTAACGATAAACACATAAAATAGCAAATATAATTCTGTACCAAGATTGTGTGATTTGGATGTTACTTTTGTGCAGCAAATGCTTTATATGTCTGTATCTTATCAAAGTGCAGCCATTTGCATTATTTGTCATATTGCTTGATTTTTTTTTCATCTAGAGTTTTAAATTTGGTTATCCCCAAATAGTTGCTGGAGTTTATCTTATATATGTCACCAATTAAAGTGATTGACCTATTATTTCTATCCGATAAACAAAATCTTACATACCCAGAACAGCTCACCGGGACGTGAATGTAAGAAACTAAAAACTAAAAAGTCAACATCTCATGTTTTGAGTTCCTGTTGTGTGATAAAGTAGCATGATCAGTCAAAGCTTGTCCATTAACAGACGTCAATCAGCCAGGGTCGCCTGGTCTATGACAGTATTTTTTCTGCTGCGGTTTTACGAAAACAAAAGTTTACTTCAGTAAGCAGCCTGTGCCAAGTACTTTCCTTCAGATAATGTCATCGACTATTCCCCTCATCTAATTTGAAATCTTGTGCCATCTTCTGAAATAAAGGCAGCATTAACGCAAGCAACAAGGACCTTATACACATGCACTTTGTTACACCTAGCAAAGTGTAACAGAAATTAATATCGAATATCAACTCGCCACACTTTGCCCCATTGGTACAAAATAAGCCCGGTTGAAGCATTAAAATCGGTTTTTTTATGTACCATACTATTGTCAAGAACACAATGCTAAATGGCTGCTGCCTTGTCTTTCCGTCAGGTCCAGATACTGGCCCAAAGACAAGCAGACAAAGATACAGATTCGAGCACTATTTGGATCAAACCTAAATGTGCAAAGAATCAAATAGCAAGGTAGCAGTTGGCATTTTCTTCTCTTCAGAGCACAGCATTATATATGATTTAGAAGATAATGTTTTCTCATATGTACATCATTCAAAATGGGGTCGCTGTGCAAAGGTACTGTCATATAGCTAGTTTAAGTGAACAATATGACATTGTGTGCTCTATTGATAATAAAACATTATACTGTCAGGTATATATGGTTTCATAGGGAATGGATTATGTGAAATGATGCAAATATCACCCCAGGGAAATGCCGAGCATGCTTATTCATTTTTGTGCTTAAGGACCATACATTTAGAATGCTAATGACGTTTTTCATATCCCACGTTTGCTTAAGTTGCTTATATTTATTACGTATAGTATAAAGGGATTACAGTGACCTGATAGGCCACAAGTTACACATAACACTTGTGAGCAGGAATGTTTCTTGTGGCGTAGCTAGAAAATAGAAAACAAAACAATCAGTTGGATATATTGAAAGAATTCAGGCAAATGGTTGCAGGTCAAATACGGTCATGTATATCTAAAGCGAGCAGTGCTGCACCAGGGGTTCTCAAATTTGGAGTGACATATCACACATGAGGCTGTAAGATCAGTTTACGCAATAAATTCTCATGTTTTTGTTTATTATTTTTGGTTTGATACTGTTATTTTTAGGACAGACGTGAGACGAGAAATGTTTTCTTTAGCGATGAATGCTCTTGAATCTACGTGTACTGGGTAATATCTGACCGTACAGCCTGCTTCTCCTAAACCTTTAATTAAATATTTATATCACACTATTTTTCGAATGGTACCGATAACTCTACAAGGATGATCAGTTATAATCATGTCCTTGTGTATTTTAACTCCTTGCAATTTACCAGGGAGGTCGACAAACACCTCTTAGTTTGGAAGATTATTTTTGAAGTTTGAATAAACATAGGAGAAGATGAAATCCTGGCGCTAGTTGTAACAGTCTAACGTTTCGGAACAGTTATTAAGGACGAGATGGAGTTTTTCATAAATCCTGACATAGAGGGTATTAGGCATTGTAACGTGCGACCCAGCCTTTTATGTTAGGAGTTAGTGGCAAAGGTTTCTATGCGTCACATGTTGACATGGGGCCAGTCAAGAAAATCCATGAGGATGACAAGTGGGGGCAGATTCTTTTATTCTTTTTTGTTAGAAAAAATTAGTTTATGGCAAAAATATGAAAATTTGGTTCAGGGCTCTGGGGCATAAAGAGCTTTTTATCTCCCCATTTCCCGCACTCCTATCATTTAAGGGCACCATTTTCTGCCCGGGACTCCATTGATTAAGACACATGTCAATGTGGACCTATATTTCACTTTTATTGAAAACAATATATTTACTTAAATTTTATTTGCTTATTTTAGTTTAAAAAAACATGCATATATCTTCATAAAAGCCTTGTCAGAGCCTTTGGGTAGCCATACAATAAAATCCTCTGAGTCAAAGACAACACAAGCATTCTTTTTCCTTGATGCTCACCAATTTGGAACAACATTTTCTCACCTGTTAATTCCCTGTATCACTGATTGCTTTTTAGCTTTGTATAGCTGTCATGAGTCAAGTTAATAGCAAAATCTTTCCCCAATTTTTACCTGTTGTACCTCATTTATCAAACCAACATTTCAGACAATTGGAGCTGTTGATGGAAATACTGTATTATCGCCCATGATAACAAAAAAACGTGTGCCGCCAAATTCCAAAGTAGCAGTCTTTACGTTAATCCCCAAATGGCGGTACATTACCCTTTCAAAACCATAAAAACCCTCTGAGAAAATGCTTCAGGTTCACACTCTTGTGTATTAACATGTGAAATCGACGAAATTCTAGTATTTCTCCTCTGAATTGTTCTTTTTGTGACTCCCGCCCCCCCCCCAAAAAAAAAATCGTAACGGAATACTTAGTCGTATATTTTATACTCAGTCTCTTTGCCAGTTTCACATCGAGCCACTCCCTGGAATTTTGGGAAGTCATTTTTCTTCTTTGCCAAGCTTTTTTGCAAACTATCCATCTAGGTTTTTCAAAGTGTCCACTCTTTTTCACGGATCCCCATTCTTCTTGCACCTTGCTGTCGGCGTTCTCCTTTTCCTCTGTTCATGCACATTTCCAAACTTTTTATTTACATTATTTGGTTTTTAATAAAACGTTCTGCAGCTTTTTACTGCTGTTCCAAATAACAAAATTTATACAAATGTCCTCCCGTGGAGCACCACATGCCATTTTTTAATGTAAGACCCTATTCATAAGCTGATGGGCACCACTCTCACAATAAAATGTAGTTTGGACAGGAAGATGTTGCCTGGGGAGCTTCTTCCCCAGGCCTGCGACCATGCACAACTGACACAGGAATAAAAGATTGCTTTCCTTTGTTTTTTGCTTTTGTATTTTTTTTTTTTTTTGTTTTTTTTTTTTTTTTTTTTTTTTTTTTTTTTTTTTTTTTTTTTTTGTTTTTGTTTTTGTTTTTTGTTTTGTTTTGTTTTTGTTTTTGCCGCAAGTCATGTAGTTTTTCAAATATATGGTGAAATTCTTATTTTGGGTTTTACCCCCTCTCCACTTTCGGAGATATTTTCAGAATTTTGGATTTTTTTCACATGATCCCTAACTGGCCATGCAATAACCTCTATAAAACTTCAAAACTAAGTGCCCTGACTGAAGAATTCATCACGAAATGGTTGAATGAGTCCCTGTCAGCTACACTACCTGTAATAACGTAACTGAAAGCTTAGGAATTAAATCAATATCACACCTAAAAGAAAGCCAACGCCGAAGCCCATTCACCTTCACGCTTAAAGGCATACAACCAGGTTAGCCTAGCATTCAACACTAAACGTCACCACGAAATAAATAGTCCAGAAAGGATTCAATACCTTCTTTCAGCGAAAATTGTTTCTTCAGATCTGGTGCAGACAAACCATATCAACCAGACCAATAATTACATCAAAACATTCCAAAAAGGGTAGAAGAAAATGTGACATCAAAACTGAAAGACAGATGGCCTAATCACTTAAAAGAATTTACAGCCCAAGGGAAATTCCTGGAAATTGTGACAATAGAAAAATCCACCATTAATTAGAAAAGTATAGTCAATGATTTACAAAAAAAAAAAAAAAAAAAAAAAAAAAAAAACCTCCTGCAATTCACAACCAATGCATGCATCAAAACCTTTGCCCCCTAACTCCTAACTTAAGGCGCAGGATCAAGCATGTCAATGCCCTCTTTGCGAGAATTTTTAAACACTCCATCACTCCTTCAATAATTATTCCGAAGTGCTAGAGTATTACACTTAGCGCCACGATTCCATCATTTTCTATCTGTATTCTAACTTCGAAAACAATCTTCTTCCAAACTTCAAGATGTTTGTGCACCTCCCTGGTTATTTCCCAAGAATAATAACAATACTCATCGACATAATTATTACCCCCCAGCCACCCGACATACTCTTCGTTCACAAACAATCTCAACTGATCATCCTTGTAGAGTTATCAATACCATTCGAAAAATAGAGAGATATAAATGTGTAATCAAAATATAGAAAAAAGCAAACCAATAGGTCAAATATTATTCCAGTAGAAGTAGGATCAACA
Organism: Hermodice carunculata; assembly: GCA_964020975.1. Taxonomy (NCBI): domain Eukaryota; kingdom Metazoa; phylum Annelida; class Polychaeta; order Eunicida; family Amphinomidae; genus Hermodice; species Hermodice carunculata. The sequence goes on from OZ026627.1 coordinate 51,248,275, forward strand.
GTATTTATCAGTAAAGAAAACATTTCTCATCTCAAGTCAGTCATGAAATTTATATCAAACAAAAGTTTCAAAACCCTTAAGGACTCACTGTGTAAAATTGTTGTTGTAGCCTCCTTTGTCATCTGACTCAAAATTCGAAAACACCTGGTGCAGCCCGCCCCGCCTCCATCCCCTTGTAACTCTTTAGACATACATGCCCATACATGACCTGCAACAGATTTTCTGAAATAGTTCAATATTACCAACTGATTCTTTTGTTCTTCTTCTGGTTTCTAGCTCCTAGAGCAAAGGACATATGCCCTTGCACGCAAATGTAATCTCTTTATAGTATATGTAATAAAGATATACAACTTAAGCAAACTTGGCCATGCTAAAAGCAGAGAGCTTTTTTTTCTATTTTGTCAGCATAAACGTTTGGTCTTTTCAGAAAATAAAAAATTATATTTTTTTTCTGTAACAGAATCACTTGTATCAGACGTAACTAAAAAGTAGGTTAAAACTGATTGAACTTTGGATTGGACGGTTTACCTGACATTGTGTCTTCAGCTTATGTCAAACAAAGCGTACGAAGAGGTCACAGTCCATGTGTCCTAAATTTGTTATGATATTTATCTGCTACTTTCCGGAAGGATATTATCATGATTTAGTTTTTTTAATTTTTTCTTTGACACGAGCTACTAAAAAGAGACATGCTCCGCAGTTCCCTTTGGTGACATTTGCATCATTTCACACGCATACTTTCTTTATGCCACCATATATACTTGACAGTATAATGTTATAATATCGGAAAAGCACACAGTACCATGTTATGTGCTTAAACTAGCTGTAGACAATACCTTTAAACAGTGACCCCATTTTGAATGATGTACATATGAGAAAATATTAACTTCTACATAATTTTTAATGCCATACTCTGAGAAGATTGTACCGACAGGATTTTGCCACCTTGCTGCTATTTGACTCTTTACACATTGCACCAATCACATATATTTTTATCGCAAATGGGAGTCCTCAAGTGATATTTCTGCCATAGATACAGTAACATCTTTTGTTTAATCAATGTCATGGTTATTGGTGTACTTGGCAGTGAGCATAGCTGTAAGGATGGCCCTCATGAATGAATCAAGTCGACAAAATAGCTTTAATTCAAACACGAGGCAGCAACCATTCAACATTGTGTTCGTGAGGGCTGCATGGAACATGTAAAAAATAGACCTTAATGTTTCACCTGGGCCAATTTTGTACTAAGTGGTGCAAAATGTGTCTAGTTAATATTCGATATTAACCAGCCACATTTTGCCCCCCTAAGTATGATAACGTCAAGCTTGCCCATTACCAAAAGCCCGTCAGACAGGGTCGGCCTGGTGTATAACACTCATTTTTTTTCTTTGTTGGGTTTTATGAAGACAAAAGTTTACTGCTATATGCAGCCTGTGTCAGGTACTTTCCATCCGATATTGCCATCGATGATTCACCTCACCTTATTTGAAAACATGTGCCGTCTTCTGAAATAAAGTTAGAACAAATGCCAACAACAAGGACCTTACATATGCACTTTGTTAAACCTTGTTAAATGTAGTAGAAATTAATACTACTTTGTCACAACAAGAAACAGTTATCGTCAGTATATACCATAAAACAACAGAAACTCAAGACATGTGATTATGACTTATTAACATTTTTGCTGGTGTTCTAGTTTCTCAATTCTTAGATGGATGCTAGTTCAGAGGGACTTGCATTCAGGTCCCACTGAGCTCTTCTTGGTATGTACATTTTTGTTCATGGGATAGAGTTACTAGGTAAACAATAGACCAGTTCATACCGACTTCTATCCAACCTTTCCGGACCCTAATTAACTATGCATTTCATTGTTGGCCTGATTGTCCAATCAGCAAGTGGCTGAGTCGGGCCCAAGCCTTATATGTTCACGATGCCACGGCTAACGCCAATGATTACAGCATGGATTGTGCTGAACAATGCAAATCTTTTACCTAAAATGTCACATCAGTGGTGAAAGGTGCATTGTTAGATTGCTGACGGTTTGATTTTTCATTATACCCAAGCACATCCAGTGTTTTACTTTCTCATCCTTCGACATGTGGTCCGGCCAGTCTGGTCCAGCACAAAATGTAAACAAAGTAGGGTGCGTGTCCCGAAGTGAACCGAATAAACCAGAGTCCTATGAACTGGTCTACTGCATAGATAATTGGTGTCAAATAAAATCAAATCTAGCATTTCTTTGGGGAAACCAAATTTAAAGCTCTAAATGAAAACAAAGAAAGGAATATGATGAATAATGGAAATGTCTCCATTTTAAAAGATATAGGCGTATAAAGCCTTCACTTCACAAAAGTAACATCCGAATAACACAATTTAGGTACAAAGATATATTTCCTGTTTTGAGTGTTTATCGATTAGGTTAGCTTGTTTCTTTTATAACTTTAACATTTTATGCCTTGGAATTTTAATATTAGATGAATAAATGATATGTGGATTGAAAATGTACACACCAAAATATTTACCAATTACCAACGTATCTGCTATCATTTTATCATAGCTAGATATTGAACATATACTCCTGTTTAAAAAGAGAATACTGCCATTGGAAAGGCATTTGGATATAGTATAGGGTGTGTATGGGGGGGTGCGTAATCTCCTACACCGTTTGATCCTTTTATGTAAGCACTCTGTTGGGACAATGTTGTGGTCCTGAAAAGGTTCTTATTCGGATCAAAGGCGTGTTTTGCTGCATTTGTAACTATTATGCCCTCATCAGCTCTTTTGACTGCTTCCCCATGCATACTGCGGACCAGGTTTACCAATCTGTTCTTGTGGGATTAGATTTCAGTGGTCATATAGGCGCTGTGACGGAATGATGAATGTGGCAATATGCGGATTTTTGTCCACTATGCATTTGTTCGTGATGTTACCATTCATTGCATTCAATTAAGACCACTTTTGTCCCTGAAGGTGATGGCTGTCCACATCATCACACTGCCTCGTCCATAGCAGTCAAGCTCAAACACGCATCCTTCGGCAAAACGTTCTGAAAGCATGTGACGCACATACTATTCGCCCGTCATGAAAATATAGACAAAATCTGGATTCATCTCAACATATAGCATGCTCCCACTGATATATGCTGCATTCAGAATGTTTGTGGCATCTTTGCATATGGACTGGGTTATTTTGCTGTGCTGGACGCAAAATGTAAGCAAAACTACTCACTTACTGAGCGGACTGTGGGGATGTCAGCTCCTTGGAAATCAGGATTATATATATATGTATAAATAGAAATATTTTTAGGCATATCTATCGCCAAATGCAACAGGACAATTTTATCTAAGAGAAGCCATTCAGTCAACATTTAGTGTTTTACCAAAAAAAAAAAATATGATCGGTGGGATTCATGCAATGCTGTTCAGCGTCCTACAGACAAAAAATTTTAATTGCTGGCGGTTCTGGATTAGCAATGCAAGAATTTATCCTGTATATATTGATCTGGTTTGTAAATAGTGATATCTCACACTTTCGCTCATCGAACTGATAAATGATTGAGTCAACAACTGTCTTATGCTTACTTTGCATCGACACTAATAGATCCCCCTCTCATGCCAAGACCAACTTTTTCAGATACAGTATCTTGTGTCCGGGTGCTTTACATATTAATTCTAATTGAAAAGGTGTCATGGCCCAAATTGTTCATGCATCAGCTTTGAATGTTTTTTTTTCAATAATAGGCTCAGGATATGTGTCATCCAAGTGACATAAGACACGTGCATTTGCTGTACATATATAATCATAAATGTTCGTGGCTGCCAAATATTATGATCTTTGTTAGCTGAAATGAACTTTCAGAATGGGTCTTCATCTGTTGTTTATAGTCCATCCCTTAATTTGCACTTGCTTGTGCATTTGTGATATTTGACGAATGTGTGGGAGTTTAAGGTCCATAACATTCACCTAACTCAGCTACGTTTGGCCCGTTGTAAGTCAGGATCTATTTTTGTTACAAGTTGCTGTGAGGTTTTACATAAGTTTCATAAACGGACCAATAAAATATCATTCAGATGAACGAAAAAAATGTACGGAAACGATGTTTGTCCACTGCTTCTGCACGATTAAATTTTTGGATACAACCAGACTCTCTTCGAACTTGGCGCAAAATTACCTTGTATGGATTTTGACGATGTTTTTCAATTGGTGACGCCCCCGTGATTTTTCTTGCATTTTTCGGACTATACTGGCGTTTATTTACACACTACCAGAGGACACAGAGAAATCTGTCAACCAGTGATTAAAACTGTATTTGTCGAAGCATTTAACATTTTAAATTAATATTAAACTCACATTCGTAAAATTATGATATTCTTAAAATTATGGGGAGAATGGATGGGCCATTTTGAAAAATAAAATAAAAGTCACTTTACATATGTACATGTATATATATGTGGTTAATCTTATCCATTTTACGTAGCTGCTCACGTATCATGCCCGCGACTCGATGTATCAGCCGACCGCACGGAGGGACGAGAGGTTTTGCCGAGGGTCAATACATCGAGTTAAGGGCCTGAAGCGTAGGGCTGATATATAAGACTGCAAGTGATAATTTATATATCTAATTATATTACATGGGCCTACAAGGTCTATTGCATAATAAATATAAAACTTTCGAACAGTTTCATATATATATATATATATATATATATATATATATATATATATATATATATATATATATATATATATATATAGTGGTCTCCTTCTTATAAGGCCCCCTGTACAGAGGCCACCCCCTCTGCAAAGGCCACTTCTCCATGCAGCAAGTGTGGCATTTTAATTGTAAAGAGAGGCCACCCCTCTTATAAGGCCACTTTTCCAGTACATTTGGGATGGCCTGATAAGAGGGGGACCACTGTATATATATACTAATATGTGCATTATTAATCAACGAAATTCCACATTGGTTATTGAATTTTTACCAAGGGGTGCATTTGTAAACCAGACATTATCATTGTATGCCTCAGGCTTCAGTGGTTCCAAGTAAAATCTGGAGTAAGGGAAACGTGTATGAATTCTGAACTGTCTCTAGGTCCCTTGTTTTTTTCTCGAATGAAAAAAGTACCATATCTTGAATTCACTTGCCTGATAAGGACACGACTGCTTCAATAAGTTAACATTTATAACAAATACAAGGTGCAATATTTCTAATGCATGATGATATCAACTGATGATAATGTACTATTATATTGAATATAAAAGAATACGTCTAGAGGTTGATGTACATTTTTGCTATTCTTATATACTCTGACATATTCATATTAACTGGCATCACTCACTCACTGATTCATTCATCCTTCCAATGATTCGTCTAGTTACCTGGATGAGAAAAACAGTCATGGCATGTGTCTCTGCCATTTTGTTTTCAGGCCTGATCTTGATTTTTCTAGTCTCTCTGTGAAGGTAAGGTACTTCAGTTGAACACTTGTCATTTGCAATGAGGTTTGCTCTTGTTTATCACGCCAATTTAAGCCCGTCGTGAAATTCAGCCACAGCTGCTTAGTGGGACCCACATTACAGACAAGAGAGTTCTTTGCAGGACAGTACATTTCAAAGCTGAACGCTGAGGGATGTACGCACTCGAAAAAACACATGAGTCTATTCTGTGAGCCCAGATACCCAGACGAGCTCTATACATTTGTGCATTTATTTCACTTTACAGTGATATAAATGCGCAAAAAGGTGATTTTCAAACCGGGCTTCAGTCATGTCGCAGGCCGATTGTTACCCTAACAGCACATGGCTAATTTGCATATGAACTAAGTAAAAAGAGGAAGCATATCACATAGCCGTATTACATTGGTGTTTAAAGGCAGTGCAAGCATAAAAAATTATATATGTATATATATATATATATATATATATATATATATACTTATATATATATATATATATATATATATATATATATATATATATATATATATATATATATATATATATATATATAGATATATATATATTCGTGGCGTCGTCGCTCATAGAAAATGGTAAATGAAAGCCTCACAGAGTAACCCATTTCAGTTTCAATGTTGCAGGACAACACGGCAATAATTCTTTCTACATACAAAGACCAACCGTTCTCATGAGTCTTAATAGACGCAACCAGCCCCTGGGGACACTTTCAGCTTGCTTTTATACCTGAACATTTTAAACGTGATATGTTATTTTTGTGTGCAAAGTTTCAAAACACTTGTGCCAAAATGTACAGTTGGGCATGAATGTTGAACTCAGCTGCTGCATCTGTTGGAAAATCTCGTAACTATCAAAGTGGATGTTTCTGCTACGTTACAAAAGGCAGTAGATCTGATTTGATATGCTTCTTCATATTGTATTAATATGAATGCCGTACTTCCATTTACATTCACCTTTATACTTTGTTAGATATTTGCGATGTAATGCAATAGATACATAAAAAGCAAGTCTTGACCAAATGTAGAACATATGATTGTTTGTTTTGATTTAGGAGGGTTAGCGCGCCTGTCAAAGGATGTCCACTTGGTCATTCTTTTTTTTCCATAAACCAGGTCACAGTTTATTTGTGAACCCAGTTAAACGTGACTTAAAAGATTTTACAAAATGTGGAAAACTATTCGTTTTTTTGTCTTGTATGTGACAGCTATAGCTCTCTATCCAAAGATCTTCACCAAATAACAAACAGACAACAATTAACAATTTTTTAGTTTATAATTAGGTAGTTACCACACTGCTGTATGCTGGAAGTCTTAAGTATGTCTATGCATCCTGAATGGAACTTAACATTATATTTTTAGATATTAGCTGAAGGCATCATTTGTAACAAAAGTAACCAATGAAAAGTTTTTTTCTTCTTTTTTTCTTTCTGGTAATTAATACCCGCATATTTATGTTTGGTATACGATGAATGTTACTGTATCTTGCTATATTTATGAAAGCTACTTACCAGCTATTGTTCGCTTTGTAAGATAATTGTGTTGACCCTACAATGCTTAATGCACTGGAAGACAAAGTTTAATCTAATACTGTTGTAAACCGCACATAAAAAAATCTATGGATTATTTTGTTAAATAGTCACAAAATTTCAAAATGTTTAGAAAGTTATACCTTGAAGGAATATGTATATGGCTAAATCATACTTACTAGCAGAATAGCCATGCAAACTATAACTAGGACAGGCTGATTTTCCGACAGAAAATCAAATGTCTCCTCGTGCGCCCTTACTATTGTCACCCTTATTTTTATAAATAGGCATACCGATTCCAATGATCTATAGATATGGTGAAGGTACACTCTTTATTGACATTTCGAAATGTTGATTTTTGATGAAATGTCCAAGTGACCTTGAAAGATAGGTCAAGTTCATACATCTGCAGTTACAAGCAAGGTCTTACAAAAGTCTTACATAGAAAGATAATCACACAAAATGTCAACCTCTTTAAGACAAATCTCGAGTGCACTGCAATGATTTTTAAAAAGTGGCCACGTGACCTTGAAAATAGGTCAAGGTCACCCATCTACAATCTACTTGGTGTTATGGTACATAAACATGCAAAATTTAAACGTCCTAAGTCAAATCCTTGCAGAGTTGTTGCATCCGTGTCAATTTTAAATGACATGCCCGTGTGACCTTGAAATATATGTCAAGGTCACCAATCTGCATCCCCAAGCAAGATCATATATAGAAATATCTTCACATAAGATTTCAACTTCCCAGCTCAAATCTTTCTTGAGTCATCACGTCCACATTACCTTTAGGACGGAATGCCTGTGTGACATTGAAAAATAGGTCAATGTCATACATCTGCAGTTACAAGCAAGGTCTTACAAAAGTCTTACATAGTACATAATCATAGAAAATGTCAACCCCTTAAAGTAAAATCTTATATCCAGTGTTAGGTAAAGGGTCATGCCACTTGTTATGCGCAACACCTGTGGACGTTGGAATTTTTTACCCCCTCTCCCCTCCTGTTAGAAAAAGCTCAAAAGTGAACCTCCATATTCGCACCTGATCTTCTCCTTAATCTTGACCATGAGTCTGCTTTACTTCCTTTGGTTGAAAAGTTCTGAGCCTCAACCAGTTCATGAAGTGTGACTTTAATCAAATTAAGAATAAAGTAAATTATTAATAAAGCTTGCTCATAATAGTCTGTTCTATCAGGAAGGAAAAAAGAAGTGTCTTACATAATATAAGAAACGGTTAAAAAAAATAATGATATTATCATAAAACAAACCAGTGCTTTTGAGAATGGTTAAAGCGTTTTTGGAACACAAGGTTTAACACATGTTAATGGGCACTTTTGTATGTGATTAACCACGGAGTTGATGGAAATAACAGGTTTGAGTTTGATGTGTGTCACATTTCACTAAAAAGATGAGGCTAAAAACATTTCAATCAAGCTTTGTAGACCCCAGTTATTGGGGTAATACAACTAGGGCAAAGGACCTGCTTAAGCTACCTAAGCTGATTATTAAAACCCAACATATTGGCGTGTTTAATGAATGTAGTTTTATTATATATATAGTTTCGGCACGGTCATAATATATGATGTGCTCACAGATTTTGTCCCTCCACAAAACATAAAAACACTATGCAGCCTGTAGGCGTATTTTCGCTGAGTACCTGGCCTGTCAAAATAGTATTGTATGTATGTCACGCAGTTAGTAAGGGTCGATAGTTTTCACCCACTCCATGGGCCTCTCTAGCTTAATGATAGGTCCACATGGGTTTCTTAAAAGTCACAGTTTGAGCACTTTTAAAATTCATAGGGGATGCTGAAGGCAGATCTGTTACATATTTTACTTTTATTGCATTAATACAATTTATTCCAAGGTAACATGTTAGTATTTAATCAGCACAGTGATTTTTGACAATATACCTTGTTTAAATGTTTTAGCAACATTTGCCCTAGCCTACATGTAGCGATGGTAATGTTGCAATGTCTGTGTATGTATTATAAAAGGTCAAACCTGGAGCTTCGAAGGATTTGTGTTTTTTTTCAACTTTCATATTCTTTGCCACATATGCTTTGAGCAGGTTAACGCCAATAGTCTTGACCCCCCCCCCCCGCCCCCGCCTTCAAACCCAACCTCAAACGTCAATTGCGGTTAAGTGTGACAAGTGCATGGCCTGGAACAAGGGTCTTGGAATTTCATTCATTGTGATTCCCGCTGAACATTTCAATATCATATTTTCCAAGCGGGTGTGGTGTCTTACACTTGTGGCTTTAAACTTGAATCCGATTACATTTACCGGCAGAGTATTGTTTGTGGTATTTTGGCTGGGAATATCTAGAAGTAGATTTTCATTAGGAAGCATTCATGCACATTATACACCTATAAGGAGGTATTGATACTATTCGAATTGCGGCGGCGGCAAAGGCTGTTTAGGAAGGGTTTTTGTTTCTCTGTTTAATTTTGGTGTGCAACTGTGACACTTATTGGACCTAATGAAAAAAATTGAGAAATAAATTAACAAATCGTGTACAAAGCTAAGACGACTGCTCATTCATTTTACAGCAAGAAAACCGTCAGGCCTGTGATTGGCTTTAAGAAATCCACCCAGGAAATTGAAGAATCACAAACAGCTAATTATAATAGTATTAATGTGGTTTTCTGCTTATTCGCCGTAGTCCTGTATTGGACGTGCCACAGGTGACATAATAAATGCAATAAATAAATAAAGACAAAAAGAAAAAACAAATTAAAAAAAAAAAAAGACTGGCTAGGGGAACCACTTTAGACTCCCTTCATTTTACCTATCATCCTGTGATGAAAGTTATTTTTAATAACAAAAATAAGCCTTTCGTGACTGTGTGTACGATCAGGTATAAACATGGATCGTCAATAGGCCCCTGGTATAAATAAGGTTGTCCAGGTTATGATCTCAACAAGTCATAACATGATCCAAATACAACAAACGCTAAATTCCGCAACTTTATAAAATTCACTTCCTGCATATTTCTGTAAATACGTAACGTTTGATTAAAACTCATAATACAAACAAGTCTGGCCATTAGACGGCAGATACAAACTTAAAAACTTAAACCAAACAGAATGACAATGAATAGCTCTTAAGAGTCCCGTTTTTAAACTCTAAATTTACTGCATTGCGTCATGGACCTATCTCGTGGTAGCCACATGGTTACGTGAATTGAAGGCGTGCATGTGAATCATCTAAGTAGATCATGTGAAGAATGTGCCCGGAATTTATGACAGCATGTGATAAATAAGCACTACACCAACTAAACACATTGTTGTACACTGTACATGAATACCTTTAAGAAGAATCTGGTCTTAATTCTTAATTTCACTAGCATGAGCCAAAGAGTCAATACCAAACTATTGTTTCTTTTAAGCATTATCCTACCCTTGCCTTGTTTATTTCCTTTACATGGTACATGACGTAGGTCACTTATCCTTATATGGCAAGGAACCAAATTCTTATATGATAAATGACATTGGAATTGTCCATATCTTGAATTGCTACTATTCAATTAAACCTTTAATTGTCTGCACGCATATTTAGAAAATCATAACAATGCAGTTGAGCAGTCATCACAATATTGCCAGCGTCAAGAAAAAATGACAGTGTATCCTATTATCAGGTCATCAATGGCAATAGTGATTGCAACACCAGTTAACCAAATGTTCCAAGCCTGTCTGCAGACATCCATGACCACTTTTCCTTATTCTATTGTTCCGCAGCACATGACATCAATGCCAGGAGTTACTGTGACCAAAAGCAATTTACCCTGACATTATTGTACATACACTGTACTAAATTCGTGTCTATTCTGCATTTAAACTTGGGATAAATAAAGTCATCATCTTATAACTGGATACATATTCATAGATAAGTCCTGCAAGTTCCATTTGACCGATACATTACTTCGTCTCCCGCGTCCTAATGTACTGCTCAAACAAAACTTGCCCATCATATGTGTGAACATGCATTCACTTACGCAATAGTTATTCTCTATATATCCTCATGCTCTTCCTCCTTCATTCCTTAAAAGCTGCTACTAAATCTATGACCACGCGAATCTGACGCATCGAGACTCAATGTTATGTCCTGCATATGACTAGTGTGTGGAACGTTTGAGATCAGACAATTCTTGCGACTGATTCATAGCAGCCATATTGTCAGGCAAAGTGGACAAAGTAGTTATGGCTCACATACGTTGCTTACTATGAGACCAACTCACTTTACAAGATATTTTCTTTCCTGTTTTACTGCTTTGGCAATACAGGCTTCATTATCAGACAAAATGTGACTGTTACTCTAGAATCACCCAGAATAAGTAATACATCAGTTGGGCTGAGAATATCATCTCTGAGGCGGTGAGGCAGAGAGGCAAGTCCAGAAGGAAAGCTACCTAGGTCTTCTGACGCTCATAATCCACTAGCTTGGACTGTCGCCTGGTGTATGATAACCAGCAATTATATTCTGTCCTGTTTGCCATGACTGAATTGCTGGGATTTACAAACTCAGGTACAATTTCATAAGCTTGGGATTGGCACACAAGCATGCTGTTGCAAAGTCTCATAATACCATCTTACACCATTTCTCAGCACCATAAGGCAAAGTTAGTCATATTCCAAGTGTGATAACTGTATGCGCAGCCATAATGGTGGCCTGGACAGCAGTGAAAAACGAAAACAAACGAAAGGAACATACCAAAAAAACCTCCAAAACAACAACAAAAAACAAAAAAGGAAAAAAATAAAAAAACTAAACAAAACAAAAACAGCACCCCCCTCCTCGCAAACCAGACCATCTACACATGAACGAAAAATGTAAACAAGTGGCAGTGACATCTTATGTGTATATACAAAATGGGGACTATAAATCCAACTGCAGTGTGCCTGTCTGTAATTTCAAAGCAAATGACCAGGCACTTTTGGAGGTTGCTTTCTGCAAAAAGGTGAATGCCATGTGCAAAAATAGCACCAAGGTTTGTAGTACCAGTGATGACATTTTTAACAACCTATTTTGGGACATCACCAGCATGCCTTGGGTAGATGTCAATAAGACTTCAAGAATAATCTGAAGAAAGGGAAATGAACATTTTTCATTTAGCATTTCTGGATCTTGGTTTGGCAAACCTTGACAGAGGTTTGCAAGTTAACTGCATCTCTCACTGATGCAGTGACATCCCGAAAATGGTCAACCGTTAGTGATTCAGCTACCACCACAGCCCTGCCAAAAAATCACTAGAACAGCAACAGTATTTTTTGAGAATAGATCTATCATATTGCACTTGCGCAAAGTACACACCAAACAAAGTGAAACCTTTACCAAAATATCAAGATGGGCAACATAGTATTTAGTGTGTATAAAAATATAATCCACAAGAACTTTACTGGCATAGAAGATAATATGTTCGTGCAGAATATTCGTAGCAACCACCATATAAACAGTTACAGTAAGTATTACAATATTGTTGAATGTTACTCGCATCTGGTTTAACCAGCAGTTCCTTCCGAAATATTATACTGAAAATTACGCCTTGATAACACCTCTTAGTGTCAAGGCCTGAAATTCAAATTTGTAGGGTATACAATACCCAATACAATTTTTTTGTCTGGTGTGCATGGAAAATATGCCTTGATATATCTGTTTACTTCAAAATTATGCAGGAATGTCCTATAAAATGCACAGAAGATCATGCTATCTTAAGTTCATCATGGGCAAACCTGCCAGTGTACATGTTTACAAATTTTTAGAAGTTCATACACATCTTACTGTAACCTTTCACTACGATTATAGATTAAACAGCAAATGAATTGTTCTTCATCATGAAGTACTTATGTCACGAAACAGGATAGCCATTACCGCATATATTTGTACAATCAACTTCATATTCAAATACAAGAAGAGCATACTCACTGGAGTATATATATGTGGCAATGTTGGGTGTGCCCCGTTTTTTTTACTGTGACTCGTATATTAGGAGCTGTGGGTTTTTATTCCATTTTCAAATTGATAGAATTGCTACAGTTAGCAAACACTTTTTTCTAATATAAAAAATGTGGCTTGATGGAAAAATTCTTACTCTCAACATAATGTAAGTAACTTTTCACATGTTATTAAAAGTTCTTTCATAGTGAAATTACATATAAAAGATGCCACTCTTATATGTGTCCCAGAAAGTATTATCATTTCTCTGTTGACAAAAAATTTGTGCTCCCTAATGTAAAGGAGTGTTTTGAAGGTTAGGCCTATATGATTTGAAAAAATAAATATGGGTAATGTTTTCTTAAGTATGTGGCAGTGAAACATATTTGTTCTGTGTCCTGCTAACTGTGATACGTATACCCATTCCGTACAACATCTATATGGGCGTTGATCATTGGGTTTTTGTCTTCGCTTGCAACTCATTTCAAGACTGTGCTTACATCAACTAACGCCTAGCATGCTGACTAATTCAAAAGCAATTGAATTCAGAAATAGATGTACTGGTATAATAGAAAAATAATTTCTGTGCAATGGATGTATATTGTATTTATAATGTTCCAGCTTCATTAATATCACAAAAACCATCTAGGCCTACTTTCTTCTTTGGATGTAAAGGCAACTAACTGACAGGGCAGAGGAGACCAAAGGTGACAGTCCTACCATGTCTCTTTTTTAGTAGGCACAAGTGATGGAATTTGGGTTAGAAGGAGGTGGGCTATGTATTTTGGACAGCAACTGAGGTCCTTAGTTAATGAAAGGTGTCTCAAAGGTTTAAATGCGTTTAAAACCGCCTGTTGTGTTTTGTGGATGAATGCCTCTCTCAAGTCAGGAGTTAAATATTTTTCTTCACATTTGTATTAGAAGATAAATGTTGACGTTTCGGTTACTCTTGAATCTCTTTGCTGTCATTGGCACGTTGTAATTTGTGAATATGGGAAATGTATCTTCGAACTATTTGATGTGCAATGGTGATCTCAAATACAGTTGAAAGACACAAGTATCAAATGATATAATTTCAGAGCATACCTCTCAAATTGATCACTCTGGATACACTTATTTACTCTAAATCATTAACTTCAAAGTACCAGATTCTTCGATATGTAATGTTGACAGGCACAAAGTATGCAAATTACAAATACTTTAAGTATTAGCCAAAAGTTAAAAAAGATGTGTTTAATGCGACAAAAAAAAAATAAATGGAACAAAACATTTGCAGATAAAATGTTATACAAAGCACAACCAAACTGGAGAGGTGGTGATTGTGTGGCAACGATATTTTTGGGAATTATAGGAAGTTCGAACTGGATAGTTATTCCTTACCGCTTTACGTTTAAGAATGTCACGTTAACATGCAAAAGAATAAGAGTGAACGACGAATCATATACATTTCAAATTCACGAGGCATATGAATGTTCTCCTGTCTCTTTGCCACTGCATCTTCTTGCCTACTTTTCAGACCGTTCCAAACAGACAAATTAGTTTTCGCCTTAGGCATATGTGGGCAACACAATTGTAGCCTTGCCCAAGTGAAGCAAAGATATTTCAATACCATAGACAGATTCTCTACTTGGTGGTTACTCAGGAAACCATGTGCTTCATCACACATGCTTAAACCCCGCAAGACGTCCTCTTCACGAGCCAGGAATCTCTTTTGTTGACCATGGAGGAAGCTTCATTTACGGTTTTTAAATGTGCACAAAATTTGTTGGGCTTGTTCATATTTTTTTAATGTTTATGCATATGCGTCTGTTTAAATGCAAAAAAATTATTAAAGCCCTGTATGATTGATTGTTTCATTCTGTGGCCTTGAAAGTGAGTTGTCAATGATATTCATGAGAAAAACATCAGAACTTTTTAGGTTTTATATGCCTCTTCTTGTGCTAACTGATAATTGTAGAACAATCACGTCAGTGCAAGCATTACTGTGTGAAATACATCCGTCCACTTCATCTAGGAGCTGTAATTACATGCTCCTTTGTAAAAATAATGAATGTATACTTTGAGATTTCGCATGTGATGGGCAAATACAATGTACAGATGTAACTGATGCAGTACATTATCCAACGGCCTGCACTACAAAAAAAGTTCGCATATAAGACCATATGATTACATGCGTTTTTGTAAGAATTACATTGTTCTTGCTTGCCTCTGTAATATCTGTGTGGGACATTTGGTTGTATTCCATTATCAAAGTTATGTGAAGGTGAGGCTGATTGCGGCGACATGTCAGTTGAGCATCAATGTACATTCATTACAAGTTCGTTTCAAAACATTGAACATCACGTCAAAGTAGATAACGGGGCACAGGGAAACAGGCGTACGAAATATTTTTGTGATGGTGATGCCTGGTTATCGTACATACGTCTAGCAAAGCTGTCATTTATTTGCACACATTAGCCATGTTATCAAAGAACTTATATATGCATCCTCAATCTAAATCGGGATGGACAAATACGACCTTGCAGTAATGGTGAACATGTACAACACCACGATCTCTTCCAGTCTTCAGGTCGTTATAAATGTCCTAAATCTCACTGTATACCAGTACATCTTGTGCGCAAACAGCGATAGGATTTTGAGGGACGATCTGACGAAAAAGACTGTACAAATTATATATATATCTACTCTGTTAAGGCGTACATGAGATAATGTATGTGCTCACCCCTTCCACATTTGTGACAAATACAAAAATTATTTTCAATATGGAGATGACCAAAGGTTTTGTGACCTGGTTATTTTTCCGCGTTAATGCATTTACCACAGACGTTCCTTTACATGTCTTTGGAGTATGCTTTTCGAACTGTTCTTTACCATTACCACAAGGAGACTATTACTTTCCATAGTGGACGAATACCTGTTTGGAAACGTAAATGTACTGCATGCTATGAAACACTGTACCGATTGAACATTGCATCAAACAGAATAAGAGACATTGGACTTGGATCGCTCAAGTGCTTACATAGTTTAAAGGAACTCGGGCTGCAGTTCAGTAAGATCGGTCGGCTAAGCATTTACACATTCTCGGGATTACAACATCTGTTTTTTATGGCTTAGGGGTAAACCATTTAAGTTTATGGAAAGTGGTGCATTATATGGAATGCACAATATGGGGTCTTTCAACCTGTGTTGCCTACAAATATCTGATGTTAACGAAACAGTATTTAAAATTTTGCTATAACAGAGCTAGGATATACCCAAATACATATTTACTGGTATAACTTATAATATGTTTGTTGGCTTGAAAAATGAACAGATTAAAAAGTTTCAGGAAATTATCTCTGTGACAAAGGTGGTAGGATTTTGCAGCAGTTAGATATTTTTAAAAACTTTTACCACAGATAAACATCACGTGTGCTGCTTGGAATCTTATTTGCGATGCATCACATCACCATTATCACCTTTCAGTTCTTGTGACCGTCTTTTGACCATACACAATGTTGTGGTTATACGCACAGAAATAACTTGTCTTCCTTAAATACTGTATCACTAATATCTAATATAAAACACAAGATCAATGCAAGAAACGTGATGTGTGTATGTTTGCATTTTGTTGATAATTTGAAAGGCATATAATTAAAGTCAATGTTGCTTACAGAAATAAGCTATGGTGTTGACTTTGCTTATCTTGGCATCGCATGGTGCCACAACTGTCGGTATAAGGCAGTAAGTATCTTGTCCATATTTCCCTTTACCTTTGCACTGCGTCTAGTCACTTGATTTTGCTATACACCCTATTTCAGGCTCCTGCCATATTCACACACACACACACACACACACACACACACACACACACACATATATATATATATACGTATATATATATACGTATATATATATATATATATATATATATATATATATATATATATATATATATATATATACCGCAAACCTTTTATGGAGAGAAAATTAATGTGAATTTTTTGTTGTAACTAACAATCTTGCGTAGTTAGAATCAGTGTAAGCTAAATGCAACAAATATGATAAGAAATTAAAGTGTCAATCTCATGTTGATCTCTGCACAATTTAGGTCTCTGCACACCAAGAAAAAAGTCCACCAGACAGTTACATTTTACGAACTTTAGTATAAGTGACAATTTACATTGCGAATGTGATAAAATGTTATAAAAGTCATGCGACTTATCTCGGGCATTTCAGTTACCATATACTCATGGAAATATTTTATGGAATGCCATATATGATGGTTCCTGCTTTGGGGAGTTATGTAAAATGAAGTGAAATTTGTATGACATGACTTTTTTTATTCCAATACTCAACATTGATCACTGTTGCACAGTGGTGCGCCCAATGATCACAGACAATAAAGAACAAAAAGTGAATGGGATAAATTGCACTAAATAATTTTGCATCGTGGATGCTAGGGATATCGACAACATTACCAAGAGCTCACCACTTTGGTATAGGTTACCAAACTGAAACAAATTTGTCAGTTTCTGATTTATGCGTGCCCGTTCCAGCCAGTTAAATTCCATTTCCTTGGGAAAACGTCTTTATTCGATCACCCTGTTAATACAAATTTTAGAGACGTAACGTTATCCCGAAATCAAGTATCCATACATGTGCCAGACTTGGATAAGGCCTCCACTAAAGTAGGTCGCGAATTATAAACTTGATGAAATTTCGATCTGAGTGGGCTGACCTAGGACAACTGACTTGTGCTATTTCCAAAACCTAAAAACGGTAGGCGATGAAAAATAAAAGAGACAAATGCTGACCGTTGTTTTTGGTGTCCAGGGGCTAGAGCAAACCCCAAAACTGTTAGAATTTGGGGCAAACATTTGTAGAAAGACTTATAATTGTTAAAAGCTATGAACGGAGACGTAGATAAAACAAAGAGAATGGTCATTAGAAAAACGTTGAAAACATTTTCTTTTTTCATATGTCTTGGAAAAACTACTTGGTGAAAGGCGAACAAGGATATAGTACTCTGGAACACACGGCTTCTCTTCCTCCACCGCTACCATACGACGGTTTGGGAAGACATACTGGATCTCTGGATGAATAACAAGTAAAAAGCAACATTTGTTACCATGAGTCAAGGGGGCAAGGAGCCCTCGTGCTGGCACAAATAATGCTCAAAATTAGGGATGTGTCCTGTCAGTGAGTCTCTTAAAAATCACTTGCAGATAGTTAATGCTGAAGAAACAAAGTGTCCCATAAACTATGGTAATGCCAGCAGTTTGGAAAACATAAAGCATGCAGTTGGAATGCGGAAGTCATTCGGGCTCATACAATGAGAATGGTCATTATGGTTGAAATCACACCACGTGAAGTTTTCGGCAACATAGTGCCAGTGATATTGCCAGTGTGTCTTGAAGCTCCTATGGTTAATATCCAGGGAAAAGGGATTTTTTCATCTCCAACCAGGCAATAATAAAAAACGACCAAATGCCTGTTATAGGACTGTTTACTGAGGTGCTTCCAAAGATAAATGATTTGTTTTATTGTGTGTTTACACTCTTTACCTTTGTTTTAGTGATCATGTTTTCCTTATTGATATTTTGCATATCTATAGTCTCTATATATCTGTGTATGTACAAGGGGAGAGGGCATTCACAGCCGATTGGCTATCGGTCCAATCCTTAGGAAAAAGTGGAGTATATTAGTACTGGTACTACTGCTACTACTACTACTACTACTACTACTACTACTACTACTACCACTACTACTACTACTACTACTACTACTACTACTACTACTGGTACTACTACTACCACTACTACTATTACTACTACTACAATGCAGACACACACAGAGCTACAGATATAAGACTGCAAATTCTGCAAATTACTCCAGCATCGATAATAAACCATAAATGGCAGTTCTTGTTGATACTATTTTTGTTAATACATGATATTGCGCAAAGATGTATTTAAGTGACATTTTTGTTATTTCGAGAGAAAATGTATATGACAGCTTGTAACAAGGCAAACCATAAGATGATATACTTCCGTAACTCATTGCCAATGTGTGTGTACAGTGGTATAGGCACATGAATGCAAAATGCATACATGAGTGATCTTGCTGAACGTCGGCCCAGTTGCACTGCAAACAAACAAACAAAAAAAACAAACAAACAAAAAAAAAACAAAAACAAAAACAAAAAAAAAAAAAGCATTTATTATTCCACAATCCTGGCAAGACTATTCTATGGGATACAAGTTTGTTTAACATGGTAGAAAAATTAATTCTGGAATCGAACCGTTTCTGTTTGTTTTTAAAGAGACAAAAGACTGTTGTATAAAAAATGTACTTCTTCAAGTACGACATCTATTAATTAATTAATTATTAATTAATTGTATGAACAACAGCTACCTCTGTACACGGCTACTATTTCGTGTGTACAGGTAAATTTCACCTCTTATGTGATACTTTGGAAACTAATAAATTTAGAGAAGGTCTTTCTATAGGCATGTTTGATAGACTATAGGCGAGACATTTTGTCCCAAAATAAAAACTGTAATGTTGTTTATGTTCTACGACTTAATGTTACCTGCAGAGGTATGAAAAATATGTGTACTGTCCTTGCATAGAATATTAATAAACTGGGATGAAGGCACATGTTTTTTAAACTTTATGTGCACTTTGTTACAAAAGATGAAATAAAGGGTATGTTACAGTTTAAAGTGACCTATAAAAATCGACCAGGAAGATGTGAATGCGCTTATAATGTGATAAATGCTTGTTGATTGAATGCTAACGGACCGTAGATTTAGCTTATTGCACTGTTTTTAAAATAAAAATTCAACACGTTCACATCAATTGCACAGCTAATCATAGTTTTACATAAATATTGAATTCAAATGTCAGTTTGGGATGTGATGGCACTTGGCGGAACTATTGGTAAACTTTTTATGCTTTTATATTTATATTGAAGCTTACAGTAATTTTACCACTTTTTCACACAATATAGAGTGTCATCTTTCATTAGGGATGGTTCCTTCAAGGTGACTCTTTGTTTATGTGTATATAAGGCAGGGGTGACACCTGGTGGTCAAAAATGAGGGTCTCTGGCTACATGGCCTTCAACTTGAGAGAGACATGTTTGTTGTAAAACAAGTCTGTGAAACTGTTTATGTTGGAGAATTGGCTCATTAAAGGTTAAAAACGAGAGGAATATCCACAATATAGGAATAAGCACAGATATTTAGAGAGTCAGAGGCGGTAATTTTTCCCACCCTAGTCCAAAATATAGATTCATTGATCAACCTGACCAGGCAAACCATGGGTGGGCCATTAAGAGCATGACTATTTCTGGCAGTTCTGGCCGGCGATGTGGAAACGAACCTAGGGCCTCTAATAGGACTTGTATCAACTGACATTGACACAGGTGGTACAGAACAGACTGAGAGAAGACATGAAAGAGATCAAAGAAGACATAATGGAAAATATGAACACTTTATAGTCTGAAGTAAGAACGCTGACGGCTGACAATGAGAAACACGCCAACTCTTGCGAAATTTGAAGAAAAAGCTGATCAGTTGGCAGACTAGTCAAAGAGGGACAATTTCGTGTTCGGAGGCACTAAATAGGAATGACTCTGAACTTAGAAGGAAAAATTTCAGAAAACAAGACCTTAAGATAAATGAGGAAGAAGTAGAAAAGGTCGCGATAGATAGAGCCAACCATGTAGTAAAAAGCTACCAAACCGTACAAGACCCCGTGACAGCAAAATTTAATAAGAATAAAGAAAAACAAAAGGTACTCGGTGCTACCAAAGCTAAACTGAAGGGAAACAAAAATGTTAAATTAATTGGGATTTCTCTAATAAAGTGATGGATATTAGGAAGAAACTTATACCATTTGACCTAGATGCATAGAATGAAGAAAAAAAATGCCCACATCTGATATGATAAACTGGCTAACTGCACATATACCGAAGAAGAATTTGGTGATTGATGCAGCAACAATTTCCCTTCAGGATATTAGCATAACAAGGAGAGAGCACCTTCTGCTGAATATGTATGTGGCCAGGACCCTCTAGCACATATAAACATTATTTACTGAAATGGATGTGGTTTTGATTCTTAAGGATATAATAATGTTTCTAAGGAAACACTCTGGAAGCATGACATTGTATGTCTTCACGAAACATGGTGTGGTGAATCTGAGAGTTATAAGAATTGGAAAGCGCCTATAAATAATGGGAAAGGTGTGACACACCTCAGGAAAGAGACATTATGGTGGAGTCATATTCATTAATTGCATCATATGTTACACAAGCACTATATGATGCAAATGATCACACGTGTCTCATAATAAACAGAAAACATGGAATACTAAGAGGGATGTTCTTTTTGGAAATGTATATAATGTATTTCCAGAGGGACCAGGAGCACATGACACTGCATCTCATGGAGTAAAACTCCTGGAAGAATACGCTCTAGATATTTTGAGTCAATATGGTGAGTTTCTGCTCTCCTTATGTTGATATTTCAATGCAGGAACCACGGACCTGAAGCATGACATCATGGAAGACGATGCAACCTATTTACAAAGGGGGTGCATATAACTCTTGATGATTTTTGTGTCGTAAGAAGATAGTAAGATGTGAGAATAAACAATTTTGGATCAGCATTGAATTATGTAAAACACGTAATGCCCAAACGGTAAATAGGAGAAGTGATGATGATAGTGAAGGCAATCTGCGTACATGATCATGAGTTCCTTGTTGCTTGTCAATGTGTCACAGTCCAGGGGCTGAACTGATATCAGACAATCTGTTCATCTATCTGTATGCTCTGGAGTATTAAGCGGAAATGTAATATTGTACCCAAAGCAGAAATTAAAAGAAAAAAATTCAATACAAGTGAGCAGATGAAAAGAGCCTAATTATGAGAACAAGTTAATAGATGAATATTGTGCAAGTAAATTACAAAATTTTGTACCCACTGTAAAAAATGATGTAAATGAAGCAGTGAATATTTTCTGTGATGGCAGACAATTTGCCGCAGCACATATGAAGATGAGCAAGAGAATGCCACATGGAAAACAACAACCAATATGGTGGGATGATAAATAAGACAGTGCAACAGCTCACAAATATGATATGTTGACCCTGTTTAGAACAGATGGTACAGATAATTAAGCTACAGTTTCACTGAAGCAAAGAAAAAATCAAAATGTTATGTAGGAAGATAGAACATGACTATGAATACAGTCATGTGTCCAAAATTGCTAGGAAGTGGACCAACACAAAGAGCTGTGTAAAACAAAAAACATACCAAAATATAAATTTTAAATATTTTGTTGATTGGTAAAACATTTCACAACGTTATTAAATAATTCTCAGGTTGTTGGGAAGAGACAACAGAGCATACATGCTTGCCACATTGTATTTATGCTGAAACACATTGATTTACGGATTGCTGAAAATGGAGCATATAGTTTTATCAAAAGTGTGAAAAAGGGTAAAGCATCCTAGATTGGATGGGCTATACATGGAAAGAATTGTTTGAAAAAAAGGAAAATTTGGAGACCCTACTTAAAGATGTTATTTAGCAGTATTAGTAGTAGCGACCATTTGTATGTTACATAAGAAAGTTGATATAAATAATGACATAAATTAGCATGGCATACCTACTGAATATCATTGGAAAATATTTTCAAAAATTTATAAATGATACATTGGTTAAATGCGCCGCGGAAGAGAGTCTGCTAATTGTGTTCTACTAATTTAGGGATTATTTTTTCAAAATTTGGGATAAAAGTTGCATGAAAGATCATTCCAAATAATATGCCCGTGGTCAACAGCTTTCCATGGCATGCTATGGGCGCATTGAAGGCTGTCAATATATATAGATGTTTTATTTGAGTTTTATTTAAGATATGGCGTGACCGTCAATTTGAACAAGACAAGGATAATGGTCTTTCAAAGGGTGGCGTAGTAAAATAAAATGAAAAGTGATTTTACAAAGAACAGATGATAGAGGGTGTTTCAAATCATTAGTCCTCTACTGCACTTTTTTCCGCTAAAAATTATCATGAAATTAATTTAATAGGAACCCAGTTCGACAAGCCAAAAAGCACTGTTCATATTAAAGCAGTTTACTTGTGCGCAATGAAGACGCAAACACTTCATTGTATTTATTTGATAACCGGATAGCACCCATACTATATTAAAGTTCAGAAATATGGGTTAATGAATACTCGAAAGATATTGAAGCGCTTCACTTCAACTTCTGTATGTATTTATCAAAGGTAGGATCAACTACGAGCGATGTAGCACTTTTGGGAGAACTTGGAAGATTAGCATCATCTGTAATATATATGTATAGGTGTATTACGAATTGGATAAAAGTGGTTGGCATGGATACCGAAAGATACCCAACATAAATTATTATAAATAGTTATTTAGGTTAGATGAGAGCGGGAAAAATACATGGGCTACCTATATGAGGAAGCTGCTGGACAGGCAAGGGTTTGGGAATGCATGGCTGTGACAAGGTGTATGGAATACTGAGATATTCTCCATTGAGTTAAAGCTAAGATTACACGATGTTGCAAGACAACAGTGGATCTCAATTTTATCAGAAAACCGTAAACTGAATTTGGTCAGTGAGATAAAAAAAAAAGTTGATCATAGAACCACATTTAAATATCATTCATGTCAGCAGATATACGGCCACTTCAAGTATAGTTTGCAGTGTAGGTCACAATCTTAATGTTGTGAAAGGTAGACATGAAGCTATCAACAGACACGAAAGATATTGTAAATGTTTTAGTGAATAAGAAAACACGCTTAAGTGCGAGGATGCGTACCATCTGATGATGGAGTACTCACTATATTGTGGCGTAAGATAGAGATATTATTCCAAGAATGGTAAATTTGTATAACTTTCCGCAGCAGCTACTAAGAACTGACAACACTGTAATAAGAAATACAACAGCTTACTGTTATAACTCTTTGTATAAAGGAGTGAGTATTTGAAAAAAAAAAATATCTGTCATGTTGTCCATCTGATATCAATGTAGAATTGATGTAAAATGTGTAATTACTATAGGCATGTGGCTTGCAGTTGGAAATAAATTGAACTGAACGGAGTATAAGCCAAAAGACTGAACACATTCAATTTTGATGATTTAAAGGACAATACTGTGGGCTTGTAGCATTGTCCACAAATGACGTGCTGTACATCATTCAAATATCGATGTTTCCTCCATTGTTAAAACGAACAGTTAGGGAATTCATTTATGTGACCCTATACCAACTGATGAGTCACCGTGATCATATCTCCAATATTGTTGATAAACAACTAGTGGCACAGAAAATATCTACCGTTGACCCTGCTCCACTTGTACAAAAACTGGTGGCAAAACCGTATGCAAGGAAGTCCAGGTCCTTCCAGCAAGTTTTACAACCTTCTACCTTTCTTACAGGTATAGCTGCCTTACACACCTGGCGCCTGTTAAATTACGTCCCACTAACAATAAAAAAAAAAAAAAAAAAAGGAAAAAACAAAAAACAAAAAAAAAAAAAAAACAAAAAACAAAAAAACACACAATAGATAAATCAATCAGTCAATCAAAACCTAATTATGAGGTAGGAAGAAAGGCAGTGCTTATGTAATCATGTGATCACTGCTAATGGCTACTTGATTACTCTACCTTGCTATTTTATGTATGCTACCGGGTTATTTATGTAGACCTAAAGCTATGTCTCTTCAGTGTCAACTGCACCTACAGTGAAACTACTTAAAATAAACTGCTGTGAATTATATTAAGGGTGCTAGATTCATGTTCCTTGGGAAAAAAACCGTTTATCCAAGTACCAGCATGCCTGCACTTATATAGAATTTAATAATCTAGGTCAACAGCTATCCTTGGTGCACTTTGGGCGCATTGTGCCTAAAGGGTGCTAATAAAATTGTTGACTTAAGGGGCCATATGTCTGAAAGAACCATTTTGACTAGGTTCCATGAGTGGCCCCTTAACACAAGTTTTACTTTTTTATGTCATTGTTGTAGCTGCTGGAACAGAGTAAGATTTTCCTTGTGCTTCAATGTCTAAATCAGGATAGAGTTACGTCAACTTGCCAAAATAATACTTTTACAGGATTGCACTAATTACCAACGCCGCGAAAATAGAGAAGCTTAATTTTTGACGTATGTGCTCAACATTTGTTAGGTCTGTCAATAGTTTTTTTTGTTAAATGTTACCCCTTAAAAGGTCTTATTGTTGGACTGAGTCGGCGTTCTTCCAGGGCATACCTAAGGGCCCAGGGTTAGTCGAGGTAAGCTGTTGACTATAAGAACGATATCCTGACACTGATATTTTCATTGCCAACATTTTGAGACAGGAAATGTTTAGTTGAATGGATGAAGTAGACGAACTTTGAAATGCCGCTGTCCTTATTTAATCTTTGGTTAAGCCAATAATACGGCAGCATTGACCGCTCTGATGAAAGTGTATTGTAGGCCCTGAAGGCAAACCCCCCTCCCCCCCCCAAAGAAAATGTATGTGCTGAAGCCGACCGCCGAAGGCGAAGGGCATGTATTTTCTTTGGACGGTTTGGCTGAAGGGCCTACACTTTCATTTGGGTGGTTCATGACAATATGAAGGTTTTATCTCTGGACGGTGAAAAATGAAGGAATTGAGTAAGATATCATAATACCGGAAGTTTAACTGTTTTTAAAATTACGAAACAATTAAAAATGTTATCGCAGTAACTCAAACACGTACCTACTACAGAAACGTTTCCCTCACAATATCATTGTCGTCAGACTCGACTTTTGTTTCGAAAGTAAAAAGAAGCTGTAAAATGATGGGACATCCTTGGAAGCTGTTGTGATTTCAGACAAATAGACCCTGGTAATGCCGGTTCCACCACAATACACGTAAGGCCGGCTAACCAACGAAATGCCTACATTTTTCACCATCCAGAGATTAAAAAAAGAGACTTTTTCGACCGGCAAAATGTTACTTTCTGCTCAAATGTCTAACACCTTATCTGTGTTTTACTCACTTTATTTTATTTTTCCTTTTTGTTTATGAAGGTTAATTTTGCTAAGATCGCCGGCGCTTTTGCACAAGAAACCCGGTTTTACCTATCTATACGTTGTATGTTGTTATGAAACATATTATTCCAGCAAAAAGAATGTCTATGTGTTTCTTGTTAATGAAACTGTGTTCAATTTATTGTATGGTGTCATTCATGCTTCGGAACCAAATACAAAACCGAAGTGCAAGGCTCCAGCAAACTGCATTTTGTAAGTGTAGTAAATCGTTAATTATAAACATTCAGAGACAAGTTTGGACATACAGTAATATTTCTAGGTGATGTTTCGTCAGCAAAGGTGTGTTAAAACGTAACTTTTCTATGATGTCCTTACTGCATGTAAGTTATAAAGCTGTAGTGGTAGTTTTGAATACGCATGCAGTGGCGACTCGTGAGTGCAATCCACTTCATGCTAATGCAATCTGAATGTAAAGTAAATCTCATCTTGGATTCAATATTTTGATTATGTGCCTCATGAAAAGACTAAATCCTGTCCATGTATGTTATTTTAAATCTGTACAAGTTGTTGCAGATGCAGGATTATTACTGTACAAATTCTGAATTCATCAGACGTTCCAAACTTTTGACCAATCTGTAGTACTTTGAAATTATTGATCCTGTAGAGGCCTGTCTTAAAACTACCTGACGTTTTACATTCAAAGACTATGGTATTTAAGTATCTAATTTTATCAAGAATTGCAATTAAATATTTACCCGCGTACAGCAAGATAGGTCGTAGTACTATCACAATGATTTTAGATTTAAATTCGTTATGGGGAGGCTTTCGTTGAAGTAACAGTACGTTTGGTCCTTCCTGATAAAAAAAATCAATAGTTCCAGAATTGGGCCAGGTCAACAGTTTTCCTCTGTGCAATGATCGCAAGAAAGCTGCTGCTGATTCACTCTTTAACGTTGTCTTTAAAGGGTTAATAAGTGCCTTAAACTTTAGCATGACGCTATAGCATAAGGCTACATTATGGCCATAAGTTTAGACGTCTTCCCTTTCATAAACGACACTTCGTGTAAAATGTCAGACATAAAGTGCTGTATTTAAATTCTTTGTACATGGTGTAGTTCTTTTCTTTCATTTTTTTTCCATTCCAAAGAAAACAGTTGAGAATCCCTATATAAATCCCTCTTGCAGAAAGAGGACGGTTTCTCAGGACAGACGGAGCACCACAGGGCCCAGTGATCAGTGGGGTTGTAATTCTTTTAATAGATTTCAGCACATTCATATATATGGGACATCTCAGTGTTTTTTTTAGCTGCATTTACCAAGACAAAACTCATGCAGAAAATGTAGGTCAATTTTTTTTTATTTGATTAAGGTCTGGTTCAGGTTCATGCAATTCTACAATTGTCATGTGATAATCAGTTCTTTGACATATGACCCAAGCCTGGCAGGGCGCCTTGGTGGGTTTGTTGCTCACCTCCTGGGTTGATAAATTATGTGCACTGACCTACCCCATGTATACATACCTAATTAGCCAGCTTGATGTCAATAGGTCTTCTGTTTCCCTTGAATATCCAAAAATATGTCTGGTGCATTTATCGCGCACGCCTACAGTATTGCGGTTTTACCTGTTACGCCTTTGTGACCTACATAGTTGTTGACGCGTACATCAAAATACAGCATAGCAGCTTTCTTTATTTCGTTTACACACACACACAGTGACACACACACACACACATTTATATATATATTATATGTGTGTCGCAGTGCACTAATAATATGTCTGTCCCTTTATCTAAACGCATAGGCCTTGTGCCAACGTTTACCTTGCCGCGGTTACAGGGTTACTGATTAACAATTAGGGTGTTACCTTGTATCTCACTGAGACAAATACATTCCGGTGATCAATTAAACACTGCAAACGAACAAAAAGTCAAATAATCTGTGTAAATGTCAGCAATTACATGAAGAGTAATTTACCTTTCTGCGTCTTGGATGTATCAAAAATACGCAATAAGTCAAGTAAACATGTCTACCTGGGGATTTCCTATGTTTCTGTGGTTTTATCATGGACTGTCGAATAACCACGGTTTTAACCATATGCAGCTAGCAAATGTGTACGCCATGACCGTAGATAAAAGCACTTTGAACTTGGAATGTCTGGCATTGGAGTGCTTGCCCTGAACTATATCATGATAAGGTGCTTGAAGCTGGAACAAAAAGTGTGTGTGTGTGGGGTGGTGGTGTTACGTTTCTTTTAGGCAAATTTGGAAATGAGTTTCATGCAAACGTTCAGTATCAGCTAAACGATGGATACTCTTTAGTCGGATATGTACTATTCTCATGGTAAATAATCAATATATGTTCCAAACACGAAACAGTTGCTTAATCATTGTTGCCTTCAAAAGACCTATGATATATATATATATATATATATATATATATATATATATATATATATATATATATATATATATATATATATATATATGTATATATATATATATATATATATATATATATATGCGCGCTTTAGTTGATTACCTCTTTGTAGAGGTTCCCTATAGACCTGCAATTAATCAAATATACTATGTGAATATTTGTAAATCAGTTAAAAATTTAAAATTAAGGAAAATAGCATTTTCGTTCTTTGAAATTCATTTCATTGTACCTCAAGTATATTGCTGTTTGCTTTCCCTGCATGGAATGCAACAAAACAATTGGAAGTAATGGCTTATTATTGATATCGATCTGACTGCCACATTGTATCTACTTTCGGTAAAATGTCAGATTTATGTAGTAGAGATCTTAACATCAACGGCTTTGTGTTTTGCAAACAGTGATTAAACTTTATATATCATATCATAGTATACATCAGTGTGATGATTCTCGTGATAAGATATATATACATACATACGTCATATGCATGGAGCAGCAAGTGAGTGAAAAGCTATTATTATTGGTTAGTATAACAGTATCATATGTCATTTCAAGAAACAATAAATTGCATCGTAAGCAACTGAATGCAATAAGAGGCACAAGCTGGTGTACATAAATGTATTTTATCGTGGTTTAGAAATGTTAAAGTTAACTCTAATAAAAGCACCAACAACCATAGATTTGATAAATATATAACGATACAATGAATAAGATTTGCTGAGAGTGTCCCTGATATATATATATATATATATATATATATATATATATATATATATATATATATGTATATATTGAATATACCTCAGGTATCTGTAAAGCGGGCTAGTTCATTTAACGGATGCTCTCAAGTTGCATATTTAGTAAGGTGCAATTTTCTTCAAACATTCCGCAGCACTGATTATTGTAATTTTGCAGCTCTTGCGTTCTCTCAGGTGAACACATTTAAAGTAAGCTGTAGGTGACAAAATTTCGTGGTTGGATACCTTGGAAGAGATACTAATCGAGTTTGTAGCTTACCTCCAATTTGCTTGAAGTGCACGTCTTGGGTCTTCAATTTGCTTAATTTAATTTTAAAGACTGTAGAAAAAATATCTCTGAAAGCACATTGCAGTGCTATTTTAAATGCAGTAACTTCGCTCTGCATCAACAAGATACAGGTACGTATTCTCTAAATCCCTCAAAACAAAATAAAAATATGACGCCAGGAATCACTAATGCCAGAGGTTAGGACACATTTTCATAGCTTAATATTCGACGTTTGGTCAGTCAGATTGTATGTAAAATATGTGTGCCATCTTGGTGCCCCATGGTTTCGCGCCAATACCCACAATTATAGTGGTGATGGTAGTATTTCCAAGTGCAATGCGTAAGGACAAAATACACTATAAGGTATACTAAAAAGATGATGAAGAGAGCTGTGTCGATCGCGGTAATCGAAAGAACACCAATCATTTGGCTCACAAGCATTTCGTTCAAAAACTGCTCAATAATGACCTTTCACCAACCCAAATTGCCCAGGTAAGAGATCTCACCTAAACAGCCGACAAAAAGGAATGCGTGACATTTGTCTGTCTACAAATGACCCCACTGTCCCTTACTCGACCGGACCTTAGCTCTTGCTGCCAGTAACTAGACCAATATCTACGATATATGCCTAACAACCAGCACCCTTCACTTGATATTCCCGTACATTGCTTGTCACTGAAGCTTTCTTGTCGCAGAACCTGCCAGTCTCCAAAGATAACAACATCGCTGAGAGTTGTATATCAGCTATGCTCGCATGTGCTACAATTTAATCCAATATGAACGTGACAAACAATAATGCACAAGCTGAAAGCAAAAGGGTTATTGGCCGTTGAGAGCGACATTGAAAGATTCTAAGGCCAATCAAATACTTCCTACCGCCTCATTAGTGCAGATGTATAAATAATTCTTAATACACCCATGTGTTTATTAGAAACAATGAAATGCTTGAGAGTTTTTAGAATTGACTCAAGGTTCTTCAGCGTCTCTAATCCTTACAGGGAATGAGGACTTTTCATTATGTTGGCGGTTAGAATGGCACGCAATATAAAGTGAAATCTTGTTAACTGCATCTTATAAGCCTGCATAGGCCTAAAACCATTTTGATCTTCCATCATCAAATATAAAAAAAAATATCTGAAGGCGTCTTTATTTTGATGGATTTCTTCTTTGGCACATGAATATCAAGATTATTGATCTCAATAAGCCGTAAAATCCTAGCAGTGATACCGATTGTAGCAGCATATTTACGGTAAATTCACTTTTTGATAAAGAATTAAAAACATTCTATGCGGGTGAGGGAGAGTGAGCATATTTTTTGTCTCTTGAGATCCGTGGTGGTAGGGACAATCACAAGCGACCGAAAAGTTCCTCATCGTCACTACTCTTTCGTGAGAAAAACATGTGCCTCTCTCTCTCATATATATATACATATATATATATATATATATATATATATATATATATATATATATATATATATATATATATATATATATATATATATATATATATATACACATATATATATATGTGTGTGTATATATGTATGTATATATATGTATATATATGTATATATATGTATATATATATATATATATATATATATATATATATATATATATATATATATATATATATATATATATATATATATATATATATATTTGTATATAAATCCAGACAGGATGAACTAAAATACACTAATCTGTGAGTGGTACAGCTGCATACATATACACACAGGTGCATGTAGTGCCCCATACAATGGAAATATAATTTGAGTATGAGTAAGGCTTAACGATATTACAATTTTATTTGTTTTATGGAATTACCTGAAGGTAACAAATGGAGGTCAGCGCAGGAGTGTCCGAAATTTGACTAGCAGATTACAAATGAACCAACAATTGCAATGTCGTATACGTTCTATGATATGGTTGTATTTGATGGCGCTTATTTTTAGAGAGACAGGACCAATTCATAATCACACTGATGGAGTATTCAAAATATGTACCAAATGAGCATCCAATTAAGTCCTAGGTAGCCAATTTGTATATAAACTAAATTTTTCTTTAAATTGTCAAGCGATCTCAATATTGTGATTCTCAGAATAGATGGTCAGGTATCATATGGAACAATTTCAGTGAACAAGATGCTGAATACTAAATGAAATAATGAGACCCATGAAGGTAATTTTTAATGAAGTCTTCATCTTGCATCACTTATGCCACTATTCCAGTATATAAACACTTTTGCACAGTTGCTTGGAAGTGCAATTTACTTTCTATGTAATTGGAAAGTTGCCTTGCTCTTACAGTATTGTATCTGCAGTCTATAAATTTGTGATTCACAAATGAACACAAGTGGATGTTCTTTCGTCACGTATATATTGCGGGCAATTTTGCTTTCATGCTCGTCTTCATTTTCATAAAAGAGTCCAGATATTGGTGGCCAGATCACAGAAACTTTGCATAAAGCAGCCCAGCACAATATAGATGGGTCAGCATCTCAGACCATTAGTCTTTTAATAAATAGTGTGTGCCATACTGATATGAACAGCTTGCATACCGTATGCACGACATACACCTGAATGAGAATACTAATATTTTATAAATTCACCAGAAAAGGTTTATGCCCTCAGTTAACATATGTAGCTAAACAGGAAGGTGGTAGGCTATTGAATGGTGTGGTATCAGTTGATGAGGTAAAACGAAAGAAACACAATACTCTGCTGTTGCACTTTCATTTTTTCATTGGCAAAAGCACTACTACTCAACGTTTTTTTTATCAGTTGTTAATGGTAGAACATTGATTATTTAGAGCTTAACTTTTCTTAACTTTTTGGAAGTATGTCACCAGCACAGACACCGGCAAATCGACCTGTTGCCGAAACAGTCTATCTTGCAAACATGTCTCTCTAAGAGTTTTTAGCTCGGCTGACTTGTCAGTCAGCTGAGCTTATCTTATGGTCCTCCTTCGGTCGTCCGTCCGTCAACAATTCACATTTTCGACTTCTACTCCAAAAGCGTCAGCCAGATCCACTTCAAATTTGATGTGGATGTGGCTTGGATAAGTGTCTACCGAGTTTATTCAAATGGCCACGGTCCAGTGATTTTTGGATTTTTTATGATTTTTTTTTTTTTTTGCAAATCTGAAAAAATCTGCTCCGAAGAAACTGCTCACCCAATACAGTCTATGCATAAGTTCACCAAGCGGGATAACCCCGGCAGTTGTCCCATTACGAAAGCGAGGCATGCGGGCTGATTTTTTGCTACCAGATGGCACGCTGTGCACCTTCCCAAAAGTGGTCACGATAACGCATCCTTTGCATGATGGCGGACACGAATCTTGTTCGTGTCAACATAACAGAAAAGCAGGAAATGGACCAAATACAGGAGGTGTAAAGAAGTTTACCACTGTAGAACGTTGGCGGAGGGAGTACGGAAAGCATTTATAGTTACAACGTTGAGTGACAAGGCGAATTATCATGGTAAATCACCACTGACTGTTGTGTAGTGGGTGGTAATGTTGATATCAGGAAGAAACGTAAAACTGACAAATATAAAAAATATAAGTGCCGCTTTATTCCTTCCATCAAATGATATTCCTTTGTCTTTCAAATACGTTTTCAGCCACCCTAGATTCTGTTTTTTGAAGAAATGATGGTCCGTGTTTCACTCCTTGTTACTTCTAATACTTGCTGTATTGAGTGGCGCTGTAGCTTGTGTGGTAAGACTGAGTGGCCCACAAATTACCCAGAAACTTGTGCGCGCCTGGCTCTGACATCGGAATATCCGCTGGGGTTTCCCCGCTTGGTGAACTTATGCCCTATTGCTTTATAATCACACAGGAACACTCCCTGAGACTTTTAGTTTTTAATTTGTTCACCTAGTGGCGCTGCATTTTTAAAATTTTTTTTTGTGTGTTATAGCTATTTTCGACTTCTTCTCCAGAACCGTCACTCAGATTAAGCTGAAACATGGTGGATATGTTCCTTGTAGAAGGGTCAAACAAAGTTATTCACTATGTGGGAATTCTAAAAATTCCTGATTTTTAACGACTTTTTATAATTAGGGTACTTATCGGTCACTGCAGCTTTCCTATTGATTACTATGGAAGTCCATGAGAATTCTAATGCTCATTAACATTTTCGACTTGTTCTCCAAAACCGTCATCCAGATTAACTTCAAACTTGGTGCCAATGTACCTTGGGTGGGTTTCTACCAGGTTTGTTCAAATTGTCATGCTCCAGTTATTTTTGGATTTTTAATGATTTTTTGGATCTAATGATATTCAACGATTTTTTCAATTCGGCTACTTTTCGGGAAATGCACCTTTCCTATTGATTACTATGTTAGTCAATGGGCATTTTAATGCCAATTTACATTTTCGACTTGTTCTCCAAAACCGTCATCCAGATTTACTTCAAACTTGGTGGGGATGTACCTTAGGTGAGTGTCTATCAGGTTTGTTCCAATGGTCATGTTCCAATGAATTTTGGATGTTTTTATGATTTTTTTTTTCAAAAATCTTTTCAGACGCTTTAATAGGAAAGTTTAACATGGGAATTTGTTGTAATGGTTATAACGTAAATAATTTTGGCCAGATTTACTTTCAACTTGGTGGGGATGTGCCTTGGGTTGATCTCTACCAAGTATGTTCAAACGGTCACGTTCTATCGATTTTTGGATTTTTTATGATTTTGTTTGTTCTTTTGGGGGGCAAACCTTAAAAACTCTTCTCCTCTAAAACGGCTCACTCAATTGCTTTGATATCGTGCAGAGACACCCCCAGGGACACCTAGTTCCTAATTTGTTCACCAGGTGGGGCTGCAATTTGTTATGATTTTTTAAATGAATATTTTGTATGGTTTTGCTATTTTGCACTTGTTCTCAGAACCTTCACTCAGATTTAGCTGAAACTGTGATGGATATGCTCTTGTGGAAGGGACAAACAAAGTTCTTTACTAGGTGGCACTGCTCCGGATTCCTGATTTTTAGTGATTTTCAATTCGGGTACTTATCGGTCAATGCAGCTTTCCTATTGGTTACTATGTAAGTCAATGGGTATTCTAATGCTAATTCACAGGACCACTGACACGAAAGTTACAGTTTACTTGATAACTTGAGATCTGTTTTGAGTTAGTACTGTAATGCTGCACCTGTTAATGTTTCATATGAAGGTCATGCTTAGACAGTACATGAATGACTTTGACCTCATTTCTGGGGTCACAGTGCAACTTACATGAATTTTACTCTTCACTATAACTTGAGAACTATTTGAATCTTCATGTTGCACCTGTTTGTGTTCTTCTATAAAGGTCTGGCTTACTCAGAACATGGGTGACCTTGATCCTTTCCTAAGCTTACAGAGCTGCAAGTGTGATGAAAGTCTAGGTCAGCTGAGCATGGGCTGTCCACACAGCCCTTTTGTTATGTCTATTTTCAAAATTAGTTATCACATCTCTTGCTCCTCATATTAACAAGACCTCAACAAATATAGAATAAATAACTATGACAAGGACTGTTTCAAAATTCACATTCAAGTGAATGCTCCCCAGCCCCACTGGCTGATAGCAATCAGAATCACATGGCAGGTCTGATTAGTTGAAAGGAAAGAAGCTGAGTGAATTTGAAAAAAAGTCTGGGTTATACTGTCTCTCAAATCTTCCGAAAAATTTCCAATCTCGAATTCAAGGTGCACGTGTAAGAACTCCCCATGCATCTCTGTGCTGATAGTTCTGGTTAGTATGGCTCTACATTGTGTCGCCCGGGAGTGACGTTTATCATGTAATTGTGTTTGAAATGAACAGAATTTTCAAAATGGATCCATCATTGGAATTATTATCCACCAAAACAATAATGAGTCCATGTGAATTATCACCGATATATATAATCCTAATTGTTCAGATGTTGAATCACGTGAAACGATATGGCTGTACAAAATGCCAAATCTGAATCGATAGTTACGGGGTTTGGATACTAGAGCTCAAGCATATCAAATGCACAGCACCTGCTCTACTTGTACTTTGTATGCTTTTAACCACCTTTGTGTCAATATAATGCAATGGGACATCCCACAGAAAATAGATGAAATGCTGGGGATGACGTCACACATTACTACCAAGCAAACTTGCTGCTAATAGAATCACAGTTTTATTATTCTATACAGCAACAATTTAACTTGGCAAAACAGTGGAGCACCAAGGGGTTCCATCTTTTTAACCACATTTGCGTTTTGAATTTTCTAGGACCCAGTAGTAGGATAAGACAGTTACACATCAATATCGTAGTCAAAAAAAGTTGAAAATGGTCCCAAACCTTGACACGTCCATCAACATGAACATCACCAGATGTAACTGCAAGATTTGAATATCCATGAAGTAATATATTAGTCATTGAAAAATCTAAAGATGATAAGAAATTACATTGACAACATAAACTTATTGACTGTCAAGAAAAGTGGAAGTGGACAACAGTTCTCCATAATTCTAGAGAAACTGCATCAAAACTCAGAGTAAACAAGAAACATCTATGATCAAAACACGTCAGTCCTCAGGGAAGGAGGGCATTCAGTTCAAAATAGAAAAACTAACGTTTTTATGATATTTTTATATCAGTTATTGAATATGAAATGTGGTATGATGGAAACATCTCTATTCTGATTTGTGGCAGGTATGAACAGAACTTAGAAGTAGTTTAAATCGATTTAATGCTAGCAGCTCTTATCTGAAAAAAATATATTGCCTTATGCATGCATTGTATGAATATCAGGTACAATTGTTACCTTCATATATTTACTATATAGTTTAAATAACATCTCAAATCCAGCTGGATAATTTGTACATTGATGTTATGTTCTGGCTTTGAAAAATTGTCTAACTTTAGTCCTTCTTTTTTTCTGAGCTGTAGTTCGATGACCAACAATTCTGAGATGGCATTTTCCACCAGTTTTTCCAACAAAGTGAAGGTGACACTTTTGGCATGATAGTTAGTAAATCACACATTTATAGTTTTGAATCCTAAAATATATATATGAGATCTGGCTAAATACATAGTATTCTGTGTGGAGAAAGATAAGGAAAAATTTCGATCAAGCTTTTAAAATTGGGCAGTTCGGCTTTCAGCGTCTTCCTCGAGTTTGAATTGTTGTTTTTCGTCTGTTTGATTTCAGACATGCTGCAGTTATGAACATGAACAGTAGTTTGCTTGCGATTGCACTTGTCTGTTAATGTTGATCTCTCATAATGTTCACTCGCTCTAAAGGAGCTGTGCATGTTGGTACTATGTTATTGTCAGTATTTGGTGTATCAGTGTCGTTCGAAAGTTTAGCTTATCCCGCTCCCTGGGTCAGTGTCCTTTAAAGAAGGCAGCCCACAACTATGTTTCTGTAAGTACTGATATTTAAAAGATAATATATACCTTAAATTTTAATATGAGGTTTGGGATCAATGCCCACCTAAAGAAAAAAAGAGTTTTCCAAATAGTAGTATGAGACAATTACACCACAATGTTACTCATTCAAAATCAAAAGATAAGATGTCATATTGAAAACATATAGACACGGCTGTTATGAAAAATAACAAGAGCTCCCATATATAAAGCTTAACATAGAAAAGCCAGAAAGTTATTTTCTTCTCAGTACTGTAACGTCAATGATGCCAATGGAGAGTTATCAAGTGAATCATGGTGGAGAGTTATCAAGTGAATCATGATTGTATGACATTGCAAGGTCAAAATTCAGCCATGAAACCTTTTAATTCAAAACCTGTGGTCACCATTCAGCATTTGCTTTGTGCGTGTCACACATATGTCTAAGTGAATTATGCTTTTGAATGAATAGGATTAACACTTTTAAAACAGGTATAACTATATTGCACATAAAATACCGTGTTGGAAGGAAGATGGTCAAAATATATTGCTCTCAAAAGATACAGCTGTTGGGTAATTTTGAAAGCATGGCAGTCAAAACGTAAACGCAATCGACTGCATGTCTTCATTGTGCCACCCAGAAATTCAGCATGATATACATAATGGTTGACCTGTTTGTTATGCACCTATTTGATAATATTTCAATTGCATGGGAATAACACAGTGCTGATTTATTTTTATATGGGTAAGATTACTCTTCATCACTCTGAGTAGATGTTTTCATACATGGTTCGTATCATATGTGCAGCAACATGGATAAAAATACACAGTCTATTCACTCTGCATCGTCAAAGCCATGGATTTAAAAGTACTGTCAGCACCGCGCCTGGGTGTAGCGACTGACTGATGAATCACAGCGTCGTGGTACGTACATATTACAGAAGGTCACAGTCACCTGCAAACCATTCCAATATTTCTTATGGATAATGTGCATGGGGTCACGATTTATAATGGAAAACACCTGCTTTGTACGTCTAGTCTTGCACAATGAAAATTTAATACATTCTCCTTTTTCCAGTGTTTTAGGCCAATCATAAGCAGCAATGTCAAACTGTTCATATACATGTAAGCGTGCTGGTACAAAGGGATGCATGTTCATCTGTGCTTGTGTCAGCTTACCTTATCACTTTAAAATACCCCCAAGCAGCAGTTGCACTGCAAATTGTCAGTGCTACTAAGAGCTTCACACTGCGTGGCAGAGTTCTTCAGAAAAAGAAAACAAGTTACATTTAACAACTTGATGTGACTTAATGTCTCAGTAACGTTACCCAAATTGACTCAAGACAGTCATCACTTGGAAAATAATGAAGGCTGGATCAGGTTCACCATGTTTTATTGCCGACAATCAGTATGGAGGTGGCCCTTTCAAGCTGTAGTCATCAGTATGTCAGAAACATAAACAAACCGATGCATAGTTTCCTTTTGTTTGCATATTAAATCTCCTTGCGTAATTGGAGCGAATAGACTGCAAACCTGGCAATGCCTTTGCAGCACTTGTGTTTCGTTCCCAAAAGGTCTCAACAGATCCTCAAATGTGCAATGGTGGCAGCACCAAGGGAGGAGGGTGCAAAACGGACCAGGGTAAAATAACTTGGCTTGCACTGCTTGTTGGCATTGATAATCATTTGTTGGCACAGCAACACATATGCCAATGGTAAGTATAGCATAATCATATGACGTGTGTAAATTACTTCCTTGGCACTTTAGTAGCACACACACACACACACACACACACACACACATACACACACACACAAACACAAACCGTTCAAGTTTATGATTGCAGGTGAGATTGTGGACAGAAATCACAAGTAAAACGAAAATAAGTAAGGAAATACAAAACATATCTTAGCTTTTAGATTGTGTAACATACAACGTAACTTTAGAAGCTTGGGTTATCTTGTCGTCAGTGGGCTTGCTTTTTCACGTATATGTTGATGTGTACATATAGCATTTGTGTCTACATTTGTTATTTAAATAATAATTTCGATAATTTTAGTTTTAATGCCTTTCTCGAGACCTACGACCATGTGGCTTTGATGGAAAGGCACGTGCAAATGGACAATACTTCAAACAAAGCAAATGGTGCAAGCTCAAACAAAGCTGTACGGGCTATTGGAAGGTAAAAAGTGTCTGATATTCGCTGTTGCTGAATTATTTGTTATTGTGCTACTTTGGTGGCACAGATTTAACTCATGTCAAATTGTGTTTCTACTTTTACGTTCCTCCTTCAACTTAGCGTCATTGCAAAGTTCAGATAAAACATAGTCAGTAAAATTGTAGTCATCTCGAGGAAGCATGCGTCTGGCCAACAGCTGTGCTTGACATAAGTTGGGTATTTTGTTTGTTTTCTTTTGTGCTGTGTTTCATGTTACATTTATATGTCTGACCATTATTTACTCTGGCTATGTAAAAAGAAATGTTATGAAAGATGATCAATAGATATGAGCGTTTTCTACACTTATGGTATTTTATGATAGTCTTTCAACTTGTAATTATATATAAATGCTATTTTCTAGATTGGTTTAATTTGCTTGCTTATCTACACAATTATGGTGCATATATAGCATCCCAGTGCCTTTAAGGAAGACTGAAAAATCCCCAATAAAAAGGCAAGGTGTTTAGCGTTTATAATATTATTACATATGTTATTTGTCAAGAAGAACTCTACAATCTTTTAGGGTCCTTTTATGTTTTTTTTAATTCCCTAAAATACAAAAAACGCTGGATCTAGAGATATGAGGTTTTTGCTTATTCTAACGAACCTTGCCGAATTTGTGTGATGTTATTTGAAAGTTCGTTCACCTATGAGTTTTGGGGATAAAAGCAACATAATTTGCAAACATTTTTCAGCTATAATCAACAAACACAATGTCTATGATGATGGCAGACACAGAAATGTAATATGTCTGTGCGGACATTGCTCATGGAGAACAGGCCTAGTTCCAAGCCCAGAGCATCTAAATTGTATAAGAAACAAACAAGTAAGCGCCACATGGATACAAGTAGGAATTAAAACCTCATTATTTAGTATTGCCACATATGTAACTTTTTGAAGCAATTATCATCAAATGGATATATTTGTTCCAAAGTATTATACAACTACCGCAATGTTAAAGGAAATTATATTCGATTCCAGAGTCGGATAGGAAGTTGGACGAAACATGATCTATGCAGCGGAGGTTGTCACCATTATGTATCATTACAGTGAAAAGCGCCATTATGTGCAAGGCTTTTGAAGATGCTCTCGCCTACAAAAGGTACGAGAAAGAGCAGAGGTCAAGTAATAGCTGGAAACAAGCGTGAGATAGGTGTGTATATATTTTGATGTTAAAAAATCAAGTTAATTAGCTTTATTAACACACTTGTTTTTGCCATATACTAAACCTTCAATTTTTAGTTGACTTGTTAGGTAATGAGCTTGAATAACTATCTCGCTAACTCAAGGCTCATTAATGTAATGACTAAACACAAATTACAGCTCCATTTCTTAAAGTTTCAAATTTTATAGGCCGATATATGAGGCAGGGCATAATTGTTAGAATTCCCGCATGGTATGTTCAACATATTGTTATACGATAGGTTCCTAGAAATCATTCTAACAAATTCATGCAAGACAGAAAAATCCGTATACATGGGTATCGTCCAAATATAAATCTTTCAGGGATAAATACTTGGAAACATTCAAGCACTTTATGGAATGAATACATTATATTTGCTTGTTCGTTTGTTTGTTCGTTAGTTCGTTCGTTCATTCATTCATACATTGCTTCATATATTTATTTATATATTTATTTATTTTGTGTTAGGTTTCTGGTTCTATGTCCACAATACTGAAAACTTTCGTTTCAAAATACCATGCCATATATTGCAGATTTAAGCCACTCTATTAAAGATTTGATTTGTTTTGTATTTAGGATGTATAATGCAAAGGTAATGCTTCCATTTAAAATTATGACAATAATTATTATCTGTAAAAGGAAACTTGATACAGTATAATACCTAGCCATAATACTGTTGAAGATAATATATGGGAACATATAAGTCAATAATGCAATGATAGACAGGATAAGCTTCACGTGAACTTTAAATGTTTTGGTGGTTTTCTTTAATTTCTGATTCGAAATTATAAGGGTAGCAATACATGACAGATATCCAACAAGTATTACCACAGTGCATACTACTAAGAAAATTACTAGTGGCCACGTAATGTATATCGTGCTTAGATCCATATTAAGCCAGGCTATGCCATACTCGTTAGGTAATGCATACAAGGCCCCTTTAAAAAGGTTCCTTGTTATCAGAAAAGACATGGCAAAAACAAATACGTGGCCAACAAGGAGAATACCAGAGGCAGCTTTAATTGTCAAGCGTGGCACCTTGAATATCAGAACCACTGCAATAAAACGATCTATTGCCATAACGCAAATGTTCAACAAAGAACCATGGTACGATAGACAGGATATGAATGAACATATCTCACTCCATAAACTGTTTCTCCACATTAGCTGATGAAGGAAATACTGGTTTCCAAATAAATGGTCTCCAACAAGAGTCACAAACACAAAACCAAACAAGAGCTGATTAAATGCAGACAAATTTACATAAAGTATGCTGAGCAAAGTTGAGAATGTACTAGTCACATGTACATAAAATGCGGCATTATTGGCTATGGAAAAAGTTACTGATGCAATCCAAATGCTATATCGTAAGAAACTATAGGCCATAAGTCGCTGGCACTGGCTATATATATTATTGCTTGTGATGCATTGAATGGCATTCATGTTCAAACAGCAAACAACATATTGATCTGTCTCAATGACTTGCAAGTGTTCCATGTGTACAAATGTGTGCAGTGCCAAATGTTGTAAATAATTTCCACTTAAGTTTAAAACGTTAAGCATTGTTAAGCCATAAAAGCTGTCTTTCTCCAGCCTTATCATACCATTGTAAGATAGATCAAGCTTCAATATGGAGTCCAAACCTGCAAATAATCTGCTGTTTAAATTTCTTAACCTCATTTTATTTAACTGCAAAAGCCGTAGAATGGACAAAGTTCTAAACATGTTTGACGCTAGGGATATAACAGGGTTACCTGTAAAAACAGCCTTTATCAGCATATGAGCACCCTGAAATGCGGCAACGTGTAAAAACTTTATTTTGTTGTAACTCAAATCCAAGTCTAGCATGGCGAAGCAACATCTGAAACCAGCTACTGGTACCATATCCAACTCATTTAAACTTAAGTCTATTCTAAAGAGTTTCTTATATGTTCCCTGGAGTTTTAGAAATTTAATACTATTTCGCTTTAAGATTGCTGTCCGCGTTTGGGGAAATATGCCAGGAATTACAGTTAGATTTGCATTTCGACATATTAGAGCATTACCCAAGCATGTACACCGGGTCGCACATTGTGATATCACACATATTTCTTCATCGTCGGATGAACTAATACAATCAATTTTATCATCGCACACTTCATCTTGGTGTATACAAATGTCTTCATATTTACATTTGAAAAATAGTGGACACACTAGTTCCTCACATGCCTCAAATTCATCTTGGCCATTTGGGCAATCCCATATACCATTGCATATAAATCGCATAGGAACACAATATGTGTGGGGGCACTTGTACATGCCTGAACAATTATAAAATAGACAGGGCTCCAAATGCTGACCATTCTTGCAAAATAACATGTTTCCAGATTTATCCTGTTCATACACACATGTCGTCTGTCTGCGGTAGCATGGCCAGTTGGGTTCGTCGGAGCAAGGTAACCAGTTTGGGTCGTCACAAAGGGACGGTTGAAGAAATCCTATCCTAAATGTATTTAAAATATGAAAATCAAGATGTCTTGTAAACATATGTCTCCAATTCGTATCCTTTGTATTTGACACCTGCAGGCAAAACAATTCATCACTTTTGTCATATTGTCCTGGACAATTAGCTACACCATCACAGACCTTTTGAGATGGGATACAACCTCCATTGTTGCACTGGAAATGTATAGACGTACACGAACAAGAAGAATTATGGCAGGTTTTGAAACAATAATGAATCGAAGGCAAGGATCCGTTGAAAAGCTGACAAATATTTCCGCAATTGTCCTCATCTGATACCTGCTGGTGTCTGCAATCAATGTGACCATCACAGACATGATGCACAAGTATACATTCCATATTCATGCATTTGTATTGGCCATATCCACAGTTTTTGACAGATGTATTAAGTGGACGAAAGCAGAGGACTCCTTTAGGTTCTAGATAAGTGGAGTTGAGTGAAGGTAACCACTGATACATGTTTAAACTAAAAAATATTGGAAGGACGTAGCTGGTAT
Source organism: Hermodice carunculata (assembly GCA_964020975.1). Taxonomy (NCBI): domain Eukaryota; kingdom Metazoa; phylum Annelida; class Polychaeta; order Eunicida; family Amphinomidae; genus Hermodice; species Hermodice carunculata. The sequence goes on from OZ026627.1 coordinate 51,291,472, forward strand.
GTAACTGTTTGATATACCACACTTCATGATGTTGTTTAATGAGAAGACTCGGGTACAGTATAGCTCTGTTGGTGTCATATGAAGTTCTTTGTGAAATGGAAGTCCACACACTGAAGTGAAGATCAAACCAATTCCATGCATAAATAAGTTCATATATGTCCAAGAATAGCCATTGATTATGTAAAAGGCGATTTTCAATAGATGATTGCATGCGGTTTTGTAAGTATCTAAATTCATCTTCATGAATGACAAATAGGGAGCTAGACATCTTAAGGCATAGTGACTTAGCAACCAAAAATGAAATCGTAAATTTAGTTTGAAAATAAATCCAATAGCATCCATTCGTTGTTACTACCCAGAATTTGGAACACATGTATGTTTTGAAATATGGGTTAGCTTTTCTAACAGGACGATGTAACATTCTCCTCTTCCTATCTCTTTCACAAATAAATGCTGCATTCTTTATCTGAATCTCGCATGATAACATGAACCAGCTAGCCGAGGTATGTGCATCAACAAACGCCATCGCCCCACATAATGATTTGTTAGTAAGGGGGGATGGCAACTTCATTAGTTTTGAGTGTATTTTCAGTTTTGTTTTCTTGTACGTTCCATTAATAAGAGAAAAAAGTGCAACCTGGTCCAGACTGGCTCTGTCAACAAGCCACTCTGAGTATATAACAGGGTCACCTGTAACCCATGTTGCATGGCCCTAACATAAAAAACAATATTGTGATAAGCGCATCCTCAATTATATTTATGTTTGTTAGGCATTTGTTTGCGAATTTACTCTTTTACTGCAAAAGAAGTGCACTGAAGCCAAGGCCAGTGCACGTAAGGAACAGTAATTAAAAGAAGGAATTTATTTCAAAGTTCAAACATCACATGCTGGATTCCTCTTGTGGTAAATGGTCGGGACCCTTGACTCAATTGCTTTATCTTTATATGTAGGACAGCAATGGTGCTATGTTTATGGGAAATGTAAACAAGCTTCGGGCAGTATGAATTAAAATGCACATTATCCATTAGGTTATAAAAGGCAATCAGCATCAGCAAGCTGAATGGTGCAGAGAAGCATTCAAGTTGCTGAATGTCATGCTTTCCCCATCTTCATTTCACATATCTACCATGAGCACCATGGCAGTAGAACAGTCAAAGGTAACATAATATTTAAAAGCGTTTTCGTACCTTGAGGATTTTATTCAAGCAAGTGAATCCTGCTATATAGAAGCAATGATCTACGATCATTCTTAGTAGCACAATATATCTTTGAAAGAACGTATTGTTTCACTATGTTTTTTTTTTCGTTTGTTACATTTAAAACTACCTGTGTGGTCACAAAGTCAAGCAAGTTGTTTAAGTAATGTCTTATTCCAATGTAATGCTAGACTTGAAAGTGCAAACAGCCACAGATTAATGTGGTTTCTAGTGACAATGACAAAAAGCTAACAAAAAACACACACAAAAAACCGAAACAACCCCCCAATCAAAAGAAACAACCAACCAACCAACCAAACAAACAAGCAAGCAAACACAACCCCCCCCCCCAAATATGCCTCCCTGCAGCAACAAATAGTCGTTTCTGTGTATGGTTAGGTGACTTTGAAATGTGAGTAAAATCTCGTTACAAGATATCTAGGCTCTATGCTACCCGAGAGTAGGAATTTACTCTCTGGATATGCATGTACATCAGCTAAAAATAATCATGAAGTTAAATGTTGTCTGTTGGTACATTATAACCGTACAGATAGATCGATACATACATACATATATATATATATATATATATATATATATATATATATATATATATATATGTATATATATAGAGAGAGAGAGATAGATAGATAGATAGATAGATGGGCAGGCGGGGGCGGGCAGAAAGAGACAGACAGACTGACAGACAGATAGATACATAGATAGATAGATAGATACATGTCCTGACCACACATTCCTCAGATCGTTTGCATGCACATCAAATGTATTGTAGCAACTCTCAAGCAATTGGCTAATGCTCTATGTCCAGTCCAGCAGCCTGTAAATATCATTCAGCAATCTTGTAAGGCCATGGGAACCAGAGTATGACGACTAAATTTTTTGGATGTTAATATCCATGTCCCACACAACACTTTTGCTTACACAAAGAGTTGAGAGATTTCAGTGAACGGGTAACAATACTCATGGTATAGACAAAAACCCCTCGCTGGTGGTATTAATAGATCATAGAGAGGATGGATTGTATGTGTGCTTTTCTGTTACCGTCAGAACTACCCATAGTTGTGGCACTGTTGCGGCCATTTCTAAAGGCAAACAGTAAATTGCGTGTGAGTATGTGATTGTTGTCTTATCTTCTGCTGGACTCATGATGGATACCTCTCTCCTTGTAGAAATAACTAGAGATATAATTTCCCATATAACTGAACAAAAACTAGAAATACTAGCATTTGATCATTAGTGAAAAAAAAAGAAACTCCTGGATACTATTTTCTGATAGGCCTGCCAATGCTCAAAGGGTCCTATTGCGTATATGTTTATCAATGCATTCTTTAGCATGTTTAGTAAGAATCAACCCTATTGAGCATGAATAATGCATACTTTTGTGAATATATTTCACAAATACATGTATACTCTGATAGTTTGGAATCAAAAAAAAGTAGAGAGAATGATATGGAATGTTTCTCTCTGCACATAATGGTGTATACTGATAATAGTAAATTAAAGCTTGAAATATACTCCAAACATGATTATTTGGAATTAAACATAGTATGTTACCCCCACGTGAATAGTACAATTCCACTTGTGCCAGCTTATGGTGTCTATGTGTCAAAGTTAATTGCATTTGGTCGGGTGTGCATCTTTGGTTCCCGTCATTTATTTCTATTTCGAAAACTTGTCGAAGAGTGCTATTGGATAATGAAAGTATAGCAGTAATCTTGAGGTTTCTGGGTAAAAATGAAAAAAAAATTATATATATATTTCATGTATCAACGCTTTTGTGACCCTGATGAATAAGATGCAACATTTAGATCCTCTATTGCAAGGACATTGTATGTGTTCATTGACAAGATCAAAGACTACAGTATTTTCTTCAGCTGTAACAGTACTTACGACTCCAATTATTAATAACATTCCAATATTTTCAACAGTTCAAATATTCTGTCTAATGTGGCTGACATGCTTGACATTAATGACTTCCCTGCGTGTATGGTGTTATTAGTCAGAAACGGAATGCATATGGTGACATGATACGTACATATAATATTTTAGTTGCCCATAAAATGTAGTTACTTCCTGTAAACATTTTAGAATATGATGAATAATAATGGTACCAGTAAACATGATGGCGTTAATCAAGTGTTGGTCCCTTCATTCCTTGTGTTAATGCTAAAACTCCAAATGCAATTATTGTTTAATATGCTTGTAATTGCAAGGATAAGTGGGAGTAGTTGAAGGTATTAAGGGCCGTTTTTGATTGTATCTTTTGTGTTGTAAACGCACATCACAATTTGATCCAGTGTCTCAAATTTAAGCAGTCATTCTAGGCAGATACATCTTAGGTTTTTCTCTTACATCAACGCTTGTGTGACGCTGATGAATAAGATGCAACATTTAGATCCTAATGCTTTTAGGAATGTTATCATTTCACCTTTGAAAGTGACATCATCTACTTATGGACCTTTTTTCTCCATTGTTCCATTACACTTGTGCTTCTATTGGGACTTGTAACTTTTTGTCAGGCTTATCACCATGCATTTCATTGGGTAACACTGGTAATGATTCACCAATTCCTATCATATATTTCAACTCCGCAAACTGTCGATCTGGCAGAGTGTGGACTTGTACTTAGCGTACAATATCATCTTCAATGTAAAATGTAATTTGCAACCTGGATGTCCTCCTCAAGGTGTCTCCTAATACCAACATTTTGCCTGGATCATACGTTCGAGATATGTCATACTTTAGCAATGCAAGCAACATGCTTCTGCTACCTGGGAGAGCTAACACAAGCGTGTTCTTATAATTGACTCCAGGGCAGCCTTGGCCTCTGTGAAAAACCACAAGAAGATTTCCATGGGTGATGGATGAATTTTTGCATTGCAAACACCACACATAGCAATTTCCTTTTTTTTAAATTTTAATTTGAACATTACTCGTTTATCCTGGTGTCATAATTGTGGAAGCGTGTGGAACTGGTATGTTCCGTTTGAATTTTACCACATAGAATTTTAGACTTTTATCAACATCTTTGTACACACAGTTTTTTGTGCAAACCATGACTATGTACTTGATTGGGTATTTATTCCCTGTGTTCATATTTCCATTTGTTATTGCTTTTCTTGAAGGCATCATTGTTTCACCTTGTCATTTCTATACGGGTCAATCTCTGACTGCTAAATTTGTAAGCATATTTTTCAACTATTTTGACCAATTTGATACTACATTTTCTATCTAAAAAAGTTGTCATGGTATTTATTTCAACCTCTCAGCACTAACAACATACATAATAATTTTTATTTTGCAAGGTCAGTTTCAAGCTCACAGGGTCACTTTTAAGGTCAAAGGTCATAACATTTGGCAGCTGTCTTAGAATTTAATAACTAAAACACACACAACAAGAGGTATATCTGCTACTGCCATTTATTCCATCTAACAGTTGATCCAGTTTCGTGCCTTTGAATCAATTATATTAATATTCATAGCAAATACAATAAATAAAGGTTAAAAATATTATATAATTGTTTTTGCTTGTGTTTCATAACACTCTAAGCCACCTTTTAAGTTTATACAGGCAAGCTAAGGTTACAAATCCTTTGCTCTCATACGAACCAACAGTTCACATCAGAAAATGTTTAAAAACAAATACATTTCAAATCTTACAAAAACTACTAACGTATATCATGCACTTTTTAGCAACGTCAGTTTCGGGGTCAGAAGTCAGAAATTTTAAAACTCAAATGTCATATAATTTGGCAGCCATCTTGGACTTTGACCTGTGGCCGATTTGACTATAGTGGCGTCCCGTGGTGAATGAGTTAAGGGATGATAAAGGTTTATCTGACTTCTTAAATCCAAAATGAGCGCTATATTGGTCCCGCATTTGAATAAGTAGTTATTTTTCTTATTCAGCTTAAGTAAATCTTATTATGGCCTTTGGCATTTCTTTGGATAGTGTTCAGAGCCACACCTACCACATTAATAATCTGATCCTTTGTTGTCACTGCAGCCATGATGTTTCTGCACTTTTTGGTTAACTCTGCCGAAGCATGTCCTACCACAACTTGTTGGTATGCCTTTTTATCCCATTACTGACAGTTTTGGATTTTGACCTCATGTCACTGACAAAAAGGAATGCCCTTATCTTTAACGTGTATCACATTGACCTTGGATTTCAACTTTGCTGACCCATATATATATATATATATATATATATATATATATATATATATATATATATATATATATATATATATATATATATATATATATATATATATATATATATATATGCTGCTTTTACCAACAGCAAGTCTTTGGCTCTTTCGTTCAGGTGTATTTCACAAAAAGTGTGTCTGGAATTAAAGGAACAATTAGTGATAAGGTGAAAATTTGGTACTGCTACCAAATGGGGCTGTTGTTTTGGTAACAGGCTGACTTACGCAGGTTTTTTTCTCTCGACCTTGTCGTTTACACTGACCATGGTCTAGGCAGCTGCCCCTTGGGTTTTCTGTTTCTGCCAGATAGTTGATACAGTATAAGGAGGGAAGGGGGGGGAGCAACAACAAATCAAGCACAACCAGAAAGCACATTAATCAACCAAAATTTAAGGGTGCAATGTGTACAGGAAAAAAAGGATAGAGTTTGCCATTAACCATAAACGTTTCATAAAAATATCAATACTCTGGGTCAAAAATATAATTTCACATAAGGAAATGTTTAGTATGTTAGAGTATACATACATTGTGAAACATTCATGTCCTCTGTTTTCTTATGGAATGAAAGGTTGAAAGTCAGTTTTTGCAATGTAGCATGATGACAGTTTTATTTTCATATAATTTAACTTCTTATGTTCAAAAGCCCCAGGGTTTTGCATCTGACCCACACTATAAATTGATAAAAGCTGTTTAAACTTTGGAAATCGACATTTTGCATAACACTGGTCTACATAGATCTATTTCTTATGTCCAAACACCCCCGGGATTTTGCTTCTGTTTCACATAGTAATTGACAAACGGCTGTTTCAATTTTTGCAAACCCACTCTTTTCACGTCATTATACAAATTACACAAAGACAAAAAGAATAACATAACAACAGGACTGTGGCAGTCCTGTGCTCAGCCGACATTGCATGCACAGACTGAAGTGGTCATGTGAACTATGCTAGCAAGGTGATCTAATACAGAAAAATCGCGGCACCAATTTAGTAAATTAAGGTCTTTTTGAAGCAGTTGGCTGGGCGAGTCCTGAGATGAATTTTTTAACATTTTGACACAAAATCAACAGCAAAATTCTATACAAATCCAAAATTCACTGCACAGCAGTCGACAATTCCTAATGTCGATTCAATGATTCAGCATGTTTCAACATTGTTGCATGCTGTAACCTTTGTTTATTTTGCTGAAAAAATCAATGAACAAGGAAAATCTATTCATTGTCATGCAGAAATTTATATCAGTAATTGACTTTGATGACAGATGCAATGGCAGGATGAAGGTAGTGTCTACCTATCTGATACTGGCCGTTCAATCTTCTTTCCAAGATTTTTAAGTGAAAGTTCACAGTAACTTCTTCCATTTGTAGGTCTGAGAGTCAAAGTTACTGGTATCGGTATCGCCACCACTCCAACTCTGATGATTCATCTGTGCCTTGACCACTGCCAACATTAGTACTTGCACTTTGAGTCTGGTACAGGTTGAACCTCTTCTATGACCTGAATCGGAAAAAAATATACAAAATTTACTTTTTACTGCTAATGAAAATTGAGCGCTGTTCATGTATCAGCATGTCTACCCATATCAGTGTTAAGCAATATTTCAACTTAGACATGTGGTTACTTTGATCAGGCCTATAGTAGTTAAGCCCATCTGTCAGTCATTTTCTCCTCATTCATGTACATTAAGATTTTATAAATTTTCCATTTAATAATGTTCCCTTGTGTATTATGTCTCTGGTACAGCCATGCATAGCACATTTCATTTTAACTTATAAAAATCATGTAACTAATATTATTGACAAGACTAGACATCCGAAGCACCCACCTGCCCCGAAAAAAAAAAACCAAAAAAAACAAAAACCCCAAAACAAAGTAAAAACTTGAAAAAAAAAGGAAAGAGGAAACCGAGTTCCCTTAGACAAACCACTTATGACATCTCCCCCCATACCTCAGACCACCAACTGCCAGGACTGTTCCCAAACTAAACTAAACAATACATGATCACAAAGTTTTTCAATTTGCAGTTCCATGCTGATGATGCAAGAAACAACCATTCATTTTGCCATTAGCAGGGAAACTTTCAGTTTTAACTGGTATCTCCAATGGCAAATCATATGCAGATGTTTTCTCATCAGTCAACCAAACCAATTATATGCAAATGTAGTAAGAAATCCTACCTGCAAGACTTATATTTTACAAGTTCTACCAGACATCAGTCAACAAGTCCAAAATGTCATAATGTCTACACTACCTTTTGAGCTTTGGTCATTTTGATTTTGGAAGGGGGTCAATCATTTTCAACTAGTTTGCCAAAATAACATTATGATTCACTGTCTCAGTTCCAGTGGTGGTGTATTGTTACTGTTATTTGTGAAATTTTGTAAGTTTTCTGAGCCTTAGGTCAAGGTTACGGGTTACTTAACCTAATGGTTACTATGTCCAATGAAGTGCTATACTGTCACCCACTATGGAAAACAGGTGATTTTTTTTTCATAACTGCGACAAAATATACCAACAGCAAATATGAATACATGCATTTGTTTGATATCACTAATCTTTAACAGCAGATGGCAGCAAAGGGCAATGCAAAACTTACAGATTTGACACCCCTCCTCCAACATCATGAGCTACAGTTATTGGTCTCCAAGTGCCAAAAGCATTGTTGTTCTGCACACATTATGGCAAGGCTGAACTCAGGGCTAACTACACATTACTAAGTGCGTGAATTTTATTAAAGTTTGGTACAGGCCCATTAAGTACAATGACACATTTTGCCTCTAAACTTGGTACCATACTATCGGCGCTAAGTGACCTTGAGTCACAACTCTTGATCGTGGGCTTCGGTGCCTACAGTGCATGCAGAAAAAGTGAAACCACACTCTCCTGGTCTGACAAGGATTCAACATTCCATTTACATGTATGTGTTTGTCCTGAACAAAAGAGTTTGTATTGCCACTGCACAGCAGCTGTTGTGAAAAAAATTAGCAGAGACCTTGAATCAAAACAGTGAAAATACTTTTCAGCAATTGTTTGAGGGTCCAGAGTGAGCAATTTGGTTTTGACCATGTTGTTGTAGTCCATGTACTGAAATCAGGTCAGCTGTTTAGACACACATATGCCAAACACAATCTAGTGAATATTGTGGAAATGGCAAACAAATTCACAGATTAATGATATCAAACACTTAAACCTGCTATTAGATCCCATCCCATCATAAAATGATCAGTACAACAGTTGTTTTTAACTCCTTATTCTCACTTTTTCTGTAAATGATCGAAGCAGTCTGTGCATCTAGCATCTGTTTTGCCCAAGGCTGTTCATATTCAATGTCAAAGCATGGATGTAAAAGTTGAAAAATAATCTTGTTCATAAAATCAGGGGTTAACAGACAAGAGAAACAATTAAAATTCATAAAAAATGCAAAAAATGAAGCACCACCTTTTGAACAAAATAACAACCAAGTGTCTCTAGGAGTGCCCCTGTGTCATTTTGAAGCAATTGGGTGAGTGGATCGGGAGAAGAAGATTGATTTTTTTTTCAGATTTGGCTCCTAAAAGAACAGCAATATTAATAAAAATACTACGTTCACTGTAGCATGTTCATTCTAGAAATACTTGTTGGAGATCCACTAGAGGAACATTGCCACTAATTTTTAAGTGAGTCTGGCTGATGTATTTTAGAGAAGAAGAAAATAGCAAAGACACACCACAATTCATAAAAAATCGCAGCACCACTTCGTGAGCAAATTATTGTCTAGACGTTCCCAGAAATGACCCCATGCAATTTTGAAGCAATTGGGCAATTATTTTGGATTTTTTTTTACATTTAAAATTTTTAAAAAAAAATATATCCAAAAATAATGGAGCCTGGCCATTTGAAACCGGCCTATTGGCCTGACACTATTTGTTTATTTATTTGTTTATTTTGTTTTATTTAATAAATTGTTTGATAATAATAATAATAATAATAATAATAATAATAATAATAATAATAATAATAATAATAATAACTATTATTATTATTATTATTATTATTATTATTATTATTATTATTATTATTATTATTGATTCTTAGAATAAGCACCAGGGAGTCATGATGCAGGCCTACCTCTTTAGAAGCAAAAGTCTATAGTAAATAAGTGTTAAGCCTTTTCTTATTCCATACTTTTGTAGTAATTACATGTAGAGCACATGCGCCTCCAATTTAACTCAGTAGGCCCACAGCTTGGCCAATTGCTCAATCAAATTTTTCTTTAAAATGTGCTTTTTGGTTATGTATAGCTAAAATATATAGTGAGGTTGATTTATATTTTGAACTAATAATTTGGTAGTGCCAGCCATTCTAGTCTATTGTCAATACCTCTTGGTAGAACATGAGTTAACTATCTGCATGTGGACGGGTAAGAATTCAACAAACTTACTGACGGCCAATAAACATCTGTGGAAACACTCGGCAAAAAGCATCCCTCGGTATCAGGCTGGCGCATATATTACGCATAAAATATAGGGAACCTACCATTGTCCACAAGGTACCTCCTAATTTCTATTGCCATGCACATTTTCAGGTTGCCTTTTTTCAAAATGAGCAAGGAAAAAACGACACTTTGGTGGACAGTTTGATACTCGATGTAGCCACTAGGCCTACAACACTGTTCAGATGAAGAACATTGTACACCTATTATACCGGACAAAGCAACAAACAATTAACCAACAACTTACTTTTGTGGAACTCATCCCCCTAACCACATAACCACTGGCATTCGTTTCATTGTCACCCTGGATCCATTAGGAAATTTAGATGGGATTGATTTTAATTCGTGTTGACAAAATTGCCAGTGTTGGCGTTTTATGTTTGCCTTGCATCAACTTCCTCTGCTGCTCATGGTGTAGAGTTTGCTGACCACATGCAAGTGGGTTGCATGATAGGATTACTTCTAGATTAATCCAACCAGCTTGCAAATGTTAGAAAGAACTTGACTGATTTGTGATTTTTTTTATTACTTTAAAACAGCAACTACAAATGGCGGACAACTATAATACTGCCCACGGGCCTGCACAGGTTTTCGCCATCTCCTGCCAAGTAACCCATGTAAAATTAACCCGTTGTTGTGTTATTGTTTAATTGTGGGATAGTTATGAAAATGAATGGAACTCACAGAAGCTGATGCACCACCATTGGCCGCCATAACACATTGCAAAATCATTTGAAACTTTAAAGAAGGACAATACAATAACAAATGAAACTCAAGATAAATTAGTGAAGCAAACTAAACCGGAAGTTGTTTCACACAGTGCATCTTATGTTACACCATTTCCGACTTCACTCTGGGGCCTAACATTGCTTTTTGTTTTGTTTTATTTTTTACAGGACGAGGACGTTGAAAGATATGCAGGGCTATATATGAGCATTTTCATGCATATAGTGCTGGAAAACCATCAGCTACATTCCCTTTATATGTGGAGAGCATGTACCGTGGGTAGGTTGATTTCTACCAAATTCCTTCAAATGCTAATGCTTTAGTGATTTGGGGCTTCTATGAACCTCTTTAGAAATCATCTCCAAAGCCGCATGGCTAATGGCAATTAGATTGCATTTGTACATTCATGGACTGCTAGATGTTTTTAAAGGTAGTACTGCAATTTTTGTCTTTTTTTTAAATTTTGTACGATTGTGTTATTTTTGACTTGTTGCCCAAAACTGTCACCCACATGGTGCTGCATCATAGTAGAAATATACTTTGTGGAAAGGTAAAAAAGTTTCTTGTAAGTGGTTGTTAACATGGATCTCTCATTTTTCAATTCTATTACTGTACATATTCTTGTTGATTACAAGGTACGTCATTGGGAATTGCAAGAGTAATTCCCATTTTCGACTTCTGTTTAACTGTCAGCCACATTCACTTATAAACTTGGACGGGCAAAACCTTTGGTGGGTCGCCACAAAGTGCGTTCAAATTGTACCTGTGTGGTGATTTTCCGGATTTTGTGATTTGTTTGTTTGTTTTTCTATTTTTTTTTTCAAACCCCTTGCTTTATTTATGGAAACAGGACAAGGACGCTTCTGAGTTCCTCTATACCAGGTTGGAACTAAGGGTCAGCCGTGGACTGTTCACACGCCTTGTCAAAATATACCAACATGCAAGAGGAAGCCATGTGAGGGAAACCAGTTTTTTATTTAGCAGATGTTTTTAACACTTGAATTGGTTTAAATCAAAGACAAACTATGCAAAGTTGATCATTAGCACATGCCCTCCCCCCAAATCTAAACCTTTGATTTACAAATATATATTAAAAAACATAAAAAGAATATAAATAAATAAATAAAAAAATACAAAAGTAGGCTTACGTTTCAAGTTCGGGTATCGTCATCGTGTTTTGGATTTTTTTTTTTACGAATATTGCATGAGAGTATCTGCATATATATAGTTGCATCCATTTATTGACAATTATAGTTATCTAGTTTTTTAAACGTTTTGTGATTTTTTTTTTTAAAAAGTCATGTTATTAAAAAAATCATGAGGCTGCTAATTTTCATTGAGTTGGCCAACAGTGTACAGGATCCACCATAACTTATCAGCTTCTTGTACTTGTCGGTCAAGATATGGGCGGCAGTGGAGGCCAAAATAAATATATTGTACATACTAATGCATGAAGGACATCTCAAGGTAAAGGTAAATTTAGTCCTGTGTCGCAGTTTTTCCAGATAATTCACTGCACACGAGAATTAAGGCATAATTTGCCTTCTTCACAGTTTATCATTTTCCGTGAGTCTGCAACATTAAATACGTTAGCTAAGTAAAAAGCCCTAAACCTATACTGCTTGGCCCTCAGCCTGCCGTGTACTGAGTTGAATATTTTTTTGCTTGTTTTTTTCTTTTCAGTTTTATATATGTCACTGGATGTTACCTCATAGAGTTTAAACTGATCGTCTGCTTCCCACCTATGATTACTTTTGTGTGACGGCCAACATTCGATTATTGAGTGGCAATATCACACATATATTCTTCCAACATGCACTTAGTCTCAAATGTAAGAGGAAGTGCAGAAATTTTGCGACCTAGTTTGTTCCAATTTTGATGTTTATATGTATGTATGTATGTATGTATGTATGTATGTATGTATGTATGTATGTATCCATACATTTCAATCCAACACTGCGAAAGAAATAATCCAGATCATTGGAGACTGATCAAAAGAATGCAGAATAGAGAAAAATTCAAAACATGTACGCACTGGTAAGGCTGCGTAGAATTAGAGTTCAATTTTCATATGAGCATGAAGCATGTATTCTTCCCTTCGCCAATATGGTACCTAAGTCTTAGATTACACACATATTTTGCACTTTCATTTATGAATTTAGAAATTACGTCTTACATGTCTCTCACCCAATCCTGGTTCTCCTTTACCCTCCATACCCATTGACAATGTAGAAAAACGGAGACCCGGCCGTAGCATTAAACGATTCCATACAGCAAATGTACACAACTTCTTCAGCTTGACATATCAGGATCATACTTATCCAAGGTTTACCGCTAACATGATAAAAAGGAGCTTTTGTTCGCATTACCCCACAGTAAAGCAACTCTGTGGAAAACAAACGAGGCTTAGCTACAACATACTTATTGCATTCGCGCAACACATGCTTTCCCAAATACCAAACTCTTTTACATGCTGGTTCTTCCAAAACTGGGAAACTAGCTATATGTTTATGCACAGCATACAGTCCTCTTTATCAGTGGCAAACAGTTAAATAATGACCCTTCTAATAAGTAACTGAAGTACTGGATGTTATTTATTTCTCTATCTATCTATCTATCTATCTATCTATCTATCTATCTATCTATCTATCTATCTATCTATCTATCTATCTATCTGTCTGTCTGTCTGTCTGTCTGTCTGTCTGTCCGTCCGTCCGTCCGTCCATCCATCCATCCATCCATCCATCCATTCATTCTTTCATTCATTCATTCATTCATTTATTTATTTATTTATTTATTTATCTATTTATTTATTTATTTATCTATCTATCTATCAATCATACAGGTATAATGGGCATCCTTCTGCGTTTATTCAGCACAACACGTAAGAGAGAAAAGATAAAGGCTGAGTCCCCCATAATATATCAGGGTCAGTTTTTATAATGGTCTACACACAAATTTCAGCCAAACAATTCTGGTAGCGAGAGAGTTATCCGCAATGTACCAGTTACAGATAGATTTATACAAGCATTTTCATAAATTCATCGGAACGTCTGGTTATTTCGAGGCAAATTGGTTGTTTATGTTTTTCTATCTACCGCATGCACCGAGTAAATCTTTGGCACAAAACATGTGTACAAAATAGTTCTATTTCATGAAACACCGGCTACCTGTGTTTTGCACGTGCCTCACATCTTAATCTCCATCCTGTTAGAAGTGTTCCTATTATCGCAATAATGAACAAGAAATATCAAATAGAAATAAAAACACACGTGAACGACTGCCAAAATATTATACAGAATGATTCACAAGAAACGCCTTTTTTACCTACCTTTCAATATGTGGGATTTCGCAATTGTAAATAAAACATGCTGAACATGCTTTGCATTACGTGCTTATTTCTTAATTACAAACTGTCGGCCGTGGATATAACTGCCTAAGTCAGAAGCTTACACAGAAATGATGGATACTATTTTTATGTAACACAGCACAAAAATACATGATCAATGTCACACCAAATCATCGTCCAGCAACCAATAATATACCCGTTTTACAGCACTATCGACAATGGCAACTGATCCGTAATAGGTATACTGACAATAAGTACAAACCTTAAGGTATACGGCAATTTACATCTGGGCCCTTTTGGGCAACTTGAGCGGGAACGTTTAAGTCACCTACTTCCTCGGCGCACTTTGGATGCAATGCAATGAAACTGTGCTCAGTTTATAAATGAGCAACAGGAGATTTAGTATTTATCATAACCTGGTGAGTTTTCCGGGTGTATCCTGTATTTGCATTATGTTGCAAACTTTCTTTCATTTTAACCTGCAACACCTGTCCATTCCCAGTATAATGCGACAAATGCAATGAAATGCTTAAAGGTCAACATTATATATGTTAGAAAAGCGGTAAAAACCTATACTAAAACTGTAATGAGCTAATTTCATTTCTTCTTTTCTCATTACTTCATTATTAATATTATTATTATTATTATCATCATCATCATCATCATTGGTTCAACCAGCTAAATCTGGTTACAAGCAATATGAACCAGATACAATGACTAGAGCTGTACACGTAGTCAAGAAAGGGGTTTTCATGTATCTATGAAACTCCAGACCAGACATTAAAAAACAGAATCAAGCATGACATGTATCAAACACTAGCTCGTGTTTTGTATTTTTCATGCGACTCTTTTATATATATGCATGTTTTTTTAGGATATTTAAATTGTACATGCATCTTTGTAATCCCCGTAGAATCATGGTCCGGTATACACGGGTTATAATGTATTGAGGGTAGGGTTCTTGACTTTATCCTTAGGTACTAATTTCCTTTTGTATTATAATGTTTGGCGATTCATTCGCACTGCCATATACATATTAATAGCAAACGATGCGTGGGTCTGGGTCTCATTCCCCAGTTTCAACGAGCCAAATAGTTGGTTGTTACGAAGGTAGCCAAGTTACGGGCTTGTCCCCACGTTGTCTGCATGTAATGTGGCTAACACGCTTCGAAAGAACTAATGTAAGTAGAAACCTGCGTTTATCTATTGCTATTTCATTGCATTGGTTTTAAAGTATGTCTAGTTGCAGTAATTTCGTAATACTTATAGGCATCGTTCGTGTGTTGCTTACAGGTATTAACATGATTGAGGTTCTGCGCTTTAGTGGGGTTGGATAGGCTGAGTAATCCCACAAAATAGCTGTTTAAGTATGCAGGTAACATTTTGTGAAGTGTATTAAGGTGAGAGAAGTATTCAATATTGGCTATAAAGGGTTCATATTAAAGTCATATATATATATATATATATATATATATATATATATATATATATATATATATATATATATATATATATATATATATATATATATATATATACATATATATATATACATATATATATATAATCTAGGTAAAGATTCATGGTTCACGAATTTACGTTATTTGAGGCGTATTTTCTTGTATGAATTGGCCCAAAGAAAGGGCAGTAAATATCCTTTCTTTTGTTAGCACGAGAGCACGCACGTCGTTAAGTCATTGTGTGCATTGAAGTGTCAAAAGGTTGTCAAGATTTAGAGTATAGTTTCATGCTAAAAAGTGAGTTTTTTCTTATTTATCCTGTAAATCTGTGCATAACGATATTCTTTATTTGTGCGAGTTGAATATAAAAGTTCGGCAGTTTTGAGTCAATATTTTCCCCATGGTTTTACTATACGTCATTCTTAGTCTCCTTTAGTTACATATATCGACAGCAGGTGTCGCTGTTGTGTTACAGCATTTTTTTTTCTGTGACATTGAAATTGATTTGAAGTTATTCTGAAAGTTGATAATACAGCTATGAGTGATTTGAAATTCTATTTAACCACGAATTATATACTGCAAACAGATTATTGAAATGATTGTTAAATGTGAAATGCAATATTGTTAAAACTTGAGATATTGGTTAATGGAATATTGTATATGGAGTTATGAAGCGAACAAGTATTTGTAACTATATGCCATTCTTTGTCTCCTTTATTTATATATATCGACAGAAGGTGTCGCTGTTGTGTTTCAGCTTACTTTTTTCTCTGACACTGAAATGGATTTGAAGTTATTCTGAAAGTTGATAATATAGCTATTAGTGATTTAAAATTCTATTTAACCACGAATTATATACCTCAAACATAGATTATTGAAATGATTGTTAAATGTGAAATGCAATATTGTTAAAACTTGAGACATTGGTTAATAGAATATTGTGTATGGAGTTATGAAGCGAACAAGTATTGAAAGTAGTTATATGATAAATGGCATATAAGTTAAAAGTTATGTCAAATGAGTAGTAAAGGTGATTATATGTTGATTTTTTGCATACTGTTTCAGTATATTGCTATGATGTCGCTGTGATATCTTAGTGTCAAAAAGGGCCCATGGAGATTAAACGGTTCGTGTCGAGTCCTTCCTTCAGTCAAAGTGACAACAGTTCACTCTCCTATTCTGACGACTAAACGAGAAAAAGCACTGGTTGAACAAACCAGATAGCATATGCAGAGATTCGCTGAAAATACGAATAGAGCTCCTGATTTGGGCTACTGGTGTTGTAAACATTTATGGTTCTAAGCAGGTGATGGAAAATTGTCATGGGAAACTTGGAACTATGCCCTGCATCGATGGGTGGAGTTACATGAAACAACAACAATATCTCTTTCAAAGGGCAGTCTAAACGCAGCAAAAAGTGAAGCAGTTGATGGGTAATATGCTCAACGATAGGTAATAATATATGCGTATGGCTTTTATAGCTGACTGGAGGGCATCTACAACCAAATGGAAACTGGAGTTAATACACAGCATGGTATAAAAAGAAAGTGTCCTAGGCATATAGGAAATTGGTCCAGCACTTTAACAATAATGAGTGCTGGTAATACTGCGGTAGGTCATGTTTTTTATGTATTGTAAATTCTCTAATCCACGCCGTGGCTTGTATTACAATATATTTTGTTATTTTCCAACTTGAAGATGATGAAGGCAGACTGAGTCTTTTAATCATGTTTTCCCTGCAGCATGGCCAGATGAGCGGTTATGTTACAAGCTACAGGAGTAAACATACCAAGAACACATAATTTCATTATGTCAAGTAATAATAAACTGGATCCACTTTTAACGTACACACTTTTCATTGATAAAAGTACCACAGACATAAAGGACGGTAATCACATGCTTCCGATATATGGATAAAATGACTTATAAACACATGACGATGAAGAAAAGAAAAACGTCGAATGATCATACAGAGTCCAAAATTTGTGCTAATGGTATACACATGTGTGGGAACTTTTTATTTTGATTATTTTAACTTCGCAGCCTGAAGTCGGGCTGCGTCTTCTATTCTTCTAGCAAAATGACGGAGATTGCGACCCTGTAGATGTCCCGAAATTAGGATGCATATTCTAATATAGATGCGTCTTCTAATAGAGAATTTACGGTAATCTTTTCTAGTGTCCGAATCAAAACACACCTATACTGATCTTGTATTATGGGCACAGGTCCTATCTTAGTGATCCTGTGAAAGCTTGGGCAAAGGAATATAATATTTTTCCATTGGCTTTACCAGCATGCTCATCTCAAATACTTCAAGCCCTAGATGATGGTTGCTTTTGGCCCTTTGAACAAGTGTCACCACCAGCAGTGTCAAAACAATATGCCACAGAACCAAGGAGGTACCATCTTATGGAATGGTGTGGCTGCAAGGTGCTACGCTCAAAATTAGCTCGGCATATTGCCCATAAGACATGTACAGAAACCGATGCAACTTAATAATGTAACTGATGCTGATGTCCACATTTTGAACAGGGGTGCAACAAGATAATGTGACGAAGAAATCTGCGAGGAAATACAGGGGGCAACATCACGAGCAATATCATTGAAGGAGAGGATTCTCTACACCTACCTGGACTTCTCAGTAACCACCAAGCTACAATGGAAAATTGTTAAAACACAAAACTGTTTCAACATTCAAGCAATCAACTGCTGCTCAATCTACCTCTTCCACATCCTCCAAGTCAGAACGTGACAGGCAAATGAATGATCTCACAACGTGTCAGATTAATATTTACGAGGCACATCTCGTGATCTTCATGCGGGAAATATGTGCAGCGTCTACCATGATACAGTATGGGCATTCTGCTCAAAAGTCTATCATTAGAGCGTGCTCCTTGACGGCAACATTGAGAATTACACACTTCAAATCTGCTTGGTTGAAGCTCTTGCTGTGAAACTAAAGCATCAAGATACGTGTAAATTCTATCAGATTTTCAAAATCTAGATTCATATAAACACATTACGTTTCATCAGTCCATTCATGATATGTTTTATTCTGATCCCTTTTGTGAACCTTTGTTGTTGCGCAACTATTCAAGATTGAAACTATATCATTACATATTCAGAACCACTGAATTTACTATATTTTTCAAACAAATAAACAGATCTAAACAGAGTAAATTTGCGTCACCCATAACAATGCAAATAAATAGTGAAGTTTAATTCAAGAAAAATGAGTAAAGCCCATGTAACGTATATCAATGGTTAAGCGATAAAGGAGAATATGACGAATATAATGGGTGTATTTTGAATCAAAAATAGATGTTATGAAACATTCATTTTTGTAAATTGAGCCTTGGCTTCCAAATCAAAAGAGTCAGTCATTTATATCTGCGTTTGGTACTTATTTTTGTATTTTTACTCACAATGAGGGAAATATACAAAACCTCACTACAGATACTACAGATACTACTACTACTACTACTACTACTACTACTACTACTACTACTACTACTACTACTAATACTACTACTACTACTACTAATTTTATTGATCCTCCAATTCTGGAAAAGAGTATACATAAATACAGATATATACATCGAGATGAGAAATCATTGTTATTACATAAAATGTTGGCAAGAATGGACTAATTAATTAAAATGCTCAAACTTATTTTGATGGAGAAATGTTCTACGGTGAGATACCATTGCAGGGTCGCACAGTGTTCCAGCCGCACTCGCAGCCCCCCTCTGGCGACCCGTAATAAACATGAGCATGACAGTTAAAACTCCATTTCTGGTGAGAACTAAAAGAATCATATCAGATCATCATCATTTGATAAAATATCAGCATAAAAGGGCGTTAACAAAACACAGCTTAATACGAATATATATTCCTTGGGTATGCCACACTTTGGGGTCGCACAGTGGTCCGGCTGCATCCCCTGCCCCCCTCTGGCGACCCCAGTGGCGTACCAGCACAATTGATTAAACAGTTAAGGATATATATCAGGTTACAATGGATTAAACCATCAGTTTTGCTATTTTCACACATGTTATGCACTTTTCCTTTAAGTTTTGTATGCCGGAATCAGATTTCAGGTTGTGTAAAGGAAAATCGTGAATTTTGGCAAAAGTATTTGACCTGGTTCTCACTGTTTGTTGTGGCTTCGGCTGGGGACTAGCTAAGCTTCTAAGCTCCGCCCTGCAGGAATCCAACAGGAGCCTCATTTACATACAGCAGGTGTGAGCGCTTCTGCGCATGCTCTGCTCAAGCAGACTACGATCAGCTGGGCAGGCAAACGCCATTATCGCAGTGCCAGTGAGTCGGTGAAGATCAGTGAATTTTGGGGTATACTAGCAGTGTGAAAGTTGAAACATGCCGAAGGTGAAAAACACAGAAAAAAGTCAGTAAAGGAAATTCGTGCAGAGGAAGTCTTGGCATCAGCACAAGTCTGCAACTGAGAACAGTCTCATAATCGGTATCCCTCTGGCTGCTCATTCACATCTCCTTGTTCACAACAATCTGTAGATCTAGCCTCGTGGACCACAAATTCTCCCGAGTTTCGGGGCACTAGCACTGCAAAATCGTTTGTCCAGACCCGGTTGGCTTGTGGATGTTGTGGTGTTCACCGAATCAGTATCCGTGACCTTGGCCTCGACTTCGTTCGACCCTGACCCAGCAATGCCAGACTCGCCCGGGGTCTCCGTGAGGCTCACGTTGGGTTGTAGGGTCGTTTCCACTGGAGGGAACTGATTGTAGTATGATCCTAGATCAGACGCTTTGAGTTCACTTGGACTGACGTGGGCATCGGTCTGCCCCTAGGTTTTTTCTTTCTCGGCATCTTTGCAATAGCACTTTCTAATCACACAAATGTAAGCAACGATCCTCTGAGCTTGATAGAAAGTTTCTGAACTGAGACTGAAGTTCTGATTCACTGACACCTATATTGGGCCCCACACAAGATGGCAAACATCATAGAACCCGGTTGCCCCGTAACCACCTGTCAGTCATTTGTCGGCCAATCAGGGTAAACTAGAGAAACCCCAACATGGAATCCAAAGAGACAGATGTGCACGATTATAACATTTTTGGATGTAAAACCTCTAAAATGAAGCATTGTTTGAAGTTTGATGCTCCAAACCTGTCCATTTATTCAACAGGTAGGAGTGCGTAACGGAATACCAAGGTGTCATTGCGATCAAAGGCCCAAAGAATAGCGTAAGTCCTATTGAAGTCGGCATTTGCTGTGAAAGCATTTTCTCGGCATCATTCCTGGCCTTTGTTTCTCAATTTCTTGTGAAATCAACTTCGTCAGTTTTGCTCATAAAGACCTGGGGTTTGTGGCAAACTGTTCACAAGAATATAATCTTTAAAAATTTGTCTCAGATTTTTTCTATGTCGAGTTGTTTTCTCTCTACAGCGAGCCAAAAGTCAAAACCTTTAATGTACGAATGGAATGTCATCTTTTCAACTTAAAACGTGAGTATCTCCACAATAGCGCAAACTTTGAAAAAAGTGAGACACGTCTGTGTAGAAAATCATGTCTGCTAGCTTTTGCAACAGAAATGCACATGCTCAAGCTCAAAAATGAAAAAGTAGATTTAACAATTGTGTGATTTTTTATGATCACTTTACCTGATTGTTGTGTTAACACAGATGAACTGGTACAAATGAAAATGCTATCAACTTATTTCCAGATTTGTTAGCTTTCAGGAAATATATAGTTTGTGGTAGTTTTAGCGTATTTTCAGACTTTTATTAAGTCATTTGTAAGACTCCCGCGTAACCTGATATATACCCTTAAAAGGCTTTATCTAATAGCCAGGCAAGCTGTCTGCATTGGCCACACAGATTATTATAGTGTTTGTGTAGAAACAAGTACCTAAGAGAGTCAACAACGCCCCTATTTAATACATTGCCGTCAAAAGGGACCCTTTGTTTCGTTGAACAGTCAAATAAAACGGACAATGGAGACAAGCTGAGCTTCACAATGTGGTCAATATGGGTAATTTGTACAAATCATGTTTAAAGCCACCTATCTGTCACGTTAACACTATATGGTGCTTTCGACATTCGGGTTTTTCAACATTAAAATTATAAGGTAGTTCCCACATTAAGTTTTGAGCAAAAAATGTTTTTGAAAAAGTGATATACAATTTTGCTAATATAGCCATGGTTAAACACTGTAATTATAATGTATGCGTGGAGACCAGATATCTTTTCCTCCCTCCAGCGTAGATATCAAAGTATTCCCAGGACAGCAGTTCTGCCCCATTGTCCCAACGATCACTTGCAGACCTTCACAAACGTTTGCAATATCTAATGAGTTGTTGAATAAGATTAGTTAAATTTGATGAATGTAACTGCTAGGTGTATATGGAATGGTGTAATGCAATCCCTGTCCGCAAATTACACACAAACAATATATCACCTACTGCACATGTAACTGAGCAGCATTACCTTTTATATGTTAAAATATGTGCAGACTCTATAAACATAAAATGTGCTAATAACTATATCTGATCGAATTATTCCCATTTTGAAATCGTACAGACAATTTAAATGCCTTAACACTTTAAATATAATAATTTTTAATGGGTTCGCAGCCTGTGTCTGGTGACTGTTATTATTTTATGTCAAATGCATAATACTCAAAGGCATGTTTCTTTTTCTTTGTAATACAAACGGTTGTTAGTATGAAAGGTCAAAATGATTATTGATCATTAGCATTAAATTGCATATTGATAAATCTGTTTTAAAATGGTGCGAAAAAGTACATTTAAGCATTACAATTGGTTAACATAAAAACTGATTTAAAAATCCCTCCAAATTACGTAATGATAATATTTAGCAAATAAAATGCAATAAACTATACAAAACATGTATCCGGAGGACATTAATGCTTGTTTATAGCTAATTACTCTCATGTATACAGTTGCGACCTGACATACCTTGTGAAACGATGCTTGCTCGTTACTATGCTTTGAGGAAGGGGTCTACATTATACACGGACCCCAACGCCAAATGATTGATTTGGGGTTCGCGTTATGCAGACCCCGACGGGACGGTGTTAAAGGGATTACAACATTTTCAGGTGGTCTGAAATGTTAATGTTTATTTTTGCGTTTGGAATTATGTGAGATTTTGTATGGACAGGGTATCCTGAAACGTTTGTAATTATAACAATGGAATAAGACCTATTGCAACCTAAAAGAATACTATTATGGTTAAGAAGAACCATGTTACGTCTACTGCTTGTACATTGTAAAATATATGGGACAAGCAGTAAATATTGCAAACACTGGCATTTGTAAAGCTCCGACTTGCATTCGAGTGCTCGGTTGTAAGTATGAGGATTTAGGCGTTTCAAGAAGCATGTTTGTGTATTAGATTACAGATCCACATAATTAAGGATAAAAATCTTATGCCATGTGTCATTCATTTATTACAGTTTTCAACATCAACAGACCAACCACATGGTACCCTACAATCTGAATGTTGCACTATACATAAGGTGCCATAGCACATGCTGGACACCGGCCTCTAGAAACCAAGACCAAGTAATGAGATTTTATGGCTACTCTCTTTATGACTCCATTATATTACGTAATGATAGAGATTAGTAAAGACCAATTGATATAACTGGAAACAAGACCTCTTGCCATGATCAGCAGAGTGAATGCCTTTTTAGATATACAAAGGTTAACAGCATACAACACATTGTTTCCTTTTCAGATTAACTGTCACAAATAAACAAAAAGGCATTCCAATGGGTAGCAACTGCTTCCCGTTACTGGCAGATTTATATTTAATCTGGCTTGAACTTAAGTATATGGATAATTTGATGGAAAAGGACTTTCAAATGGCTGCAAAATTATCAAACAAGGCAGGATATATTGATGATATTGCTTTCGTGAATGTACAAAAATTCAGTACAATTGCTAAATAAATTGACCCAAAAGATGTCCTTTTGCAGGGTAACAATTTTGATGGTTTCAAAGATGTGTTTCTAGACTTGGACATTCAGGTCACTAATGACAGGTTTAGCAATAAAGTCTATCACAAAATAGATGAGTTTAACTTTGAAGTAGTTAACTATCCTTTACCGGTGAAGCTTTGCATTTATAAGCAAAATTTCATGTATTTAGCTAACTCATCATTTGCCACGTTCATATTTATTCATTATTATTTGGGTTGTTTTTAGTAAATATTTAGCTAGGACAAGGAGTCCGCTACTCAGAGAGACATGCACGGGTTCAGGCTCCGAATCATGTTCTGAGTAGTTACCCGCTGAAGACCCTTGAATTTATTTGGGCTAGTACAGCCTATAGCAAAATTCTACAGAAAAACGTGTGCAACATGGACAATAGTACTTCTATATGTATATATAGGTTAGACAGTGACAGGTTAGCTTATAGAGAGTGAAGAGTTTAGACTGCAGAATAGGGCAATGAATACTAGTAAGTGGTTCTGGACAAAAAAAAGAAAGAAATACAATATGGTTATACATCAAAGACTATACCCAACCCTTGTTCCCCCCCCCCCAAATCCCGGTTTAGAAACCAGTTAAGATTTCTGGGAAATTAAATTTTTCAATATCCACTTTACGTGTATTGAAATTTCCCTCAGCTGCGCTACACACACAAAAAAGAACAAAAATAGAATCAACGAAATGTGAAAGCGGTATATTCTCTTGCACCTGCGTGCATCGTATAATTTAACTGCACCTACAACATTACATGGAGATGTTCTAGTTGGAACTATTTAAACCTATATATCATTGAGGGCCATTTATGTATTTCAGAGAAAGCTCCGTAACCAGATGTTTTATTTTTGTCAGAACCAGAAAAAAAAATCGATTTTATCTGTGAGATAATATGATTGTAGGGAGAACAAGTGCACAGTGATTCAAAAGAGCTAGGTCCCCCGCCACAATATTTTGCGAAAGTTGTTACACTTATTAATGGGATGTACCAACCAGACATACAATTATTTGTATGACATCATATACCATTAAATTAGTAAGTGCTAGGATGTAAGCTTAAGCCAACCCAAGATGTTTAACGGTAACGGTCAAGAAGGAAACAAGTCTGTAGAAAAGAAAGGCATATACATGAGTGCATCATGTAACCCAGCACCATGACAAGGACGTGGATCATTTTTCAAAGCATATAGAACAAAATGTAGCAATTAAATATAATGGTCCTGTTTGAAAATGATTTTTGTTTTGAAGCATTTAATAGCCATTGTATGAAGGCATATAACTGGGAAATATTGTGATAAGCTTGATGCTTTATTTTGCTGAAAGTTGTACATGCTTTAAACAGTGCCACTTCACACAGGGATTGGTGCCACTACACGGAGGGGCACCATCTCTTTGCGTGACCATAGTTCGGTTGCCACTTCACATAGAGTAGATGCTATTATAATCAAGCATTCGAAGGTGCCACTGCACACAGGGATAGATGCCACTGCACAGAGGAGCGCCATCTCTTTTCATGTCCATAGTTCGGGTGCCACTACAAGCCAGCATTCAAAGCATGAGAATACAGAAGAAAGCTATACCATGTATACAGCATATCTGGATGCACAAATATTGATGTGTTCTTGGGCCTTTGTGACCCGGAAAATAGGTTAAGGTCAAACGCTATACATGGCACACATGCCCTTGGTATGGTGCATCTCTGGTATAAATTTCATTATTCTGTCTCTAAGGGTTCTAGAGATATGCTGCCAGACACAAGTGGATATGTTCTTAAGCCCTGTGAATTTGAAAATAGGTCACGGTGAAAAACAATACACAGTGCACGTGCCCCTGGTATGATGCATCTCTGGTATAAATTTTATTATTATATCTCTCAGGATTCCAAAAATATTCTCCAGGACGGACAGACGGCCCCTTATCTTCACTAACTTTATGTCCCCCTATGCCACTTCAGGTGGCGGGGGACAAAAACAAAGGTACTCGTAACCGTGCTCGTAACTGGACAGTGGAACCACTAAAACTACAATGTCGATGTTACAAAATAAGATTTAAATCGTGGTATTACTTTAATGCATTGCCGTTATTGTATGTGCAATAAATCAAGGGAAAACGTGGTCAGGTCACTTGTGCCAAATGTTGAACGTTTAACACTAGAGGCAGTAGCTTGCATCTAGCTACCAATTATCTTATTGATTTGGACTTACTTTGGTTTCACGTCTAAATTACGTAAACATGCAAAGTTGTTTGCATCGACAAACGGGTGTCATGAACCAATCTCAGGAATATTACTTTTCTGTAAGTAAACAGGTGGCCAGCACTAAAAATGTTTGTGCACATTGTTGTCATAAAACTGTGTTTTAAAATACAGTCTTACACGTTCGAGCGTGTATTATGACATTGCTCGCACTTGAACTTTATTGTTTTGTGCAAATCGAAAGTGCGCAGTACCTGCCCCAGGACCCTTCCCAATGTTTTGGTTAATGCACATGGTCACCACAACCAAGAAGGGTAAGGTGGGGAGGAAAACCACTTTGTCAGTTTTCAGTAAAGCAGTGCCAGAAGCATAACCAATACTTTGTGTAGCAGTTGCGGCATACCCTTATAGCCCAGAGATAGCAGAATGCCAAGGCCTTCAAGCTGGAAGAAAATATTCCAAGCTCCCACAATATAAACTTTTTCCCTAGTACATATATATGTATATATATACATATATATATATATATATATATATATATATATATATATATATATATATATATATATATATATATATATATATACATATATGTACACAGACACACACACATATAGATATATATGTATATATATATACACATATGGTTTGATGTATGTATGTATGTATATGTATGCTAGTATGTACGCTTTAAGTACATTTTGAGCATGGATACCAATGAAGATCACTTCAGCCTGCAACAACGAAATGTAGCGTGGAATGTATCCGCCTATAATTGGTTTACCGAACTCATCTGACTGTAAAAGTTTCAGCTCATATCGGTTGTTAAATGTGATTAAATTTGCATGATTTAATTTGCATTGAATACTGGATATGGTCCAGCTTATAGACAAAAACCACATGTTTGGGGTAAGAACTCTAGGCATTTTGATGAAGTACTCTTTGCCATCCCACAATAAAGGAAATGGACGAGGTTTAGTGGAATGACCTGGATATTTGAACATTGCCATTATCACAGTTTGTCTGCTTCTAAAGGTATGACCGCACATCCATAGTGTCACATTTATGACACATTTAGCAGTTATGTTTTCGACAGTCACGTTAAAATTGAAATTACTATACTTATTTAGCGTTTCATGGTTCATATATTCAAATGTCCTTTGGAACTTCAGCTTGAGAATAAACTGCCATTCCCAGTATAACCTAAATGCTAAAGATGATTTAGTTCTGAAAGCATAAAGTTGTATCTTAATAAGTGACGAGCAAGGTGCATTTCGGTAATTAGTTAATGAGAAAGCAAGTGGTTTCCAAATGTCTGTTAAACCGCGTCGTGTCCCTCCAACACTCAGATGAAGCCTTAACTGATGAGTAACAAAGAAGGTCCAGTGATTCTTGATATTGTAAAGTGAAAACTCCATTAGTTCTTTACTTTTGTGGGGACGTACTGCTCTATCCCGTACTTTTTCCATTTTAAGTGTGATTTCTATATTTCTACCAATAAAGCCACAGCGTGCAGGATGTCTCCTATGAGTATATAATTGGAAATCTACATTGTTTTTAAACCTGAAAGTTTCATTGAAAGTTATTGGATAATCTGTATCAGCTCCTACAAAACTAACACGATACTGAAAACGAAAAAAACAGTCACATAGAAACACTGTGAAAACATTTGTTTGAACAGATACAGTGCAGCCATAGTGCGTGGTCTTCTTTGTAATTAATCTTATGTTAACCTTCGTGAATGAAACATCTCGTTCATACCAGCCTAGCATGAGACATTGAAGGGGAGGTACATTAAATTGTACAATTTCACGACCTTTAGTATCTGTTTTCCATTCACTATATTCCCATGAAGCACCTTTACAGGATGTACCCTCAAGATGTAAATTAAATGCAATGTTCATCATTTGCAAATAAATATAAACAACAATACTGATATGTCTGTCAGAAGAAACTATAGTAATAGGGGTGTTCTGTGCGATGTATGGAAACAGTCTAGTTCTGCCGCAAAATGGACCCATCCGGCGATGCTGATATACTGTAGAATCGAAGCGTAATCCAATAATGCTATCATACACAGCTAGTCCACCGTAGCTGCAGTTGTCTATGTTTGGCCCCTCCCATAAAAAGTCTGTAAATGTTAGTTTTATATATCTATAAGCCAACTGGGAAATTAAAAGACAGAATACCACTGGTTCTAACTTCATGTATTGATAGACATGAGGTTTGAAGTTACATTGCAGATAAGCATGACTGGTAATTTTCAAGAACTGAAAATGATTGGCAGGAACAGAAGAGATACAGTAATGAAAATAACCCTCCATGTATACAGCTCCATCCATGTATAGCGTAACAATATGACCCTTGGATAGAAATTCAAGATACAGGAAATATATGCAAAAATGTTTTGCTTGTTTGTGTTCCAAAATGTTCACGTTCGGAGAAGGTCCTTCATATATAACGATGCAGAATGTATCCCACATCATGCCAGCAATTATTTTCATCTTGTTTTGAAAGCCCACGTGTCTTGTCACTTTCCAAGTGTGGGGAACTTTAATCACAACCTGTTGGGAATAAATGCAAAATAGATCGTATTTGTGTACATTTTCATGGCTGCCAATTAATGTGTAGACATACACAGCCTCATATGAAGAAAAAAAACTAATACCTTGTACATAATAAGATATGTGACTTACGAAATTAATGTATAATGTATTTCCGTACACAGTTATGTTTCTTTCATATTGTCTGCCACAATAAATTTTGCTGTATCTGTAATTGTGCTCATATTTTGTTTCCAGATATTGTAGATACATGTGGCTGCATTGCTCCCCTGTGAATAAGAGGTTTAAATACAACCGGTTAAGCCTAATTCTACTTACAACAGGTCCATGGATTATCCAGCTTATGACTCTTGTTTTTAGACACCTCTTTTTGCTGTTGCGCAAAAACGAGATAGTACCAATGTGACGGTTATAAACAGATCCTGGTCCGCATGATCTAAGCGAGGTTGCAGTTTTGTAGTATGTACTCTGTTTAACTATACCTAATTTAATCAAGAAGTCAAAGAGGCATTCATGTATGGATGAATAAATACCGGAAATTAGTGTTAACCATCCTGTAGACATTATGCAACCTTTTGAAATGAAATTTAGTGAATTTTCAATGTAATTTGTTTGCTTGAAAGGTGTTAAAATTTGAATTGATTTGTACCGTATATATACACGAAAGGGTTTTTGTGTAAATGGCATCGAGAGATTAAGGCATACCTTGCTTTCAGATGACCTTATCACGAACGGTTCAGTATTAACAAAGCAATCAAATATAATATGTCTCCCAGGCTTACATGCATCAGAAATACATACTTGGAAGCATTTTCTGCGATAAGCGTGCATCACAATATTGATCTTAAAATAGATGCCCATTTCCTTTTTTGACAGAAATCGAAAAGAAAGCTTTGGACAACAATGAGCATCTCTCTTATACTTCGAATGGATTACCTTAGCTAGTCTAAATCGAGTTCTGACATTCAATATGAATGTCCTACGAAAACGCCCGTTATTGGAAACTTGCATCCTTCTTTTATTGATAAAAATTGCAATAGGTTGATTTTGGCCTAGAATAATATATGTCAATATGGTGACAACCAGTACTTGCAGACCAAAATGGATGGAGACATACATTTTACCCCAGTTTGTTTTGTTTTCCTTTGGTTTTTCTTTTTGCTTTTTTTCTTGTTTTTTTTCCAATCAGTGTAACTGAAAGAGGTATCATCCCTCTCAATATTTCCACCAAGATATGGAAGCCAACTTGATTAGGGATTCATGTGTCATGGGTAAAATAATGGTATAATCTTGATCACCCTCAATGGCCATCCTTTTAAGCTCTGATGTTTGCTTGTGGGTTAGAGATGACGGTGTTACACATGGAACTGGTACAGTACTGAATTGGAAGCAGGACTTAGCATTATTCTTTAGACCCGTCTACACAATCAGCTTCACAGGATCAACAAACAGTTCACTTTCCATTCTCTTGGTGTACTGGTGTAAAGTTCCCTATGAAGCAAACAGTATATAATAACAAAAGGTAATAAAGTTACAGTTGTCCATAACTCACTGGAGTGGCGTCCAGTGTGCATGCCTACCAATACCTTTGCAATTAAACATTGAGATTCACCATTGTGATGTCAACTTGATACAAAGAGTATCCAGTAGAGACGAAATTGCACTGGTGTGTTCCTTGGTATATATTTTTACCCACCTCGGATGCAAACAGAACCGGTGTTTATTATGAACTAATAAAGTTATAAAGCACCAAGGGTATTGTTGCCATGCATATTGATAAGAAAAGAAACATATTAATAGTCACTGGCAACAAAAAAAAATACATAAATAAAATAAAATAAAAACAGAAATAACAAGAATGAATCATAGTGGAGAAGGGCAGTCACGTGACCATAGGGTGGGAACCGAAAATGATTTGATAAAGACCAAGAGCTTCTTACTTTTGGACTTGAGCGCTCAACTTTTTGGGGGGTTTAACTGATGGAGTTTTTTTTTTTTTAGGACAACAGGGGAATGGACTACCAGTAAGACGATATTTCAAATCATGCCCTGCTGTTTTAGTTGGAATCGTGGCACTATCTTGTGCCCTGGTAGTTGCCTTTGCTGATTCACCGTTTAATGGTGTTTCAAGAATACTAATTAGCCTCTTCAGCCCTAGGTCTGTTGATTTTATACTAACATTACCCGTTGTGCTTTGATGGGAAGTGAAGAGTAAGAGCTGAATCGCTGTCTTTATTTATCAATTCATTCAAATGTTCCAGGTTGTTCTAGAATGTTCAGGAGAAAACACCTCATTTCCCACGGGAATCTGTTTAAAATGTTTAAACAATTTCTAGAACTTCTACTTATGAAATTGGTATCATAAAACATCTAGAGGTATAGCGTTTTTAAATTGTATTTTAATGTACCTCAGGTGACTTCACTTACAATGGGATCAAAGATCCCACTTAAAATGTAGATATTTGGTTGTTAACACATCTGGATACTATATATGTTGTAAGAGCTTTTTACTGTTAATTTTAGAGCAAAGGAACCTGAATGCCACCAGATCATGTTACTTTGCAAGTCTAATGCAGGACCTGAATCAGTAACTGTCAAAACCGTTTGTTGGTATTTCATGCATGGTAACCAGTTTTGCTTGTGCTGAATGTGGGTATGCCTGCTTGTTTTGATTTTAGAGGTCATTGTACTCATTTAGTGTGTACCAGGTCACAGAGTTAGTCTGCTTTGTTGGAGTGACTCTCAGGCAGCTTGTAAACAAAGTGTTGACCTACATTCATATGACTCATTTCATTGGACTGTCTGTCAACAGTGAAATTTCTCTGTTTTTATATATAAAGCAGCTATTTTCCTGACAGGGAGAGAGAATTCGGAAAGATCTGACTGAAGCTGTGTGACAACAAGCCAGTGGGACTGTGAGCGATTGTTAGTACCTGTGGAGTGTGGACAGTATCTTTGAATGGACTGGTATATTTGGTGTTAATTGTACCACATTTGGACCAAACTGCACCTGTGTGGGATTGGTACCAGATCATTTGGCACCTGTCAAAGGACTTGGAACTTTGGGACAGTACCTGTGTATAATCTCACCAGGGATGAGTATTTACCTAAGACTGTTTAACTATTGAAATAGCAGCAGAGATAAGTTTACCTATTTTGTACTGATTTTGATTGTTTCTATATAGTTATTGTTAAAGTTATATCATTGTTGTCGTTCTTTGTTGAGTTCTGCTAATGTTCAGAGGGTGGGCATTATAACAGTTTTGTAGACATAGTTCAGGTCTTCATTCCTCCATCAATCTACCACATTGTCCCCTCAGATCTAACTGCTGTCACAAATACATCACACAATACACTGGCTCTAAAATCCCAGTGTACATGAATATTAATATGTAAAACCTACGTACGACTCATTTGTGTGTACATGTAGCAATTATATATATTGCTTGATATACAAATAAAAAAACTCTTCATATGTGGATGTTCAGTGTTTTGTGACAATCTACAGATGTACAAAAGCCCATCCTTTGTCGAGAATGTGGGGTCAAACCTGCAGGAAAATAGATTCCTTTTGACATTTCGCACTGACACGTGGGTAACACCACATGTTGGCATAGCTAGATACTTCGTGTCTGCCTATGAATTATTTTCTGCATATCAGGGTAAAGGTGAAGTCAATTTATTTTATGAAGTAATTGCAGATGCCCAAGAACTTTTACAATTTCTGAAAGCCTAGAGGATGTTTTAGAATGCTTTAAACACTCCAAATATTCCTGAAAGTCTCCAAAAAAGCATTCCTAATTTACCTTTTCCTAACTTCTCGTTAACATACTTAATGAAGGAAATTCCTTCCAAGGCCACCATGTTTCCTCAGTGTTCATTTGTACTCTGTAGATACAACCCACTATCTCTCACACATCCCATCTTTCGCTGAAGCTGGCCACATGAGCAGAAAAAGCAGACAACGCTCATTAGCAGTATCATATTCTCCCCATTGTGATAGCAGAGCAAGGGTTTTAGCATCTAAGGGTGTGTAGTGTCTCAAAATGCTATCACAGTGTGATTAGTGTATTTTTTCTCTTCACTGCAAGTAATGCCAGACAGCACTTTACGTCAGTTTGTTTTGCTGTGTTCTTAAACACTAGAATATCAATGTATACTCTTCAAAGGTGTAAAGCTACAATTGGAGCCTTGAGGCTGGAGAACTCATTATCAAGGAGACAACTAGACCAATTCTAGCAACGTCACATGGATGATATATCTTCGAAAATATACAAGCATCCCAGAAGTATTATAAACTGTTTCTTGATCATCAACAGAGGCCTATTTCTTCCATGAGCAAATCACCATTCCAGCGTGATAGGGTTGATCAATTTAATATTCTCATGCCTTTCCTGAAAGAATCTCCCAACGCAAGCCAAGTTCTGCCAAAGGTGTTCAGGATGGTTCTTTATGATATATAAAGCCAAACGTATTTAAGCCAGGGAAGCTGTACAGAGTAAAATGTTCAAAAATGGGAAGTATGATAATGCGGGAGTGACTGTTTTCCGCACTTATTACAATAGTGTGACACATCAATTGGCATCTCAATGAAAAACCAATGGTTGCAATTTCTATTATGATTCAATTGCGGAGGGGCAATGGTATGATTGTAAGCGTAGTGAATAAGGTGAAGAATGTAGGCGATGACACTGCTTGCCTGAAAAGTAGTTTGGAACTACAGATCACACATGCAAGACTTGCAAAAAACAAAAAGTTTTACTGAACAGCACTGGGTAAATTAGTAACAGAATGCAGCCTTTCTCCCGCCAATGACAGTGACAGGCATAGTGATAGAGAGTTAAAGATACATTTGAAGGAAGCAGTCTTACATCCAAAAGAACAATTGCAGAAAAAAAGGCTGTTAATTTTCACTTAATTGTATTTCAAGTTTGATTAAAAAGAATTTAATGGATATGAGGAATACAGAAATAATTCCAGCTTTCCATTTTACATCAATGACCCTCCTTAGCACAGGCAACATTGAAGTAATAATAAAAGACGCATACAGCCACCTGCTTGGCAGCGGGGACAAATTTGTTCACGAGTGTTCTGACTGGCGCCTAGAATCTGAACTTTAATTGAATGTAAAAATGCGAACTTTACAAACGAGCAGGGGATCGTCCTATGTTTTAACCCCATAATCGATGGTTCACACCCATTATCTCACAAATGTGAAAAAGCAGGATGAAAAACGTTTCATGTGGGCCATTTAGTCGGCTTGGGGCCCAGGATCCAGGCATGAAAAGAGAGTGATCAAGTAAGTTGTCTATTAAGAAGGACTTGGACTTTAAAGGCATTTCATTTCCAGTGATTATTACAAACATTGCCAAGTGTGAAAAAAATTATCCGTGGCTGTTTATCAATCTTGAGCCGACATATGAATTTGTGTCAATCATGTTTGTTGAAATGGTGATGCTTCAGTGGTTTTGGAGATGTTTTACAAATGGTTTTGTGCATTTTTGGGTACATGCGATAACATTTCTGTGGCTATCTGCTTAAATATCTACCACACTGTCCTGTGTTGCCATGGAGACAAAGAGTCTCATAGGCAGCCTTCTATCTATGCATGCTAAGTGGATGGTTTGGAAGGTTTTGGACTTGCAGCAAATGGGATGGGGGGGGGGGGGGGGTGACGACTCCAAACAATTTGGAAAAGTCATGATGTTTAAAATTATGCAAATTTGGGGGAAGTTAAATTTTAAAAGCTCTATGTCTTCCATACCGTCACAGGTAAGACTCTAAATTTCAATGTGCACATATAAGTTTGTGACACCTGCCAATATAAGGGACAGTATATTAGTTGTGGAACTTCAAATTATGTCAGTAAGGGGCATTGAAAAAATTAAAATATCTCCAAACTGTTATAAATAGAGATGTCATTCCAACTTTAATTTACACATTTGTGGCAAAGCCACATCCAATAAACCATGAACCAAAGTTGTAGGATTTTGATTTATGCAAATTAGGTGAATATGTAAAATGTAAATCTTTAATAGCTTTAAATCTATTATAAAGGTGCCATTCCTACTTTTTGGGATAGGTCCATCCAAGAAACATAAGCCAAGGTTGTAGCCTTTTAATTTACACAAGATAGGCAAATACACAAAATTAAAATGTTGAGTAACTTCAAAACTATTACAGATAGCAGTTTTATTCAATATGTAAAATATAAATCTTGAATAGATTCAAAACTATTATAAAGGTGCCATTCCTACTTTGTGGGATAGCTCCATCCAAGGAAATATAAACCAAAGTTGTAGGCTTTTAATTTACGCAAATTAGGCAAAACACAAAATTAAAATGTCGAATAACTTCAAAACTATTACAGATAGTAGTTTTATTCAAACTTTGCTTTGTAAGTTTGCAACATGGCCACACCCAATGAACCAAGAACCAAAGTTGTAGCATTTTAATGTATAGAAGTTAGGCTAATACACGAAATTTAGATTATTTTAACCATGGCAAAGAGCAGCATTTCATACTGTTCTCATTTTGAAGGAACGCAGACAGATTTACTGTGAAGCAAATTTTCTTTTCTAGTTAGATTCTGTAAGCCTACTCTACCCCCTCCCACCCACACAGCTGTCCTAACATGCTTGTCCAGTGCTGGGGCACACATGATCTCAAAGGAGTTGTCTACCTCTGCACCACTCTATTCCACCAGCCTCAGTTGAGCACACTTTGAGGCAGGCTTGCACATTCAGTGGACCCTGTCAAACCAAAATCCAAATCCCCAGCCAGTTCGCTGTGGGCAGAACTATTTTGTAGCCACACTGAACCCATACATGTATTCCCCTTAACCGGGTTTGTTTGCATGGTGAATATGAGCTTTTTTACATTAAAAATTATTGAATAATGACTGTTCTATAAAATATTTCAACATGTGAATATGACTTGATATCATGTATAATACATGATTAGTCTAAATCATTTTGTGTCAATAGATCATTTTATATTCAACACAGTATGCCTCCATTTCCACCAATAATAGTCAGATTTGCTACTTATACAGACAGGGAGAAAATCTTCAGGATGTGCTCTAAGCTAACAAACAACAACGTGTACATTAATGACGATCTCACAAGGAAGAGAGACATGCTAGCTTATCAAACGTTGAAACGTGGTAGCCAAATCAAGGAGACCTGGGTGTATGAGAGTAATTACTTGGGAAACATCACAGTGACCAAAGGGGGCTGTAAGGAAGACCAGCTGACCTGGTCAAGTTCGACTCGATGACAGATCAATTGGCAACAGATCTGAACGACCTCAGTTCTCAAGGTGGTGAGAACAGTACAGTGCCCACTGGGACAACTTCCAGGGTGACCAGGCATTGATCCATAGCTATTGCTGCATCCGTGATGAACTTATAACCAGTATCATTTTATGGGAACTGAACTTCTGTCACCCAACGCATCAGATAGAGTATGAGGATTCCTGTCTACTGGTGTTTTGCCCATTCACATGTAGCATATATCCAATCTTTTTACCCACTAACTGACCCTGTATGTCGAGAGTGAATGGGCAGCAGATGCACCTCTCCCCAAAATATACAGGTCCCCATCCATATTCCTATTCATTATTTTGGCCAAATATTAATGGTATCGTAAAGCCTCCGTGTCACCATATTGTATATATCGTGCATGATGATCAGCTAATTGCTGTGAAAGGTAGAAAACTTTCCATTTTATATCATGTAAACAACTTTTACACTGGTGCCGATGAAGCCAAAAGTGATCATTAGAATAGCCATATTTGAGTGATATGTATAAAACAAGAGGGATGTATGAACAGCCCATGCTCAGCTGACATAGACATTCATCACACTTGCAGCTCTGTGAACTTGGGATAAGATCAAGGTCACACATGTTCTGAGTAGGTCTGACCTTTATAGAACACTAACATGTGCAACATTAAGGTTCCAGTTCAAGTAGTTCTCAAGTTATAGTGAAGTGTAACATTCATGTATGTTGCACTGTGACCCCAGAATGGCAAGGTCACTGATGTACTGCTCTCATGGAGAAACATTAACATGTGCAACATCAAGCTCCTAATTCAAAACAGATCTAATGTTATCAAGTGAACAGTAAATTTCATGTCAGTTGCCCTGTGACCTTTGGGAATGAGGCCAAGGTCCAAACATCAAAGGAACATGACCATTTGCACAAAATAGGTAGACACTTATGAAAGGTACATCCCTACCAGGTTTTGGCACAAATGTGGCCAAAATTATTTAAGTTATAACCATTACAAGAAATTCCCACGTTAAACTTTCCTATTAAAACTATTTTTTTTAAGATTTAAAAAAAAAATCATAAAAATTCAAAAAAATACTTGATCATGACCATTTGAACAAACATGGTGAAGATTTACCCAAGGCACATTGCCACCAAATTTAAAGTTAATCTGAAAGACAGTTTCTTCATAGAAGTCCAAAATGTAAATTAACATTAGAATGCCCATTGACTTGCATAGTAAGCAATAGAAAAGGTGCATTTATTGATAAGTACCCGAACTGAAAACAAATCTTTGAAAATCAGGAATCCACAGCAGTGCTACCTTGCCAACATCTTTTCTTGACCCTTTCACCAGAAACATTTCCACAAAGTTTCACCTTAATCTGAGTAACGGATCTGGATTAGAAGTCACAAGTATCATAAACATACAGAAATTCATAGAAAATTTTGAAAAAAAAATGCAGCACTACCTGGTGAACAAATTAAGAACTAACAGTCCCTAGGAGTGCTCTTATGTCATATCAAAGCAATTGGGTGAGCTGTTGTAGAAAAGAAAATTGTTTGTATTTGTCAAAAAAAAAAAAAAAAAAAAAAAATCATTAAAAATAAAAAAAATCACTGGAGTGTGACCATTTGAATAAACCTGGTAGAAACCCACCCTAGGTACATTGCCACTAAGTATGAAGTCAATCTGGATGACGGTTTAAGCATTAGAATGCCCATTGAGTTGCAAAGTAATCAATAGGAAAGCTGCATTGACCGATAAGTACCCGAATTGAAAAAAAATCGTTAATAATCGGGTATCTGTAGCAGTGCCGCCTAGTGAACAACTTTGTTTGACCCTTCTACCAGGAACATATCCACCAAGTTTCAACTAAATCTGCCTGACGGTTCTGGAGTAGTCAAAAATAGCAAATCCTAACAAATAATCATAAAAAGTAGAAAAAAAGCAGCGCCACCTGGTGAACAAATTCAGAGCTAGGAGTCCTCGGGAGTTTTCTTGTGCCATATCAAAGCAATTGGGTGAGCGGTTTTGGAGAAGAAGATTTTTTAAGATTCCCCACTCCCCAAAAAAGAACAAAAAAGTTAATAAAAAATGCAAAAATAATGGAGCGAGCCCATTTGAACAAACTTGGTAGAGACCCACCCAAGGCACATCCCCAACAAGTTTGTAGTGAATCTGGCTGACGGTTTTTAAGAAGAAGTCGAAAATGTGTGTTGAACAAACTTGGTAGAGACCCACCCAAGGCACATCCCCAACAAGTTTGTAGTGAATCTGGCTGACGGTTTTTAAGAAGTCGAAAATGTGAGTTGTGGCTGGACGATGGACGGACGACGGACGACAGACCCTCACAAAAGCTCAGCTGACTGACAAGTCAGCTGAGTTAAAAATGGGCATGTTTAGTGACAGTGAGATGACCTTTAAGTGACCTCGACCGTTACCTTAGTTATCTGCATAGATCTTTCTCGGCCTTTTTTCGTCTTTTTGACACATTTATAACAAGAAATCACAAAAGGCGATGAGAACAAGTTGTGTAAAATTTAGCATACTAAATTTTGAAACAAAATTTTGAAATTAGCCCCAAAATAAGAAAAACATGTACAAGGTACACTTTGCAGTATATTATTTCATTTCTACGTAACAGGCAAACATCTGTATATAATAAAGTGGAATACAAAGATTACTCTCATTTCGTAGATAACTGGGAACAAAAGATCATCCAAACACTTTGTGTTTGAAAGAAATGGCGTCCCTTTGAAATTTTAGTTCTTAAACCGGTTATTTACGGCCATCTTGGATTTGGGCAATCGAAAAAGAAGTTCTGATTTAAAATTAATATAATTTCACTAAGATTACACAAATCCAAGTGACCTTCTTTTTTCAAAATCATCTACTTCTTTAGCGGCAACCGATGTTGAATGTATTTTAATGAGGCAATTCGAAGCTTCCTGATATTTGGGAAAAAAATCTTTTTCATCCAGAATTTTGTAGATCAGTTAATTATTGGTTATATGCCAAATGATTTTATCAGTTTTCACTGTACTGAGTCGCCTACATTTGCTAGTGATCAATCGAGGTCTTATATACGATATGATACAACCGTTGTATCTAAGAACATGTTTGTTGTAATGTGTAGAGGACTCGTGAAGCTTGTCTTTACAGTAATCACTCTTCATTCGGATATGTGCAGCATGCTATCTTCCACTGGTTCCACTGTACTTCACGTCTGTCCCAAATGTCATTCTCTTGGTCTAAATTTTGGTGCTGTTTTTATCTTTGTGCCATCCGTTACGTCTGTTTCATATTTTGCTGACTTGTTTGACCACAATAATTTTACATTTATAATCAATGTCTACCCGGCTGCGCCCATATCATCGCTGTGTGACAGGTCAATACTAAATGCTAGAATGGTGCCTGTATACTTTATACGCGTCAATGAATTGTGGGTGTACAATCTTCACAAAAAACAATATGTACTCTTTTGCACTACAAAGGCCATGTATCATATTATACAGTGCAGTGTGCGTGAACAACGGCTTTATTTTAGTTTACGTGCTATTTTGAATAAATGTCTGCCACTTTGTAAGATGGGTGCCCGATCTCAGAGTGTAGTTTATGTGCCTACATATTATTAGCTTTGTATTGAAATTTATTTGCAATGCACATATAAAAGTAATACTTTTTATTCATATGATTTCTACAATTTCATACAGAAAGCACCACAACAATGAATACATCGTTGCAGTGTACCCTCTTTTACTTCTGTTGCAGGTGATATTCATGCGGAGCCCGGTCTAGAGAAAACCTCTCATTCTGTCACTCCAACAATCGCAATTTTTCCCAAGACAAAATGACAGCTTTCATCTGGGACCTCTCTCCTAACTTTGACACAATTTGTTTATCGGAAACCTTTCTTTCCCCAGATTCCACGTATGATTGCTTTTACATCTCTGGTTATTATGAAGATATTCGTCGTAAACACTGTTGATGGTGTAGCACCTTTTGTTGAGATGTTTTCACATGCGTTGAGACGTCGTGACTGACATCGAAGTCTTATGTTGTGAAAGACTCCAAAATAAAAAAAGTATGTTTGCTGTTGTATATAGACCGCATAATTCACGGGTCTCCTTTTGGGACAAACTTCAGGAGAGTTCGATTTGGCAAAAGGTACAGGTATTCAACACACCATTTTGACGGATGATTTAAATTCAGATTTTCACTCGCAACGGCGTACGGCACTTGCGTTTTTTGCACAAACTAACCTTTTAACTTTACATGTTACTGAGCCCATCCGTGTAACTGATCATTGGAAAACTCGTCGGAACAAATTGTTTCAAACATGCCCAACTTTCTTCAGGACATTCGTATTTTTCCACCCATTTCTTGCTGCAACCACTGCCTTGTTGGTGCAAACTCATTATTTCGACGTAGGAATGAGCCAGTCTACGAGCGTCATGTTGGGGAATATGCTTAAACTGATTTTAATAAGTTTAGTAACTGTTTCAATAGGGTTTATTAGAATTATTATTTTATGTCAAACGGCAGCAAGTATTGCTGCTATTAATGGTCCGATATATTTCTAAATACTGCAGAAACTGACTTCCAAGTAAAAGAATTCAAACGAGACCTTCCGACCAGCAATGGTACAAGGGACGTACTATAAAATATTTTTTCTTAATCGTAATTATTCTTCCTGTTTCATCTCTTATAAATGACGATAAGCATATATATGATAACCTTCCGAAGGCTAGGATATTCAATTCAGTTTTTTTTTTTAGCAGTGTAACATTGCTACCTCTTCGGTAACTTTGTCAGAAATTGAGCACCCTGTAGCTCCAGGTATTGACTTTATACTTACAAGGGAAAGAGAAGTTCTGGATTTTTTTTTTAACATTAACGGTACTATGGCATCGGGTCCCGATGAAATAGGTCCAAACCTTCTTAAGGAAGCTGCACTGTCTATTTCTTCCTTAGTAACAAAACTTTGCAATATTTCATTGGCAAATAAGAAATTTTTCCAAGCTTGGAAAAAACCTAATGTTTCCCCTGCTCATCAGAAGGGCCCCGTTAATGCATGAAACAACTATAGTCCAGTGTCTCTCCTAGGTTTGTTGGGAAAGTGTTTGAAAAAATTGTGTTTAAAAATGTGTTTAATTGTTTTCCGAGTCGGGATAACCTGGTTATTTATGCTTACCAGTCCTGTTTTCACTCCGTGATATTCGACCGTTACTCAATTACTGCTCCTCTACCATGACCCATGTTTAGCTATTAACCAACAAACAGAAGTTTGTACTTCTAGACATAAGTAAAGCATTCGATAAAATATGGCATGCAGGTCTGCTGCATAAATTGAAGAAAAATGGTATTTCGGGTGACTTGCGCGAGTGGTTTTCAAATTATCTGCATATTCGCCAACAACGTGTCGTTATTCAAAGAAAAGCCTCAAACTGGGGCACAGTTGGTGCTGGCGTACCCCAAGGCTCAGTTCTTGGCGTTCTTATGTTCTCTATATATATTAATGATACTGTCAATCTTACGCGTTCTAATATAAAACCTTTGGCGAATGATATGTTCCTGTACCTAGAAATTGATAATCTTGAAGAGGCAGCTGCATCTATGAACTCGGACGTTTTTAGATAGCAAACAATGGGCTGATGATTGGTCAACAACTTATTACGCCACCCCCTCCCCCCCCCAAAAAAAAAATGAAGAAAGAAATAAAAAAAAAATCCAGATTCAATGCTCATATCGCGATAAAACGTATCCTCCAAGTCACCCTCCAATTACCTTCCAAGGTCATATTCCCCACACTGTTACCCAACATAAACACCTTGGTGTCATATTGTATTCTAATTTGAGATGGACGGATCATGTTAAAATAAAATTGTCGCTAAATCTAGTTAATTTATCAACATCAGAGGGGGTCTGAAATTTACACTTGATGGCCCAACCTTGAAAACAATTTGTACATTCTCTGTCAGACCACATCTCGAATATGGTATCCCTGTTTGGGGTAATTGTCAACACTTGACACAAAGAAAATAGAAAAAGTTCAATTTAATAAGCTCGCACTATTACTGGGCCAATGTACGATGCAAGCAATGCACAACTGTACCAGGAACTTGGACGGCATACCTACGCTAAACGTAGGGATTTTTCTAGATTAACTCTGATGTAAAAGCTGGTGAACAAGCTTGCTCCTGGTAATTTATGATCCATCTTTACTTCAGTGCAGAACACACACACTTATATTACACGTCAACGTTTTGACATACATCATTTCAGAGGGTGTATTGAAATTTTTGATAATTTTTTGTTCCTTCTGCAGGTAGATTATTGGACGAATTACAACTTGATGATAGACAATCTGAGCATTCATGCCTAAGTTATATCAACCAATTCCTCAATGTATAAAATTTGATGTGTTATGCAACTGTGGTAACAGATTTTTTATCCGTTCAGCACACACATTTGCACCTGGGAGCCAGTCAGCTAAATTCTCATTTACACAAAATCGGTGCCCTTGACACACCTTTGCATTCGTGTGGTTCAGCTGTCGAATCTGCAAGGCATTGATTGTCCTGTATTTACTATACGACAATCAAAATTGCATTGTATTCTTACTCCACTTGACCCATTTACTTTGCAAATAGTGTTGTGTGGCTCGCATGAATGTTCTTTGTCGGACAATGGAAAGATTTTAAAAGCAATTCATGAATATATTTTCGTTGCATGTCAGGGGCGTATCCAGGATTTATGCCAGAGGGTTTCCAAAATGTTAATGTATATGCGAACGGCCGAAGGCCGCGAAGTAGTGCTGGGGGGAGGGGGTTCCGGGTAATGTTGGCGATGTTGGAAGACATTTTTTTTCAGTTTCTTGTAGGGCAGTGTCATCAGCGCTGCTGCTGGAGACAGTCACGTTCTCTGTTGGTTTTCCAGGGTGATCGTCTGAGTGCAAATTAACAGAAAATTTGGATTAATTTTGCAACTACCATCAACATCAAGATCAAGGATCCACGGGGAACCATACTCTTACGGTGCCAAGTTTTGACTGGGGCAAAAGCTTTTCCTCAGCGCGGATTGGCCACATTTGGTTCTTTAGCGGCTCTCTTGCATCGCCAAAGGTGCGCCGAGGCGGGCTATTGATCCAGACCATTCGTATATCATCCTGAAGTTTTAACTGTCAATACAAGGTGCTTTAACAGCGACTTTGTACGTAGTAAAGAGGGGTGCGATTTAAGTAGTTATTGGCAATGACAGAGCAAGTATATATTTCCAAGATAATAACAGAAATATGTACATAATAACAGTTATCCATGTGAATAGGTAAAAACAGGAATTTTAAAGAGAAACAAGAGGTCGTGAAAAAATATCTCTTCTGTAGGTCAACAACTTTCCTTTGCGTATTTCAGTCTAAAGTGGGAAAACAAAGCCGTTGACCTGCAGAATAGTTCAATGCACAAGGTGCAAACAAAAGCTTTTGACGTACACCAATTTTGAAATTTGAATGAAAGCTCTTTAAAGGATGAGAAATCAGAATGTGAAGCCACAAGTATATTTGGAGGAATAATGTTAATCATAACCACGTGATTTAATTCACACATGGCGACATCTGCAGAGTAAAGAGTCCATCACGGTCGAAAAAAGCTGACACAAATTTGAAAGTCAAGTTTTTGGTAATATAAATGTGGGCCGCGCTATATAATACTAATTGTGTATTTCATTTGAACAATCTTCTTTAGTTTTGGACATTTTCATGTCAAGTGTAGTGCTGAAACTTGTTTTACGTGTATCATAAACCGCAGGACCACTTTTGCTATTTTCTTTGAATTCACGCCGCACAAGATATCACATCAGACAGAGAATCAATGTGAATTTAACTTATGATGACTCACTTAGGCCACAAATCGCACAATATCTATTTGTTAATAAATACAGCTCTGTGACTTATTTCAAAAGTGCACTTTTTTATTCAGTGAGTGCGACAAATATAATGTGGTGATTTTTGTCCATTTAATCCTCATTATAATAGACAACGTCAGGCCGTTTGGCACAAACAGGGAAACTAGGCTTGACCTTCGCCACATTTGCCTTATTAGATCTGCTAGGCCAAAAATATATAATATAGCCGTTGGCCTCTGGGCATTTTAATTGGGCTGCCATAGCGAGACCATTTGCTACTTTCATATCCATATCCCACACTTGAACTTCGCGATTGCGTCTTGTTGTTTTACTGTTCAACCTTGATTATCGGATCATCAACCTTCATAACATACCTGTTTTCTTAAAATACCCCAAACGTGATGTCTGCTTTTGTTTCTTCTTGGCGGGCTCCTTCATTTTGAGCTTCATACAAAAAAAAAAAAAAAAAAAAAAAAAAAAAAAAAACGGGAACAGAAGGCGTATGGTACAAACGCTCATGGATAGACCGCGTGTTCACACTTTCGCTTTCTTAAGAAGGACAGGCTTCCTCTCATAGAGCACCCCTTACCGGCAAATATGACTCGATTTCTTTTCTTTTTTAATATAGATAATCACACTTGTGTTAGTTGTGTTCGCGGTAGGAACATTACTTGTGATGACAATGTTTATTAAGGACCATTGTTTGATTTACTTTGGCCACCCCCTGGGGGGTTTCCGGGCAACCAGAAAACCCCACTGGATACGCCAGTGCTGGTCGTTATAAAGCAACAGGCATTGGTTAGATAAATTTATGTAACCGTGAAACAGGTAACTAACCGATTTGTTTTTCACAACAATGGAATATAATGATTTAGGCCCACGGTTCTCCAGCTGAGGCTTACATATACGCGTTCGTAGCTAACGGCAGTGCTGTGGTGCAGTAACACGTTTTGAGCCCTTTCCGTCTTCGTTTTGTTTCTGTCATCCTTAGGCGAGTTCCCGGGGGCGAGTTATTTTGAAATCTTGTTATGT
The DNA here is from genome assembly GCA_964020975.1 of Hermodice carunculata. Lineage (NCBI taxonomy): Eukaryota > Metazoa > Annelida > Polychaeta > Eunicida > Amphinomidae > Hermodice > Hermodice carunculata. Next base: position 51,335,866 of record OZ026627.1, read on the forward strand.
CCTGTCTCTGTGCATTCTTCGCCAGAGGGATTGAATACGGCACAACCCTTTCCCAATAATTATTGCCATTTTGTGTCGGTGCAGTTTTCCGTTGTATGATATTATGCTTAAACAAAATTAAGAACCAGATAAGCCACAATTATGATATAGTAGATGGTGTGAAAATGAGGCTGCTGTGATATAACACTTTGTTTGGCGTGATAAAACATCTGATATATCACAGCGACTCTTCTTTTTGTTGTACTTACCCTCAAAGAATTACCAATCATCCCATGTGAACCCTGGGTTCCTATTTCACCATCATTAATAAAATAGTTTATGATTGTCCAGTTCGTTTGATAAAACTAATCACAGCAAATGTTCGCAAAATATCTTTCACGTCAATTATGGTGGCACAAAAGTGCCAACTAAAATATTTTTCTCTCTGCATAAAAATGCGAAGGCGAAAACAAGAAAATAAGAAAACAGATCAGCGAAAACAAGAAAACACGAAGGCGAAAATGCGAAAACAAGAAAACACGAAGGCGAAAATGCGAAAACACAACCGCGACAACACGACAGAAAATATGTCGTGTTTTCGCACTCGCATTTTCGTGTTTTCCTGTTAGCGTTTTCTCGCTTTCTTGTTTTCGCATTTTCTGCCTTGGGCGAAAACAAGAAAACACGAAGGCGAAAACACTAAAATGTAAAACACAAAGGCGAAAATGCGAAAACATAACCGCGATAACACGAAAAAAATTATGTCGTGTTTTCGCACTCGCATCGTCATGTTTTCGCATTAGCGTTTTCTTGTTTTCTTATTTTCGCAATATCGTGCTTTGGCTTGCTTCACTTCCGTTTAACACCTTCCCATATGTTAGCTAACGGAATTAATCTACTGAATGATCATGACGAGGTGACGACTGAGAAAATTGTCCTGTTAATGATAAACAAACATCAATCCCAGCATATGCTAGAATTTTAAAAAGTGAAAACACACACACACACACACACACACACAAACACACACACACACAGAACGCCTTATATATGTTGAAAATCCATTAGTTTCAACGTTGCATCCATGATAATATTGTGCATTGTCACATAGGATTAAGTAAGTCTATTCGTTTCCTAGATTAGACACAGAGGTTAATAGTACACCATGACCCAGGTGATGATGTTACAGTTTGGACGCATGGGTAATTAAAGTGTGTGTGTCAAGACACACTTTTCTGTTTTTCCTCGAATTATTTCTTTCTTTCTTTCTTTCTTTCTTTCTTTCTTTCTTTCTTTCTTTCTTTCTTTCTTTCTTTCTTTCTTCTTTACTAGCAAATTTGTCCGACACTTTTCTCGGACACTATTATATGTAGAAACTCCAAACTTGGCATGATTGTACCTCCATACAGGGAGTTTGACTGTTTTATACCGAGGAATGAAGATGTTTAAAATTATGCAAATTAGGGGCATTTGAAATTTTAAATCTTGAATATCTTCAAAAGTAGAATAGATAGAGATGTCATTCCAAGTTCTACTATGGGGTTATTGACCATTGCACATCTAATGAATCTAAAGAAAAAGTTGCAGCCATTAAAATTATGCTAATTAGCAGCATTTGAAATTTTATAACTTGAATATTTTGAAAACTATTATAGATAGAGATGTCATTTCAACTTCTACTAGGGGGCTGTTGACCTTTGCGCATGTAATGAATCAAAAACAAAGGTTGTAGCAATTTAAATTATGCTAATTAGCAGTATTCGAAAATTTTCAATCTTGAATATCTTCAACACTATAATAGATAGAGATGCCATTCCAACTTCTACTCCTGTGTTATGGAACAGTTGTACATAGCCATACCAATATGCTTTGAAGACACACACACTGATTTGCTGTGCAGCAAATCATCTTTCCTAGTTGCGAACTGTGTTTGCTTACATAATTGATCTGACAGTGCGACACGCACTTCAATCGCCATTCAACAATAACGCAAAGTAAGTCTGTTTTACAGACAAGACAGTTTCCAATTCCCTCAAAACGGAATTGGAAAAGGGATGGGGCAATTAAGGCAGAGTTCGGTCTTCGTGGCTTTGGCTTGGGTGCTGGTATATAAGGTTGTCAGGAGTGTTAATTATATGCCAAGCCTATTTCACTGGTTCTTCTGCAAATTTTGGTCTTTCTCGTGATAAAGGGGACCATACACACTGTCATGCTTTCCCAGGGTTTTGCCATTTATATAATTGGGCCTAATGTATAATTTTATTCTGTAGAGATATGTAACCAGTGTTACTTTACATATGAAGATCTGCAATAAACTGATCGCGACACAAAACCGAAACTTCGTGACTGGGATGCAGCGACAACGCGACAGATCGCACACACGCACGCACGCACGCACACACACACACACACGCACACTATACATGACCAATCGACCAAGCAAAAGCAGTGTGCAGAGCCACTTTGCAGACAGACCACGAAAAAGAAAAGACATGAGTCACAGCTCTTTGGTAGAAATTTATATTTACCTGTTGAAACAAACGTGATATCGTAATTTTTTATGATGTATTGTACTTTTTCTGACACGATTCTGGGCAACACGCATGGTGTAAGCTGTAGTTTGGCATTTGAATGTGGGTGGGTTTCCGTGTAGATCTCCATGTGCATTCTTTGGAGTGACATATCTTTTAATATATTGGTCTCCAGCTAGGGTTTCAATACCAAAAAAGTTCCGATAAAGCAAAATCAGATAAAAGATTCTCAGTTGGTAAGTTAAATGCTTCATCAGTAGAATTTAAAAAGCGATGTCTGATATGGAAGCATGTTTGATCATGCACAGCCACCTCAATTATGCTTAATTCCGTTCTTTAAATTCCTTAAACATATATAAATCGTAAATGCTTTACAAACTTCCTTGATATGATACCAATAATTGATTTAATATTTTGCCCGATGATAGATGCATATAAGAGCATGCACTTTAATCACATGCAGAGATGTAGCTCAAAACATGCTTGGTGGACTTTATCGTGTAGAAAAGAAACAAATCTGCCATAAAGAGCTCAATTATGGATTACATTGAAAACTATTATATAGCAATCTTTTTTAGTGATCAACCACCGAACCGGAGTTCTGGGACTTATGCCAGTGAAATTCGTGGGCACGTTTCGGTGCATCATGCATACCTTGTTCCAGCAACAAATAGTGAATGCCTTTGTTTTTTCGTTTTTGTTTTTTGTTTTTTGGGTGTTTGTTTGTTTGTTTTTTGTTTTGTTTTTTCGTTTGACATGACAAGTGGGGGGGGGGGGGGATATTATAACTTTTATGTCAAAACACTGTATTAAAGTCCCATTTTTTCACCGAACGATTATTTTTCCACACGAACACTACCTGTGAAGGACTTGTCCTCTTGGTCCTTGGCGCTGATAATTTTGTCACCAGGATTTCCATGAATCAGCATCAATTTCCTCAGACATGACTGGCTTTAAGTTTATTTGTTTGTTTACTTAAATGCTTGTTGGCTTGTGTACAGAGTTTAGTTCAAGGATAAAAGTCTAATATTTACCGTAAATATTACCATTAATGCAACATGTATTAAAATGTGCTTTCGAATACCAGTTTTACCTGTTCGCTCGATTTTGGTATCATGACCGTCCGCTAAGCAGTTCTGTTTAGTACTAGCAAGATATAGTAATAATGATAATAGTTATATTATCTACAGAGGAAGGTGAGCAATATGGACAATAGTAATTCCATATGTAGATAGGTTAGACAGAGATAGGTTAGCTTATGGAGAGTAAAGAGTTCGGACGGCGAAATAGGGTATTGACTACTAGGAAGTGGTTCTGGGCAAAAAGACACAAATACAATAATGATAATGATAATAATAACAACCACCACCACAACAACAACGAGATATTATTAGAACAATGAATTTGGAAAACTACCCCGTTACAACAGGGGCACCAATCAAGCGAGGTTATTTCATGGTGCATCCACACATTTCTTTTGAATTCATTTGTTAGATACAAGTATAAACCATAAAAGTTAAAGTATTCAGTAGATTAATTCCGTTAGCTAACATATGGGAAGGTGTTAAACGGAAGTGAAACAAGCCAAAGCACGATATTGCGAAAATAAGAAAACAAGAAAACGCTAATGCGAAAACACGACAATGCGAGTGCGAAAACACGACATAATTTCTGTCGTGTTTTCGCGGTTGTGTTTTCGCATTTTCGCCCTCGTGTTTTATATTTTAGTGTTTTCGCCTTCGTGTTTTCTTGTTTTCGCCCAAGGCAGAAAATGCGAAAACAAGAAAACTAGAAAACGCTAACAGGAAAACACGAAAATGCGAGTGCGGAAACACGACATATTTTCTGTCGTGTTGTCGCGGTTGTGTTTTCGCATTTTCGCCTTCGTGTTTTCTTGTTTTCGCATTTTCGCCTTCGTGTTTTCCTGTTTTCGCTGTTCTGTTTTCTTATTTTCTTGTTTTCGCCTTTGCATTTTTATGGAGAGAGAAAAATATTTTAGTTGGCACTTTTGTGCCACCATACGTCAATGCACTAAATGTGTACTTTTGGTTCCGCATTCCTGTGGTAGCTACCATGGTTGATAATAGATGGCGCGGTAGTTCAAGTATATGTAGGCCTGGGCACTATCCGCGCTGGCCGCCAATGCAGCGCCAACCAAATGTAGCGAAGTTACAAACCTTAATGTGCTATTACGCCACAATTATTATCCAAAGGATCGTCACGTGATGACAAGCCGATGCAAGTGCATTCATGAATAGACACCCTCAGTAACTGATCCTCCAAGTGACTGCAACCACTGTACCAGTGTCAAGACGCTGTGTCACTGAGTAGGCCTAGTGGTAGGCCTACCCATGCCATGCCATGGCATCAAATTCTGCCGTGTAATAGCAAAAAGCCGCAGCTGCCAAATTTGTCAAAATCGAGTAAAGCCAGAATTCGCACAATTTATCACCTTACAAGGAATGGTTAAAAACCGTAATCGCAGTTTTTTCCATTAACTTGACGGCAGAAAACCTTAAATGCATGTTTGACATTCGATTTTGATGGAAGAAAACCATAGCCCCTTAAAGACAAAATGGCTTTCTGCCATCTACACTACGGCAGAAACGGTTTTCTGTCATCAACAAATGCAAAGTGATGAGCTACCCACGCCTTAAATTCTGCTGCTACAGCAGCTGCATGTGCGATTGTTAGGTCTAAAATTTTCCAAGCACAAAGACAAGTCGTACTCTGTAATTATTGATAACAACACATAAGTGATTAATGTTGCAGTATATAATGCTAGGTCAATACTTTGAAAGAATTTATAGGCCTACCGGTGGAACCAAGTATGCTTCAGTACTACACTAATAGGCTAACATGCAGCTCAATGCGTAACTTCTCTAGGCCCTATCGTCAGACAGACTCTTGGAGTACTAGTGTTTAGTTTCTTTCGTAGATAACATGTGAATTGCGATAATATTAAGCAGCAGGGGGTCTACATTTGCGTCACAGTTCCGAATAAAAGGATTAAGCCTTAGATCATTAAAATATCGGCAATTTGGGTGCACCTCGACCCCTCACCATTGTTTACTGTCCTGTCTTTTTGTCAATTGAAAAGGGTGCCTACAACCAGGCAATGCAACGTCTCACAGGCCACATTTATCACCGTACTGTACTACTGATTTTACGGAACTTGGGCCTATCGGAGGGCCAAATATTTGTGTTGATGATTCTGGCCTAGGCCTCTAGCCTACATGGTCTCGCATTTTCCGGTCGAATTTTTGCCACATCCTTAATGCATATAGACCCCTACCTATATTAAAAACTACGAATTATACTATGAAATGGCCTTCTGATGTTAAGCCTATAAGTCTTGAGAGAAACGCGGAGGTACCTTTTCCCATTATAGTTAATTCTGCGTTTCTCGGCAAAAGTACCGAGAAAAGCCGAGGTATCTTTCACCCATACTTTAGCTCGGCGTTTCTGAGCATTTTCGCCGAGAATGCCGAGGTAATGGCCACAGTGCCAGGCATCACGGCGTTCCTCAGCATTTTTGCCGATAAGCGCCTAGATGTGGATTGGAGACTTGAATTCCTTGGCGTTTTCTAGCATTCTAGGAAGAAGCTATACATGGGGAGTATTGGTAGGCAATTTTTAGGGGAAAATCCAAAACACTCGGGGGGGGGGGGGGGGGAAGGGACATACTTTCTCACTTTAACACCAAGGCCATAAGTACTCAACAAAGAGGTTTCCGAACTGAGATGCTAGCACTGAAAGTTTAAATGACTTGTATTTAGCTTTCAGGTTAGACATACACTCCAGAGCACGTACGTCGAATCCCTGCTCCAGAACATGTAATCTTAAGTCATTGGTCTCAGTACTGGGGTATACTCTGAAAATAAACAGGTCTCTGTTTGGTTCTGGTGTCCCTTTGAATCTCCCCGACTGAGACATGGCATCCCCCTATATAACTTTACGACTAAAGCGCTCCTTGCGTTGTGCTTTCCTAACAGCTTGTCTGGGTATACGAAAGCCCTGAGAGTCCATTGAGGACTCCGAGGCAGCGACACTGGCTCGGTCTATTGAGACGAGGCTCCCCCATCGCCTATTTGAGCAGAAACCTCCACGGTCTCTACTGTGACCACGCCCAGCTGAAAAAACGTCATTGGTTGGGCGTCGGATCGTAATTCCGTTGCCCACAGATTGCTGCACATTGGTATTTTTTTGTCTCAGAACTTGTGCAAATACCCTGCTGATCTGTCACTGACCAATAATTATCATTGCGATTTTGTACACTTACTTCGATAGAGTCATTATGTCCTGAGGTAGTGTCAGACGTTAGAGATGCACATGGCATGCTTGCAGGTCAGGTGTGCATGGTTTATTTGTTTGTACAATATTACTGTGTGAGCTTGGATTTTATTTGTTCACGAATCTCTATGTTTTCGCAAACCACCCGATCTACTATCGTTTGCAAGTATCCATTTGCTTTTCAAGTCTGCTATGTCTATCAGCATTAGAAATGTTGAGTTCTTCAGGATGGGAGCGTGGAATGATGCCAAGGCTCAAAGCATGTATAACTATGATGGGCAACTTTTGGGCCTTATCTAACTTAATTCGGCGACCAACAATATAATGTGTGTTTGTTTCTGACTTAGTCCTTGAGGTCGAATCGTTTCTATTTGGCAATTTACCCGAAATAGTGCTTTCACAGTTTTCCCAACACAACAGTCTTTACATTATGAGGTGCGGCTCTTTGGAAACTGAAAAATATGTAAGCAAGCAGAAGTTGTAATAGTGTGGTGCTTCTCTCACCTTCTCCCATTTCAGGACTGCGGTCATTGGATGTACTTTTCTCCTTGATATTTCCGTCATTAGCATTATTGTTATTTACACTTTGCGCACCACCATCATAAGTGCTATATACCTCACCAGCTATTGCATGTATACGCTGTTTGAAGTTTATAACCTCATCTGAATTAGAGTCCGTCTGAAGCGTAGCTTGTTTGCAGCCTTTACAAAAAAATAAATCACCATCATGACATAATATTTTCCTGCCAGTCTTATTTTGAGGGCAAGGCATGTCGCTGGTCCCCAGACACTGGGGTATTGTCTATCACGCCTTGGACAAATCAGAATAAATTCCAACAAAAGCAACCTTATTAAGACGCACTGAATGTCCCTCCAAAAAGAAACAATGCCTTATTTTGTTGTTTCTTACATATCAGCAGTTCATTTTAAAAAAATCAGTTTTCTCTCTTATTGTAGGGAAAATTTGCCATAAAGTGGCTACTAGCCGAGTATGAGTATCCATGTATCAGTTAAGCTACAGATTAAAGTGAGCACCGGCCCCATTCACAGGTAATTGTTGAAACAACTACCACCACATGTGAGGGCACGCTTCTCCTCAGCCCATCAGGTGATAGAGAAGGTTATGTTGATTGACCCGTCAAGTTTTAGACATTTTTCGAGTTGGGCTGATTTTTGACTATGATATTGATGTTTAATGGTGGCCTTATACTTCTCTTTGGTTTCTACATATCTAAATATTCTGTATTTAAGCTATTTTCTTCTACAATGGTTACATCACCTATTTTGAACATCTGCTTGTTTATTGCAAAAAGGTTTGTAATCTTCATCTAAACTATCAGAATCATATATTTAAATACCGCGGAAGTCGACCATTTAATCACTGTGACTAATGGGGCTAAGTTATTCAATGTCTAAATTCAAAATTCAGCTAGCTGTGTGAATTTCAGAGTAGTGTTTGTTTAACTGGGTATAAAGATGGTTTTACATAATCTATATTCTGTATTCTACAGTCTGCAGGCAAATGATCAATATGATTAAAACTGTAACGAAGGAAGAAATCAGTTTGTTGTTTCGTGCATGATTTGCATTGATTAATAAATCTTTGTTTCAAGTTTTTAGCAGTTAAAGCTGCATACTACATTATACGTTTGACACAAGATATTAACTGTATGACATTGCAAATGTTTCGATTTAAGATAATATCTTGAGAACTAATATCTTTTTAATTTGAATTCCCTGTTTGTTGCTTTGCTTTGGTATTCTGCAGCTTTGATGCGATATGTTCTACACAATACACAGGGGCAATTCCCATCAAATTTTAATGCCTCCACCAGTGCACTCTACCTACAGATGCATTACAATATCCATAAAATACGACATAGTAAACTTTCTGCAAAATTACCTACAAATTTGTTGCCCTGAAGTGAAATTCTAACCATGTCATCTATTCTGTATAACACCGATCAGTGAAACGTAAATTCCTTTCCAGCATTTTAAATATATTGCAGTTACAAAGTCCAATTGCCTGTCAATAGATCACAGTAGCCGGCAACTTCAAAACCGATTAACTGTTTTAGTACTTAGGGTGCATGTATGTATCAAATATGTTACAGATATGTTACAGTAGCAACAAAATAGACTACTGTCAACTGAAAATCAATTCATATATGTAATCATAATATATTGTAGTAACAATATTACACTAAGTGGCTCACTGTGTCCTGCACATGAAACACAGTAATCTGAAAATGTACCTGCTGATTTTTGCCCCTTAATGTATCTCTGTAAAAAAAGGTGAGAAAAATCTCTTTAAGAGTTCTGAAGACATCAAGGCACAAAAGGTTGGTGTGAGCGTACGAACAGATTACCTGCCCGAGAACATAATGCGTTCCACCTTTCGTGAGGCAAGCAGGAGAATACAAAGATAGATGCAATTGGACTATCTTCCTGGTCTGCATGCCCAATAAGTCTAAGAAAACGAATATGTAGTCACCAATGAATACAGAAGGAAATTTATTTTCACCATAATGCAGTTGCCTGTTTGAATTCATTCACATAACAGGCTGTATCAACCCCATGTGGCCCTTGTGGTTTTGGAATTTTTCCAAGGGTAAATGATGCTGGACCATGTTGTAACATGAATCTTCAGAGGTAGATAAGCCAGCCAACTGTCTTGCCAAGAATCCATATATGGCTAATGAATGACCCGAAAGAAAAGAGTGTGGGAAAGCTTCGCCTTAATGTGGTTGCATCGGTCACACAGTGACGTATTCTTTATTGAAATCATATCACACACAGGGAGTAACTTGCTTTGAGTTACTCTTTTAAATAGTACATTCTGGATATCAAGAACTAGGCTTATAATTGACTGGGATAAAGAATTAAACTCGCAAAGTATTATTCGCCTTGGTCACCAGCTTGCTTTCTTTGATGCCACCTCGGCGGTACGTCGCCAGAGTGCGCTATGGGAAAAGGCTGTTCAGAGTCATGTTTTCCTGGTATGTTCTTCATGGAATATTCACTGAAGGTATTTTACAAAAGGGCAATATTCAATAATATAAATGAAGCAGACTACATTTTAATATTACCATATGTGTCGACAGCTGTTTAAATGCAAAGGATCAAATAGGCAAGGTTTTCCTTTTTATCAGCCCTGAAAGGACGAGATTCTGAATATCTATAAATGCATGTGGTCACATTGTGACAAGCTTCAATGTATAGCAATACCATTTTATACCGACCAACCATGTCCCAACTGGCATAGGCATAAAACTCGATGTTGCTATTCAAGAGGTGCGAGAAAGAGCTACGATAGTGAATGATGAATGCGAAATACCACAACCAAACATATAAAACCCAATAAAAACAGAAGAAAGATGACCAGTGGCAGAAATTCTAAGGCCTACTTTACTCTTTTACTTTGAACTTAGCTGACTGGCAAGTCGGGAGAAATTAAAGGTGATAGGTCTAACAAGTCTCTTTTTATTTTGGTAGAAGAAATGAAATTTGTGTTTTGGGTGGTTAGGCCTATACATTTTGGAAAAAGAACTAGCGTCTGCAGCTAATGATGAATATTTCTAAGGTTGAGAGGACCGGTTTAAAACCACCAGTTGCCTTTTACGGGTGACTGCCTGTGTCAAGTCAGGAGTGAAATTTATTTCTCACATTGGTATTGGAAAAGAAATGTTGATGCTTTGGCAAGTCTGAAATCTCTTTGCCATCATTGTTGGGTTAGGAATTAATGAATATGGATCATGTGTTTCTGTACTATTTGAAAATTACTTCATTGGCTATATTGTGCTATGGGCTTTGTTCTCCGACTCATAGTTATAGTAGAGGTAGGGTGTGTTTATAATATTCCAGATTCATAAATATCACAATAACGATGTAGGCCTACTTTACTCTTTTAATTTGAACTTAGCTGACTGGCAAGTCGGGAGAAATTAAACGTGATAGGTCTAACAAGTCTCTTTTTATTTTGGCAGAAGAAACGAAATTTGTGTTTTGGGTGGTTAGGCCTATACATTTTGGAAAAAGAACTAGCGTCTGCAGTTAATGATGAATATTTCTAAGGTTGAGAGGACCGGTTTAAAACCACCAGTTGCCTTTTATGGGTGACTGCCTGTCTCAAGTCAGGAGTGAAATTTATTTCTTCACATTGGTATTGGAAAAGAAATGTTGATGCTTTGGCAAGTTTGAAATCTCTTTGCCATCATTGTTGGGTTAAGAATTAATGAAAATGGATCATGTGTTTCTGTACTATTTGAGGAAACAAAACTATGAACCGTAATGACGGACTAATTGCCCGAACCGCCAAAACCTTCAAAAAGACTTAACAACAGAATGCAAAACAACTAAAGATATCCAAGAATCAGCCACTTTTCAAGGCACGTTTCTACTAAATTTCTGCATAAGCGGAGCGATGTTTTCAAAGAAGTCTACTACAAACCAAAATATTAATTACGACATAGAAAAAATATCGCAGCGCCACCTTCTGAAGAAATGAGGTGCAGGGATCAGAAGGAGCGTTTCAAGGTAATTGTGAAGCAATTGCCCGAGCAGTTGCATAGATGGATTTTGGCCAACATAAGGAGAAAAAATCATTAAAAAACAACTGCAGCACGACCATATGAACAACATGCTGGTCAATAACACAGAGTATATCCCCTTTGAGTTTGAAGTAGTTAAGAAAAGTAGTCATGGAGAAATAAAAAACTGAATTTGTTTGCAGAGAGAAGGACGGACATGGTTACTATATTTATATTGTATTTTGTACGCACTGAAAAGCATATGTTTATGTAAACTTTAGTATGCGTTTGCTCTGTTTTTAGTAGCTTACCTCCTTTGCAATCAATATAATTATCTTTTACGTGAATATATGCAATGAAAGTGCATTATTATCCTGCTATTCGAACAAAGAGATGTATCATATGTATGTATATATTTTTTTTCCGCAGATAGCTTTCTACACAATCCGAAACTTTTGAGCACTTCACACAATCAGAAATTAGAGATCTGTCATATATGGTTTAGAAATGTATTATATTGAACCTGATTGTGCAGTTCATTAAGCACTGTACGATTTGACACAATTATACTACTAAGCATACAACAACCGGTCAGAATCTTGTTCATTAGAGTAAGACAAATTAGCATCCATATCATGGCAAATGTATACAGTTACCAGAGAGCAAATATTATTGTTTGCATTCCTTTTACCAGAAACCAAGCCCTCGACAACTTCTTTTTACATTACAAGCTTCCAACATGTGGTACTAACGTGCGAATAATCTCCAAGGGGGTTGCTAGTGCACTGTTTGCTTGTTTTTTGGCCCCACAATCAGATAAAAAGCTGCAGGGGTGACATACAAGACGTAAAGACGTCCAGTTTTGCTCAGCGTACTTTAAGGGTCTTGAAGATATAGGCTCATATATTCTTAACAATTCAAGGCAACTTGTTGACCTGATACAAGTGCTCAAGTCTTCAAACTCCATAGAAGACAAATATTGTTACACTTGGAAGAAAGATACATATACAAGTTATAAAGAAGGCAAAATGGAATTAGACATTTGACAAGACGACCCTTACTTCTCAGGCTAAACTTTGATATGCACTTCTTATCTAAACTTATACACGACATTTGCGCAGTTATTTATTGCAACATAACTCAAACACCTTACATCTTGTAGCGTATTTCACAAAGGTTAAGTCTTTGAAAATGCCATAATGTAAGGAGGAGCCATCCTGGTAATATTCTTGGTTATCTATTCTGTATTTCCCCCATCTTCTTTGTGGAAGTGCATTACCACAAGAGGGTGAAAAGAGGCTCTTCAAACAGTCCAGTGATTCTGCGTTTGCTCTTTACTTTATGAATTTTGCAGTCAGCAACCTTGGACTTCTGGAGAGCCAAAGTCAATATTCTTGTAGTAGGTGCTGGGTACGACCCCAAAAAGGGGATCTTCAAACTAAATTTGAACCCATGTACCACAAACAGGCGTTCTGTGCAGGTACCCTAATAATAACCAGTCCCATACTTCAGACCTGATCAGGATGATAGGTTTGGCATGTTTAGGGAGTGAGCTGTTGATTTGCAGAAGTTGTCTGGTTGTGTTACCTATTGGTCTGGTCCAATAGTTTGGGGTTTGGACTGGTTTTGGTCGAAAGTTTTGGGTCTAGCGGCAGGACGTCCCTGTTTCCCACTGTCCATTGTGGATTAGCATCCAGGGTGTTCATTGCCATATTTAAAGCGTGCATGTAAGTATCGACAGCTTTGGCGAAATGGACACTTTGGCGTGGTGTGAAAGGAATACAAAACCCTCTTGCAACTCTGTTCTGAGGTATCATTAAAGAATGTTTTTTTGTCAAGCCTGATTGGCTGGTTTTGGGGTTTTGAAAAGCTCGGGTGTAGGCATGAGAGTCAATCAGATCCCAAGGAATTTCTTTTTGCACCCTGTGCTCTCAGAATGCTGTATCACAGCCTAACCAGGCTTTATTTTCCCTGGCTAACTTTCAGATAGTGCAAAAGTGCGGTATCATAACCCCACCTTGATCAGGGTGTCTTCCCAGGTTAATTCACATGTAAGTCAAGAACTGGTTGGTCTAGAAGCTAAGGGTGATAGGCTTTTCTGCTTTTTGCTTCTCTTGTTGTTTGGAGACCAGGAAAGAGAGCACATCTTCGTTGATGAGACTCAGGCCAATACTCTGGTGTTCTTTGTAGTTTTTATCTAATTTGAATGAATTTACAGATTAATTTGCCAAATTGGCAGCTTTGAGTTTAGCAGGATAACCCCCATCTTCTTTATCTGAGCCAAACCTAGAGAGAAATGCCTGTCACTGGACGTAAACAAACCTCCAAACTGGCCATGTGTGGATCACTATTGAAGGGTGCAGGTTGACTGACTTGCAAGGGTGGGGTCAGGTCTTGACTAGCCTTACCTGTTGCTTGCCTGTTGTTGAACTACTTCTTATGTCTTAAAAAGTTTGAGATACTGTGGATCAAAAATATGGAATAATCTTCCAGACCAGCGCAGAGAAGATATGGAAAAAAAGAGTTCAATAATTTTATAAATAAATGGGATGGTCCAGACTGTAAATGTGCTTTTTGCTCTTCATAAGCAAGTAACTAGCTATTTAAGGATATCTATATTAATGTGGGGAGTGGGTTGGCTCTCAAGGCGATCGTGGGGCTAGAGTGGGGCTCTTATAATGTTATCAGTCGCTTTCCCATGCTGGGGAGGTGGACAAGATGGTCATACCGCAACATTTGGTCAATCATATAAGCCCAAGTTCGGCGCTCTTTCTGTCGTCAATTTTTTTTCTTGGGAATGCCAAACATCACAAACATTGCATCGATAGAAAACTAATTTGGCAAAGACAATGAATGTCACCAAAACTTTATGTGGCTATTTAAGGGTTAAAATAACGACAACTCTACAAGCAGTCGGTGAGAAACGATATCCCTACCATGACCCAGGTAAAATGGGAAAATTTGGATCCTTTATTTTATATTTCTGGCTAGCGCCAATCAGGAGAACTAAATTAAAACATTCTTGTGAGATTCTAAATGAATAAATGACCTGAGTAATGGGGACTGGCGAAAACCTTTAATACAGTTAATCACTTGGCGGGAAGGATAGGGTAGGAAAAAATCTGTCCCTTATCACTTTTTTCGAAAACCACTGATGATAATCTGGGATATGTTTTTATGTGTCCTTAATTGGATATAAAGATGGCATACATGATCTATATTTTGTATTCTGCATTGTAGAAGAGATGATCAATGAATTAAAATGGTTACAAATGAACAAATCAAATTGTTGTTTTGTGACTGATTTGTATTGACTAATAAATCTGTGCTCCCGTTTTTGAGCAGTTAAAGCTACATAGTACATTTTACATTTGGCACACGACATTAAGTATACTACCTTGCATGTGCAGTTCAGAATCAAATTCGGAGAAGTGAGATTTTCAAGTTGAATTTGGTGTTTGTTACATAGTTTTTATATTAGCTTCTTTTGGTAAGCAGGTTTTACAAAGTAGATATGGACATTTCTTGTCATATTTAAGTTTCAATGCAAAGTAAGTGTTCGGTGCCAACACTCAACATCTTGTATTTATAGTATTAGACACCATATGTTAATTGAGAAATAAAATAGTAAGAGCTATGTTGCGTGGTATATTTTTATACTCCATGTATAGTTAAGTCAGCAACAGCAGACATATAAAAAACGGAACAACTATGATGGCAAGTGATTACTAGGATGTCTCCCATAACGCACTATTACAACAAATTCATTGCGCACATTACCCACTAATACTACTCTTTCATATTTATTGCAAAATAACTCATAGATATGTTGCACTGAGGTAAAACTCAGGCGATGTCAACTATACCTAATACCACTTATGAATAAAACGTAAAATCCTTCCAAGCATTTTGAAAATATTGCAGTAATAAAGTCAAATTGGCTGTTAATAGATCCAGGTCGTCATGAATCACAGTGACATGAAAATCTAACTGGTTTAAGTGAAATTGAGAATAAATACGTTGCAGTTACCAAAAATGTGAGAATGAACTGAAAATTTAATCAGCTGTTCTTTTTTTTTCTGAGACATCATATCTGTATCAAATCCATGAAGAATCCGTCTATGCACTACAAAAATATTGTGGTGACAAAGTTCACGCTAAATAGGTCACTATGGCCGGTACATATAAGAAAGCAGCATGAAAAGGTATCCAGCTAATCTAATGCACCTCTTTAACAAATTTAAGAAAATTTCCTCTTAGGGTAGTCAAGATTTTGTGGTCCGAATGTTTAGGACGAATATACAGACATATTACCTGCACGAAAACATAATTCCTCCCACCATTCCTGAGTGAAGCATTATGAGGGACAAAGAGAATTTTGCCAACAGATATTCCGTAATTTCAGATGTCCATAAATTGTTAAAACACTTTCAATATGATCCGATATGTCGTTTCATCCAGTGCTTTGAAATTCTTTAAAGCCTTCTACTTTCACAAATTTATGTTCTTGGAATATTGTACCACAGTCCCATCTGCCGCCATGTGTATGCATATCAGTGGCGAGATTCATTTGCATATGGACCCGACACAAAACATGCTCCTCAAAGTAAACTTTGTTACACTTGCTTGAGGTTATGTGATGTACATGGCAACCTCACGGTCTCAATCTTGAAAAAATGCCTAACTGTGTTAAAGATAAAATCTCCAATCATATTATGTCACACAGCATTGTATATACTCTATTCATCCTGAGAGAAAAATCTATAGTTACATAATGTTATGTTTGTCTGCGAGTTGGTTCTAATTTTTATGCTCAAATTTACTCAATGTGTTTCCGTATTCATGATTTCAATGTCCATAGTATTTAACAGTTCTTGAATGCAAAGTGCAATTGGCGATTTATGCTGCTTTGACTGTTGGACAGAAAGCCTTTAAAACAGGTGAAGTGCAAAACCCTATATGATTATACAAGTTCAAGAATTCAATATGTTTGTATTCAATGAAACTTTTAGCTATTGTGATTTTTACCAATGCGTCACAGGTACCTTCTCACTCACTTCCAATCAATGTTTTATGGTTGCCATGTGCGTCTTCGCTTCTGCTCATTTATCTTCCATTCGCTGTATATAACTGATGATGCCACAGCGTATCGCCTCTTTACACTACCTGGCGGGGAGTTCACAAGGAGATATGACTGGAATTTTGGAACATTGAGCTGCTTAGTTTCCTTGTGAATTTGTGCCTGATCTTTAATCACTGCCTCAAACATTGATGGTCCGAGATATACGTACATTTCAGTGCAATGTACTTTGAAACAAAAGCCACCATCAACACAGAATTATTTCCTGAATGCATTCCCTCCATGACCTTTAATCGAGATCATCCAAAAGCCACAATTAACACAGAACTATTTCCTGAATGCATTCCTTCCATGACCTTTACTCGAGATCATCCATATAATGCAATATCCAAATTCCATATGATAATCATTAGTGGTACATTTGGTATCATTCTCCTTGTTCTTTAACAAGATATTTACTGAAATGACTTTTTCTAAAGTGTTCCGTTACCTTGAAAAATAGGTCAAGGTCAATCAGTCATTGGGTGACGGTGACCTAAAATGGAGTTCAACAATTAGTGTTTTATATATAATGTACTCGAGCGCAATGTTGATCAGGAGGCTTAATTCTCTTTGCCATTGATGTCCAAACTATACCCTACATTTATAAAATCAACTCTTCCAACTCAGGAGATTTTGTGACCTGACAAAAATAGGTTAAGGCCACTTATATAACATAACTTATAAGCACTGGATATGGTCTATATATCCTGTAAATTTGCTCAATTCAATACGTGTTCAATACATGGAATGTCGTATCTTTCAAGACATTTTAACTCCTAATTGCCGTCCAAATTAGATGCGGCTCCACCTGTATAATAAGCAACCGATTTTGACCTCTTATGCAATCCCACTAAATTTCATGAAGTTGCATAACATATTAAGGATGCTGAATACTTGGTGTATTTGCGTATATTTTCAGTTGACTTCTTTTGAAGTCTCACCAGAGAGTTTTCCATCCAATTTTTGTCCGATTTGTCTTTTCCCTTGAACTATGATTTCAAAAGCACTTGTTCTGTGCTGTTTCATATATATTTTTGGTGACGTCATGTCAACGGTCACCCCAAGTTTTGAATTTTCCTTTTCAGCTTTTATTTTCCACATTTTACCAAAATCAAGGTATAACATTGAGGTGTATCAGCTGCATTCATGCAGCACATGTATCATTTACTTCTGTGAGCAAGTACCTTTTGCCAGGACAAGGCAAATGGTACAGTGGCTTACTGTTTATGTCAATGCTTATGCTCACATAACACATTTATTATATTATGTTTATCCTTATTATTCTAATCCTCAGTAATTAGAACCTCATGTCGTCATCTACAAGGTTGTTACTCTCAGATTTAATATCCAATGCTCTGTCATTCCAATGGATGAGTCCTCGAATATTTGTCAGGCCTGCAAGGTGCATTTAATGAATTTGCCTGTAATATATCATGAAAACATACATCTTTCATATTTAGATAACTCATGATCCCTCGTTCTCTGGAACATGAAGTACTTAGAAATTTTGGTGGTGTATCTGTAAACTGTTTAAATGATTTGTTGAACAATAAAAATGACCTGAAAAATGCTATTTCTATTGCAGCTGACTCTCCGTATGTAAAGACAAAAGATCTCTCAGAATATCTTAAGCCATTGATGAATTTTTTCAGCTTTGACTCTAAAAATTCAGAGCCTAAATGCGAAATTTGATAACTTTAAGGTGATGATTGAAAATCTAGCTGAAAACGATTTTGAATTTAGTGTTATTTGTCTTCAAGAGACCTGTATCGAAAATCCATCGTCAGCTGACTCACTTTTTCACCTTAATAACTATACACTGATTTCTTTGGTTGCAACATGTAGTTCCCACGGTAGTTTGATGATTTTTTTTACTTAAAGATTTTCAGTTTGCTATACGAAACTTCTATTCGCCTAGCAGACATTGGGAAGGCCAATTCATAGACATCACTGGTGCAGATATGAAGCAAAAAGTAACATTATGTAATATTTATAGACCCCCTCATGACAGAAATGATGATATCGATGCCTGATATACATGATCTCAGTCCAATAATTGAAACGATATCAAGGGAATCATCAGACAAAATTATTGTTGGTGATTTTAACATTGATCTCCTTAAGGTAAATACAAGAATCAAGTATGCTGAGTATTTAGATACTTTACTTAGTAATGGTTTCCTACCTAAAATCACTTTGCCAACAAGGTTAAACGCTATTCTCATTGATCATATCTTTTGTAATCTATCTCACAGTTTGAAATGTTCCAGATCTGGTATTATCTTATCTGACATTTCTGATCATCTTCCTTCCTTTCAGAACCACTTTCAATTATCATAAATCAATCCTTAACCACCAGTATAGTCCCAGATAAATTAAAAATAGCAAAAGTGATTCCCATTTACAAAAATGATGATAAATCCTGTTTAGATAACTATAGACCCATTTCCTTACTTCCAGCCTTGTCAAAAGTTTTTGAAAAACTTATCTACAACCAGCTGTACAGTTACTTTGAAACCAATTCATTATTTTATCCCAGTCAACATGGTTTTAAGAAACTACATTCTACTGAAACTACCTCTTTGGAATTTATAGATCGAATTTTTAATGATCTTGAAAAAGACGAATTACCCATAGCTATTTATCTTAATCTGTCAAAAGCGTTCGATACATTAGGTCATCAGATTCTCTGCCAAAAATTGAAATACTGTGGTGTCTCTGGCATTGCTTTACAGTGGTTTAAAAATTACCTACAAATAGATCACAATTTGTTTAATATGATGAATTTTTTTCTAAAAATCTAACAGTTAGTACTGGTGTCCCTCAGGGATCGATACTTGGCCCACTCCTCTTCATAATTCATACAAATGATATGCATCTTGCCTCATCTGTTTTTGAATCCATTTTATATGCTGATGACGCCACTCTTGTAAAGAGCCTTTGTTCTTTCAGCTTCTGTCCTACCCAAAATTTAAAAGTCCAAAATAAATCTCTCTCTATTAATTGTGAATTAAACAAGGTGTATAATTGGCTGGCAGCAAATAAACTTTCTCTAAATATCGCAAAAACAAAATATATGATATTTCACTTTCCTCAAAAAAAGCCAACAAATTTTACACTAGATTTAAAAATCAATAATGTTCCCATTTTAAGAATAGAAGAATTTGATTTCCTTGGTCTCCGAATTCAAGAAAATTTTAAATGGGATGCTCATAGAAATAAGTTTGGTAATAAACTTTCCAAACTTGTTGGAATTTTCCAAAGAACCAACAGTTTTATACCCACTGAAACTATGCTAGTACTGTACAACTCTCTTTTTCTGCCACACCTAAATTTTTCTCTCCTTGCATTGGGTTATTCATGTAAACGAATTTTTCAACTTCAAAAAAATGGCCATTCGTCTAATATCTCATGCCAGGTACATATCCCACACTGATCCTCTATTTAAAAAAACGCTGTATTCTTAAAGATGAAGATTTGTTACAGTTGAAGGCATTAAGATTTTACTTCAGATACACAAGAGATGACTTACCAAAATATTTTCAAAACATGTTTTCAGTCCCTCCACCGTTTCATACTTACTTCACCCGTGGTCGTAATAATGCACATTTCCCGGTACCTACGAGAGCCAGATCCAAACAGTCTATCAGGTATTACATACCAATATACTCCAAAATCACCCCCCTTGTATCACTGATAATTTACATACTCATTCACTGTCAGGATTTTCAGGATATATAAAAAATTATTATGTAAATCTATACTGAAATGTTTGTACCATACCCAACTGTTATGTTTGTAACTCTAAAATCGATTATGTTTTATGTATGTGTTGACTATGTTTACTAAATTTTGAGTGAGTTTACTTAATCAGTTATTATCTCTCGAAGGTGGCTCCTGTGATAGCGGACACTTATTTCCTTAGCTGGAGTCATCCTGACACATTACTTGTAATTTTACTAAATAATGGTAACTGCTGTGATATAATTTTGAAAATTGTATTCCTCATGTATGTATTGTCATTGATGGGTCAAATAAATGTCATCTGAGTCTGAGTCTGAGTCTGAGTCTGAACGGTCACAGGACTTTGCCATTTTGACCCGTATATTAAATAACACCCAACATTGACGCAGGCATAGATTTTTATACATTTGATAAGCTTTAAAGGTGATATGGGCCTAACTCAAAAACATTCATAAGATGAACTCTGCATTCCAACTGGCTATTTCACCTTGACCTTCCACTTGGCCTAAAATTTTTATGTTTAAAGTATGCGCCCTGCATCCAGCCTTCCATATATGATCTGTTTGTTAAAATGGGGTAATAACTTTGCTGGTTATTGATGGTGAACAGTAAACTTGATAAAGCGCAAAAAGTCAGAACCATTGAGTCACAAAACCCCCAAAAGAGGTCACCAATTACAGTGTTATTAAGCAAGTCTATTCCAATTAATTTTGAGGTATGCAATTTGATCCCGTTTGGTTTACAATTTGTGTCAAATTAGAGGTGGCGCCACTAAAATCATACGCAAGTGAGACCAACCTCCTCCACAACACTGCTTAATTTCATGATCTTTGAGACGTTAAGGGTGCTACAGCGTGCATAAGATTTTCACTGTATCAGGCGCCACCAATATCGCACTCAATCTTGATTTTCATTCACTTGAGAAGTCCTGTGAGTTATAAATCTTAAAAGCTGTGGGCTGTATCACGCTCACAAGCCAAATGTCTAGAGACAGACCGACAGATATGAGTGATGGCATAAGCTCTGTGACCTTGGCTTTATGTGGCGATAACTTTTGAAATAACTTACTTTTGTAATAAATGAGCATATTTCACAGCTTGAGAGAGTCAGTTTAAAACCCACAGTTGCCGATCATGGGCAACTGCCTTTCGGAAGCCAGGAGTGAAATTTGCTTTATTTATAGTAGTATGAAACGCAAAAAATTTATGTTTTCGGAATTCTCAAATCTCTGTTTTTTGGCTGTATTAAACTTTGCTCTTTTTGTTTGGTTAGATTTTTTTAATGTGGCCAATGTTTTTTTTTCTGAACTATTTGTTTAAAACTTCCATTCGCTGAGCAGAGCTAAAAAGCTAAAGTCTGTCGTTAATTAGGTATATTTCAAATGGTGAGATGATGGGTTTTAAATAACCAGTTGCCTTTTACAGGTGACTGTCTGTATCAAGCCAGGTGTGAAATTTACTCCTTCACATTGATGAATGATAATTGGTAGCTTTTGCTTCTGCCTTTTTAACTTTAAATTTATGGAATGGGTAATCTTTTTTGAAACTAGTTCTTTAATCTTAGTCTATAGATGCCCTTCTGTGAAATTTATGGAAATGTATTGCCCCTGTCTCTGGGTTCATCTTCATTTTAATTCAATTCATACAGGATGGTAGTTCACATAGTTTGAAAAGGGTGTCACCTGACGTTGCGAAGACAGTAGTGTCATTCCACCTGGGTTGAATTTATCAATATCACGTGTCGTTTGGTTTAAACTGAAGTTGAAGAAATGGTAGCTAAGCGGTTTTCCTTGTTGTAGGTTCTACTGTGTGAATGATTTGGCAGTGATATGACAACTCAAAATTTTGAAACTTTTCCTTGCTGCGCACATGATAGTTATTCCGCATCCAGCCCCTGACTATGATTCAATACTGGCGTTCCGAGTTAGGGATTTTTTTTAACACCAGGCTTCGCATGGTAGATTTTTTCCCTCCGCGCATGCCCGACATGCCTGGTAGCGCAATTCCGCGGTCAAGCTTTCCCGGTGTAATAGTAGGCCGTGACCAACACAGCGTGATAGCAAAACCCATAGGACAATCGACATGCAACAGTGATCGTTCAGTTTCAGTGAACATGGCGGGAAATACGGACGACGGAGGAGCGGCGATTAACGTGATTGAACAGACGGAAAATGAACTTAATGACAAATTCTCAAAGATGAAAGTGGTTGACCTTAAGAAGTTTCTAAAGATTGCCTTCCTAATAAGCAAATGTGACTGGACACCCAAGAATGTTCAGAAGTGCCGCGAATCCAGGGGCTACCAATTTGCGGAACAGGGGCACATCCATGGGGTTAAGTTACACGTGCTGTCGAACTTTGTTCCATGCAAACTTTTGTATGTGAAGGCACTTTGTACAAGACCAACCTCGCAAGGCGAGGCACTGAACCAGGTCTGGGGAATAGTCACGGAAGAAGGGGTCATCCATACTGGCTTTAATAATAATTATTCGATATGTATTTATTGTTTAATGTCGCCAATCTTAAACAAATAATAACAGCTGATCTGAAAATGCTTAAAGGCCTACAGTGTGCCAGTGATCAGGTAACAAAGTTTGCAGACAGTGTATTGCGAATTTAGGTCAGGTGCTTTACTATTAATTTCTGATTGCACCCGTCAAGCGCTAATCTGGTTAGTGGTCAGCCAAGCGCGAGGATCTTCAAAGCACTGTCAGAAGTGCGCCCTAGGCTAATCCCTCAAAACTCCCCGAGTCAATCAAGGGTGACTTAATGCATGGTTAGTTGTGCCACAATGCAGGCTCCAATTTGTATAGGTTTTGTCTCAGGTTTTGTGTCAATATTTTCATGGTGACCGTGTTTTCTGCTATCTATGGTACATCCTTGTATCTTACAGTTGTACACTGGCATGCTTTCTTGGAGTTACACTTGTAAATTATTGAAATAACCGGCGTTAAAAATATGACACCAACTTTCCCGTGTTAACCCAATGGGGAAAAATGGCGAGACTTGAAAGTGTCCCCCGAGACTTGGAGAAACGTCCGTGACTTCGCGGGAACATAGTAGTCATTGCCACCGGTGGCAAAAACTGTCCCTATCTCGGAACTAAGCTATTGGTTCTATCTGCATTGCCCGACCCCTTTTGGCAGTCTAAAAGGCTTTCATTTTTTTTCTATGTCAGTGAGCAGGCTATTTGTGCCATTTTGGTCCTGACCACCACACTATTTTCTGGCGCTGGCTTCGAATACTCTTTTTGGTTTACACGTTGGGGTAAAGTGGTTGCTGAGCATGACATTATATACTTTTCCGAGGGCATCAAGGATTTTTATGCCTCTATAGTTCAACGGCATGTAGGATTTCCCTTTCTTATATATAGTGAACATTTTGGCAGTATCTCATCTGCTTCGATACCTCCTTGCGAATGCTTGTTTGCATGAATAAGTCACAAAGGGAATCATTTTTCACTGAATAACTTGAGTGGTGTGGGAGCAATGACATCCCTTGCCAGATATTTATTCGATTTTCGTTTCTTTATCGCGTTTCTTCCTTTTCTAAAGGTACTATGGGATCATCAAGGACAGGAATATCAATGACAGTTCATACAATGATGGTTGTTTGACAGTCTGTTGTTTGAGATCTCAATAATGCCTGGAAATAATCACTGAATTCTACATCACTTGCCCTGGTCTTCCTATTGTCTGAGATACTAAATGCTACTTTCCAATTTATTCCTTTCCATAATTAATTTGAATCTTTCAATTAAATGACATGTGAACATCTTCCGTGGCTTGTTCTTCCAAATTTTTGGTTGTACCGCATTCTGTTGAGGATCTCTTCTAAGCTTTGGCAACTTCGTGCAAGAAATGCGTCCAGCACATTTATAGTTCAGTTGCGTCGCAGTTTATTTCCCACAGTGTATCTGGAGATGGCAGTTGTTCTTTGAATTTCTGGAATTCAATGTTGTATGTTTTGATTGGATATTCATATTTGATTACATTGTTTTGTATGTTTCTGCATATGTTAAATTGGACATGATTGATTGCCATAAAATGGTCTTTTAAATATTGAAGCGTGTCACCTTCTTAATAGGTTCTTTTGAGCAGATCACCCAATGTAATTGGAAAATCCATCTGCACAACAAGGGTTAACATTGAAAAACTTTCATCAAATTCATCAAATGCCAGAAGTGAACGAGATTGTGGGATGAATATCGGAACTTTGATAAGTTGAAGAATGGGCGGTCCTCTTCATATCGTAAAACTTATGTTCATCATATTTACAGTTCTGCGCGGATAATAAAATATAATTTTTCTGTTGTCACTGTAGACAGAGGAAGCACACCTTCCCAAATATTCTTTGCCTCAAAGATGCTCCACATATCAATTTGATATAGAACCTAGTTGGTTTCAATAATTTTTGGTGAAAAAATGCATAATATTTGTTTATGACCAAAGACTTGTAATTGTCATTAACATTGCTAAAATGAAAGGGACATTATAAACATCTACTTTTATGCTGTTTGTTGGCATATATGATGTGAGCGCAATCCAATATATGCCGTCTGCGGTGAGGCAGATTTCGATCATCATAACACAGGGATTTGCATCAGAAAAATAAAAGTGTGTCAATATCAATTATCGTTGTTTGTCTTGCTCTCTGATCGAGGGCGCCGGACTGAGGGCGCGAGTCAAACGCCATTTTGCCGACAATAGCTTGGCCAATGAGAGGCCAGTAATCCTCGAAGTGCCGTTTGGGGTTTGCAAATCCCTGTGTTATGATGAAAAGCCAAAAAGAGCATAAAGATCGAAACCACCGTAGTAGATACCTACGAAAAGTAGAATCCTTCAAAGTTTAAATGATTTGAACAGCAATTTAAATGAAAAGCCAAAAATATAAAATTGCTGACCGCCAGATTAGCGGCAATGGAAGGAAGACCAATAAAAAAAGCACTGCTTACTTGTACCTGAGATGAGGTAAAAATCAAACAAACAAAAATATTTAGAGAGTGGCCACTCGACTAAGCCGAGTATACACCTACCGGAATTACATTCCTACCAAGGTTGAAGTGAATTTGACAAAATGTATTGGAGAAAAATTCCAAACTGCGAACTACCACTGCAATTCCCATTCACATACAGCGTAGGTAACAGGAATGCATCAACCGATAAATGCCCCAATAGATGTTTTTAACATCAAATATGCACAGTAGTGCCACACAGAAAGCAGCCTGGTTTGGCCCTTGTCAAACCACATTTTTCCCAAATTGCTGCATACCGTGAGTGCCATTTTCGGAGAAGTGCAGAGGAAACTCGTCATAACGACACCATCTGTTCCCGAAGAAATGTATTGGATAACGGAATATGTCAGATAAATGAGTCAAATAACAAAGAAAATAAACCTTTTCGCATGAAAATTTGTGTCACTATATTGAATATGTCAGATATCTGAGTGTCGTTTTAATGATGTTTCATTGTATATGCAAAGTAAAAATTCATAAAATGGAAAATAAAAATTATTGCAGCACCACCAGCTGAACAACGTAAAGTATAGGAGTCTCTAGGAGTGTTCCTATGCAATTGTGAAGCAATTGCCCAAGCGGCTGCATGGGGGGTTTCTGGCTACATTTTAGAAAACAAAGCGACTTGAAATATAACTGGAGCATGATATTTTGAACAAACGTGATAAAAGCGTATGCGAGGTATAACTGCACAGAGTTTGCAGTAAACCCAGTAGTCCTCCAGAATAGGTCGAAAATGTGAAATCGTTTGCCGTGAGACGGTCGGAATGAGGCTCGTGTGATAAGCTCAGCTGATTAATAGGCTACCTGATGAAAAAAAACCAGCCACGCAAGTGTGGTCTACAGGCAAAAGGACATTTTTCTTCTTTTTTAACATAAACTTTTAACTGTGGAACAACCAAACCACACATCTGGGCCCGTATGCATAAAGGTAGTTTAGCTGTGGTTTAGCTTATACCAGGGAACAACCATGGTGTAAAGTCTAATTCGTATGTATAAAGGTGTTGCAAAGTTACCCCTGGTGTAAAGTTACACCAGGTTTAAGAATCCGTATGCAAGAAGGAAGTATAACTTAATCCATGGTGTAAATGGCCTTAAACTACCCTAGATCTTTAAACCTGCCAGGGGATAGCTTAACAGAGGTGTAAGTCCCAGTGGAAGTCTATTTCCTTGTATACGAGGGACCTTTAATGATATGTAACGTAAATAACCATAACACTGTACATTAGGTGAATGTTCATATATGGTAAAATGTCAAATAGTGACAGGAACATTACGAAAGATCAGCTCCATTTCATATACTTGTGCTGTTACCACAAACAAACAAAATTGTACCATGTGTACATTAGTCAAACATGCCAAGAAATGTACGCACTATCTGAATATTAAATGTGTTTGCTCTACTGCAAATCTACACATGAAAATAATGTAATTACAAAAATCCACATTGTATCCATTACTAATATGAAAAACAATGGCAGTTTGCTTGAAACTAAATATTTTATTGCCTGCAAAGCAGAATAAGTTCGGTCTTACTACACTTGGAAACCATGTATGTCTTAATCAAATGCATAGAAAAACAAATGTCAATAAATGTTATCCTTTATTGGTCAATGTAGCCGCCCAGGAAAAAAACAGAGATAAAACCTTTAGAATTATATTATTTGGCCTAAAAACTCTGGGAACCTGTGTTTGGCGCATGTAACGTTAACCTCAGAAGCGAGATGCCGAACTCCATCTCAAATAATAATAATAATAATAATAATAATAATAATAATAATAATAATAATAATAATAATAATAATAATAATAATAATAATAATAATAATGACAATAACTAACAATAATAATAAATGAAATAAATGAATTAACAAAATTCATCGCAGAAACTTCCTTTAAAATTGAAATCGTTAATAAATTCCGAGGGTATACATTAAAGGTCCGACCTAGAGTGACTAAGTACCTCCATTGCAACCGTACAAAAAAAAAAAAAAAAAACAAAAAAAAAAAACAGCCACGTGACCATGCTCCGCACCCCATCTAATTACTTCACCCCTTTTCCGTTACGTAGGCTACCTTATTGCGTAACACATTCCCGATTTACTACCTGATCCAAGGCCGTATCGCTGCTGTGTATTTCACGGGATAGGCCTGTGTTATGCACTAAAAATTGGGTCACTATGACCTTAACCTTTGCCCCCTCATATGAATTTACCTTGATCAGGCCTAATATTCTACACCCTTGCCCCAAGTTAGCCAGAACTTGGTCTGTTTTGCAGACAATAAAATATTTAGTGACTGGTCAGGTATTTTAACAGTTAGATGATATTCATAATGACTTCCACTTGTTAAATCAGGCTAAGTTAAAATCTTAGTTGGATTCTGTTTCCAGTTAAAGCAATTTATAATGAAAGGAAAAGAATTGTGCTTTCTTGTGTGCCTTGATCAGCGCAAGAACAAGTTTCCAATAAAATATCTTGCATCCAAAGCAGGCCCAGGCTGCGTATTTTGTTTTCTCCAATGGTTTAAACAAATACATATAAAGATACATTAAAAGTTGTGTTCGAAAGAGGTGAGGTTTGTTTCAGATAAGTTAAATGCTTTTCGTATATTGCATGTCAAAAGTTACTTGTTATAAACAAGTGCAAGATGAAGGTTTTCAGGTAATATTATGTTAACAAATAAATTTACTGGAATGTTCAATCATTTTTGATTAAAATTTTCCCGCTACCTAGTTTCTCTGTCCGGCTTAATGTAATTTGATTGTTAAGTTGTGCGTTACATGTCTTTTAAGTATAGTTAAGAAATATGGCTTGCACAAGCCGAAACTTCTTGTGGGGTAAAAGATCGAGAAATAGGTCGCAGTGACCAAATTTTGGCACATGACACTCTGCTATTCAAGGAAGTGTCTACACGCAAAATTAGGTTTGTGTGATCCCAAGGGTATAGGAAATATGGTACAGACTAGGCCCTACGCGGGGACGGACAGACGCGCAGACGGGTCTGACTAAGTTACATAATAATAATAATAATAATAATAATAATAATAATAATAATAATAATGATAATAATAATAATAATAATTTATTCAACCTCCTAGATAGGAGAAATAAAATACATAAAAATTCATGACAATATTGGTACCAGTAAAATAAATACATCAAGATGAATGAGAATCGGTGTTTCACAGGGAAATTGTCAGGCCCCCACCACCCGAATCGGCAGGGCAGCGACCGCGGCAGAATGACTGAGGGAGCCCCGACCACTTGATCGCCACTCTCTACAGCCACTCCACCGCAGCAACCACAACCAGTCAAGATGCTGACCTGGGTTTAATGAGATGCGAGATTAGGGGTCAAATCAGCAGCCTCGTTCTCGGTTGCATTGTTGGGCAGTGCTTATGTAAACAAAGACGCATGGGCACATCTTAGTCCCTGCTATTTGGGAGTGTTGAGATGTTCGCGAATCACATGAAAGGGGTGTGATAAGTCATTTACCACTTACAGTAAAACCTTCCTATACCGAACACCCTTGGGACCTGAAAAACGTGTTCAGTAAGGGGAGGTGTTCAGTATAGGGAAGTTTGCTAACATTGGAAGTATACATTCGGGACCAAGAAATGGTGTTCAGTATAGAGAGGTGTCCGGTATATGGAGGTGTTCGGTTAGAGAGGCTTTACTGTATATAACAGTCAGTGCATTTATTGGGTTACGATTAATGGTCATTTTACGAGCATCCTGTCACCCGATACCCCACTGAAGACACAAGAGATGTCCTGTTTGGAACACCCACCAACCAGATACTGCTCTGGCATTTTAATTTAAAACAGATCCATGACCCTTTCATGCTGTAACTTGATCAACAAGTGTTCATGCTTTTCAAGAGGGTATAAATTTGGGCTGGATTGGGTTAAATTTTCAAGATACAAGTGGTCCAATTTGAATAACAGAACAGTCCATTTTATCAGAATTAATGGGGGTTTAGAACTACTGATAAAATAAAACATTTTCTGTAATAACATAGATTAGGCTAAGTGTCATACGTACTTATATTTAAGTTGTGAAAAAAATATATTTGAGCATTCTAGGGCAAATTGTACAGATTTGATCAAAATTCAAAGGGCCCTACCCCCTAAATATGTCATTTTGGGGTTCCTTCGTTTTAGGCTGAAAGGTGTACACAGGGTTGTCACTATCCCACCACCCCCATTGGATTATGGATCTGTATGCTTTTGCAGTGCATTCTTGGTGCAAATTGCCGGGAATAGACCCCATGTTACAAAAGTGGAGCTTTGTAGAAAAGTGGATTTTTTTGCAAAATGGCGGATTTTAGAGGTTGAAATTCAAAGTCAGGTCACAAGATTATTTCTTTCTAATTTGGACCTACATCTTACTGCTTGCACCAGGAAAGTATTTTTGCAGTAGATGGCAAAATATTTTGTCATCACATTGCTTGTGCAAAATTTGATCAAATTACATGTACATGACTTCTGGATATTAGGGTCAGCAATGGCTGACAGATCAGAAATGAAATGGACATATTGGACTACCATGGCCCTATTATTAGACTGGAATAATACCATAATGTGGATTTAAATCTGTGGAAAGAGGACATATAAAGGTAAGAGATCATAACACATCTTTTTACCACTTTTTACAAATTTCTTATTTGTATGTGATACCAGTTAATATCATGGCCGCCATGTTGGATTTTGTGTGTTTTGGTGACGTCACAGCATAGGGCTTAGCTTGGAACCGAGGCGTGCTGTTAGCCAATCAATCTCATTCATGTCTCAGCATGTCGACTGAACGCCGACAAGAATAGGGGGTACCCGACAGCAACCACTCCACCCAGGGCTATGGGTCCACAGCCCGTTCACAAATGAGGGGCCCCAATTAACTATTGGATCCCCGCCGCCGGGGCCAACAGGGCCGCGACCGCGGCAGGGCGACAGGGAGAGCCCCAATCAGTCGATCGCTTAAGTGAGTCAGCGACTCCACTGGGGTTAAGAACAGGCTCTATGGGACGCCGCTTAAGAATACTGTCCGGAAAAAGTGAAAACGGGGACAAGCCATAAGTGATGATTCGGTCGACAAGTGTGCCCTTGACAGTGGAGCCAGTGGTCAATTATTTTGCAAAAAAAAAAATGAACAGATCCCGAACGTGAGATCTAACTGAGAGGATCCGTTTACCAAGACGCAGAGTGTCATTTTTCAATATATGACTAATACAAGGAATATCCAAAGCAGCGAGTAAGGCAGAATGATGCAACTTTCTGCCGATTCCCATTAAACATTATATGACGAAGCCCTGAGCGGACTCCAAATGACTCAATAAAGAGGAATTAAGATTAATACAATTAAGACCATGCGTTCAGAGAACGGATTACTCTCGGCGCTCACAATTTTTTTCCTCAATTGTGCATATTTTTTTAGACTTCGCAGAAGAATAATTTACATACAATTTCCATATAATTGTCTGTGAAATGAAGGAGCACTTTTGAATGTTCTTGGGGCAAGTTCTGGTGACATAGACTACTGTACTGTGCGTCACCCAGTCTGCCATCAAATAAACACTTCAAAAGTGTCACAGCAAGTAGAAAAATAAGTATAAGAAGTTGGTTTTCAATAGAAATGTGGTCCATTATGATGGGCATCTGTGAAAAAAATTTGGGGAAGCTGCGTTGGATCCTCCTTGAGATATCATGATAACGTCGTCCCCATGTGCACCACTGAGACGGCCTAAAAGATAAATACTTTAAAGTTTCATAAGAAGTTTATAAATACAAAGAGGAAGCTAGGTTTAAATTGGAACCTGGTCCACCATAAGATGCATCTCTGACAAAAATTAGGGAAAGGTGTGGTCAATATTTTTTTATATATATCGTGGTAACGTTGACAGGACGGACGGGTGGACGACGCAACTGACGACAATACTCTCCGGCACTTCATTTGCCGAGGGTAAATAGTGCGCATACAAGCATATGCAAAGTATACATATGATGAAAGGTCATTCACAGAAGTATATTTTCTGATCAAAGAACTGTTGTTAATGTGACAATTAATTGCAGGATCAGAATTTTTGCCTTTTCTACAATCTACTGACCATTACTTGTTTAAAAATGTATACATTGCATATATCTATTTGAATACTTTTTACAATATGCAGCTAACAAAGGGATAGCAGTGGGGCATAGCTACACAGCGTTCTTTTTTCTCATGCTGTCAATTCCCCTCCTCCTCTTTTTGGCTTTGCTGTCCAGGCCTTGTGCAGCCATGGTTGTTGTGGCTGGACTTGGAAAAAGGGGGTTATATGGGGTAGATAGAAATTTTAATGTTCTATTGAAACTCCAGTGATTATTTACATCATCATGTTATGGATACACAGACATATTTTCAGGTTTATTGTTTATTATGCACAATCTGTCAATAAAAGGGGACAGCAGTCACACGACTGTCCTCACTGTGCTCACATAGGACAGGTCAGCTGGCCAGTGTCAGGAAAGGGGGTTAAAACTTGTATCAAGGTCTCCAGTTGAACAGTGGCGTAACTGCCCCATGGATTAGATACCCCGGTTATAACAACACCAGCTTTTATGCATACAAATTTTCCTACACCATGAACTGAGGGGTAACTAAAACTGTTTTAAGTTATGCAATGGGTAAGTTACACCTCTTTTATGCATACGGGCCGCTGTGTTTGACATAAGGCATTCAGGAAAAATCGTTGCCACGGTATTTTCCGATGTGAATACTTCATGTACACTTACAAAAGCGCACACGTAAGATGGTGACTGATAAATAATTCCTTGATACGACAAATAAAACAGATTAATCATAGCGATCCACTTTTATGTAAAAACGTTTGTTTCCGGTTACTATATGTATACTGTAGTTTATACGCCCCGCAAACTGCTTGGCAATATTTTTTTTGGCCGATCCTACTTGTGTACTTCATTAACCATTGTAGGGTTGACACAATTAATCAATTAGGCGCACAATAGCTGGGAAGAATCTTGTTTCATCATCGGTGGATGTATTTGAATTCACATCATGCCAAAGGTATAAAATTGCTAGAAAACAAAGAATAATTGTCTGTGCTTTTGCCAAAAGTCAAGCATTATGTGCGTTTTTTAAAATTATAATATTACGTTCCTTCCATGATGCATATGCAAACTTGACCCTGAATATATAGCAGTAATGTACACAATTACTAATAAATGCCTAAGAAAATGCTGGTACAATGTCAGCTTACTACTTGTGATTTTTAAATAAAGAGCTTTACCTGTCACACACATGATAAAAACATTGTCTTTTCCTCAAGCTCTTCACTATTTGAAAAAAAAGGATAACTAACGCTCATAGCACGAATTTAACCATCGGTACACGGAGGGGAACAGAGGTACACGTGGTGAAGAGAAAATTTGATAAAATTCACAATTTAAGTAAGGGAATACAGGTAAAATCTATGCTGGCCCTAAAACATCAGTGACCAATGCTAGAATGGCGTAGTAAACATTCTGACACCAAACATTATATTAATAAGGAACTGAAACGTCCCCGTATATCATCCCACACGAACCGATTGCCATACCTTCTTCACCATATGCCCGGGAAAGCAGACGTCTGTCTGAAAAAGACACGGAGAACACAATCGTTACTAAATATTCTGAGGACGAAATCTGATTAAAGAAAGAAGTTAACCCAGCAGCAAAATACTTACAAGAATAAACATATCTTTGTATCAGACTTGTCTGATTTGGATGTTACTTTGGGTAATTAGACGCTTTATACACCTGTATCTTGTGAGGGGACATTCCTCATATTGTGTAAAAATAATAATCGTCATGCTCCTTTGTTTGTTTTAATTTTAAACTTCATAACTGCTCCCGCAATAAGTGCTTGATTTTCAAGTTAGATATGATCAATGATTTGAGGAGGTCTATATCTAACATCTGTAGACCAAAAACAACAACATATATACCCGTGAAACGTCCTCGGACTTGGACCCAAGGCCTCTGAAATGGCATCCATCCAACAGGAGTTCAGTAACTGAAACAACTGCAGAAACCAAGAGAATTCAATATCGTAGCAGTTTGAGGTTTTCATGTTTCTATTGTTTTATGCTTTATATCAACAATTAGAGTCTTTAGTTGTAATATAATGTTTGATATGTGGAAGGTTACCCATTACTAACAGTTCTTCAGACAGGGTCGACTTGGTGCATAACGCTCAGTTTTCCTTGTGTTGTGTTTCCTGATGACAAAAGTCTCTTTCTGTAAAAAGCTTCCCTCAGGTACTTTCCCTCAGATACTGTCACTGATGATTGACCTGAACTAATTTAAAATCATGTATATACTTCATGATAAGATGTGGAATAAATAGCCTTGCACATCATGTACTTTGTGAAGCCTAGGTAACGGTGTGCAACATGATACTTTGTTGACCTCACAACCTGAGTTGAGGACCTCGGGATGGAGGTGGCCATATGTGACGTCAAGATACAACACGACGGCATGCATGAGGGCATTTCAAAAGTTTCCATGCTTTACATATTTAATAGGTCATAACCTATCGTATTAATAAAAGATTGGTCCATTGTCATCTTGCATCTGATCTAGAAAACCTGTGGAATAAATCACACACACACACACATATATATATATATATATATATATATATATATATATATATATATATATATATATATATATATATATACAGAGATTGCAGAGGATTGGAATCAATACTTTAAGTATCCACTATGATTAGGTATCCCGATGGATGATACAGCGATTTCTGTAATAAACATGTTTGCCTTTCGGATCTGGTGGGTGGAAAGTTCATACACTTTAAGAATATGAGAAATTAACTGAGCAGTAAAAATTGTCACATTGTCATTTTTTTTCATCTCATAGGCGACACATGAAGCATTTGCATGTCCATGCTATTTTTGCCCCTTAACATTTCAGAGATACCATCTTTTAAAATCATAATCACATCTTATTTATTCAACGAAACTTGCCCCAAAGCAAAAGCACATATATAGATTGCCGAAACAGTCCACTTGGTAGTAAGAGGGATATCAGACTTGGGTAGTAAATGAAAGTACATCTCAGTGAAGCCACGCCCTCCTATACCACACAGAATATAAGCAGGCCTGCCAAATTTATGCTACCAAGCGATTGAGTGACCCGAAACCCATACATATGGTGTCAAATGGCAGATAATTGATTATTTTATCTCTTTTGGAGATAACTTTGAGTGGTTTGGGGGATATTGTAAGATATCAATAAATGCTAGACTGATACGGCATAGGGCGGCGCCGTTTTACGATTTCCTGGGTAGTTCGTCCTATCAGTAATCGAATTTCCTGATATACAAAATCTGATTTCTTGACATCAAGAATTTATATTTTTGATACCGAGAAGTGGAGGAAAAATGATGATATCAAGAAATACATTTCTGACATGAAAAATTAGATTTCTTAATAACTTAACTATTATTATCTGAAATGCAAAATAAATAATGTGTCGTAATATGGTATGGAAGAATAAGAAGGTTGTGTGAACAGCCCATGCTCAGCCTAGAGATTCATCACACTTGTGGCTCTGTGTACTTGGGAAAGGATCAAGGTCAACCATGTACTGAGTGAGTCTGACTTTTTTGGAAAATTACTAATATATGCAACATCAAAGTCCAAGTTCAAGAAGTTTTCAAGTGATAGTGAAGAGTAAAGTTCATGTTTATTGCACTGTGACCCAGAAATGAGGTCAAGGTGACTCATGTACTGCCTAAGCACGATCTTCATAGAGAAACGTTAACTTGTACAACATCAAAGTCCTAACTCAGAAAAGATCCTGAAGTTATCAAGTGAACAGTAAATTGTAGGTCAGTTGTCCTGTGACCTTCAGAATGAGGTCACGTTTCAGAAATCACTGCAGCACAACCACTTGCACAACTAAGGTAGACACTTACCAAAGGTGCATTCCTACCAAGTATGACGCAAATCTGGCCAAAACTAGTTAGGTGGTTACATTACAGAAAATTCCCATTTTAAACTTTCCTATTAAATCTTTTTACAGATTTTCAACAAAAAAAAAAAAAAAAAAATCATTGGCGCGTGACCATTTAAACAAACTGAGAGAGATCCACTTAATGTACATCGCCAGCAAGTTTGAAGTCAACCTGGCTGACGGTTTCGGATAAGAATCTAAAAATGTGAATTAGCATTACAGTGCGCATTGACTTACATAATTTTCGATACAAATGGTCCATTATCCGTTAAGAACCCGAATTTTAAAAAAAACACACAAAAACAAAAAAAAATCGAAAAAAAACAAAAAACAAACAAATAAAGCAAAAAAAAAAAAAAAAGAAAAAAAAAAAAAAAAAAAAAAAAAAAACAAACATACAAACAAAAAAAAAAAAAAAACCAAAACAAAACAACAACAACAAAAAAAAAAATCAGGAATTCATAGCAATGCTACCTGGTGAACAAATATGTTTGACCCTTCCACAAGGAACATATCCATATAAGTTTCAGCTCAATCTGAGTGATGGTTCTGGAAAGTCGATAATAGCAAAAAAACACACAAAAATCATAAAATATAGAAAAAATTGTAGCACCGCCTGGTGCACAAATTTAAAACTAGGAAATACCCAGAAGTGGTCTTGTGTTATATCAAAGCAGTTGGGTGAGCGGTTTTAGAGAAGATTTTTAAGATTCCCCCCAACCCCCCAAAACTCATGTAAAATCCAAAAATCGCTAGAAGGTGACCATTTGGAAGTGGGTAGAAAGTCACTCAAGGACATCCCCACCATGTTTGAAATGAACCTTGATGAAGGTTTGGGAGCAGAAATTCCAAATGTGTATTGTGGACCAATAACAGACGACGGATGGTCCGACTATTGACAAATGACCATCCTAATAGCTCAGATGACTTGTCAGTCATCTGAGCTAAAACCAATGACAGTATTCATCTCTGCAGATTGAGTTTTGTCCATAATGTCAATAATGCTGCAATTGCTGACATCATATTGCAGTGAACTATACATACTGCATATCGATGTAAGATAGTTACTGAATTGCGACCGACTTCCTTGCAGGGCTAACTTACTACATATTTGAGCACATTAATTACTGCTGAATACACAACGTCTAAAAAAATTGAGAAATTTGATATGCAATTGCGATGCGATAGATGTGTCGTCACATAATAGGCTTAACAAGTTACAATGGGTATTATAGGGAATGTTGAAAAGCGAATACATTTTCTTCATGCAGTATAAAAGGTCGAGATGCATGTGTGTGAAAAATCACACAGAGCACTATCATAGAGTGACATGCAAAAGGATTTATATAATTTGTATTTGATATCTGAAAAAGCATTGCCAAACTGAGCTAGCATCAAGTTACATCTGGTATATAATTCTGCGACAGCATTTTCAATTTGATTTTCACAACATTAATACCAACTATGGAACCGAGATGAACATCGGTCAGAACACACTAAATACTCTCTCCATCGTGACAAAAATTAGCACGACATGCTGACTTACAGAAACTTAATAATTTACTTTTGTCAGAGTTAAAGACCACCTTATGCTCTTCCCTAACTACTCTGCAAATGTCCATCACTTTGCGTAATGGTAACTTTGTAGGAGCCAATAACGTTAAATCATCGGCGTAGCTCAGAGCACTCATAAAAGTATGCCAAGTATTTTCATTTTTTTTTTTTTTTTAAATTTTAAACCTAAAATTTGCTAACAACTGCAATCGATGGGAGAGAAATTTTTTTTGTTCTATTCACACATACACGCACATGTGCACGTACGTACAAACACATCTCCGACTGTGCCCTCTGTGGCAGCTATTTTTCCCATGCACATACTACACATGGATTTTTCTCATGTGAACCTAATTTTCTAGTATAATTTTAGTTGCCTCCTCACAAAAATGTGCTCGATTGTTTCCTAACACAATCAAATTTTTAGACTCTTGCACTTGATAAGAAAAATGTAACATTTATCATTACAATTCAAATTAACTTTATAGACAATGTCAAAATTAATAAGCAGTATTCATTTTGCATCAGCAGGTTTAAAGTGTCAAATACCGAGCATACACAACAACTGTTATTGAAGGTATCGTAGTTTCAATTTACGCCTATTAATCTATAATATTTGAAAAATCAATAGATATTGAACATTTCCAGCATGTGGCACCACGCCATAAGCATTATGCAAATTTTAAATTGTATTTATCTTGAATATATTCAAAACTGCGGTTAGCAGAAAGGTGTGGGAATTGCCATTTTAATTTTCGCAAACAGTGTCATACACAACCATCGAGGCGTTTTTTGAATTACAATTCACACAATTTGACCAAATAGATTTTTTTCTTCAGAACCACCAACGCTAGTAACAACATTCCAACTTTAACCCATGTAAATATGAAAGATAATAAATGCGATTCCTTCAGCTACACATTGGTGCAGCGAAATATGTTCTTTGTCTCAAAACAAGGTATTCTGTATAATACTTTACCAAGCTACATTGGATTTGTAGGCCAGGCGACTCTGTTGAAGGTATTTTCTGCCTTTTTTTTGTGTGTTCAAAAGTTCATTAACACAAGGATACAACTTTGGGAAATTGTAAAATGCTGCTACGCGTTGTACTATATTAATATGGGCAATTTCTTTTCTTTTTTTTTTTATTTTGCATTTTACGAAAACCACTGACGTGGGGACATTCCCTATATTATGATAGGTTGCCTCTATCTAGGCTATAACATACAGACCCTAGAAGAGCAAAATGAAAGATTAAAAGCGTGGCTCTTTTGGATGAGGGTGAAAAATTCTTACCACAACCACAATCGATTGACACATTTTTAAATTGAAACAAAGCGCGACGGACGGCCAATCAGGTTCCATGAAAATAGTATCAAATATGTGAAAATAATACTATCGTGAGTTGTAGAAACAGATGGAGTGTCAAATGTAATTACCCAGCTGGTAAAAATGGTTGAATTGCCCTCTATAGAACAAACTTGACATTGTTTTTTTTCCATGCAGCATCCAAATTTAATTTTAGCCTATTTATGTTATTAGAAAATAAGGTACTTTTACACCCATTTATGGATAGGAATGGTGGTAAGCATTGCCACATAGAAGAAGCATAGAGGTCTTTATGTTTTTTGACTCGTACATTGTTTGTCACTACTCCCATCCATAGATGGGTGTATGATGCAATTATTTTAGATGACTTTATTAGGGTAACATTAGGACCCCCCTCTTAAAAATTTCGATTTTTTCCCTTTTTTCCTTTTTTTTCTTGGAGTGTATGGAGATACAATCCTGAATGTATTTAACTTCCATCACATTAGTTCATTATACGCTACGCTGCGTTCGACATACATATTTTATATATTGGAAATTGGTTACTATATTTGTTTATACGCTTTCTTCAAACGGCAAATAAGATTTGCTCAATTTATTTTCGGCATTAAACTTTGCAAATGCACAACACGACTGAAGCTATGATATCTAGGAAATGAAGGACTAAGTAAAGTTACCAGAAACGGAGAGGTTGCATGCGCACATGATGTGAATACATTAGTAATGCTCTACAATTGTCTTATTTTTTAAGGATCCTTAGTGTTTCTGAAAATCTTATTTGACGTGAAAGAGGAAAAATGGACGAAAAACGAAACAAGATTCAAATACTTAAAACATTTAATGAACTCTTTGCTAGTTTTTTGCCTAGTTCAGTATCAAAATCCATATAAATTTACCAGAAAATTCAAGACTAAAAGCTATTTGGCATTTTATAAAGGTCTTATTGAACTAAACTAAGCATACAAAAATATCAAATATATAGTACGTTAAATTGTCATCAATGTGTTTGTTTGGCTTTCATCAATTGGCATATGGGCATTACATCCATGAATCAATTTATATTCTTCTTGGTAAAATAAAACACGACCACATTGCTGATTCCCCAAATTAACAGATTTCTTTAAAGCGAAAACGAGGATTGTCAACAAGTAGGGGTGTGACCTTGCCCTTGGACATTTTGAGTTGGCAAAGGCAATCTGAGAAAACTACATGTATACATCTCCCTGCGTAAGGATACGTGATGTGCATGTAGATGATTGATTCAAATGCACAGAAGATTTCCTTAGCCATTCGAAATAATTAATGTCTCTTTCATGCAATTGTGTCGAGAATTGTGATTACCACTGTAAAATTCACACCAAAATGCTAGACTGAAAAATTATCGAGTCATAATACACGACACTAATTGGCCAGGATCGGGAATTAGGTGAAAGTCTCTAAAACGGACCCAAGCCTGACCATAACACAAGACCATCCCAAATAAAATATCAAAATCCAGTCTAAAATAGTTTTTGGGATATTATGTTGAAGTAAGAAGCTCAAAAGGTACCTTGTAAGCATGGGTATTTTGTAAATAACACTAACGCATATTCTAGAACTAGACCCTATTCCTTGGCTCCCTTAACTTCGTTCTTGTCGAAGGAAAATGTACTCATGGTAATTTTCAACGCAAATAATAAGGGCCACATATGTTTTAAATGTGCCATAAAAGTTAAAGACTTTCTTTTATACCCAGAAGACGAAGACTAAGACAACACGGTGTTTGCTTTAACGCCTTCGCATATGAAAGCATAATGCATCGTTTGCAACCGAGCATGACTCCTTACCAGACGGTGAACCTGTTGTTTATATCTGGTCAATATTGTTGAATTGAATTTATAGGTCGACATCTGTATTTTCAAGTAAAAAAACGGACATGAGAGATTTTACCGCTTTAGGTGTCAAATTTAATCATATTGGAGAATTCACTGAAAATATTTGTTCCGATAAGGAGGCTCCCCAAAAACATGTTTTTATGAGGAGGGTACTTTCCTTTCTTTCAAGGATCACAAGAATTCTCAAGGAGCCTCGTTCATGATTTTCGCAGACATCGAATGATTCACGCAAAGCAAAAGCACTTGTTAGCCAAGCTAAGATAGAAGTTACACTAAAACGATCAAAAACACACTCTCTCCGGTCTCTGCTAGGGGAGGGGTGGGCAAAATAAATCGCTTCAGGAAAATATCTCATTATTTCAAAGAGTATTACTTAAACCCAGGTATCTGGATTCTGGTTAATATATTTATGTTAGACTGTTGATTTTTTCCATATTTGAGCATGGACATTCTAATGAGAACAACAGGAGGTATTTAATTTTTTTGCTTGAAATTAGCTGTTTTGCTGGTATGCTTGGGCAAAGACCGCGCTAGTTATATTTTTTCCGTAATTTAAACTGTTATGAATAATATAAGAATAAGAAAAGAAGAGCCTGAGTAATTTTGAAAAATAACTTTAAATCATTTTAGTCACAAATTATATCATATATTTAATTAGACATTTCTCAAAGTGTCAATAATTTTGGACAAGATTATCGGATAATGTCGCTCGGGCAAAAACGACTTCCATAACCTGTGTTCAGTCACTGAACACGAAAAATGCCACTGTATAAATTGCGTTAGGCTGCTGGTGAAAAAAATACATTGTGAAAATTGACATCACGATAACTTCCAATCGTTTGCATGCCGTAAAATATTGCAGCCAGTCACTTTAAATGTAGATATAGACAATCACAATAGGGATACAAGGAACAACAAGTTTGAAAAACGTTTGGCCTTGTATGCCATTTTTTAATGACTATTTTGAATTCTTATTTATCGGCTATACTCTATATAACCGAAGTGATGCTACGTGGACGTCTCAAACCTTTATTATATTTTTTTAGTAAAACACCTTTAGTCAATTTTACAGATCTTTTTCTTGCAGAGGGAGCAAACACGGTTTATAAGATGACGAAACATAAATATGAAGCACTTCACCCATACTGTTTTCCTGAATGTCACGTGATCTAAAATTTTGTTATTTCGTCACAATGAATTTATGTTTGTCCATGTAGCGCC
Organism: Hermodice carunculata; assembly: GCA_964020975.1. Lineage (NCBI taxonomy): Eukaryota > Metazoa > Annelida > Polychaeta > Eunicida > Amphinomidae > Hermodice > Hermodice carunculata. The sequence continues at coordinate 51,377,069 of OZ026627.1, forward strand.
AAAAACTTAAATGAGCAAATAAGTGGTAGATTTAATATTGACTTCATTTATTAACTCCAAAGCGATTCTGTATACGGAGCAGAAAAAAAACCCAACTTTTGCGCATTTAACCTTCATCTTTGAAACTTAAGCGCCTCCTCTCATTATGAGGATACAGGCTAATATTGTCATGGCATCATTAGAACGACTTGCATCGTATGTCAACAAAATATAAAGAGTGTACGGTGTTTATTATCAGGGATGTGTCAAGACACAAGGAGTCCATGCTATATTGTGGTATGCAGAATATGCGGGAAGACAATTCTACAGTGTACATCATATATATACAGGCATGTATGTATGTATGTATGTATGTATGTATGTATGTATGGATGTATGTGGCACTGCACATGGATACGGACACTTGAAGTTAACTTGAAGGACAGGTTCAAACAGCCATGGTAAAACTCGCTCAGTGTATCTGACTGTGGCACGGGACTCCCGGCTAGTGAACTCCAATTGAAAAATAGAATTTCGTTTGCAAAGGCAATTTATGATGAGTGGGTTTTCTGATTCCTCGGCTTACTATCGTCCATTTGTTTTCCGATGAATTCGTTGATCTTATGGCAGTCCCATAAAACTGTTTACCCTCTATCCTTATTCAAAGAAGATTGCACTATAACATCCGACATGTACAAGTATACAAGAATAGTTTATTGATCTCATCGCAAAGAAGAATACCGGCTTTTCCAAACAGGTAGGCATGTATTTTTAAAGTTAAACCAATATATCTGATATCTCCAAAACCGGAACAATCATTAAAAACAAAATACTCAGAATATGTATAATGCATTGAAATTATAATACAACGAAAGTAAAAGCATCTTCTTGGTTGCCTATTGAAACCGATATACCAAAGGGATGTTTACTACAGGGTCTGCTATTATTCCTGTTGTGCGTAAATAATCTTGCGGATGATGCCACCATTGATGCTACACTCTTTGCAGATAATACATGGTCGCTTCAAATTGAGTCCAACAGAATCTGCAAAGCACTAGAAAACTAATTTTACGCATATTAAAAGATTGGATAATCTAGATTGCGTGTTCTTCAATGCCATTTAATCCCCATCTGTTTTCACTTCTGCCAAAATCAATTAACTTCACCAGCCACCTGCCGATCTATCTGTCACGCAGCTGTTTCTAAAAATAACTCTTATACTCATATATGTATTACTTAGTACAGTCTGTCCAGCGAGAGTTGAGCTCAGGGGGCTGTCTCATTAACTGCAACCTCCCCAGGCAGTCTCAAGGCAACCTATCGCTGGCCTAGCAGCAGTGCCCATCACAGGTCATTAATATGATAATTAGTGTATACAAACACATGCACATGGGCTCTGCTTGGCTAGTCAGTGGCCAGGCGTATTGTTCAGTTTATTCTTTTCAATAGCTGTAAAATATTGAAAATATTACAATATTTTTCCACTTTCCTTTGTGTTCAAATTTTGAGATGGTCCCTCCTAGCCAGGGCCAATTCAACATGTGTTTCAATTTAGGCATCATGCTACTAGATCTCTTGTTATCACAGTCCAAACTACATCAGTGGACAACATGGGGGGGATGTTCACAGTAAATGGGTGTTAAATAAACCTAAATGGGTTTTTAAATCAACTTAAAATGTTTATCAATTTGTCACTGTCATGTAATCACAGGCTCATCAAGATTAAGAAAAACCTAGGGAGCTCCCTACTCACATTACTTCCCATACTTATATGCTGTGTACCAGGGAAATGGCTGAACAAGACACAGAGGGACACCCCCTTGTCTGTCTATTTCCTGGAACTCTGACTGAAGACAGGAATGCTGCTTCAATTTTCTTTGCAAAATAAACCATGTGTAAAATTATACTCTATTCTATGTTTGTCTAGAGATTTTGGCGTAGGAATTTTAATCAAAATATACTGATAAAACGTACACAAGCCCCATTGAGTACTGAGAATTCTCAGACTGCATGGTCAGTATTGCTTCTGTTTGTACAAGCTTTGTGCATCTCTTCCTGTCAATACTTTGTGTAAGATGTCGGAAGGAAAACGTGGGAAACCTTTGCAAAGTTCGGCAAGGAAACTTGTTGTAAATGTTTCTAACTACTTCAAGTCAGAATCTGAAGCTGTTGTGTTAACTCCACCTGATCCAACTTCAGCCAAGAACTGGTTAAAACGGTCAGCAGACTGCCTTGGAGTAAGCCAGGCTTCAGTTAAGAGGATCAGGAAGGATGCTCAAGAAGGAAAGCCATTGTCTACACCCGGAAAATCCCGACCACGAGAAAAGACAAAAACAGATCTGGATGAGTTTGATATGTCGGTGATCAGACGTAGGGTCCATGCTTTTTACGAGAGAGGCACAATTCCAACCCTTGACAAGCTTCTCCCGGATATCAAGGAAAATACAAATTTTACAGGCAGCAGATCATCACTTCATTTGATTTTGAAGAAAATGGGGTTCAAGTTTGCAAAGTCAAATGGCCGAAAATATTTATTGGAAAGGTCAGACATTATACCCCTGCGACATTTCTACTTGAGAACACTGCGTGAAAATGAAAAATCGGAAAATCCACGGCCAGTTATATACCAGGATGAAACATGGTTGAATGCTCACCACAGTGTAAGCAAGTGTTGGCAATTAGAAAGTGAAGACAGAACAAAACAGATAGGTGGATTAAATGTACCACCTGGTCAAGGTACCCGCCTCATCATCTGCCATGCCGGATCGAGTGAAGGATTTGTCCCCAGTGCTCTACTGACATTCCAGGCCAAATCAAAAAGTGGTGACTACCATGATGAGATGAACCGCGATAACTTTAAGCGTTGGTTCTTTGAGAAATTACTGCCTAATATACCACCAAATTCCATCCTGGTTATAGACAATGCTCCCTATCACAGCATGCAGGGGGAGAGGGCCCCAACTACAGCTACAAAAAAGGCTGACATGATAAAATGGCTACAAGAGAAAAATATTCCTTTTGTGACGGATATGCTCAAGCCTGAGCTTTATGAATTAATAAAGAAATACAAGCCTCGGGAAAAAAAGTATGAGATTGACAGACTGGCCAGACAATATGGACATACTATTGTAAGATTACCGCCCTACCACTGTGATCTCAACCCAATAGAACTCATCTGGGCAAATGTAAAAAACTATGTAGCCAGGCACAACACCTCATGGAAGATGGCAGATGTAAAAAAGTTGTGTGAAGAAGCTGTAAACTTGGTAACTCCTGAAACCTGGCAAAATGCAATAGCTCACTGCAAGAAACTGGAAGACGAATATTGGAGAAGGGATGGAATTATAGAAGAAAGAGTGGAGGAATTAATTATAACCTTAGGAGACAACAGTGATGAGGATACAGATACAGACAGTGAGCCTGATGTTGATCAGGAGACAGATGGTAATATAGCAGAAATTCTCGGCTGCACACCCATATCAAGCAATTGAATGTAAGTTACTTGTTTCATAAACTATAATACAATCTTGGTTAACTTGTTACAATCAAGTACGCGCACACATGCATGGTCTTATTTGCCTTCCCAGACACACAGCTGAGAGCCATGTGGTATGGCCCAAAATAACTCTGCTGATGTGCGAGTGGCTAAACTGCAGGTCACTACTAGGTCAACATGAATAATGCGGACATCCTCCCTGAGCTCAACTCTCGCTGGACAGACTGTAGTAATATAACATGGCAAATTCATATAACTCGTGTTGCCAGCAAAGCCAGCAAAGCCAGCAAGCAAATCGAAACTCTGTCCAAAAAGCTTTGCTCAGGCTATATTATTCAATGGTTACACACATCCTTGAACACTGTTGTGTTCTTTGTGACGGCTGTGGTCAAGTTTTGTCAGATCTACTCGATACTATCCATAGCCCACTCTCGCGAACCGACACAGATACTTTACACTGATCCCGTTTTACAAAATGACACATCATTTTACTCCCCCTGGCACTCTACCTTTCCGTCGCCTCCTAATACTGGTCACGCATCAAACCATTCCAACTTAATACGCATCATACAGGGCAAGACTCGTTTCGATAACTTTTTTTCTCCCCGATGCTGTACATCTAAAGTGACAAATTTTCAAGAGAATAGGCAGATGTGTAGGACGCAATGCATCCAAAGTGCGCGGAGGATAAGCTGTCATTCTACTCCATGGACTAAAGGCACGGTAGGACTTGAATGAAAGGCCTTCTTACTTTGGCCGCAGTTGGCAAATAACCAGTATATCTTATATCTTTGCTCGCCTAACACAGATGAGACTGTTTTGTAAGGATTAGATAATTTTTTTTTACTCTATTAGCATCCATAGCATCTACTTTTCTGCTACTTTGGAAGTGACTTTTACCACTACCTGTCCTTATTATCATTATCATTATTATTAATATTATCATTATTATTTGTATTTATGTCTTTTTGTCCAAAACCACTTCCTAGTAGTCATTACCTTATTCCGGAGTCCAAACTCTTTACTCTCCATAAGCTAACCTGTCCCTGTCTAACCTATATACATATAGAAGTACTATTGTCAATATTGCACACGTTCCTCTTTAAAATTTTGATATACGCTGTATTAGCCCAAATAAATTGAAGGGTATTCAGCGGGTAACTACTCAACATGTTTCAGAGCCTTTTATCCGTACATGTCTCTCTGAGTAGCGGCTCCTTGTCTAAGCTAAATATTCAGCAAATACAACCCACATAATAATGAAAATATTATTTTTATTGTTATTACTATTATTGTTATTGTTATTATTATTATTATTATTATTATTATTATTATTATTATTATTATTATTATTATTATTATTATTATTATTATTATTATTATTATTATCATTATTATTATTGTTATTATTATTAAGTATGTATCGCAGCTCCAAGAGTAGCATCAGCTCAATAATCAATGGTAAAAATGGGTGTGATCCAGTGCCGCTGAAGTGTGTATGGGAACATAAGCGTATTGTGAAACTTCAATACAACCTGCCGTTGATTTCATGCATTTGCTTTCATAATTTAAAAACTATAATTTGTTCAAGAATTCCATATCATTACATCACTGTGCAGCTGCTATATTAATTTGACCAGTTCAATATTGTGTTGAAGCTTGATGTGGAATTATTCAGACAATGAGCACTGGTATTTTGTGGCTCTGATGGCCTCAGTAGGCTTCAGACCTTAATCCATTTGATAACCAACAAGAGGGCTGTGAGAACAGCCCATGCTCAGCTGACCTAGACATTCATCACACTTGCAGCTCTGTGAACTTGGGATTGGATCAAGGTTCCAGCTCAAGTAGTTTTCAAGTTATAGTGAAGAGTAAAATTCATGTATTTTGCACTGTAACCCAAAAATGGGGTCAAGGTCACTGATGTACTGACAAACATTTACATCGGAAACATCAAGAACCTAACTCAAAACAGTTCTCAAGTTATCAAGTGAACAGTAAATTTCGTGTCAGTTGTCCTGTGACTTTTGGGAATGAGGTCATGGTCCAAACATCACTGGAGCATAACCATTTGCCCAAAATAGATAATTAATAAAAGGTACATCCCTACCAAGTTTGGCACAAATTGGGCTAAAATTATTTAGGTTAAATCAATTGCAAGAAATTCCCACGTTAAGCTTTCCTATCAAAACTTTTTAAAAAGAATTTTGAAAAAAATCATAAAAAGTAAAAAAAACAAAAAAACACTGGATCTAACCGTTTGAGCAAACTTCGTAAAGACCCAAACAAAGGTACATTGCCACCAAGTTTAATATGAATCTGAATGACAGTTTCTTCAGAGAAGTCCAAAATGTGAATTATCATTAGAATGCCCATTGACTTGCATAGGAAGCAAAAGGAAAGGTGCATTTATCGATAAGCACCCGAATTGAAAAAAAAAATCGTTAAAAATCAGGAATCCATAGCAGTGCTCCCTGCTCAATATCTTTGATTGACCCTTTTACAAGGAACATATCCACAAAGTTTCAACTTAATCTGAGTAACGGATCTGAAGTGGAAGTCACATGTATCAAAAACACAAAATTTCATAAAAAATTGAAAAAATGGAGCACCACCTGGTGAACAAATTAAGAACTAGGAGTCTCTAAGAGTGTTCTTTTGTCATATCAAAGCAATTGGGTGAGCGGTTGTGGAAAAGATTATTTAAGATTTGTCAAAACAAATCATTAAAAAAAAAACAAAAAAACAAAAACACTGGAGCGTGACCATTTGAACAAACCTGGTAGAAACCCACGCAAAGTACATTGCCACCAAGTATGAAGTCAATCTGGATGACGGTTTTGGAGAGGAAGTCGAAAATGTGAATTGTGGACGGACAGACGACACACGTTTCAAGCAAGATACACGGACAGACTGACGACAGACGACAGACTTTCAAAAAAGCTCAGCTGACGTACAAGTCAGCTGAGCTAAAACTGGTAAAGAAACGTTATGAATTGTGGCATGCAGATAAATTTTACACGCAATTACAAATGTAAAAATAAGTATTATAAGATAAATTTAATTCTTAAAATATGTGTTTCTAATTCGTGTCTATCTCTGTGTTCTAGACATTTTCTCTCTTAGTCTCTTTGTATTAAAGATAAAATAAACTGGTCTTTACACACCTTGAAGACATTTACACATAAATTTGAAAGGCAATGTTTGAAAAACCTGACCTGGGTGTGAACAGATTTTTGTGATATTATTCAAGCAAACAAATGCAGGTTATTTATTTCCAAACATTTCCGAATTTAAATAATCGTGGGGAAGCTTCTTTTCGCATTAATTTGTAATAGTAACGTGCTACTCAAACTTGTGCATTACGGTATTATACCTTGAACAATATCCAAGTTTTGATGTATGCACAAAACCCAGGGTTTTGTTGATGAAACCTTGGATTTGTTCACATAATCCACGGTTTTTTTTATCAAAGCTTTGGGATCTGTACACAAAACCAAGGGTTTTGCTTGCTTATCCAATCTGTTCACAAAACTCATGGTTTTGTTTGAAAGCCCTAGGTTTTGTTATGGCAACCCTGGGTTTAGCAGGGTTTTCTTTAATCATTTTCAAAACCCAGGGTCTTAGGCGTCACAAATCCCACGGGTTTGAATAATTCACAAAACCCATGGATTTGTGACGTCACAAATCCTATTGTTTAAAAGAATTAGCAAAGCCATGAGATTTGTGACGCCACAAAATTCACAGTTTTGTAATTTATAGCCAAATTGGTCATATGGATACACTTACCGCTCACAACATGGCTTGCATTGTGAGATTCCGTACCCACATTAGACAGGAGTAAAATATTTGCTTCGCCCAAGTTTGGCAGTTCTGCATTTTACACCTACACCGGCCAACTTACTGATTTTGCTTTAAAAAAAGATCATGCCAAGATGGCGGATATCCGAAAAACTTTCATCCATTTGCGACTTAAATGTCATGTAATTTTTCACTGTGTGCACTTCATGAACTCACATTTAACATATGATACCTAAACCGAATATGAGTTTTTAAAGAAATTCAATAGATTAAAACTGATTTGTTGGGATTGTGCACCTAGCCTGGAGGGTTAGCGGTGTAAGACCTCTGATCTGCTGCATAGCTCTAGAATATATCGTGCGTTGTGCAGATGCCTGTAGTGATGTGGCCGTTTGTATATACAAAACGACCAACACATCACATGATGGAGATAATTATCTGAACAAGACTAAGTTAAAATTTTTGCATGGTATTCGTTAACTTCACCTTCATTCAGAATTAATGTTACTTGTGAAAGATACTTTTGAAGCTCTCCAAAGGTGAAAAGTCCTGTCTGTGACAGCATGTTGCTGTGGAAGCCATTTGACTTTCGCAATACAACTTAAAGCAATTAAAAAATCTTCAAAGATGAAAGCTAGTATTGTTCTTGCAGGCCACTGTGGAATATTTAGACAATAACTGTGGATTATTTCGACAATGACTGGAATCTTAACACAATTAAAACAGACAACTTCAACATTGAGAAATTTCAAGTCCGACATTGCTGCTTAAATAAAAATAAATTAAAGAATGCATGTGGGCACGGAGCCTTTGTAGTTTCAATTAAGTTTTTGTCTTCTACATCATACTGGCCAGACCAAGCAGCGTTTTTTTTTTCTCTTTGACAGAAATCATGCCAGTCAAGGATGCTGACCGCAGACAGTACCTGTTTAGACAATAATGATTGAAAAATTGGACTGAAAATGCTGTTTAGATCCTCAAAAATTTCCAGAACTTCATCACATATCGTGTGATAGATTAATTATTTGCAACAGATTGAATGTTTTAAGGAAGTTAAAGAACTCGAGGATGTGCATTCAGGGAACAATCCAAACGGCGCTTTGCGACTAGCGGATTATTTTACTGACTGCCCACCCTCTATTTCTTCAACTTGTACATAGATCTTCATTGTGTCGTATAGCACCTAATTTGAGACTACGCGCGTGGTAACCAATAATGATGTTATTGATCACACAAATGGACTCACTTGCAGATTCGTGCTTTTTTAAGTTGAGTGGCATAGGCCTACCAAGGAACAGTTGTCATGACTGGTTGATTAAAAAACCTTGGCTATTTCATTTTACAAAACCCAGGGATTTGTGACGTCAATAAATCCAGAGTTTTGCAATCTCACAAACCATAGGTTTTGTTTAAAAAATATAGAGACCGAGGAGTTTGTGATCAAAAGTCAAGAGTTTTGCTCTTAAACTATGGGCTCCGTGCCCAAAACGCAAGGTTTTGCTACGAAACAATGAGTTTTGTTCATGGAAGGGACGGTTATGTGCAGAAAACCCAGGGATTTGTCCAAAACTTAGAGTTTTGTGATAAAATCTATCGTTTTGTTCGCAAAATTCAAGGTTTAGTTACCATACCGAGGATTTTGAAGAGTAAAGCATAGGGTTTTGAGAACGAAACTCGTTTTGTGAACTATTGAACAGTACAACTTCCATAAATGTTAGGTTAACTTTGAGCACAATTATGCAATGAATATACGAACTTTGATGAGCTTAAAATGGGGGGGGGGGGGGTCTTCTTTTACAGGTTTACCACGGCATCCTGCTCGATTGTTAGCCTAATTTTCCATATCTAGAACGTTCTTTTTGTACAGTGATCAGTGATTCAAAGCAAGGTGTTCCTTTAATTGATATGTTTTCAATAATGAAGACGTCTCCTGGTGGGTCACTCATTGGCCATATGTGGATTCTTATCAGCACGATAGGCTGGCTTATGAGCCATGCCACACCCACCCCCCGCCAAAAAAATTAAATGCTATTGTTCTGTATTTATATACTATATTTTGTTTATCGATCGTTGTTTCATTCTATCGCATATGATGTCACTGTAAATCCTACAATTTAAACCACAGACCTGTCAAAGCTGTGACTTGGGCAGACAGAAAGTTCTCATTAATTCCGCACGTTTCTGTTCCTTTCCTTGAAGCTTCGATATCCCGTGGTATCAACATTTTGTGAGCAAAATGCAGAAAGGCCATTCAGATCACGATGGAGAGCTGAATCACCAGACTTTGATGTTTTAAAACACCAAAAACCATTAGAGGCCAGTTGTTTATAAGCCATGATTTGTTTGAAAGAGCAAAAGAACAGTACCATGCACGTCTTTTGATGAAATATGCTGGCATTAAGTACATTTGAAGACTGTCCCGATGAAGCCTTGCAAATTCACCGCGTAAAATAATGATTCAAAGCATGACAAACATGAAATCGAAAAGAAGTAAATTCTCGGCCTCTGCACCACAAAGTTGTATGCCCTAGGACTTTACCAAAACAAGATTATTATCATCATCATTACTATTATGCAGGGTGTTCGGGCAACCTGCATATCTATACTGCCTAGTAAGAAAACAAACCCGTGAATTGATATGGCGTTGTGGGCAGGGAGATAGGAAGATCGAGGGTGATTTTGTGTCGACAAGATGTGCATGAAAATAGATGTTGTGTTTCTTTGAACAACACGATGTGTGTGCAGGGCCGAGAAAGCCTTCATACCTTTCTATGTTTATACTGTCCACAACGAGTGCGTGGCGCTGCAATCGGCGCGCCACTGAGACTCGTGGAAAGCTCCACGTACCTGTGCCCAGGGACCTGCTAAAACGTCCCTGGGATATCTTACCCGCTAATGCAAAAAAACAAAAACAAAACAAACAAAAAAAACACCACAGTTGAGTGGTGTTCAGTTACACCTCCAAACACTTGGGAATAACACTACGTGCAACTTATATTCCGCTTCTGAAGAGTTTAATCATCATCATTCAATCAAATGATGTGTCAGCGGAAAAAAAACAAACAGGCAAAATTTCATTGGTCGTAAGACATTTCCTGAAGAAACAGCGACACTGTGTTTTAACTTAATTTTACTATGTTCTTATTTTCGCTTATTTTGCTGATGCCTCAAAAACCATGAAACGTAGATCACACTGATAAAGCTTTTCGGCATGACATTGGTAGGAAAAATGAATGAAATAGTGATTTTATTGTCTTGGTGAAAGGTTCAAAATGTAAAAAAAAAAGCAAAAATTAATACCCTTGAAAATAAATATACTCACATAAGACAAAAAAAAAGCGTAAGACTGCGTGCAAAACATTTTGAGATCGAATATGATCACTTGAAAACTTGGATACATTTGATTCTGCTCAGCCCTCCAAGTTCACTTTCAGCCCTGCACATTGCAAACTGCTGAAACCACATGGCCGCGATTCACTTTGATATCCTAATCAAATGTTCTGCGACTGCACCACAATGCATTGCGACATGTTCAAAATGGCGCTCGCCGACACGTGCATGATTTGCCCGGGTATCTTGGCACATTGGAATTTGTAACTAACGATAATAACTGCTTCAGACACAACCCACGGAGAGATTAAAGTTAAGATAGTCTTAGTAAGTCATGTTTGAAAAATAATTTAATGAATGCTTGCCCTGGTAACTCTGAGAACGGACACCTGGAACCTAGCAAATTATTACGATAATGATCACTGCACAGCCATGGCCATGCAGCCATGCTGTTTCCCCGGCCCAAGTTAACCCTCCAGACAAGCTAAAATAAAATAGTGTATTTAGGTTGACTTCACTGCAAAAAACCCAGCACACGTTGGCAAGCTTTTCTATTAGCTTATAACACGCGTACGTTCGATTAGAACGACCGCTAATTTTTCTTTCTTTTTTTTTTTAGTGGGGGGGGGGGGGTCAAACGGGTGGTCGATTGTGGGGGTAACTTTGCCCGCCGTTGGTCGCGTGCTGCAGGTGGTCGTCCGCGTCAGGCCATTTAACATTGTTTAAGCCCCATGCAAATGAAAATTGGTATTCTATTACATCCCCAAATTACTAGGGTCTACAAAGCTGGTTTGTCAAGTTCTGAGCCTCATCCAGTAAGTGGAATGTGACTCACACCAAAGTCATGTTATTTCTATCAGCTTCTTGGCTAATAACATACATAAGTGTGCATTGACATGTATTCACTCTTGTGTTCCAAAACCACTTCAACCACTTTGCAAAAGCACTGGTTTTGGTTGAAAATAATACCAGCAATCATTATTATATTATAAAGCATTTTTAGGGTGAAAATATTAGGTTAGGGTAAAATTATCCATGATGGTGGTTCTTTTGATAATTATGTATAAACAAAGTTAAGTATCTCGGCAGAAAAACACTTTCTGTTTTTTAAAAGAAAGTTTAAAATTTTGAATTTTTTCGCCTTTTGCAGGATAAATATTTTTAATATAATGAAGCTCATGCCGACATTTACTTAATTGGTACTGGAAGCCCCCAGCATGCTCGTGTGCTACTATAAATACATATCCCAATATTATTGATGAATTCCTATTCATGTTAATGACGTGTGCCCCCCCCCCCCAAATGCTTATTTGGAAGGCCATTGGTGCAAAACACCAACTTAACTAAATATATGAAACACAGTATATCGTATCTTTGACACGCCACATGGGTAATCAGCAAACATAAGGGTTATAAAATATATTTTGTCGAAAGGTAAAGTCTGAAAAGTGAAGGTCCTTTATTTCAAAATATTAGGATGCATTATATGTATCAAACCTTTTTTTTATTTGATATCGTTGGTAGAACTGGATATTATGGGCAAACGTTTTTCATTTGTTACACATGTTGAGTCACTTGATAATTTACATTATACTTAATTATGATCATGCTTCACTGACTGGTTGAGGCTCAGAGCTTTTCATGCAAACCTAGTAAAGCAGACTCATCGTTTATATTAAAGAGAAGATCAGGTGCGATCATGGAGGATCCCTTTATATGCTTGCGGGAGGTATCTGTTTATCAGTCAAGGCCAGTGTGGAGTTATCTGTGTTTTACAGATAAATGATAAATATGACTGTATACTGTTCACCCATAATGATGGCAATGGTTGTATGTAATAGGCCTACATACCATACCCACCATTTTGTCACCAGTGTGATACCAAGACTAAAAATGCATACCTTTATCAGCTGTTTCACACTGCTTATTCACCTTTCACTTGGTTCAGAAAGGATGTTTCCTGACTGTCTTTTACATACAAAGAAAATTCCAACAAAAAAAAAAAAAAGAAAAAAATTCAAATGCCCACAGTTATTCCACCCAGTAACAACAAGATTCGACCTTTTTCAAAGCACATTTCTACAAAGGTTTTTGTTTAACAGGTGCTGCAGAAGTAAATAGCAAAAACGAATAATTCATAAAAAAACTGAAGAATATCACAGCACTGCCTGCTGAACAAAGCGAGTTGAAGGGGTCTTCAGGAGTGTTTCTCAATAGCTCAAGCGCTTATTCGGGTGGTTTTACAACAATGAATAAAACAAAATTCTTTAAAAAAGGGAATTGGAACATGACCATTTCCAAACACTTGTTAAAGACTTAAGCAAGGTGGATCCCCACCGAGTTTTAAATAAATCCTGCAAACGGTCCTGGAGAAGAAGTCAAAAATGTGAAATTATTGGCACGCAAACGGGCGGACTGAAGACCATAAAACTTTGTTTTACCGTTTGAAAATCAGTTAAGCCTCAATACTTAAAATGAAAATAAATATACCACATGTGTTGTTTCACCTTGGGCGATTAGGGAAAATCTTTTTCCGTACAATTATATCCCGGGTGTCAATGTTTCATGCCACTCACAAGAGCGCACAGGATACACAATGACTTTATAAATGAATATTTGACAAGAACAATCGTACAGAGCAACACATCGATGGTTTTTATGTAGCAACTTTGGTTCTTAGTTACTGTATGCGTATAAGTGTATTTTATGTGCATTGAAAAGTACATTTTTATCTGGGGTGTGGGCTATCATGTGGGAGTACACTTCCTTTCAGGGTCATTTAATTTACATAAATCTATGGAATAAAACTTAGCATGATCATTTTACCATTCAAAAATATGTATTATTTAGTCATATACATATTTCTTCGAAGGATAACTTTCTAAATGTTTCGAAACTTTGTGACTATTTTGCCAAATAATAGTCAATAGATTTATTTTCTGCGGTTTATAAAAGTATTGCCCTTTGTCTTGAACTTCATTAAGCATTGTAGGGTCAACACAATTATCTTACTAAACTCAGAATAGCTGGCAAGAATCTTTTGAAAATGCAGCAAGATACTTTTACATTCAAATCATGCCAAACATGATAGGCAGGTATGAAGTTACCAGAAAATGAAAAAAAAAACTTTTGTTTGTTTGTTTTTTCTATAAATCAAGCTGACGCAAATATTTCTGTTTTTTTAAATATAATAATAAGTTTCATTCAGGATGCATGGACACATATATGACTTCCTGCATCTAGCAGTCAAAAAAACATCCAGGATCCCAATGATTTGACTTCAACTGCCAATATAATTAGAGAAGTGTGTGCGATTCGGGATACAAATTTGGAATCAAATATGAGCAAAACTGAATGTTTTGATATTCTTGATTACCTTTGTACTAACCGAACCTGAGAATGACTTGTGAACTGTCGGGCTTTTAAAAAACTTTTGACTAGTGTTATCTCTTTTGCTTTTTTCTTCTGGATGTACGACATTTGCAAATAATAATAATAATAATAATAATAATAATAATAATAATAATAATAATAATAATAATAATAATAATAATAATAATAATAATAATAATCAGTTCCTATAACAAAACGACTGACCATGTGGACATTCAGAATGTATTGACGAATTCGTGTTCAACATTATATGGGCAGGCATTAGCTATACAGGGACAGTTATGTTGTACACGAAAACAACTAAGTCTGCGACAGGCGCCGTAACCGTTCTAAATTAATACAAAGAAGCCTACGTTCTACATTAGGTCAAGACTTGTTTTGTATGTATCTATTGTATTACATTGCAAATATCCAACAATGTAAACAGGCGATTTAAACTGGAAGTACGTCTTTCATATTAATACAATATAAAGAAAGAGGGTGCATATCAAATGAGACATATTGTCTTCTGTCATTTAGCAGGAACACGTCCACTTTGTTGTTTCTGTGATTTTCTCACAGGTGCAGCAGTTAAGTTCAAGAATTATAATGAATAACTAGAATGAAACTTTGCACATAACAACAACATATCACGTTTAAAATATCTAGGTATAGAAGCAAGCCGAAAATAACCTCAGGGCTGATAGCCTCTCTTCAACTGTTGGTCTTCCTGTATATAGGACGTACTTTTGCCACCTTGTCCTGCGACTTTAAAATTGAAATGGATTACTTTGTGAGGCCTTCATTCACAATTTTTCCCCACCATGTATTTATTCAATGACGCTCTGACTCACCATGTATCAGCCCAGGCTGATACGAAACTTTTGAGGGCTGTTTTATGATTTGGGACGGCAGATACTGTTGGTAGCTGTGTATGGGAATTGAATCTGGGACCCCTTGCAGTGAAGAGGCACGTCTAACGAGTACCGCCATTGCTCTACGTTTCCTGACGTTAGCGTATCAAACGTCTGAGAAGGAAAATGACTCTAGCTGCAGTGGTGGTCAAGGATGCGAAGTGACAAGCGTGATGGCCCTGACGAACACATAGGCCTATCCAATGTCATTGAATTAGTATGTTATTGCCTGGACTTTTATGTATCAGCCCTACGCATCATGCCCTTGACTCGATGTTTTGGCCCTGGACATCACGTATTGTTTCTCCATATATATACATATATATATATATATATATATATATATATATATATATATATATATATATATATATATATATATATATATATATATATATATATATATATATATATATATATATTGAGAGCTCCTGAGGGGCAGATATTATTGGCAGCAGTGTATGGAACTGCAGCCAAACGTCTAAAAAGTTCAGCCTTGATTCAACCCTCCCTGACATTAGAATTTTAAACGTAATTGACTAACTGGCATCTATCTTTCGATTTAAACACCACCCATTTAAACTGGATCCCACATCCACTTACTGATGTTACACCACAAGTGATATGGTAACCAAGCTATTTCAGTCCACACGGACCGGAAGAACGTGGCATCACAACAGCGCTCCTGCAAGCTGCAAATAACATAACCAGCAAGACAGGCGACTCGTCGCCAGCATCACGTGTCACGCAAGGGCTGATAAACTGAATTGTACAGCTAGGAAATAAAGGGAACTGTGACACAAATATCGATGAAGCCCTTGAGGTTGTATAAACAAGCTACTATGAGAAGGAAAATAATTCTAGCTGCAGTGGTGGCCGAAGACGGCGAGTTGACAAGCGTGATGGAACTGGCAGGTTCAGGGATGATGATCAGGATTGAACGTAATTCGAGGAAAAGATGCAAAACCAAACAACCTAGCAAATAGCAAATACTCCTGCAGAACATTTAAATCACTTGTGAAGACCAAAAATGAAAACAGAGAGAGTTTTTACATTGAACCTGAACAACTGGACATCTACTTAATGTATGTTTTCTTTCTTTTTATCTCATTCCATACCAGTCAGTCCCTGATTGTTCCATATGTTTATTTATGGTAGTAGTCGTATGCTTGTTGAACAGGCAAGTCAATTATAAATATGGTCATTTGTTTGGAACTCCAGAGACCCAAAGGGATCCAGTGGCAGTTTACAAGGCACACGTAGATCATAGAAGTCGAGTTTCCTTACCCCAGATTCCAGATTTTACTTGCAACCACTGAAACCTGAGGCATATAATGATACTATCTGGTCTAAAAATGTACCCCTTGCTTAAAATATATATGTTATAACATAGTAAAAGTGGGGACCTTACAGGAAGGAAAACCAACCATGGTTGTCAGCGCTTGACAGAACAAACAATGAAGAACTGGGGAATAGACTCTGATGACCTGAGTTCTGTGGTAACCATAGTGTGATCTATAACAAATCACTCAATGAACATGTTGCTTCATATGAGCTGCAGTTTTAATGTTGCTCAATAACTACATAATCTATGTTCCAAAACGTATTCATTATCCAACACGGATGCTTGACATTACTGGCATTGAATTTCGTTAATAAATATTGAAAACATGTAACTGTTCGAAAGTTTCGGTGTCTTTGTTATGTAAAAGACCATATGGGCCTATGTAATATCATTGGATATATAAATATTATGAAATGGGTTTTATATATCAGCCCTACTTATCATGCCCTTGACTCGATGTGTGGTTCCTGCCTACAGTCAAGCCGCTACGTGCTGCTTCTGGCAGATACATCGTGCATGATATATGGGCAGATACGTATAAATCCATGTGATAACCCATGTATATGAAATTTTTGTGTGTGCCTGTGTTTTAAATGACTTTGACTGATTTTCATTAGCGCTTATATGTTGTCCTAACAAAATAAAACAAGGAACATTTTTACCAAGTTTCAGCACAATCTGAGGCAAAGAAGTAAAAAAAAAAAAAAATGAAAACACACAAAACTTCAGAAAAAATAGAAAAAAATCGCAGCGCCACTTTTTGAATATCTTAATGCCTGAGGGTCCCCAGAAATGTCCCTATGCCGTTTCAAAGCAATTGGCCAAACAATTTCAGAGGAGAAGGAGGTTTCCCCCAAAATGGAAACCCCCCCCCCTAAAAAATACAAAAATCACTGGACTGTGACCATTTGAACAAACTAAGTAGAGACCCACCCAAGGAATATCCCCACCAAGTCTGAAGTGGATCTGAGGATGGTTCCGGAGAAAAAGTAAAAAATCTCAATTAACATTGCAAGCCCTATTGAGTTTGCAATCCCCATTGACTTGCATGGTAATCATTAGGCATGTAACAGCAACAACAACAAAAATCGTTAAAACTAAAAAAATTACTTGATCATGACCATTTGAACTAGCTTGGTACAGATACACCCAAGGCACATCCCCATCAGGTTTGATGTGAATCTGGATGGTGGATATTGAGATCAGGTTGAAAATCTGAATTACCTTGCAATCCCCATTGACTTACATGGTAATCAATAGGAACTTATGCATTGACCACTAAGTACCAAAATTGAAAAAAAAAAACTCGTTAAAAAAATCAGGGATGAACAGCAACGCTCCCTCCTAACCAATCTTGTGTGACCCTTCCACAAGGAACATTTCTTTCAAGTTTCAGCACAATCTGAGACCGGGTTTTGGAGAAGAAGTCGAAAACAGCAAAAAGGCACAAAAATAATAAGAAAAAAAAAAGAAGAAAGAAAAAAGTCGCAGCACCACCTTTTGAACAACTTAAGGTCTGGGAGTCCCCAGAAGTGACCCTATGCAATTTCAAAGCAATTGGCCAAGTTCGGAGAAGAAGATTTTTTAAAGAATTCCCCAAAATATGAACAAAAAAAATCATAAAAAATCCAAAATATCACTGGACTGTGACCATTTGAACAAACTTGGTAGAGGCCTACCCAAGCCATATCCCCACCAAGGTTAAAGTGGATCTGGCTGACGGTTTCGGAAGAGAAATCGAAAATGTGACTTGTGGACGGACGACAGACGAAGAACCATAAGATATGCTCAGCTGACTGACAAGTCATCTGAGCTAAAAATTGACGGCCTATGGGCAAAGGATGCAAAACCATTCTGAACGTTCCGTTGGCTAGCAAGTCGTAAGAGCTAATAACGATCATAATATTTGGCTGTCACGAACATTTGTGACTATACATGTACAAGAACACATTTCTTGTGTCATATGTATAATACATTAATGAGCCTAATATTCAACATTTTGGGACATTACACTTTTTATCCGGAATGAATTAATTTGTAAAGCACCCAGGCACAGGATACTGTATGTTTAAAAGTTGGTGTTTGCATGGGGAGAGCTCACTAGGTGTAGATGCAAAGTAAACATGACCCAGTTATTGGTTTATTCCTTCATCAGTTTGAAGAACGAAGTTTGAGATATTATAAGTTACAAACCAAATGAATACATGCAGGAGAATTTCTTGCATTACCAACCCAGAACCGCCAGCAATTAAAATGTTTTGTCTGTAGGACGCTGAATGGCATTGCACGAATTCCGCCAATCATATTCATTTCCCGAGTAAAACACTAAATGTTGACTGAATGGCTTCTCATAAATATAAATTGTGTTGTTGCATTTGGCCTTTGATATACCTCGTTCATCATGTATAATCTTGACTTCAAAGGACTTTACATCACCACAGTACGCTCAGGTAGTGAGCTGTAATATTAGTTTTGTTTACATTTTGAGTCCAACACAGAGAAATACGTCATAACTCAGTCCATGTGCAACGATGCCAGAAACATTCTGAATGGACCATATATCAGTGGGGGGGGGGGGGGGATGTCATTTGTTGGGATGAATCTAAATTTTGTCTGTATTTTCATGACAGGCGAATAAAAGACAGAGACAAAAGCAGTCTGATCTGAATCAATGGTAACATCACATACCAATGCCACCTGGACGAAATTCCGCCTATGGCCACACTGAGGATTCTGTTACAGCACCTGTTTGAACAACGAAATCTCACCCCATAAGAACACATTGCTAAACCTGGTCCATAGTATGTACAAGAGAGTAGGAGTCTGCCTGCAGAGCTGATGAGGGCACAATCCCTGCTAATGCACCAAAACATGCATTTATCCGAACAAGTCCCTTGTCAGGACAACAACACTCTCCGAAGAGAGCAGTTACATAAAAATCCCCCCCCCTGTATTTTATTTCGAAATGCTTTACTAATAGAAGTATTCTCTTTTTAAACAGGAGTATATGTTCAACATTCAGTTATGATAAATTTTATAGCAGAAACGTTGGTAATTGGTAAACATTTGGGTGTGTACATTTTGATGCCGCATATAATTTACCAATGATCCATTGGTTGGAAAATAATATACAAGAAACAGTTCTTTTTATTTTAATATCTGAGGGCATTGAGTCTTGAAGCTATAAAAGAAACAGATTAACCTTAACGATAAACACATAAAATAGCAAATATAATTCTGTACCAAGATTGTGTGATTTGGATGTTACTTTTGTGCAGCAAATGCTTTATATGTCTGTATCTTATCAAAGTGCAGCCATTTGCATTATTTGTCATATTGCTTGATTTTTTTTTCATCTAGAGTTTTAAATTTGGTTATCCCCAAATAGTTGCTGGAGTTTATCTTATATATGTCACCAATTAAAGTGATTGACCTATTATTTCTATCCGATAAACAAAAACTTACATACCCAGAACAGCTCACCGGGACGTGAATGTAAGAAACTAAAAACTGAAAAGTCAACATCTCATGTTTTGAGTTCCTGTTGTGTGATAAAGTAGCATGATCAGTCAAAGCTTGTCCATTAACAGACGTCAATCAGCCAGGGTCGCCTGGTCTATGACAGTATTTTTTCTGCTGCGGTTTTACGAAAACAAAAGTTTACTTCAGTAAGCAGCCTGTGCCAAGTACTTTCCTTCAGATAATGTCATCGACTATTCCCCTCATCTAATTTGAAATCTTGTGCCATCTTCTGAAATAAAGGCAGCATTAACGCAAGCAACAAGGACCTTATACACATGCACTTTGTTAAACCTAGCAAAGTGTAACAGAAATTAATATCGAATATCAACTCGCCACACTTTGCCCCACTAGGTACAAAATATACCCGGTTGAAGCATTAAAATCGGTTTTTTATGTACCATACTATTGTCAAGAACACAATGCTAAATGGCTGCTGCCTTGTCTTTCCGTCAGGTCCAGATACTGGCCCAAAGACAAGCAGACAAAGATACAGATTCGAGCACTATTTGGATCAAACCTAAATGTCAACTTGTGCTCTGGGCCAGGTACATCCATATCAATTATGTTGATTAAACAAAAGAGGTTATTGTATATGTGGCACATATATCTCTTGAGGACTCAGATTTGGATACATATATGTGATTCTTGCAATGTGCAAAGAATCAAATAGCAAGGTAGCAGTTGGCATTTTCTTCTCTTCAGAGCACAGCATTATATATGATTTAGAAGATAATGTTTTCTCATATGTACATCATTCAAAATGGGGTCGCTGTGCAAAGGTACTGTCATATAGCTAGTTTAAGTGAACAATATGACATTGTGTGCTCTATCGATAATAAAACATTATACTGTCAGGTATATATGGTTTCATAGGGAATGGATTATGTGAAATGATGCAAATATCACCCCAGGGAAATGCCGAGCATGCTTATTCATTTTTGTGCTTAAGGACCATACATTTAGAATGCTAATGACGTTTTTCATATCCCACGTTTGCTTAAGTTGCTTATATTTATTACGTATAGTATAAAGGGATTACAGTGACCTGATAGGCCACAAGTTACACATAACACTTGTGAGCAGGAATGTTTCTTGTGGCGTAGCTAGAAAATAGAAAACAAAACAATCAGTTGGATATATTGAAAGAATTCAGGCAAATGGTTGCAGGTCAAATACGGTCATGTATATCTAAAGCGAGCAGTGCTGCACCAGGGGTTCTCAAATTTGGAGTGACATATCACACATGAGGCTGTAAGATTAGTTTACGCAATAAATTCTCATGTTTTTTTTATTATTTTTGGTTTGATACTGTTATTTTTAGGACAGACGTGAGACGAGAAATGTTTTCTTTAGCGATGAATGCTCTTGAATCTACGTGTACTGGGTAATATCTGACCGTACAGCCTGCTTCTCCTAAACCTTTAATTAAATATTTATATCACACTATTTTTCGAATGGTACTGATAACTCTACAAGGATGATCAGTTAAAATCATGTCCTTGTGTATTTTAACTCCTTGGAATTTACCAGGGAGGTCGACAAACACCTCTTAGTTTGGAAGATTATTTTTGAAGTTTGAATAAACATAGGAGAAGATGGAATCCTGGCGCTAGTTGTAACAGTCTAACGTTTCGGAACAGTTATTAAGGACGAGATGGAGTTTTCATAAATTCTGACATAGAGGGTATTAGGCATTGTAACGTGCGACCCAGCCTTTTATGTTAGGAGTTAGTGGCAAAGGTTTCTATGCGTCACATGTTGACAATTTTGTTCATTATTGATTATACTTTTAATTATACAAATTATACAATGTTGGATTGTTTACAAAAACTGGCGCTAGTTATATACTTTTTAATTCTGTAAACAATCACTTAATCGAGCTTTGTACCTTTTATTCCTTGCCAGGCAGATATCAGTATTTCAAAGACTATTTGACTATTTCAAGTTTTAAATTGAGAACAATTCTACAACTAAATGTATTCAGGGATCCGTTTTGCAAAACATTTTTGTATCTATTCATTTACAATGTGTATTATATATATATATATATATATATATATATATATATATATATATATATATATATATATATATATAAATATAAATATATATATACATAAGATATATATATGTATATATATGTATATATATAAGATATAATATATATATATAAATATATATATATATTTATATATATATATATATATATATATATATATATATATATATATATATATATATATATATATATATTGTTTCATTTCCGTGACCATCAGGTACCCTTTTTCATGTGCATTGTAGTTGCAGTCCCTTCATTCTTATAGCCAGCATTTCAAATCTGCTTCCCTTCTCAGGATTCTACTTATCAAATGCTGCATGGCTTTTACTTTGCTTCATAACTTTGGGGGGTGGGGGGTATCATATGTTATAAGTGTGCTGTAAGTTGTGCCTGTTGGTCAAATGCTTTCCCGGTGATACTATTTTGTGAACGCTTAAGACTTTACTAAACGACTCATTTAATCATGGCAACCATGGGTCAAAAACAATGTCAGAACTTTGACAAATGGTGACTACGGAGATAAGCTTGTCCCGGCTGTAATTGAGTCTTTAAGAGATGACACTGTAGTGAAAAAACTACAAGAGTCTCCGACACCCGATGTTGATGAGCTCTTCACGACAATCAGCATTCAAATTGAGCAGCCTTGAAGGTTCTAGACAATAGGCTGAGGTGAAAGAGAATGCAATAGTTATTCTTGAGAAAAGGTTAAGAGAGATATTCAAGAAACATGATGAATTGGAGCAACACTCCAGACGTTGCATCGCTGGTAAAAGAAGAGACCAGAGAAGCATGAAAGTGCACTGGTTGTTGAAGTGGCAACAGAGATAAGGCTACCCCGTGGAAATATCAGAAATACAGAGATCACAATGAGTTGGACATCCAGCACCCGACAAAGAAAGACCCATTATAATGATGGTTTTATCTACCGGAGCGAAGACAAAGTTATCAAAAACAGGAAAATGTTGGAAAGTTCATATTGGTCTGCTACTCGACCTATGGATGCAAAACACATTTACATTAAGGATGACCTCACTAAATAAAAACCACAATTGCTATTCAATGCCGGTATCTTCAAACATGGCCACAAAAGCCACAACCTGTGGGCATATGACAAGCTTGCCTTGTGAAACACTAACAGAGCAACATCGTATCCATTTCAACTGAAGACAACCTTGCTCAGTTTGTTAATACAGATGATGTACTCACTGCTTGACTTTAATATATCAAAACTAATATCCAACATGTGAACACTCGTTCTTTTGGGCTACAATAGGCTGCTTACTAATGTCAGTATTCTAGTAGGTAAATGACTAAAAATGAAACGGGTACATGTTAATATTCTTAAACTGTTTTACATCAGTTATATACTTGTCATTTTTTTTACTCTGAGTTTGCTTCCAATGTGCAGTTAAATGTGTCTTACTCACAAAGCTTGGTTATTTTGAAAGTATGCTTCATCCTAAAATGTTTTACGAGGTACTTTTCTAGATTATGCTTTTCTCATTTGTTTCTTACCTTACTGTTATCAAGCCTTATGAAGCATACAGTGCTATTCTATTTCCAGCTGTTAGCATTTCTATCAGACCTGTCTGTGAACTCGATTCATGTTATAGTTTCCCTTTCAACAACTTCAGGTCTACTTCATTATTTGCTCATTTCAATCACTGTCATATTTCGTATACAGTACCTTTTTCTATGGTGCAGATCACATCTGCTAGTTCCTTAAGACATATAGGGTCTTATTGTTTAACTTTGTGTAAATAAATGCAACCTGAATATCTGTGCTCTTTGACCCAAGACTTTGTATCAGCAAGACTTTTGTAATCATTTGCAGCATTAGTGTTATTTCTTGGGGGCTGGAGTAGCGAATTTACAAAATTCTTTGACACAGTTTTCAGATCAGGCTTGCTGGAAATTAAAGCTTGTTTTATTTCTTGTAGTGTTACACCATTACTTGCTACAGTTGATCTAGATTGTTGACAAATTCACAAAGCACCATTTATCATCAACTCATATTAATTGATCAACACTTGTGTCTGGCCCTTTGCAATTGTCATCAGTGGAAATGTTGCAATAAATCCTGACGGACTTCTTTCCGTACATGTCGATCTATCTTGAATATCTCACAGATAGAACTAAGTGTAACAGAGTGCCTTCCACATCTTGCCTCTTGTTTGAAGATTCTTTCCACTTGCCACAGCGGCTCATATGACAAGGCATGATATCGTTGCACAGGATCGAACCTTTCTACTGTGGAAAGCCATGTGAAAGACAAAGAATTAAAGCACCGGATGTCCATGAAGTCTGAATTTGGAGCATACAATTTCTTGTTACTATACCATCTCATTTCACGATTTCTATGTCTAAGTTGAGGAACAGGAATGTTCAGTGCTTCCTTCAGCTGGCCAGTGATTGTTACAACCTGTGACGTGATTTGATCTTCTATATTAACTGCACTTTAGCTTCTAGATCATCCTATGCCAACTGAACATCCGAAACGTCAATCAATTCCATAGCTTATCCACTGATTCAAGGTTTGCACCCAATTGCTATATTTTACATTGCCACTGCTTGGTGGCCATATATCTTTCTCTTCTAAGAGTTTGGTGTACTGTGACACACCTTATGACAAGCTGTCAACAAAGTTCCTTGGAGACAACATATCTTTTGTTCAAAGCTTTGTTTCATTGACACCCAGGTTTTACACAATGCCTTTTGTGTGGAGTAATTTGGTTTTGGTCACTGCTTCAGGTTTCAAGTCTGTGGACTACGATACTTCCATTGTGGGGATTTGATTGCATAGTATTCATCTGGATGCCATGCAGTTGTGGTCGATTTGGTCCTCTGGCAAATAGTGTGTTGCCATCCTTCACAGAAGAGAACACCTTTACAGCAGAACACTATTTCATAATGATTCACTTGTGAACATCTTCAAATATATATTGTTAAAAGTACTGAACCTGGTATTTTTATCATCAGTTCAGGAATAGTAAAAAGTATTTATAATTTGAAAGATAATATATATTCATACATCATATACTATATGATTCATATGCCAAGTTTATAATATAGGGATGAGCCTGGGCCAGTCAAGAAAATCCATGAGGATGACAAGTGGGGGCAGATTCTTTTATTCTTTTTTGTTAGAAAAAATTAGTTTATGGCAAAAATATGAAAATTTGGTTCAGGGCTCTGGGGCATGAAGAGCTTTTTATCTCCCCATTTCCCGCACTCCTATCATTTAAGGGCACCATTTTCTGCCCGGGATTCCATTGATTAAGACCCATGTCAATGTGGACCTATATTTCACTTTTATTGAAAACAATATATTTACTTAAATTTTATTTGCTAATTTTAGTTTAAAAAAAACATGCATATATCTTCATAGAAGCCTTGTCAGAGCCTTTGGGTAGCCATACAATAAAATCCTCTGAGTCAAAGACAACACAAGCATTCTTTTTCCTTGATGCTCACCAATTTGGAACAACATTTTCTCACCTGTTAATTCCCTGCATCACTGATTGCTTTTTAGCTTTGTATAGCTGTCATGAGTCAAGTTAATAGCAAAATCTTTCCCCAATTTTTTACCTGTTGTACCTCAATTATCAAACCAACATTTCAGACAATTGGAGCTGTTGATGGAAATACTGTATTATCGCCCATGATAACAAAACAACGAGTGCCGCCAAATTCCAAAGTAGCAGTCTTTACGTTAATCCCCAAATGGCGGTACATTACCCTTTCAAAACCATAAAAACCCTCTGAGAAAATGCTTCAGGTTCACACTCTTGTGTATTAACATGTGAAATCGACGAAATTCTAGTATTTCTCCTCTGAATTGTTCTTCTTGTGACTCCCGCCCCCCCCCAAAAAAAAATCGTAACGGAATACTTAGTCGTATATTTTATACTCAGTCTCTTTGCCAGTTTCACATCGAGCCACTCCCTGGAATTTTGGGAAGTCATTTTTCTTCTTTGCCAAGCTTTTTTGCAAACTATCCATCTAGGTTTTTCAAAGTATCCACTCTTTTTCACGGATCCCCATTCTTCTTGCACCTTGCTGTCGGCGTTCTCCTTTTCCTCTGTTCATGCACATTTCCAAACTTTTTGTTTACATTATTTGGTTTTTAATAAAACGTTCTGCAGCTTTTTACTGCTGTTCCAAATAACAAAATTTATACAAATGTCCTCCCGTGGAGCACCACATGCCATTTTTTAATGTAAGACCCTATTCATAAGCTGATGGGCACCACTCTCACAATAAAATGTAGTTTGGACAGGAAGATGTTGCCTGGGGAGCTTCTTCCCCAGGCCTGCGACCATGCACAACTGACACAGGAATAAAAGATTGCTTTCCTTTGTTTTTTGCTTTTGTATTTTTGTTTTTGTTTTTGTGTTTTTGTTTTTGTTTTTGTTTTTTGTTTTTTTTGTTTTTGTTTTTGCCGCAAGTCATGTAGTTTTTCAAATATATGGTGAAATTCTTATTTTGGGTTTTACCCCCTCTCCACTTTCGGAGATATTTTCAGAATTTTGGATTTTTTTCACATGATCCCTAACTGGCCATGCAATAACCTCTATAAAACTTCAAAACTAAGTGCCCTGACTGAAGAATTCATCACGAAATGGTTGAATGAGTCCCTGTCAGCTACACTACCTGTAATAACGTAACTGAAAGCTTAGGAATTAAATCAATATCACACCTAAAAGAAAGCCAACGCCGAAGCCCATTCACCTTCACGCTTAAAGGCATACAACCAGGTTAGCCTAGCATTCAACACTAAACGTCACCACGAAATAAATAGTCCAGAAAGGATTCAATACCTTCTTTCAGCGAAAATTGTTTCTTCAGATCTGGTGCAGACAAACCATATCAACCAGACCAATAATTACATCAAAACATTCCAAAAAGGGTAGAAGAAAATGTGACATCAAAACTGAAAGACAGATGGTCTAATCACTTAAAAGAATTTACAACCCAAGGGAAATTCCTGGAAATTGTGACAATAGAAAAATCCACCATTAATTAGAAAAGTATAGTCAATGATTTACAAAAAAAAAAAAAAAAAAAAAAAAAAAAAAAAAAAAACCTCCTGCAATTCACAACCAATGCATGCATCAAAACCTTTGCCCCCTAACTCCTAACTTAAGGCGCAGGATCAAGCATGTCAATGCCCTCTTTGCGAGAATTTTTAAACACTCCATCACTCCCTCAATAATTATTCCGAAGTGCTAGAGTGTTACACTTAGCGCCACGATTCCATCATTTTCTATCTGTATTCTAACTTCGAAAACAATCTTCTTCCAAACTTCAAGATGTTTGTGCACCTCCCTGGTTATTTCCCAAGAATAATAACAATACTCATCGACATAATTATTACCCCCCAGCCACCCGACATACTCTTCGTTCACAAACAATCTCAACTGATCATCCTTGTAGAGTTATCAATACCATTCGAAAAATAGAGAGATATAAATGTGTAATCAAAATATAGAAAAAAGCAAACCAATAGGTGAAATATTATTCCAGTAGAAGTAGGATCAACAGTATTTATCACTAAAGAAAACATTTCTCATCTCAAGTCAGTCATGAAATTTATATCAAACAAAAGTTTCAAAACCCTTAAGGACTCACTGTGTAAAATTGTTCTTGTAGCCTCCTTTGTGATCTGACTCAAAATTCGAAAACACCTGGTGCAGCCCGCCCCGCCTCCATCCCCTTGTAACTCTTTAGACAAACATGCCCATACATGACCTGCAACAGATTTTCTGAAATAGTTCAATATTACCAACTGATTCTTTTGTTCTTCTTCTGGTTTCTAGCTCCTAGAGCAAAGGACATATGCCCTTGCACGCAAATGTAATCTGTTTATAGTATATGTAATAAAGATATACAACTTAAGCAAACTTGGCCATGCTAAAAGCAGAGAGCTTTTTTTCTATTTTGTCAGCATAAACGTTTGGTCTTTTCAGAAAATAAAAAATTATATTTTTTTTCTGTAACAGAATCACTTGTATCAGACGTAACTAAAAAGTAGGTTAAAACTGATTGAACTTTGGATTGGACGGTTTACCTGACATTGTGTCTTCAGCTTATGTCAAACAAAGCGTACGAAGAGGTCACAGTCCCTGTGTCCTAAATTTGTTATGATATTTATCTGCTACTTTCCGGAAGGATATTATCATGATTTAGTTTTTTTAATTTTTTCTTTGACACGAGCTGCTAAAAAGAGACATGCTCCGCAGTTCCCTTTGGTGATATTTGCATCATTTCACACGCATACTTTCTTTATGCCACCATATATACTTGACAGTATAATGTTATAATATCAGAAAAGCACACAGTACCATGTTATGTGCTTAAACTAGCTGTAGACAATACCTTTAAACAGTGACCCCATTTTGAATGATGTACATATGAGAAAATATTAATTTCTACATAATTTTGAATGCCATACTCTGAGAAGATTGTACCGACAGGATTTTGCCACCTTGCTGCTATTTGACTCTTTACACATTGCACCAATCACATATATTTTTATCGCAAATGGGAGTCCTCAAGTGATATATGTGCCATAGATACAGTAACATCTTTTGTTTAATCAATGTCATGGTTATTGGTGTACTTGGCAGTGAGTATAGCTGTACGGATGGCCCTCATGAATGAATCAAGTCGACAAAATAGCTTTAATTCAAATAGTGCTCATACCTGTATCTCTGTCTTTTTGTCTGTGGACCAAACACTCGACCTGACTGAAACACGAGGCAGCAACCATTCAACATTGTGTTCGTGAGGGCTGCATGGAACATGTAAAAAATAGACCTTAATGTTTCACCTGGGCCAATTTTGTACTAAGTGGTGCAAAATGTGTCTAGTTAATATTCGATATTAACCAGCCACATTTTGCCCCCCTAAGTATGATAACGTCAAGCTTGCCCATTACCAAAAGCCCGTCAGACAGGGTCGGCCTGGTGTATAACACTCATTTTTTTTCTTTGTTGGGTTTTATGAAGACAAAAGTTTACTGCTATATGCAGCCTGTGTCAGGTACTTTCCATCCGATATTGGCATCGATGATTCACCTCACCTTATTTGAAAACATGTGCCGTCTTCTGAAATAAAGTTAGAACAAATGCCAACAACAAGGACCTTACATATGCACTTTGTTAAACCTTGTTAAATGTAGTAGAAATTAATACTACTTTGTCACAACAAGAAACAGTTATCGTCAGTATATACCATAAAACAACAGAAACTCAAGACATGTGATTATGACTTATTAACATTTTTGCTGGTGTTCTAGTTTCTCAATTCTTAGATGGATGCTAGTTCAGAGGGACTTGCATTCAGGTCCCACTGAGCTGTTCTTGGTATGTACATTTTTGTTCATGGGATAGAGTTACTAGGTAAACAATAGACCAGTTCATACCGACTTCTATCCAACCTTTCCGGACCCTAATTAACTATGCATTTCATTGTTGGCCTGATTGTCCAATCAGCAAGTGGCTGAGTCGGGCCCAATCCTTATATGTTCACGATGCCACGGCTAACGCCAGTGATTACAGCATGGATTGTGCTGAACAATGCAAATCTTTTACCTAAAATGTCACATCAGTGGTGAAAGGTGCATTGTTAGATTGCTGACGGTTTGATTTTTCATTATACCCAAGCACATCCAGTGTTTTACTTTCTCATCCTTCGACATGTGGTCCGGCCAGTCTGGTCCAGCACAAAATGTAAACAAAGTAGGGTGCGTGTCCCGAAGTGAACCGAATAAACCAGAGTCCTATGAACTGGTCTACTGCATAGATAATTGGTGTCAAATAAAATCAAATCTAGCATTTCTTTGGGGAAACCAAATTTAAAGCTCTAAATGAAAACAAAGAAAGGAATATGATGAATAATGGAAATGTCTCCATTTTAAAAGATATAGGCGTATAAAGCCTTCACTTCACAAAAGTAACATCCGAATAACACAATTTAGGTACAAAGATATATTTCCTGTTTTGAGTGTTTATCGATTAGGTTAGCTTGTTTCTTTTATAACTTTAACATTTTATGCCTTGGAATTTTAATATTAGATGAATAAATGATATGTGGATTGAAAATGTACACACCAAAATATTTACCAATTACCAACGTATCTGCTATCATTTTATCATAGCTAGATATTGAACATATACTCCTGTTTAAAAAGAGAATACTGCCATTGGAAAGGCATTTGGATATAATATAGGGTGTGTATGGGGGGGGGGTGCGTAATCTCCTACACCGTTTGATCCTTTTATGTAAGCACTCTGTTGGGACAATGTTGTGGTCCTGAAAAGGTTCTTGTTCGGATCAAAGGCGTGTTTTGCTGCATTTGTAACTATTATGCCCTCATCAGCTCTTTTGACTGCTTCCCCATGCATACTGCGGACCAGGTTTACCAATCTGTTCTTGTGGGATTAGATTTCAGTGGTCATATAGGCGCTGTGACGGAATGATGAATGTGGCAATATGCGGAATTTTGTCCTCTATGCATTGGTCTGTGATGTTACCATTCATTGCATTCAGATAAGACCACTTTTGTCCCTGAAGGTGATGGCTGTCCACATCATCACACTGCCTCGTCCATAGCAGTCAGGCTCAAACACGCATCCTTCGGCAAAACGTTCTGAAAGCATGTGACGCACATACTATTCGCCCGTCATGAAAATATAGACCAAATTGGATTTATCTCAACATATAGCATGCTCCCACTAATATATGGTCCATTCAGAATGTTTGTGGCATCTTTGCATTTGGACTGGGTTATTTTGCTGTGCTGGACGCAAAATGTAAGCAAAACTAACATGACAGCTCACTTACTGAGCGGACTGTGGGGATGTCAGCTGCTTGGAAATCAGGATTATATAAATGTATACATAGAAATATTTTTAGGCATATCTATCGCCAAATGCAACAGCACAATTTTATCTAAGAGAAGCCATTCAGTCAACATTTAGTGTTTTACCAAAACAAAAAAATATATGATCGGTGGGATTCATGCAATGCTGTTCAGCGTCCTACAGGCAAAACATTTTAATTGCTGGCGGTTCTGAATTAGCAATGCAAGAATTTATCCTGTATATATTGATCTGGTTTGTAAAATATGATATCTCACCCTTTCGCTCATCGAACTGATAAATGGTTGAGTCAACAACTGTCTTATGCTTACTTTGCATCGACACTGATAGATCCCCCTCTCATGCCAAGACCAACTTTTACAGATACAGTATCCTGTGTCTGGGTGCTTTACATATTAATTCTAATTAAAAAGGTGTCATGGCCCAAATTGTTCATGCATCAGCTTTGAATTTTCTTTTCAATAATAGGCTCAGGATATGTGTCATCCAAGTGACACAAGACACGTGCATTTGCTGTACATATATAATCATAAATGTTCGTGGCTGCCAAATATTATGATCTTTGTTAGCTGAAATGAAGTTTCAGAATGGGTCTTCATCTGTTGTTTATTGTCTATCCCTTAATTTGTACTTGCTTGTGCATTTGTGATATTTGACGAATGTGTGGGAGTTTAAGGTCCACAACATT
The DNA here is from genome assembly GCA_964020975.1 of Hermodice carunculata. Classification (NCBI taxonomy): domain Eukaryota; kingdom Metazoa; phylum Annelida; class Polychaeta; order Eunicida; family Amphinomidae; genus Hermodice; species Hermodice carunculata. The sequence goes on from OZ026627.1 coordinate 51,408,460, forward strand.
CACCTAACTCAGCTACGTTTGGCCCGTTGTAAGTCAGGATCTATTTTTGTTACAAGTTGCTGTGAGGTTTTACACAAGTTTCATAAACGGACCAATAAAATATCATTTAGATGAACGAATAAAATGTACGGAAACAATGTTTGTCCACTGCTTCTGCACGATTAAGTTTTGGACTTTTTCTCTAAAATGACAACCAGATCCTCTTCGAACTTGGCACAAAATTACCTTGTATGGATTTAGACGATGTTTTTCAATTGGTGACGCCCCAGTGATTTTTCGCGCATTTTTCGGACTATACTGGCGTTCATTTACACACTACCAGAGGACACAGAGAAATCTGTCAACCAGTGATTAAAACTGTATTTGTCGAAGCATTAAACATTTTATATTAATATTAAACTCACATTCGTAAAATTATGATATTCTTAAAATTATGGGGAGAATAGATGGGCCATTTTGAAAAAAACAATAAAAGTCACTTTACATATGTACATGTATATATGTATATATATGTGGGTAATCTTATCCATTTTACGTAGCTGCTCACGTATCATGCCCGCGACTCGATGTATCAGCCGACCGCACGGAGGGATGATAGGTTTTGCCGAGGGTCAATACATCGAGTTAAGGGCCGGAAGCGTAGGGCTGATATATAAGACTGCAAGTGATAATTTATATATCTAATTATATTACATGGGCCTACAAGGTCTATTGCATAATAAATATAAAACTTTCGAACAGTTTCATAAATATATATATATATATATATATATATATATATATATATATATATATATATATAGTGGTCTCCTTCTTATAAGGCCCCCTGTACAGAGGCCACCCCCTCTGCAAAGGCCACTTCTCCATGCAGCAAGTGTGGCATTTTAATTGTAAAGAGAGGCCACCCCTCTTATAAGGCCACTTTTCCAGTACATTTGGGATGGCCTTATAAGAGGGGGACCACTGTATATATATACTAATATGTTCACTATTTATTAACGAAATTCAACATTGGTTATTGAATTTTTACCAAGGGGTGCATTTGTAAACCAGACATTATCATTGTATGCCTCAGGCTTCAATGGTTCCATGTAAAATCTGGAATAAGGGAAACGTGTATGAATTGTGAACTGTCTCTAGGTCCCTTGTTTTTTTCTCGAATGAAAAAAGTACCATATCTTGAATTCACTTGCCTGATAAGGATACGACTGCTCCCATAAGTTAACATTTATAACAAATACAAGGTGCAATATTTCTAATGCATGATTATATCAACTGATGATAATGTACTATTATATTGAATATAAAAGAATACGTCTAGAGGTTGATGTACATTTTTGCTATTTTTGTATACTCTGACATATTCATATTAACTGGCATCACTCACTCACTGATTCATTCATCCTTGCGATGATTCGTCTAGTTACCTGGATAAGAAAAACAGTCATGGTATGTGTCTCTGCCATTTGGTTTCAGGCCTGATCTTGATTTTTGTAGTCTCTCTGTGAAGGTAAGGTACCTCAGTTGAACACTTGTCATTTGTAGCTTCCGCCTCCCCCCCCCCCCCATTTGCAATGAGGTTTGCTCTTGTTTATCACGCCAATTTAAGCCCATCGTGAAATTCAGCCACAGCTGCTTAGTGGGACCCACATTACAGACAAGAGAGTTCTTTGCAGGACAGTACATTTCAAAGCTGGACGCTGAGGGATGTACGCACTCGAAAGAACACATGAGTCTGTTCTGTGAGCCCAGATACCCAGACGAGCTCTATACATTTGTGCATTTATTTCACTTTACAGTGATATAAATGCGCAAAAAGGTGATTTCAAACCGGGCTTCAGTCATGTCGCAGCCCGATTGTTACCCTAACAGCACATGGCTAATTTGCATATGAACTAAGTAAAAAGAGGAAGCATATCACATAGCCTTGTAACATTGGTGTTTGAAGGCAGTGCAAGCACAAAAAATTATATAAATATGACGACGCCATGTATCTATATATATATATATAGATACATGGCGTCGTCGCTCATGGAAAATGGTGAATGAAAGCCTCACAGAGTAACCCATTTCAGTTTCAATGTTGCAGGACAAAATGTCAATAATTCTTTCTACATACAAAGATCAACCGTTCTCATGAGTCTTAATAGAGGCAACCAGCCCCTGGGGACACTTTCAACTTGCTTTTATACCTGAACATTTTAAACGTGATATGTTATTTTTGTGTGCAAAGTTTCAAAACACTTGTGCCAAAATGTACAGTTGGGCATGATTGTTGAACTCAGCTGCTGCATCTGTTGGAAAATCTCGTAACTATCAAAGTGGATGTTTCTGCTACGTTACAAAAGGCAGTAGATCTGATTTGATATGCTTCTTCATATTGTATTAATATGAATGACGTACTTCCATTTACATTCACCTTTATACTTTGTTGGATATTTGCGATGTAATGCAATAGATACATAAAAAGCAAGTCTTGACCAATTGTAGAACATATAATTGTTTGTTTTGATTTAGGAGGGTTAGTGCGCCTGTCAACGGATGTCCACTTGGTCATTCTTTTTATTCCATAAACCAGGTCACAGTTTATTTGTGAACCCAGTTAAACTTGACTTAAAAGATTTTACAAAATGTGGAAAACTATTCGTTTTTTTTTTGTCTTATATGTGACAGCTATAGCTCTCTATCCAAAGATCTTCACCAAATAACAAACAGACAACAATTAACAATTTCTTAGTTTATAATTAGGTAGTTACCACACTGCTGTATGCTGGAAGTCTTAAGTATGTCTATGCATCCTGAATGGAACTTAACATTATATTTTTAAATATTAGCTGAAGGCATCATTTGTAACAAAAGTAACCAATGAAAAGTTTTTTTTCTTCTTTTTTTTTTCTGGTAATTAATACCCGCATATATATGTTTGGTATACGATGAATGTTACTGTATCTTGCTATATTTATGAAAGGTACTTACCAGCTATTGTTCGCTTTGTAAGATAATTGTGCTGACCCTACAATGCTTAATGCACTGCGAGACAAAGTTTAATCTAATATTGTTGTAAACCGCACATAAAAAAATCTATGGACTGTTATTTTGGAAAATAGTCACAAAATTTCAAAATGTTTAGAAAGTTATACCTTGAAGGAATATGTATATGGCTAATCATACTTACTGGCAGAATAGCAATGCAAACTATAACTAGAACAGGCTGAATATCCGACAGAAAATCAAATGTCTCCTCGTGCGCCCTTACTATTGTCACCCTTATTTTTATAAATAGGCATACCGATTCCAATGAGCTATAGATATGGTGAGGGTACACTCTTTATTGACATTTCGAAACGTTGATTTTTGATGAAATGCCCAAGTGACCTTGAAAAATAGGTCAAGTTCATACATCTGCAGTTACAAGCAAGGTCTTACAAAAGTCTTACATAGAAACATAATCACACAAAATGTCAACCTCTTTAAGACAAATCTCCTGTGCACTGCAATGATTTTTAAAAAGTGGCCACGTGACCTTGAAAATAGGTCAAGGTCACCCATCTACAATCTACTTGGTGTTATGGTACATAAACATGCAAAATTAAAACGTCCTAAGTCAAATCCTTGCAGAGTTGTTGCATCCGTGTCAATTTGAAATGACATGCCCGTGTGACCTTGAAATATATGTCAAGGTCACCAATCTGCATCCCCAAGCAAGATAGGTAAAGGGTCATGCCACTTGTTATGCGCAACACCTGTGGACGTTGGAATTTTTTACCCCCTCTCCCCTCCTGTTAGAAAAAGCTCAAAAGTGAACCTCCATATTCGCACCTGATCTTTTCCTTAATCTTGACCATGAGTCTGCTTTACTTCCTTTGGTTGAAAAGTTCTGAGCCTCAACCAGTTCATGAAGTGTGACTTTAATTAAATTCAGAATAAAGTAAATTATTAAGTAACTCTATATGTGCAACAAATAAAAACAATAAAGTTTGCTCATAATAGTCTGTTCTATCAGGAAGGAAAAAAGAAGTGTCTTACATAATATAAGAAACGGTTAAAGAAAAAAATAATGATATTATCATAAAACAAACCAGTGCTCTTGAGAAATGGTTAAAGCGTTTTTGGAGCACAAGGTTTAACACATGTTAATGGGCACTTTTGTATGTGATTAACCACGAAGTGGATGGAAATAACATGTTTGAGTTTGATATGTGTCACATTTCACTAAAAAGATGAGGCTAAAAACATTTCAATCAAGCTTTGTAGACCCCAGTTATTAGGGTAATACAACTAGGGCAAAGGACCTGCTTAGGCTACCTAAGCTGATTATTAAAACCCAACATATTGGGGTGTTTAATGAATGTAGTTTTATTATATATATAGTTTGGGCACGGTCATAATATATGATGTGCTCACAGATTTTGTCCCTCGACAAAACATAAGAACACTATGCAGCATGTAGGCGTATTTTCGCTGAGTACCTGGCCTGTCAAAATAGTATTGTATGTATGTCACGCAGTTAGTAAGGGTCGATAGTTTTCACCCACTCCATGGGCCTCTCTAGCTTAATGATAGGTCCACATGGGTTTCTGAAAAGTCACAGTTTGAGCACTTTTAAAGTTCATAGGGGATGCTGAAGGCAGATCTGTTACATATTTTACTTTATTGCATTAATACAATTTATTCCAAGGTAACATTTTAGTATTTAATCAGCACAGTGATTTTTGACAATATACCTTGTTTAAATGTTTTAGCAACATTTGCCCTAGCCTACATGTAGCGATGGTAATATTGCAATGTCTGTGTATGTATTATAAAAGGTCAAACCTGGAGCTTCGAAGGATTTGTGGTTTTTTTCAACTTTCATATTCTTTGCCACATATGCTTTGAGCAGGTTAACGCCAATAGTCTTGCCACCCCCCCCCCCGCCCCCGCCTTCAAACCCAACCCCAAACGTCAATTGCGGTTAAGTGTGACAAGTGCATGGCCTGGAACAAGGGTCTTGAAATTTCATTCATTGTGATTCCCGCTGAACATTAAAATATCATATTTTCCAAGCGGGTGTGGTGTCATACACTTGTGGCTTTAAACTTGAATCCGATTACATTTACCGGCAGAGTATTGTTTGTGGTATTTTGGCTGGGAATATCTAGAAGTAGATTTTCATTAGGAAGTATTCATGCACATTATACACCTATAAGGAGGTATTGATACTATTCGAATTGTGGCGGCGGCAAAGGCTGTTTAGGAAGGGTTTTTGTTTCTCTGTTTAATTTTGGTGTGCAACTGTGACACTTATTGGACCTAATGAAAAAAAATTGAGAAATAAATTAACAAATCGTGTACAAAGCTAAGACCACTGCTCATTCATTTTACAGCAAGAAAACCATCAGGCCTGTGATTGGCTTTAAGAAATCCACCCAGGAAATTGAAGAATCACAAACAGCTAATTATAATAGTATTAATGTGGTTTTCTGCTTATTCGCCGTAGTCCTGTATTGGACGTGCCACAGGTGACATAATAAATGCAATAAATAAATAAAGACAAAAAGAAAAAACAAATTAAAAAAAAAGACTGGCTAGGGGAACCACTTTAGACTCCCTTCATTTTACCTATCATCCTGTGATGAAAGTTATTTTAAATAGCAAAAATAAGCCTTTCGTGACTGTGTGTACGATCAGGTATAAACCTGGATCGTCAATAGGCCCCTGGTATAAATAAGGTTGTCCAGGTGATGATCTCAACAAGTCATAACATTATCCAAATACAACAAACGCTAAATTCGGCAACTTTATAAAATTCACTTCCTGCATATTTCTGTAAATACGTAACGTTTGATTAAAACTCATAATACAAACAAGTCTGGCCATTAGACGGCAGATACAAACTTAAAAACTTAAACCAAACAGAATGACATTGAATAGCTCTTAAGAGTCCCGTTTTTAAACTCTAACTTTACTGCATTGCGTCATGGACCTATCTCGTGGTAGCCACATGGTTACGTGAATTGAAGGCGTGCATGTGAATCATCCAAGTAGATCATGTGAAGAATGTGCCCGGAATTTATGACAGCATGTGATAAATAAGCACTACACCAACTAAACACATTGTTGTACACTGTACATGAATACCTTTAAGAAGAATCTGGTCTTAATTCTTAATTTCACTAGCATGAGCCAAAGAGTCAATACCAAACTATTGTTTCTTTTAAGCATTATCCTACCCTTGCCTTGTTTATTTCCCTTACATGGTACATGACGTAGGTCACTTATCCTTATATGGCAAGGAACCAAATTCTTATATGATAAATGACATTGGAATTGTCCATATCTTGAATTGCTACTATTCAATTAAACCTTTAATTGTCTGCACGCATATTGAGAAAATCATAACAATGCAGTTGAGCAGTCATCGCAATATTGCCAGCGTCAAGAAAAAATGACAGTGTATCCTATTATCAGGTCATCAATGGCAATAGTGATTGCAACACCAGTTTACCAAATGTTCCAAGCCTGTCTGCAGACATCCATGACCACTTTTCCTTATTCTATTGTTCCGCAGCATATGACATCAATGCCAGGAGTTACTGTGACCAAAAGCAATTTACCCTGACATTATTGTACATACATTGTACTAAATTCGTGTCTATTCTGCATTTAAACTTGGGATAAATAAAGTCATCATCTTGTAACTGGATACATATTCATAGATAAGCCCTGCAAGTTCCATTTGACCGATACATTACTTCGTCTCCCGCGTCTTAATGTACTGCTCAAACAGAACTTGCCCATAATATGTGTGAACATGTATTCACTTACGCAATAGTTATTCTCTATATATCCTCATGCTCTTCCTCCTTCATTCCTTAAAAGCTGCTACTAAATCTATGACCACGCGAATCTGACGCATCGAGACTCAATGTTATGTCCTGCATATGACTAGTGTGTGAAACGTTTGAGATCAGACAATTCTTGCGACTGATTCATAGCAGCCATATTGTCAGGCAAAGTGGACGAAGTAGTTATGGCTCACATACGTTGCTTACTATGAGACCAACTCACTTTACAAGATATTTTCTTTCCTGTTTCACTGCTTTGGCACTACACGCTTCATTATCAGACAAAATGTGACTGTTACTCTAGGATCACCCAGAATAAGTAATACATCAGTTGTGCTGAGAATATCATCTCTGAGGCGGTGAGGCAGAGAGGCAAGTCCAGAAGGAAAGCTACCTAGGTCTTCTGACGCTCATAATCCACTAGCTTGGACTGTCGCCAGGTGTATGATAACCAGCAATTATATTCTGTCCTGTTTGCCATGACTGAATTGCTGGGATTTACAAACTCAGGTACAATTTCATAAGCTTGGGATTGGCACACAAGCATGCTGTTGCAAAGTCTCATAATACCATCTTACACCATTTCTCAGCACCATAAGGCAAAGTTAGTCATATTCCAAGTGTGATAACTGTATGCACAGCCATAATGGTGGCCTGGACACAGGTGAAAAACGAAAACAAACAAAAGGAACATACCAAAAAAACCTCCAAAACAACAACAACGAAAAAACAAAAAAATAAAAAAAATAAAAAAACAAAACAAAACAAAAACAGCACCCCCCTCCCCGCAAACCAGACCATCTACACATGAACGAAAAATGTAAACAAGTGGCAGTGCCATCTTATGTGTATATACAAAATGGGGACTATAAATCCAACTGCAGTGTGCCTGTCTGTAATTTCAAAGCAAATGACCAGGCACTTTTGGAGGTTGCTTTCTGCAAAAAGGTGAATGCCATGTGCAAAAATAGCACCAAGATTTGTAGTACCAGTGATGACATTTTTAACAACCTATTGTGGGACATCACCAGCATGCCTTGGGTAGATGTCAATAAGACTTCAAGAATAATCTTAAGAAAGGGAAATGAACATTTTTCATTTAGCATTGCTGGATGTTGGTTTGGCAAACCTTGACAGAGGTTTGCAAGTTAACTGCATCTCTCTCTGATGCAGTGACATCCCGAAAATGGTCAACCGTTAGTGATTCAGCTACCACCACAGCCCTGCCAAAAAATCACTAGAACAGCAACAGTATTTTTTGAGAATAGATCTATCATATTGCACTTGCGCAAAGTACACACCAAACAAAGTGAAACCTTTACCAAAATATCAAGATGGGCCACATAGTATTTAGTGTGTATAAAAATATAATCCACAAGAACTTCACTGGCATAGAAGATAATATGTTCGTCCAGAATATTCGTAGCAACCACCATATAAAAAGTTACAGTAAGTATTACAATATTGTTGAATGTTACTCGCATCTAGTTTAACCAGCAATTTCCTTCCTAAATATTATCCTGAAAATTATGCCTTGATAACACCTCTTAGTGTCAAGGCCTGAAATTCAAATTTGTAGGGTATACAATACCCAATACAATTTTTTGTCTGGTGTGCATGGAAAATATGCCTTGATATATCTGTTTGCTTCAAAGTTATGCGGGAATGTCCTATAAAATGCACAGAAGATCAGGTTATCTTAAGTTCATCATGGGCAAACCTGCGAGTGTACATGTTTACAAATTTTTAGAAGTTCATACATCGACATTTTATTGCACATCTTACTGTAACCTTTCACTACGATTATTGACTAAACATGAAATGAATTTTTCTTCATCGTGAAGTATTTATGTTACGAAACAGGACAGCCATTACCGCATATATTTGTACAATCTACTTCATATTCAAATACAAGAAGAGCATACTCACTGGAGTATATATATGTGGCAATGTTGGGTGTGCCCCGTTTTTTCCGTGACTCGTATATTAGGAGCTGTGGGTTTGCATTCCATTATCAAATTGATAGAATTGCTACACTTAGCAAACACTATTTTCTAATATAAAAAATGTGGCTTGATGGAAAAATTCTTACTCAACATAATGTAAGTGCAACTTTTCACATGTTATTAAAAGTTCTTTCATAGTGAAATTACATATAAAAGATGCCACTCTTATATGTGTCCCAGAAAGTGTTATCATTTCTCTATTGACAAAAAATTTGTGCTCCCTAATGTAAAGGAGTGTTTTGATGGTTAGGCCTATATGATTTGAAAAAATAAATATGGGTAATGTTTTCTTAACTATGTGGCAGTGAAACATATTTGTTCTGTGTCCTGCTTACTGTGATACGTATACCCATTCCGTACAACATCTATATGGGCGTTGATCATTGGGTTTTTGTCTTCGCTTGCAACTCATTTCAAGACTGTGCTTACATCAACTAACGCCTAGCTTGCTGACTAATTCAAAAGCAATTGAATTCAGAAATAGATGTACTGGTATAATAGAAAAATAATTTCTGTGCAATGGATGTATATTGTATTTATAATGTTCCAGCTTCATTAATATCACAAAAACCATCTAGGCCTACTTTCTTCTTTGGATGTATAGGGCAGAGGAGCCCAAAGGTGACAGTCCTACCATGTCTCTTTTTTAGTAGGCACAAGTGATGGAATTTGGGTTAGAAGTAGCTGGGCTATGTATTTTGGACAGCAACTGAGGTCCTTAGCTAATGAATGGTGTCTCAAAGGTTTAAATGCGTTTAAAACCGCCTGTTGTGTTTTGTGGATGAATGCCTCTCTCAAGTCAGGAGTTAAATATTTTTCTTCACATTTGTATTAGAAGATGAATGTTGACATTTTGGTTACTCTTGAATCTCTTTGCTGTCATTGGCAGGTTGTAATTTGTGAATATGGGAAATGTATCTTCGAACTATTTGATGTGCAATGGTGATCTCAAATACAGTTAAAAGACACAAGTATCAAATGATATAATTTCAGAGCATACCTCTCAAATGATCACTCTGGATACTCTTATTTACTCTAAATCATTATCTTCAAAGTACCAGATTCTTCGATATGTAATGTTGACAGGCACAAAATGTGCAAATTACAAATACTTTAAGTATTAGCCAAAAGTTAAAAAAGATGTGTTTTATGCAAAAAAAAAAATAAAATACGATAAATAAATGGAACAAAACATTTGCAGATAAAGTGTTATACAAAGCACAACCAAACTGGAGAGGTGGTGATTGTGTGGCAATGATATTTTTGGGAATTATAGGAAGTTCGAACTGGGTAGTTATTCCTTACCGCTTTACGTTTAAGAATGTCACGTTAATATGCGAAAGAATAAGAGTGAACGACGAATCATATACATTTCAAATCACGAGGCATATGAATGTTCTCCTGTCTCTTTGCCACTGCATCTCCTTGCCTACTTTTCAGACCGTTCCAAACAGACAAATTAAGTTTTCGCCTTAGGCATATGTGGGCAACACAATTCTAGCCTTGCCCAAGTGAAGCAAAGATATTTCAATACCATAGACAGATTCACTACTTGGTGGTTACTTAGGAAACCATGTGCTTCATCACACATGCTTAAACCCCACAAGACGTCCTCTTCACGAGCCAGGAATCTCTTTTGTTGTTCATGGAAGAAGCTTCATTTACGGTTTTTAAATGTGCACAAAATTTGTTGGGCTTCTTCATATTTTTCTAATGTATATGCATATGCGTCTGTTTAAATGCAAAAAAATTATTAAAGCCCTGTATGATTGATTGTTTCATTCTGTGGCCTTGAAAGTGAGTTGTCAATGATATTCATGAGAAAAACATCAGAACTTTTTAAGTTTTATATGCCTCTTCTTGTGCTAACTGATAATTGTAGAACAAACACGTCAGTGCAAGCATTACTGTGTGAAATACATCCGTCCACTTCATCTAGGAGCTGTAATTACATGCTCCTTTGTAAAAATGATGAATGTATACTTTGAGATTTCGCATGTGATGGGCAAATACAATGTACAGATGTAACTGATGCAGTACATTATCCAACGGCCTGCACTACAAAGAAAGTTCGCATATAAGACCATATGATTACATGCGTTTTTGTAAGAATTACATTGTTCTTGCTTGCCTCTGTAATATCTGTGTGGGACATTTGGTTATATTCCATTATCAAAGTTATGTGAAGGTGAGGCTGATTGCGGCGACATGTCAGTTGAGCATCAATGTACATTCATTACAAGTTCGTTTCAAAACATTGAACATCACCTCAAAGTAGATAACGAGGCACAGGGAAACAGGCGTACGAAATATTTTTGTGATGGTGATGCCTGGTTATTGTGCATACGTCTAGCAAAGCTGTCATTTATTTGCACACATTAGCCATGTTATCACAAAACTTATATATGCATCCTCAATCTAAATCGGGATGGACAAATACGACCTTGCAGTAATGGTGAACATGTACAACACCACGCTCTCTTCCAGTCTTCAGGTCGTTATAAATGTCCTAAATCTCACTGTATACCAGTACATCTTGTGTGCAATCAGCGATAGGATTTTGAGGGACGATCTGACGAAAAAGACTGTACAAATTATATATATCTACTCTGTTAAGGCGTACATGAGATAATGTATGTGTTCACCCCTTCCACATTTGTGACCAATACAAAAATTATTTTCAATATGGAGATGACGAAAGGTTTTGTGACCTGGTTATTTTTCCGCATTAATGCAGTTACCACAGACGTTCCTTAACATGTCTTTGGAGTATGCTTTTCGAACCGTTCTTTACCATTACCACAAGGAGACTATTACTTTCCATAGTGGACGAATACCTGTTTGGAAACGTAAATGTACTGCATGCTCTGAAACACTGTACCGATTGTACATTGCATCAAACTGAATAAGAGACATTGGACTTGGATCGTTCAAGTGCTTACATAGTTTAAAGGAACTCGGGCTGCAGTTCAGTAAGATCGGTCGGCTAAGCATTTACACATTCTCAGGATTACAACATCTGTTTTTTTATGGCTTAGGGGTAAACCATTTAAGTTTATGGAAAGTGGTGCATTATATGGAATGCACAATATGGGGTCTCCCAATCTGTGTTGCCTACAAATATCTGATGTTAACGAAACAGTCTTTAAAATTTTACTGAAACAGAGCTAGGATATACCCAAATACATATTTACTGGTATAACTTATAATATGTTCGTTGGCTTGAAAAATGAACAGATTAAAAAAGTTTCAGGAAATTACCTTTGTGACAAAGGTGGTAGGATTTTGCAGCAGTTAGAAAGTTTTTAAAACTTTTACCACAGATAAACATCACGTGTGCTGCTTGGAATCTTATTTGCGATGAATCACATCACCATTATCACCTTTCAGTTCTTGTGACCGTCTTTTGACCAGACACAATGTTGTGGTTATACGCACAGAAATAACTTGTCTACTTTAAATACTGTATCACTAATATCTAATATAAAACACAAGATCAATGCAAGAAACGTGATGTGTGTATGTTTGCATTTTGTTGATAATTTGAAAGGCATATAATTAAAGTCAATGTTGCTTACAGAAATAAGCTATGGTGTTGACTTTGCTTATCTTGGCATCGCATGGTACCACAACTGTCGGTATAAGGCAGTAAGTATCTTGTCCACATTTCCCCTTACCTTTGCACTGCTTCTAGTCACTTGATTTTGCTATACACCCTATTTCAAGCTCCTGCCATATTCACACACACACACACACATATATATATATATATATATATATATATATATATATATATATATATATCTACATATATATATATACGTATATATATATATATACATATATATATATATACATATATATATATATACATATATATATATATATATATATATATATATATATATATATACATATACCGCAAACCTTTTATGGAGAGAAAATTAATGTGTATTTTTTGTTGTAACTAACAACACAATCATGCGTAGTTAGAATCAGTATAAGCTAAATGCGACAAATATGATAAGAAATTAAAGTGTCAATCTCATGTTGATCCCCGCACAATTTAGGTCACTGCACACCAAGAAAAATGTCCACCAGACAGTTACATTTTACAAACTTTAGTATAAGTGACAATTTATATTGCGAATGTGATAAAATGTTATAAAAGTCATGCGACTTATCTCGTGCATTTCAGTTACCATATACTCATGGAAATATTTTATGGAATGCTATATATGATGGTTCCTGCTTTGGGGAGTTATGTAAAATGAAGTGAAATTTGTATGACATGACTTTCTTTATTCCAATACTCAACATTGATCACTGTTGCACAGTGGTGCGCCCAATGATCACAGACAATAAAGAACAAAAGCTAGTCACGTCAGTGGAGAAAAATTTGTCAGTCGATGCATCAAAGGCAGCATATCACAGTCATGCATAACGGTGTCCTGTTAATCATGCACATGGTAACTTGGGGGTTGGTGAACGTCTACAGATCAGATTGTTGTGCCTGTAAAGCAGGCAAGCACCACTGGTTAGGTCTCTATCCCTGTAGTTAAAAATTCATCTTGAAACCACAGAACATAAAACATTAAACTCTTGAGCAGCCCTTGCTTGGGACCAACCAGCACGATCGCAAATTCCCACTATTTGCCATTTTCTAAACGGTTTCCATGTTGGGCTGTGCTTACACTGGCCAGTGGCACAATTTTCTGACAAATTTTGATACCACACCCTGACCATTGAAATCAGTGCTCATGGCACAATAAAAGGGAGCCAGTGATGCATGACATTCAGAACAAAAACGAACTGATCAGGGAACATATTTAGGAACCTATCTTGCCCACTACTCATTCCGATAAGGAATTATAGGCACTTGTTTATGGCATTCCTTAAAATATTTCCATCAGAATATATGTATGTATGTATGTATCTCGGTATCTTAATTTATGAGTAAACATCAGCAGATACTTTTGATAAATATGAAGAATGTTTGCTCAAAATAAATACTGGGCGTGTAATATTTCGGCAATTTTTGCATAATGGTATGTAAATGTCAAAATACAGTACATGTTGATTGTAGGAATCTTTATGTCTAAATGTATGTGTTAACTGCCAAGGTAAAGTTATCTATAGCATTTTCCCTTGCTTTTTATCGTATGACAGCTGCAGTTATAACGACGATATAGTTGATCATGTTCATTGCAATAGACGTTTTCTACACTGTTATGCTGTGTGTCATAAAATGTATATTGATGTCCAATGGCTTGCTCCTACTTTGTTACTCGGGGAGTTAACACATAAATATAAAGGGATCTTGAGCCTGGTTCTTTAAGTATGGTGTATGGCACGACAGAGTGTCAAGCTGCTTATCCTTCCAACCACATACATTATCAGTATATATTGTTTGGGCGTTTTTTTGTTTTTGTGTACTATCTAGTTGGATATAGTTGCAAACAGGTGCCAGGCTGTCCAACGTTGTGGTATTTACCTGCATGTTTCTATGATTCGTCCCTTCCAGCACTTTTGCATTGTGTATGCTTCCATGTGGCAAGCTCACCTGGCTCATTCATTTATAAGCACAGGACTTACGGCCAGTTGCGCACGTCTTGCTCAAGCTGCGATCAAGGTGATGACGACTAAACCATTGGTTAACAGAGTCTACCTGTTGCAGAAGGCGTGGTCAAAGTTTATGAAAGATTGTAAGCTGTGGCTCACTCTGATCTTGGGTCGGGGCATGTTATAGGCCATGGTTAACACATCTGTCAGCTCTTATTTGCGGCATTTTCCGGTGTAGGAAAGTCAAAATAGAAATGGAGAATTACCTGAATCAGATAGAGCAAATTGAAGTTGTTGAAGTTGTTTTAAGGAAAGAACCTGTAATTCGGGATGGAAGTAACCCTTTTGAACAATATTCTGAGGAGGAATTTCTGTCCAGATATCGTCTAGATAAAGCAGCAGTAATGACATTACTACAAAGTTTAGGTGACAGGCGCAGACAAAGTTCAGATTTATCCAGCAGTTTTTTAGTTGGTCTTTGGTGCGTTTATGTACACCATGCCTGGCATTGAAAGTTTCTGTTATGGTATCCCAGGCTTCCTCTTTTTTGGCAATCATTCTGCCATCATTGTGTTTAACTTCTACCATCCCCTTCTTGTTTTCCACAAGTTCTAATATAATTTCTCTTTCAAGTTCGGAAAAAAATCACTCTTTTCCCCATGACTTGCAATGACCCGGTAATGCAGTATCTGTGCCCTTTGAATGTGGCAAGAAGAAAAATGTATGATACTGGTCTAAATAAAGATTTGTACTGAGAAGCCCTTCCGTGCCCTTGTACATAATGGGAAATGTATTGGTAAACAAAGCATAAGCTGTGATCACATAATCTGCACTAATTCTAACCCTCGCAAACCCAACTCCTGGCTACCTGAACTCAGGGTTGAGCGTTGATTATGTGACCTTGAGATCACTACATGCCTGCAGCTCACCTGAGCATGACGTGCGCAACTGGCCATCAGTGTGTTATATAGTTCATTCTTGGAAAGACAGTTTACACGCAAGAGTGTTCTCCAGGCATTGGCACAGCTTATGCAAACACGATCGTGTTTATTTGGTGTATTGAAATTTGGCCAAAGATACTATATATACATATGTCACTTCTAAAGAACGAATCCCCGACATGTCTAAATTAGATCAACATATTCCTTTATTGAGTATATGTGCCGTAAGCATGTCTCATACAGCTAAAGAAAAAGAAAAACAAGAAAACTACAATTACAACAAGTTTTACCTGCCATAAGATTTAACACACGAAGTCGAGACATTTGCCAAATACTAAACATGGTAGGAACTTTAACTTTAGGACAATTAAGCCTACATGCGCCAACTTGCGCAATGTACACGCGAACATGATGGCAGACACATTCTAAGTTAAATTTGCATGACGCTTGGCACATTATCCTTAGATTTACGTCAGGCTAAACGCGTGAACTCTTAACAGCTAGCAGAATACTTTACAATGTGTAAGAACACGCGAACTCGTATTAATCTTAACTTCGCGACCACAAGAAATTACATAGCTAATATTCCACTCAAGCAATTTTATGTCCCATGAGAGAAAAGTCATAAAACATGTCGCATATCTGCAAAATTAGTTAACTAGACAATATTCTACGTGTAAAAGCTCTTCGAAATGCAGTTCAGTCATGAGCATATATGACAAGCAACTGCTAATGCACTTGTGCACATGCATGTCTTTGCAATATGTGGGCACAATGAATCAGCAACACTTCAGCGCCAAAAACAACAGCCAGTAAGCGACGCAGAACATCAATGCACAGGTAAGACATTTGAACCAAATTTTGCATTCAAGTTATTTGAATACGCTGAATGCATTATGTACGCGGGCATACAAATTGTCTACCGGTACAAGTCATGTGCACACAAATATAAATTCAATTTCACCGGCGCATTTATATCCCTACATCGCTGCAATGATGCAAGTAACGAAGACAAGCAAAAACTTACAAAACGTGTATGGCGGTCTAATGGGCAGTAGACAGTAACATGGCACAGCAGGAACAAAACCATAGCTTATATGGGAGGCAAAACTACAAGTCCCTTGTGACTGTTGTGGCTGGCTTGACAAGGCCGCCCATGGTGCAGGTGGCAATAAGCTATGATATGGCATGAATATCAGAGCCATATGTGAAAGACGTCTGTCCTCGCTCAGCGAAAAGAGGGCTCTGAAGGAAAGCGAGAAGACCGGTCCCGCGGGTAAAAATAAACGCAGCGATTGAAAACAATGATTCAATTGGCGACGTTGTGTCAGAGGAGTTCCCCCATAAATAAAAGACGTGTTAAATATTAGTACAGTCAAGGCACAGGAGATGTCACTGCAAAAACGTTTATAACTTACAAAACAGTACCTTGACAGAAAAGATAAATAAAAAAATCCAAAAAAAAAAAAAAAAAAAATCATCAACATTTTCAGTGAGTGAAAATGACATTTATCTTTTATTTATTGTTTAAATATTGATATTTGTACACAACTCAAAGGATAAAGTTATATACATATATATATATATTTATATATATATATATATATATATATATATATATATATATATATATATATATATATATATATATATATATATATATATATTCTCTGTGTATGTTTTTTATATTGTATTTCAGCATGGTTGAACAGTTGGAATGTTCACGAACTGTTGCAAAATTTAAGATTACAAAATAACGTAATCGTTTATGCCGGGTAATCGCCAAAGACGATGATCTTTCTATTGTCTCAGGTCTTGTACCAGGTTTTACTGAGTTTTGGGAATGCCATGATAAAGTAGTGCAGGTTGAAGCAGTAGAAATTTAAAAGTACCCTCGGAAGTACAGAGTAAACATGTTAATGCTCCAACGGTTACAATAAGTATAGAGCAAATGTGACTAGCAAAACAAGAGAATAAGTTGAAACAATGACTATGGTGAAATAGGTAGCACTCTTTCATTACCAAGGGTTGAACCTGAGACGTTCACAGGTGATTACTGAAATGTCACGCATTTGTAAATTCATTTGAGGCAAATTTTGGTAAAATATATAAGGATGCTGATCCTCGATTGGCACGCTTGCATCATTCTACGAGTAGTGATGATCACTGAGCTTTCCTTTCTAGTTCGTACGTTGGAGGGAATGCAGGTTATCAACATGCATTTAGTACTTTGAAGAAGTTGTATGGGTTGATGCACAGAGTGACAGAAGATACCATTCAGACTTTACGTATATCTAAAGCAGTTATA
Source organism: Hermodice carunculata (assembly GCA_964020975.1). Lineage (NCBI taxonomy): Eukaryota > Metazoa > Annelida > Polychaeta > Eunicida > Amphinomidae > Hermodice > Hermodice carunculata. The sequence goes on from OZ026627.1 coordinate 51,426,104, forward strand.
TATGCTGGTGATATGCTTAGCCTTACCTGTGAGTTTAGGAATGCATACTATTTCTAATACCTAATTGACATTGGGGCGTTTTATATAATTGGTAGTCAGTTGCATGGCATGGTAATGTAAAAAATCGTGTGCAGTAGGACATTCCCCATTTCTAGGAGCACCCGCCATGGCAGCTCTCTTTCCCCTGTCTTCTTTCAGGTTTTTCTTTTATTTATTTATTGATTATTATATTTTTGGAGGGGGGGGGGGGGGGAGGAAGACCTGTCAAAGGATCTGAATAATTTACCATGTGGCCTATATCTTGAACAGGAAAAAGTGAATGCCATCGCATATGCAGATGATGCGACTTTAAAGGGTTCTACTATTACTGATCGTCAAGGTATGATTAATTTATGTACACACTATGCGACTAAGTGGAGGTTTTCATTTGGTAGGAGAAAGTCCAAATGTTTCGTAGAAGGTAATATGCCTTTCCAGAATACCTCGGCATGTGAATGACATGGCCATGACAGAAGAACATAGCCCAGTCTGGAAATTCTTGGCACAAATTTTAATCACTCTAGTTCAGCAGGTGATCATGTAGCTCAAAGGATACAAATCTGCCATATTATAGTAATATGGGCTTATGCTATCCCGGTCTTCAAACCGAAACTAAGTTATACATGTGGTCGTCAATATGTCCTCCGGTTTGGCTTGTGGTACGGACTGTTTAAATCTAAGCAAAGCTGATTTAAACAAGTATGGAATGTGTTCAAGGCAACCTGATCAAACAATTTTTAGGTTTGCGCAAAAAGTCCTGGAAACGCAAACTTTCAAGTTATCTTATGGTGCCCTCTATCGCCACCGTGGTGAGGCACTAAAACATTATTGTTATACCACAGAACTTCCAGGTGGAGTCCCCACCATGCAAAGTTTTAGCATCTTTAGTGGTTAAGTATATTGCTACAGGTTGTCAGTACAAAGGGACTCTGAGTTGGCAGGTAATACAGTATGGGGCGTCTCCAGTTAAACTTATCTTTGTGAAACCTTGCCTGCAGAACTCTAACATATGTAGTCCTGGCTCAAACAGCAAAGTTGATTCACTCCAAGAACTTATTTTTTGGAAAACTATTTCAAGCCCATGTCGGCAGAACATATGCTCCCTTGTCTCGTAATTAAGACCTTCTAAGTCCATTTGTCTATAGCTGACTCCTGGGATCCGGGGGTACACTGGATCCCTAATGTTCTCGGCTCCTAGGTTCTAGCCTGCTGAACACAATCTTAATTTCAGTGGTTTCATTCTCAGGTCCTGAGACCCAGGAGTTTATTGATTGGCGGTGCGCTCGGCTCCCTGACCCTAGATAAATTGAAATGCATTGGCTATTGTTCCATTCATATATGGCACCCGCCAATTATGTGTATTTGTATTTTGATTTCATTTAATGGGTTTTTAAAAAAATTTTTTTTTTGGGGGGGGCGGGTGTGTTGTTTTTTTGTTACTGTATCCTTCAATCAGGTTTGTCGTTATGTGTATATTTCTGTCATTTCTGTTGTTATTCATTTTCATGCAAATTTCCTGGTTTCACGGGGTTTTAATCATTTATTATTATTATTATTATTATTATTATTATTATTATTATTATTATTATTATTATTATTATTATTATTATTATTATTATTCTGCATGCTTTACAAGATATATGTAGTCTTTCTGAGGCTAATGCACAGGTTATCATATTTGACATGTCAGGTCTGTCGAATTTTGGAGGGGAAAACGGTTCTTTTTTGTATTTGACAGCTCTTGTTGAATACAGTGAACATATAGCAAAGGCAATGAACGACCCAATATATGGCAATTCTTTGAGGTCAGAACGTTTTTGGCATTAATAATCACATATTTTGCATGAAGTTAAGATGCATGAAAGTAGTTTAGGTTCTCACTCATCAGGTACACAGCGTAGAGCTAATGAGACCAAAGACAAGTCCTTGCGTTTGGAGGTCAAGTGACGTTGATAGTGATAAGATGAATAAACACCTTGTTTCACAATGGGCCGAGACCTAAAGAGAAAACTTATCTGCTCACTGCAATGACGAGAATGCACGTGTAGGCTGGCTGTACAACTTATGTTCTCAAAACACATGCAGTCTTGCATTGCCCAGACTGTAGAGTTTCGAAAGTTCCAGACCGTAGTTTGTTCATGTAATTAAGAAGACTCTGTAAGAACTGTTTAAGAGATAACTACGCAGTCGATACTAGTAGGAGCAAAAATAAGTGCTTGTGCCTGGAGACATTCTGCCCTTTTGCATATATACCGAGATACAGCTAGTGATGACACAAGTAGTTGTGGTGTTTCCAGTGAGAGTTTTATGCTAGTAGTCAAAGTATGTGTCAATGAGAAAATCTGGGTTTTGGCCGCACTGGATACTTTGTCATGAAGTAGCTTTTGCAGTAAAGAGCTGTCAATGTGTCTAGGACTGAAGGGTTCAGCTTCCCATTATATGTTGACAGTGTCTGGTAACAATCCAACTTGATATAAGCAGGTATCTTTCAAATTATCTGGTAATAATGAATCAGTGTGTATGCCTGTAATCTGAGTAGTTCCAGATATCCAATAACATATGCTCCCATTATTCAGGGAAAATATCCATATCTAGTTGGAATTGATTTGTTAGTTCACCAGCATCGCCTTCATGAAGTAAATATTTATGTGGCCAAGATTTTGTCGATGCTCTCTCGCCTTTAGAGGTAAAAAAGAGACCCCCAGGAAATGATCCTTTTGCGATCTTATAAAAGTTCGGCTGGCTGTTAGGTAGATGTATAAATTTGAGTACAAGCGATGTAGTTGTGTGTAACTGTATTTTGACTTCCACAAATTCTGTGGGTATTTTCATGAACCCGTAAATAAGGGTCCTTGTTTGTCAAAGGTAATTAATGGGTTTTGGTACGGAAAACATGCTGTAAATCCTAAAATGTGTAACTTTATTTTGATTTCCACAAATTCTGTGGGGGAAGTTTCATGAACCCCTGAATAAGGGTCCTTGTTTGTCAAAGGTAACTAATGGGTTTTGGCACGAAAAACATGCTGTAAATCCTGAAAATCAAGATACGACTGTCCTTGATACGAATGGTAATTTATTTGTGGGATCCTACCTATTATAAAGAAAGTGGTCAATACTAAATCACCATATTGTGGAAAAATCCAAAAGATACTATCCCAAACCACTTTATATTGGCACAAAATCGTCTACACAATTTGGTCAAACGATTGATGCGTGAAAGTTTATTTCATATGATGGGTAAATATCAAAATTGTTGCAGCTGAATTTTGCATAGTTTGTACCAGAAGATGTCATCTCTAGCGCCAAGTGTATTTGGTATTGACCCCATCACGGTGTCATTAATCCAAACAAACCTGGTAAACTACGGGTAGTGTTTAATTGTGCTGCACATTATAAAGGGAGATCTTTGAACGATCGTTGTTGCAGGTCCTAGCTCGGCCAAGAAGTTAGTGCCAGTCATTTTGCACTTCCGTTTATATAGTATAAGAGTGCAGAGCGATGCAACTTCCATGTATAATATGGTAGATGTTCCATCTTACGGCAGAGATACGTTGAGCTTTCTTTGGATACGAGATGGTAAAACCATACACATCCGTATGAGATTAAATCTGTTGGCAGAATTTGGTGTGCATTCTTAAATGCTTATGCATTGAGGCAAACTGTATATAACCATCCAAAAATTGATCATTTACTAAAGATTAGGATATTGAATTCTGTATATGTTGACGATTTGACTAGTTCAGTAAGTCAAAAAGAAAAAAAATGCACACAAAGCCATCACATGTGCAGCTGCAGTTTTGCAAACAGGATGTTTCATGCTCACAAAATTTGTCATTAATGACAAAGGCTTGATGGCAGAATTTCCTGCAAAAAAAAAAAAAAAATGCACAAGTTATCTTCCCAGTTCACTTAAGGTGCCCCACATATTCAGTGGGGGGTGGAAAATAGTGCGTTTACCTTTAAAATCAAGCAAGATGTTTTACATCCTCATTTTTTATAATTGGGGATGTATTACCCTGTGCTTACTGCAGGGTAAACTCCGCATGCATGATATGACTGGCATGAAAATAGAGTGGGACCAAGAAGTACCACTGAACAGCGGAATACGTAGGTGACGTTCCAGACGAAAATAAAGGAGCTAATCATACTGTGTTGTGTCAAACCGTCAACCTTCGATGTCAGCTATGTAAGAACGTCTGTACGTCTCACCAGCATATCTCAGATGCGTCAATAAATACGGCAATTTCGCGTTTCATCTAGTAACTATTAAAGTACACATAGTGCCGATCAGCAGTAACATGCCAAGCATCCCAAGGTTAGAGTTACAAGCCGCTAAGTGTGACGCTGAGCTGTACAATACAGTAAAAAAAGAGCTGAAGCCTGGTACAGGCCCGGATATATATATTTTGACACATTGCAACTTTGTGAATGGATTTACAAAAAAAAAAAAAAAAAAATTAAGATGTAGGTGCAATATAGCCACGGTGCCAGCAGAGTAATAGGCCCTTTGGCCCCTTGTTTAAGTTTTACCATGTACTTCCTAGGACATTCTAGCAGTAACCATTACATCATGTTCTGAATTAACTCCAAGCTACATGTATTTAACCTCAAGCTTTGCAACCTGATTATACTGTCATTGATGATAAAATCACATTCATATATAGGAATGTATGTGTGCTTTGCTATAAGTTACACTGGGTGGACACAACTTTTTTCTTTTACTTCAAATTTGTCCTGAAATTGTCATGTACATAATTATAAATTTGCCAGGGTGAATATATATATATATATATTATAGGTATATTTCTGATGTGAACATCAGAGATGAAACTTTACTGATAATCTGATCTCAAGGCATAATCAATTCGTTTTTATTATTTTTATTTATTTATTTATTTATTTATTTATTTATTTATTTATTTATTTATTTATTTATTTATTTATTTATTTATTTATTTATTTGTGTTTGTGTGTGTGTGTCGTTGTGCGTGTGAACTAAAGACAGGAAACTAAGAATTAGAATAGTCACTTTATATTTCTTTGTTCGTTTCACGCACTGATAGATGTCAATGGGGCTGTAACTTCTCATGTATTGGCACAATAGGAGCAATTTATTTTACTTGGATTTCCCATTCAACGTTACAGGCCTGTTTGCAAAAATCTGCTTGGGTCAAGGTATTTTCTCCACCATTTATATGGACCGCTGTGTAACGTCATATCAAGTATTAATACAGCATTTGACCACACCAAGCGTAAAATGCTGCTGTCCTTGCATTGGTAGCCACTACCGGTGTATTTATAATAGTCATATAATTATAGGCTCTATCTAAATACTCATGGTCAAGTAGGACCAGAATTGGACTTTCGTGTGAAGGCAGCAGCATTTGACTTATTTCTTCAAGGGAACAGCAGTCAAGGATTGTATTGTGGCAACAAAACAAACCATAATGGGTCGTTTCAAGGATGTTTATATGAATGTAGTGAAAAAAAACATAATTTTCAAACATGTAACGTGTAGCTGTGGCAGGAAAAATCGATGTAGTTCTGATATAATAACTCAATTAATAACTAGTGTGCCTAACAAAAATCTGAAAATACTGGATGAATGAGCCGCAGTCAAAGTTTCATTAAAAAACTGCATGGGGACTAAAACAGGTCAGGGCATGGAATTAGTCTTTTCTTTTTTTCTCTATTTCGTATTTAATCTACATGTAACATCTGAAAATTTGAAAATACAGGTTTTAAACACAAAACTTTCAAATAGTATGCAGGTTTTGCAAAGAACCACTCGAAATCCACTCCACCCATAAATACTAAGGCATCATTTTAAATTTCTTAGCAGTCAATAGTCAAACAACGAAAATACATTTGATATTTGGGAACTTATGGTAAATCCACACTCTACCACAAGGATTCACATTTGTGCAATTAAAATGTTCCACACAAACTTTAGATGCTTACTTCAATAAAATACATGCAAGGGGCTGGTTACACCAATCATGCTAAAAATACGTTCGACTTTTACTTCTTAATTGAATTTGTGCGCCAATGCTACAACCATTATCATTTAAAAGTGATTTAAGCCTCAGGTATCTACTTGTGTGTGACACCGTATTTGTTCACATAGAGTAGCTTTAAGTGCAGTCTCTGTGTCCTGCTGTTGTACATTATTACACCAGGCTTCTCGTCGGTACTAAGAGCATGGGCTTTCTCACCACTTGGAAAATCCTCCTCTACCACTGACTTTCTATCTATATATATGCTCTGGGATTCCCAAATTAACTTTATTCAGTATACATGTTAGTTTCTCAATGTGTGTTATTTTCAGTATGTCTCTACACCTTGTAGAGCAGCATTCAAAACTAAAGCAGCTAGCCTCACTCAATTGTCGGATACCATAGTACACCTCACCATGAACATCTCTACACAGGGAAATTCAGTTATGTTTTCTTCAATGGTCTGGTCGTAGCGGCTTGTGAAAAGACTGTATCTTCAAATTTTATCCTTTTTGCAACATTGGAAAGCTCTGCAGATAAAATAGAATACGCACACAATACGAGGAGCATTTGTCCACTTCAGTATACAATTTTATATCATATACACATGCCACTTTCACTGCTATAATTACGTAGTCTGTTTACTGTTTTATTATCAATATAGAGATCAGTATGTAGATTTTTATCATTGTTTGAAGTACGAAATATATTAAGCAGTTTTTTATGTTCTGCTTTCATGCACCTTTACATTTTTGGGAATGTATTTTATCCGATAGAAAAAACTGGGAATTTTGCAGTCCCTGATGCTCATAACAATAGAAATAAAGCACTTCCCCTTCTGTAAAAAATATGTAAGCACAATCTTATCAGCAGCAAATATATATATATATACATATATATCTGTAGTTGATGTGCAGAATGCTACATTTCAGCAAAATGGCACTGGTGTTAAAACGTATTTACTGTCCGACTGCAAAGTAGAAAAGTCTGTCCAAAGTTTGACCTTTAAAAAAGCTTCTTATAGTGCAATATAATATACTGTCAGAATTTTACAGACCATATATGTCAACTTTCGTTTACATGGATCAGCAACATCTGTTCGCAAAAAATTCATATGTAAACCTGAACAGGATGAAAGAGAAGAGTAACAAAAATACACTCTTAAAATATGAAGCTACGTTTTATGTGACTGGCGTGTACTACACGTATTCATGTGGTTGGCTCTTTGAATTATCTATCGTATCGTATTTGATACTTTGGAACATGAAAAGAAAGACTGATGTCAGAAAAGGCTCTCGTCTAACAAGTAATGTGCATATAAATCAATGTTTCAGCATACATTTTCAGGTTTGTCTTAATTTTAAACGCATTCATAACTCACACTTTTCACGTGGGTCACTCTTTAATGACGCCTCCACAAAGACATGCATGCCTTTTGTATGATGAGGTCCATCCCTGTGTTCTGTATATGGCAGTCATGCGTTCATTCAACTCCCACCCCACCAGAAATGAGGCTAATGTGCCCCATTTCTAGAGTATTTAGGATAGTATTATAAGAGATGGACTACTTCATGCAGCTTATACATGTATATATGTATGTATGTATATATATATATATATATATATATATATATATATACATACATACATACATACATACATACATACACACATACATACACACATACATTTGTGGAAACACAGTAGTGAAAACTGTTTTCTGAGTGGTGAGTCGATATCATTTATTGACTGCCACAATTTGAAGCTTATCTCAGTGTATTCATGTAACATAGCAGATATATAGCATGGAAAGCGAATGGGGTCAGTCAAGAAGGCAAATGCAATAAAACCATTGTTGCACAAAATACAAACAAAAACATTATGAAAAACTACATTTAAAAGAGTGACAATGACATTCTTTGATGTATATATATATATATATATATATATATATATATATATATATATATATATATATATATATATACTGTTGTTCTAGAAAATTTCGCCGTGTTTAATTTCGCGCAAACTCATTTTTTCTGAAATTACAGAATTTTCACGCATTTTAGTTTCGCGCAATCCAATGACAAACAATGTAGTAAAATACAATGCAACTTATTTTCGCGCATTTTAATTTCACGCTTTATGTGGTAGCGCGAAAAGCGCGAAAAAAAATCGAGCGCGAAAATTTTTACAACTGCAGTATATATATATATACATATATATATATATATATATATATATACATATATATATATATATATATATATATATATATATATATATATATATATATATATATATATATATTAAAATCATTTCAAACCGTCGCGACCGAGCTATCCATGGAAAGCAGACAAGCCTTTAGTTTCTTTGCGGAAGGCAGCAGAAATGGTTACATGGCAGAAAAATAAATATATCTTAGGAATGGTATACCGTACATGTATATATCAAACCATCATATATAAGTCAGTTCGAGCCATGGCAAACGTGTCATCCGCGGTAAGCAGGCAACACTTCACTTTCCCTGCAGAAGGCATGGGAAATTGTTGCGTGGCTGAACAAGCCATACCATGACACACCGTGATAGCCACATTATTTATTTCTGGGATGGAGAATCTCACTTGTCCATACAACCCCACGAGATCCGAAAGAATCTCCCCCAACAAGGGCGAGTATGATTCATGTGTATATAATTATATGCTTATATTGTATCCGTATACCGTACATGTATATATCAAACCATCATATATAAGTCAGTTCGAGCCATGGCAAACGTGTTTGACAAAAATATTTCTTAGTGGGGAATAAGCGTTGTTGGATCGTACCACACACTTGTACTCCTTGAACCTACGGGTGCAGCAATCGTGAATTTGGATTCAGACACAAAAATGTTTTTATGGCTTCAGAGATGTCGTGCCAGAGTATCTGCTGACCAGGCTTCCAAGGGGCACCTCATCATTGTGCTACATGCAGTGTTGTAAATGAAGCAGTTTTGGGTGGGGGACAACGCTGACCCCCATATGATGGGCGTGGTTGTTAACATAGTGATTAATATTCTTTTGTGCAGCATCTACTTTCTTTTGGTTCTTGGCGCCAAAGTAACAGAGGCATGGTAACATCTCGGAAAACACACTGTTAGATTGCGGCATTTGGGTCTGTTACCGGGCCAGTAAGTTTACCAACTGGACCCGTATAACACAGCTGTTTGTCCTCAGCAGGTCTTTCGTGCTTACGTGAACAATGATTACGTTTGGATGTGGTGTGTGGGCCAACATATCACAGATTTCAATTTTGATGTCCTTAATAGAGCCACTGCTGATACCACGCCAGTGTGTGGTCACTCCGGCGAATTAAAGACGTCTGCTAGCAGCCCATTTTTACAACCAATAAATGAGAGAGTGCCCGACAACCCAAGCTGACCTCTGTGCCCCTGCAAGAATAGAATAGCCGTGTAAAATGTATCACTTGGTGTCATATAAAATCATGGGTGGGGATATTGGGATGCATGGACAGAGAGAGAGAGAGAGAGAGAGAGAGAGAGAGAGAGAGAGAGAGAGAGAGAGAGAGAGAGAGAAGGAATAGAAATAAATAAATACGAGTGCAACCGTAAATGTTGATTGGCTTGACTTACTGATTGGCATAAAAACCAAAGAACCTTACTGAGTCTTGAAATTATGTGTCAGTATTACATTGATTGGCCTGATAAACCTGCTGCCAGCAGATGAGCGCTATCTCTCACATTATTTGATTGTTTCAAGGGGGATTCCTGAAGCTGCACAGGAAGACACAGCACCTGTCCTGATGCTGTGGCTTTTGAATTTGGAAGAATCAAAATTACAAAAGTTGAGGCATTTCTTACGGACTGTTCGGAACTGAAAAATGACAGATTGGTGACCCATCAAAATTGCAAAACAATGGGCCCTCCTTTTTAGTCTTTATTTGTAGATATCTTTGCATGCAAACAACAGGGTAGGGGCCGCCTTGATTTTGCGGTGATATCTGTATCTTTATGGGAATCTTGCATTCATTGTTTTTGCACGTATTTGGACAAGTGTCATTACGCCATCATGGAAAGATACATCTCATCTCTATAGACTAGAATTTTTGTTTCATAATGTGATCCGTAGGAGGGCAAAATGATCTAATGAAAAAGCTGCACTGAATAAAGCAGATTTTGCAGTGGTACTACAAACATAACGTGTTGCGGATACATTTTCTTCTGCTGCCCAAGTTACAGGTTTTGCAAACTGAGTATGTATGAATTCGGTGAATAAAGCTGCTGTCCTTGAAACATGCATACAGCGTATTGGGCGCCGATGACTGTGGTAACAAGCGGAGTGTCTCCTGTTCTAGTTCAGCGGCAGTAAAAGTTATATGGCAGTCGGGGATGGGTCTGCCTTTGTTGCTGCAGCTCTGAATCTGCGCCACTGATAACGCGAGAGAGCGTCACATATAATGTTTGTCTCTCCAGTTTTGTATTTTGAGTCAACGATCACGTTGAATACTAAATATGTTAAAACCAGTTTTCTCACTAAAATGATGCTATGTGGGCATTTTGAAGTTTGGGTGTTGATAATTTTGACAACCGATTGATCATCACTGTGGAAAATCAGCTTTGTGTTTGCCAGTTTTTCCTCCTAACCAACATAGCCAGTGTTATAGGAAAGAACTCTAAATATGCTATTGAGTGACCTTCCCTGACCCTTGCCATGCCCCATGTACCGTTAAACCATAAACTATGTCCTTCCAACGGCCAGTAAGCCCCGAAGGCGTGCTTATGAGCTGAATCACTCTGGACCTGAATAATGTCAGCATAGAGCCAGTCGTCAGCTAGTATCATATCTATACCAGTAAAATGTTCAAGAAAAACCAAAGCCAAGTACTAATGTCTGCCCTGGTGCCCTGATTTTTTATTCTAGTTAACATTTGCCTTCTTTCTAGTCAGCGCAACAAGGCGCTGGACGAATGCCCGACCCCCAGGGACTGTTCTGCATAGAAAGTTTAGGCACCCAAGCAAGCTTTGTAATTGTTTTAGAGGGTTTTTTGGTTTTTTTGAATCACGTTCTGAAAAGGTTTTTTGTATTCAGCTAGTTTGTCTTTGGGGACTTTAATTTGTGATGCTTTGGTGCCAATGTGAAGACCTAGAAAGGTTATCTCAGCTCACGGCTGCACTCTTTTCTCTTCTGCGATAGGGATACCCAAAAATTTGCATGATAGGAAATAGTATGCAATGCCATGGGTGACCCCTCAGAACCAAACAAAATAAAATCGTCACAATAATGGTCAGTATTGGTGGTGCCATTCCAACTGTTAAGAAACCAGTTCAGAAATGTACTAAATTCCTCGCAATACCTGCTTCTGATTTGACAGCTCATTGGCAAATTGAGATCCATATTATGATTTCCTTCAAATGTGAACCCTAATAAGTCGAAGTCAGACCTGTATATTGGTAATAATCTGAATGCATTAGCAATGTCTGCTTAACTGATGAGGGCGTTTGGACCCCACTTTGCTATTCTAGCCACCGAGTCATCGAACCCGGTATACACCACTTTAGAACTTATGTCTGAAATATAATCATTTACCGACTGTCCTTCCGGGAAGGGCAAGCTATGTTTACTGGGTTCTTCTTTGGGGACCAAAGCTAAGGGTGAACAACGCAATGTTGGTATTGAACGGTCGTGAAATGGACTGGCATTCTCCCCAAATCTATTTCCCTCCATATTCTTTTGTTTTGCAATATAAATGTTTCGTTCCAGCGATGGCATGTTGTTGCAATCAACTGGTTCCATTGGAGCTCTGTATTCTAATCTAAAACCTTCATGAAAACCCCTGCGCAATCTGCCAGCCACCGCTTTATTCGGGTGCAGTACAAGTAGCCTATTCAGTTCCGCTATTTTGATTGGAGTGTTGCCTTTCTGAGGCATCCGACTGCTGGCTGCAGAAAAAAACCCATCTGATTTGGGGATGGTTGGAACGGGAGCATACGGAACACTTGTGGGCAAAATCGGCAGGGATTATTGTCGCACCTGCCATCGTTGAAAGCCCAGGACACTTATTATGTCCTGTTGTGCCTGTAACGCATATGAAGGTTACAGACTACAGTTGCGATTGGCTGGTTGCGCATCCCAACGGAGATAGTCCGTAATTGTGAAAATACTGTGTTTTCAGCATGCTGTAGCTTCTGTTTGAATAAAGTTAGCTAAGTCAGGTTTGCTGCATCGCAGAGTTGCTTCATTGGTGGTCATATAGGTGCACTGTCTTCCAGGCCAGGTGGGAACTTTATGGTGAGGAAGGACAATGATGTGACCCTGGCAAGTGCACAGTTCATACACCTGTATAAAGCTTACATCCAGGTGTTGTTTCGTATTTCAATTATCACAAATTTACGAGCTGGGAATTGTATGACAAAAATCCGTCCATATTTTTCTGACATTTTTATCTGTTAAATGCCGTTCACGGAATTTTAAAATACCAAAATGCTGATTTTTTAGACTGAAAAATGCTAATATGAAAAATAGAAGGATTTATAACTGTAGTCTGTGGCCTGAACCATGAAAGGGCTGCTTCCCAGCACTAAGACGGGTGCTGGGTGACAAGGGTTGATTTTGTCTCGACTTCTTGAAATTTTGCCACAGTCCTGCCGCAATTAGTACTGAATAGTACAGTTCACCATCAGTAATGTTGAAAGGTATCGCAGGGTACATTGCCTTTTTCATCCTGAACCCTTTATCATAATCAAGAGCCCCTTCATGGTGTACTTAGCGGCGGCCGACCCGACGATTGTCGCATATTTGATTAACTTTAGGGCCTCATTGCCATGACGTTCAAGGTAGACATCATAAACAAAAACATTGTGTCCGTCCATTCCCGGGTCGTAAAAATTTCCTTCTTTTTTTGCCAGGGACAGTGTTAAAAAAACAGACAGAATAAGGGCTAAGCTGTAGAGAGAAACCACACAAGCCGTGGTTATGACAGGACCCTGAGCAACACTCATGCTGCCTTTCTTCCTTGGCCAAAACAAAAGCCCTGTTCTAATGTAACAATTTGGCGAATTAAAAAAATAAGCCTTTCAAAATTTTTCACGCATTTATTTGTTGATGTGTGTCCATACAGGGGCAGTGAAAACATCTTAATGCCCCACACGATCGTTGATAATCACGTCGCCCAGTCTGGCCTCGGGGGGGGGGGGGAGCGGGTGAGGAGTTGGGCAGAGGTGATGCTTTGAGAATTCACCTCCTGTGTTATGTGGCAAGGTGCTGAATTTGAGTTATGTGCAGGCTCATGCATGTTACTTTCATATGTAAGCATAACATTAGAGTCAAGGTACTCACCGTTACTATCCAAGGGCTCATCGTGTGTCATCTGGACCACTGATGTACTGGGAGTGGTCACAGTCTCCGAGGCTGGCTTCCCAGGCTTGCCTGGACTTGCGTGGGATGGGCATTCGCTTGGTCCGCTTGCCCTGTGCTTGGCGGCTCTGAGGACCTGAGGTATGTTTCCTCTGTGGTGGCATATTCACGAGCCCTTATTCCACGCCAAAATTTTGAAATCGAAAAAAATAATTTGAGATAAAGTTTGAAAAAATTATCTAGAAAGCAGAGAAGCCAAAGAGCGACAGTCTTGTGAAATGATATCAGCTGATGTGGTTGTCCTAAGATGAACCACGCATTTCAGGGGTAAGAATGTGCGCATGCCTGGGCCCCACGCAGGCCTGTTTCCAGGCACGAAGTCTGCCCACAGGCATACTTATTGCTATTTTATAAATTTTTAAATTTCCCTGTTCAGATTCAACAAATTGTGTCTGGGTCTCGCATTTTGCTAGACGGACATATATAGTTTTTAATATATGAATATATATATATATATATATATATATATATATATATATATATATATATATGTGTGTGTATAGTATACGACTTTGATACACACACACACACACACACACACATATATATGAGTTTATCGTATGTAGTAAAATTTGTTTTGGAGACCACCTGCCCCTTTTGACCACCTTTTGATCTGCATTGGGTTGGTCCGTCAAAACAGGTTTCATTTGGTTGTAATCACACTATGCCTTTTGCAAACCTGTCCCAAAATATTGTAAGTGGCATGAGCAGTGATAAGTTGCACGATGGGTGAGGGCCATTTTTTGTAATGGCATCAACTAGATAATTTTTTATATACACAGCATATTTTATCCTACAAAATCATCAAGCCAAAAAGTGACAAAATGTCGAGGACATTTTGCTCAAACAAGTATGCTACGCTGTGAGGCAGTGTGTTCCTGCATATGCTGTGATATACTGAACCAATGTTGCTGACTTAAGAGTTCTCAGATTTAACATTGACTAATTATGCCACGTGATTAAGCCTCTTATTGATGAAAATTATATCTAGTAAATTTTTTTTTTTCAAGAAACAAAAATGATATAGGTCTAAAATCCACATGATCCAGGCATCGAATGTTGACATACACATTGCTGTTCACAAGTCAAAACGCCAGCAGTAGGCCTAGGCCTAATTTCCATACATGAAAATTTTCAGCTGATCAACTGAATGTAGTAGAAAGTTACTTGTACACTAGTACCTGATGTTTAAGACCACCCTTTATATCAGCCAAAAGTGAACATGTGTGGCAGGTAGTCTCGAATTGCATGTAAATTACAAAGAATATAGGCGGCTGTGGCCACAGAAATGTGATCACAAGTGGTGGTCTCTCTAGCAGTGGTCTTGAATCAAAGGTACTATGGTATATTTCAAACTAAAATCTGAAAAGTTCTGCTAATTTCATTGTTTTCGCCTCTTTGAAGCAAAATTGGCTCTCATATCTGAATTTTGTGTTAACGTTTGAAGTAATGATGGGGTGTCAAAGAACAGGTACTACAGGGTTTGGGTTTAACTCTTTAAGGGCCAAATTTTGGACTGAATCAACAGGTTTTCTCAGTGTGCATGGGGCGCAATGCGCCCAATGCGCTGAGAAAGCCGTTGACCTGGGATATTCTCTCTGGAAATATAGGCATACTGGTACTTGAATGAAAGGTTCTTTTGCGAGGAATACGCATTTAGGATCTTAATGATAATTCAGCCTAGTTTGTCATAAGTAGAACGAGTGAAGGCGTGATTAGCACTGAAAGAGTTAAGTTCATGGGACAGTTACCATAGTCATCTTCATGGACATGCAGTTGGCCAGCTTTGTAATATGACGAACACTCTCTCAGCACAAAGGCATTTGCAGAGTATAATATTTCTGGTAATTCATGTTCTATGTTTTAAAACTATAAGGGATGTGTAAGGTAGTATGCTTTATAAAATAAATAAATAAATACACACACACATACATACATACATACATATATACATACACACATAAATAAATAAATAAATAAATAAATAAATAAATAAATAAATAAATAAAATGAAATAAAAATAGAAAATGATGATGATGATGATGATGATGATGATGATGATGATGATGATGATGATGATGATGATGATGATGATGATGATGATGATGATGATGATGATGATGATGATGATAAAAATAAAATCACCTTATTTCGGTTTTCATATTTTTGTTTCTTGTTTGAAAAGGAAAAAACCCAATGACGTCCGTTAAAACGCTTAGGCTAAGTGTCAAATTAGCTTTTAGAAAATAAAAAAGTCTGTAGATTATTTCTTTGAACCAAGACTTTCTGTGTCGATGTCCACGACAAACAAGAAAGAAACGGAAACAGATACGCGTTTCTATTTTTATGGCAGTCACAAACCAGAAAGGTTTGCATTTTCACATGTGGCGACATATTTAAATAAAGTCATGTTAGACATGTCAGTCTACATGCGGAAATTTTCTTGAACACATATCCCTTTGTCATTTTCAAAAACAAAGACAATAAAATAAGGCAGTACAAAGACAATAGAATAAGGCAGTTTCCTCAAAGGTGAGGGAAAGAGGGTAAAAACTGTTCATGTATAGCCTCTTGCGAACGCAGGTTTTCAATGTGGAACGGGATGTTTCTGTCACGCGTGTGCATAAACAGCAAATGGAGGAAGTTTCCAAAGTAGTCAGTCGGGCAAATAGAGCGTGTGTCGCCGTCAGGCGTATATCGGATAAGGTCACTAGCATATTTTGCACTGTTAAATCCGACTTTCAACTGTGCCAAAAACACGGGCTATGGCATTGACGCCATAATTTACGTGTATGGTAACAAGACGAATCAGCCTAACAGAAGGTCAATTTTCAACATCACGCTACAAGGTGTAGTTCTTAAACAGTACTTACTTTCATCACCGACATCGCATTATGAATTATATACAAGGTAGGTTTGCTCTCCCGTAATTCCCTCGCATGAAAAACATCTTTGGACTCACAATGTGTGCTTTTGAACTGTGATTATATTCAGTGAGAAGTGTTTATACTTGTTTCTTTGAAGGCATTTTCTTGCCGTTTTGCATTCCATTAAATATCAAATCATAGCGGGAGAATGGTCACATAATTATGATGGAATGGGCCGAGGCAAAGCACCTGGGGAAAACAACGCCAAAGCGAATAAACTAGTATTCATGTATCTTTGGAAGGAAAGATGTCTGCCAGAGCAAGACAGCGTGAAACCTGAATATTCGGGGACTAGACCTCGAAACAGGAAGTATTGAAAAATAACTTTGTGATGAAGACAGGCTTGACCTGCCTTGCAATGCTTTTAAAATATAAAATTGGCTTTGTGGTTGTAAAATTCTGGTCATAAAGGCCAAGTGCCTATAGTAAATACTTTTCGGTGAGACAAAAACCTACAAAAGATACATGATTTATTAATTATATCTAAATTAACATTTTAACATAAATTTCTCAATAATTAACTTCAAGACAACCTTCAAGGGCTACTTTTTCCACTTAACCAAGATATACATAGACACAAAACCAGACTATCAAGTAATGTACACCTCTCAAGATATTCCCACAGCTATGCTAAAAACTGCATTAGGCTTACCAGATCCGAAACTTTAAATAGTATTCCCCATGTTGCTCGTGAAAAAATACATACTCATAGCTTACAAGGTATGGCAAGCTATGCCAAAAATTATTATATATGTAATTATTCACAAAATTGTACTATCTTGAATTGTTGTGTGTGTCAACAAAGATAATGATAGTACTCTACAAAAGCTAGTTAGTATTTTTTACTTATCATTAATTTTTGTTGAGTAATTTGACACGTCTTCTAGTAATTAAGCCTCAAAATTGAAACTTACATTGTTATTGCCGTTTAACACGCTTAAATGAGTCATAAGGGTGGCTCTCGTGATAGCGACAAATTATTGTCTTACCAGGAGTCTCCCAGACTTCTGTACCACAGCTGCCAATGCAGTTCATGGTCCTCCGACACTGTTGCCCGGCCGTAGACCTGCTTCAACACGTGTCATAAAAAAGCACAGGGTCTGCGTGTTTTGGGTGGCTGTTGCCTGGCTGGTGTTTTTTTTTTCGACCGGCACCGCAGCGCCGCCGAACGGATGCAACCGATACTTTGCAAAAATTGAAGGACCTTTCTTCACCCCTCTCCAGGACCGCCTCGCGGCCTGGCTTGTTATAGCTCAACGCTATGACCGACCCCTCATTTACTTTTTATAATATTATCATATTCATTACCAATTTTGTTTTTTACCGAATTAACTTAGAAAGGGTCTTAAGAAAGACAAGGAGCCTCGCTGACCTACAGGTGTTTACTCATGTTTTATATTCAACTGATCTATTTTGCACTTGTTTTTGGTCCAATTCAATCGCATGAGTGCTGAGTCCTGAAAAACAAATAAAAATTCATGGGCAAAGCGGTGTCGTGCTAATGCATATTTATGAAGCACACATATGTCACAAACAGTGATAAAATAAAGATTAATTCATTAAGGTGGCGCACACCTTAGAGTGTATGTTCCCTTTTTCTGTCGTTCTGTCACTAACAGATTTTTCAGGTCAATACACTTCATTACGTCAAATAAACGTGATCAGTTTCTCTCTCTGTCTCTGTCTGTCTCTCCACGCATGAATATGCATACATAGTACATACACATACATACATATTTGTATAATATGAGCAAAAGATGCAGATTCAGATTCAAAGTCTATAAGACAAGAAATATAGATCATATAAATACAAAAATATGTAAGTAATCACTTGAGACATAGAGTGCAAAAAAAAAATTAAAAGTAAAGATAATAAAAGCCAACATGGATAAGACTAGATGAACCCAATTAAAGACGACAACATCCACTATCATCTCTTCAAAATTTGAAACATAAAGGCATAAATGTATACACTTAATGAACGAATGCTAAATATGTATGTGTAGAAGTTGTGATGCACTATGAGTGATAAACTGTTCACACAATCGGCTATTAAACAGTTTTCGATAGTACAGAATTCGGAATGTTGACTCGAGGAGAAATTTTAACATAGGCAGAAAAAACATCATTCGAGACAGGGCAAAACGTATTGTTAATGCAAGGTGGCGTTTCACTGATCAATTCAGGTATGTACAATTGAAGGGGGCAAATTTTTGTATTTCTGACTGGAACTTCTGGGCAAAGACATCTTGATATCGGGTGGTATACTGATGTGCTGGGGGTTCAATGGCAAACATGTTTATGAAATATTGCGGTATTTTATTCGGGATATACCTGAAATTAACTTTTAAAGCTTTTATGCACATATCTTACATTTCTAACGTATTCAGTTCTTCAAACAGGGTTTGCGTGGGTAAGGAAATTTGTGGAACAGATGAGACGAATAGCTTGTGTTTAGAGTAAAAAGATGCGTTCTGAGGAAAATTCCAGGCGAGTATGCAGTAGTTGACGTGTCATTAGAAGAGGGAACCATAACTAGCCATAAGTTGCTGGCGAAGGAGTAAACTATGTAGCCTTTTCAGTATGCCAGAAAGTTGTGAAAGTTATGTAATTTTACCAATGTTATCACTCCAGTTAAGATTCTCATTGATAATACATTAGTTTGTTTTTCTACAGGCGTAGTAGCGATCTGTAAATCTAAATGAAAATTCAACTTTCGCCTAGGGAAATTGAAAATCATGAATTAAGTCTAAGCATCATCAGTTATAAAAACAAATAAGGAATTTATGAGAGTAGTATCGGCTATATATAATATAGATTCAAATTTGGGGGAGGCGTTCACTAGATCATTGAGATAGATATTGAATAAGAGTGAAGCTAGGATGGACCCTTGTAGTGCTCCAGTGTGTATAAGTAAAGTATTAGAGCAGATGTTATCAAATTGTACACTTTTTGGGATCTGCTTTGTAAAGAACATTTCAATCAAATCAATGAAGTGCCAGTAACTCCATAAAATCCCCCCCCCCAAAAAAGTTCTGAGCTGACGTGTCAAAGGCTTTAGATAGGTCCAGATAAACAGTCACGGGAAGTTTGGCAGAGTCAAGTATTTAGAAAATTTTATCAATAAATACTTACGCAGCAGTTTCCGTAGAATGTAATGTTTTATAGCCGTCTTTACCGTAGAATATACGGAAGGAAGGAAAGAGAGAGTATACTTGATGATAGACTAACTTTTTGGACTTTGGATAAGGTGGGAGAAATATTGGTCTGTAATTATTCAGAAAAGATTCATCGTTCTTTTTGAAGATAAGCAATACTTCAGCAATCTTTACT
This sequence comes from Hermodice carunculata, assembly GCA_964020975.1. NCBI lineage: Eukaryota > Metazoa > Annelida > Polychaeta > Eunicida > Amphinomidae > Hermodice > Hermodice carunculata. Next base: position 51,445,814 of record OZ026627.1, read on the forward strand.
TTCTCGGGGGGAAATTCAAGGGTGAGGGAATGGTTGATGATTAATGTAAAGGGATTATATATAATTGTAGTAATTCTCTTAAGTAGCTTCATCGATAGCCCATCATGCCGTACACTAGACTTGGGTTTGAATTTGTTACTAGTCAGCAAAAAGTCGTGGGGAGACACGGGCGAAAATGAGAACAAATGTTCAAGATGTTCGGTATGATAGGTAGCGAAGAGCGGAAGGTTTACAGATTTTATTTTGCAGCTAAATTAGGGCCACTATGTGTAAAAAAAATGTCGAATCTTTCGGCAAACTCGACTTTGCAGGTAAATTTTGTATTACTTATTTTGTAAAAAGAGCGGGAATTCTTTTCGACTTTTTTAGTTTAAGGATTGACCCTGTGGCATCCCAAGTTTTCTTTGTATTGTCTTTGAATTGTGAGAATAAACTGTGGTTAAATATTTTTCGTAAGTTTCATAATATTTTCATCCTTATCTTATATGTTTTAAGGTTTACTTTATGAGGATGATAATCGGGTGAATCTTGATTGCTGCATCTTAGTTATTCATAAAGGTTGTCAAAATTTAATTGATATTAGAATGCCATTTGTAATCCAGGGTGAGTGTTCAGTTTTATGTTTGTTGAATTGTTGTTGAGTTTTAGCATTACATAATATGTTCACAAACTTGTCATAATTTTTAGTAAAAGTTTGTTGCCAAATATATCAATAAATTGACCCTACCAGTTCATATTCTAGGCAAATAGAGCTCTGTGATCATAATGGAATATCTTGTGTAAGTAAATGAATAATCCACCACATGAAGTACAAGTTGCATTTACATCACGAGTTCAAACAAAGGCACATCGGGGTGGGTGGTCACCTTCTAACCAATTTTCGGAATAAGTTGAGTTGCCCCGGAATATTTTAACAGGAAGTGGTCCTGAGGGGTCAACTTTCCGGATGTTACCTCCAGCCGGAACGTCGCGGATCCGCCAAACCTCAGCATGGACATCAATAGGTTCAAGCGGTAGTGCATAAGAAATTTATTGGTGTATGATCAACGCGAAAAGAAAATCAGGTTTTCTCAATGTATGACCAGTGCATCGGAGCTCGATGAATATTCATGTATGCAGGAGCAAATGCTGAAACGTACAAAAATATTGCGTACCATGCTAGGCATACTATAGTCGACATCAATTGGTTTGTAATGCTAATTTAATATGAGTGAGTATGGGTTTGTAATGTCTTATACGTGATTTATTTTGCGAAAACTGCAACAAGTGCCGTAAAAGGGGTAACATGAAACTATATATATATATATATATATATATATATATATATATATATATATATATATATATATATATATATATATATATATATATATATATATATATATATATATATATATATATGCAGGCATCGCGTATAAATGAATCGCTTCATACCTCAAACCTATGGCGTTGTGGCCTACCCTTGTTCTCGAATCAACCATGCAACTTGAATTTTTATTCGTTTACACAACGCAGACAATTAAACATACATGCACTCACTCATTCATTAACTTACTAAACCGATGTATGATATTTACAATATGTTAGCCTCCCTGTTGGATCTAGTTCCGTTTCCATTAATGTATTTGGAGCAATCCAAATATTTGCGATTTATGGATGTCGACGAGAGAGTACCGTAATGCAATAAGACATACTGGTACTGCATGCACTGTTTTGTCTCTTTCAGTTTGTCTGGTTGTGCCGTTCATCCTTTCTTTGTGTCTCGTTGGACGTATGAGTGGTAAGGTTTTACTATTAAATACTTGACGAACGGACGTATGCTGTCAAGCTTGGCGTGTTGATTTTTAGTTTGTGGTACCAACGACTTGCCACATCGCATTGTAATGCTCCTTATCAACCTTTCGTGAGCTATGCCCAACAGCTAGAAAAAAGTTACCTTGGAACTGATATATCTTTAACAATTGTTGAAGAAGCGTGTTCACTACTGAGGTGCATATGGATTTTAAAACCCATGTCGACAGCACAGAAAACATCAGTAACTGTCAACATGTTTCAGAGTGGGAATCACTGGCGAGATTTTTTTGGGTGGGTGGGTGGGTGGGTGGGATGGGCGGATTATTCGAATTTTTGAAGCTGTTCTTTCACTATATGGAGTAGCAAGAAGTTTGCAGCGTCCATCAGCAAAGCTTTAGAAACCCAAGATATGCTGGATCCCTCCGTCAAGACAGCCAGGATTACTGTTAGCTTGTGAAGTTTGCTTAAACAATCTATGCAAATAAGCAGCCCTTTTCTGACGGTCAAGAGTGATTTATACTACAGGACGGCATGACTTAAAACTTGCTTTCATCGATCTGTTGTTCACTGTCCGCTTTGATGCTGATGTTGCATGCATTGAGCCACTGATGTCTACATATTTTGCTGAAAAAGGACGATGTCTTTTTGAAAACTGCAAAAGGTGTCAAGTGATAACCGTGTAGACACAGTTCCAATATCACAGATGACCCATGTGCTGCCAGCTTGTTCTCTCAACCACATGTGCACTCCAATACTGATCACATGTCTAGGATAATACTAGGTCTTATCTCAATTGCTGGCCAACGTTTGTCTGCTTTGCTCCTGATCATAAATTTGGCTTTCAGGTCAATGTGGTGCAACTCAGTGATAATGCATCATATGTTGTATAGTTGTTGAAATTGTATGGAAATGCCTCTTGGTGCCCCTAGGCTTTGATAAGTTTAAATCGTGCTGCTTCGTTATTAAGCCATTGCTGACTTGTCAGTTCGCAGAGCTTATGATATCCATTTGCATCCATCGTCATTCTGCCCGTCTGCCTGTATGTTCACTAAACTAAACGCATACAAATGTTCGATCTGAAGAGAGTGTGCGATTCAACAACACTTTTGTGTCCTAATGCCTTAGACATTTTCTATTAATCCGTGTCTTTCCTGTAATACCATCATTTGGGGTAAATGGGGATGGAGAACTTTCCCAAAGCTGTTTCCAAAATCCATTACGGCTATTTTGGTCTGTTGTTGTCTATTTTTCATGTTTCGGGATATCTTGTGGAAAAGGTAAGGAGTTGGGTTTTGCGTGATCAACGTTCTGTGAAACTATGCTGCCATTTGTAAACAATACTTTAAATCTGAAAGTATTTCATAATTTGGCTGTCTATTATGTATTTCATTACTTAAGGGCATATACAACTGAGGCATACAGGTTTTTAGTCACTACGCTTGAACTGTGTCTGTTATATTGGGACAGTGTTGACTTTCTCTAAGCATGCGGGCAAATGCAGAAGCCAAAAGAGCTTTGAACAAGAGGACTGGGACAGTCCTGTGCTCAGGTGACATGTACATATACCCTTGCAATGTTTAAAGATTTGCCCCCCCCCCAAAAAAAAACCGCAAAGAAATTAATAAAAAATCCAAAAACCAATGGAACGTGACCATTTGAACATCATCACCAACGTTGCAGTCAATCTGACTGACGGTTTCACAGAAGAAATAAAAAATGTGAATTGGCATTAGAATGCCCTTTGACTTACATAGTAATCAATAGGAAGGTGCATTTACCAATAAGTATCTGAATTGAAAAAAAAATCGTTACAAATCAGGAATCCACAGCAGTCCTACCTAGTTTGAACCTTCCAAAAGGAACATATCCACTAAGTTTCAGCTTAATCTGAGTGACGGTTCAGGAGAAGAAGTCGAAAATAGCAATAACACACAAAAATCCATAAAAAAATTTTCAAAGTCGCAGCGCCACCTGCTGAGCAAGTTAAAAACTAAGACTACCTAGGATCATTCCTGTGTGATATTAAAGCAATTGAGTGAGCGGTTTCACAGATGAAGTTTTTTGAAGATTTGCCCCCACAAAGAACCAAAAAAGTCATAAAGAATCCTCCACAAAACACACTGGAGCATGACCAATTGAACAAACCTGGTAGAGACCCACCCAAGGTATATTGCCACCAAGTGTGAAGTCAATATGGATGACAATATAAGAGAAAAAGTCAAAAATGTAAATTAGCATTAGCATGGCCATTGAATTACAGGGTGGTCAATTGGAAAGGTGCATTTACCAACAAGTAACCGAATTGAAGAAATCGTTAAAAACCAGGTATCTGCAGCATTCCCACGAAACAACTTGTTCGACCCTTCCACATGGAACCTGTCGACCAAGTTTTGGCTTAATCTAAGTGACGGTTCTGAAGAAGAGGTCGAAAAAAGCAATAACACACAAAAAATCATTGAAAATAGATAAAAATCGCAGCACCATCCGGTGAACAAATTAAGAGCCAAAAGTCCCCGTGAGTGCTCAAATGTGATATCAAAGCAATCGGGTGAGCGGTTTCAGAGAAGAAGATTTTTTTAAGAATTGCCCCCAGGAAAGAAAAAAAATAATCATAAAAAATCCAGAAAATCACTGGAGTGTGACCAATTGAACCAACGTGGTATAGACCTACTCAAGGTACAATGTTACTAAGTTTGAAGTCAATCTGGATGACAGATTCAGAGAAGACAAGAAAAGTGTGAATAAGCAAATGGTGCCCATTGACCTACGTAAAAATCAATAGGAAAGGTGTATTTACCGACAAGTACCTGAATTGAAAAAATCTTAAAAAACTCAGGAATCCACAGCATTCTCACCTAGTGAACAGCTTTCTTTGCCCACATGTTATCAAAAATATCCACCAAGTTTCAGCTCAAACTGAGCAGCGGTCCTGGGGAACAGGTCGAACATAGCAATAACACACATAAAATCATAAAAAAAATTAAAAGATTCGCAGCGCCACCTGTTGAACAAATTCAGAATTAGGAGTCCACAGGAGTGTCCCTGAGCGATATCAAAGCAATTAAGTGGGCGGTTTCGGAGAAATTTTTTTAAGATTTGCCTCCCAAAAAGAACAAAAAGAATTCATAAAAAAATCCAAAAAATCTATAGAGCGTAACCATTTGAACAAACTTGGTAGAAACTCACCAAATGTACATTGCCACCAAGTTTGAAGTAAATCTGGGTGACGGTTTTGGAGAAGTCAAAAATTTGAATTAGCATTAGAATGCCCATTGACTTACATAGTAATCAATAGGAAAGCTGCATTAACCAACAAGTACCCGAATTGAAAAATAAAATTGTTAAAAATCAGTTGACTTCAAACTTGGTGGGCATATGCCTTGAGTGGGTCTCTACCAAGTTTGTTCAAATGGTCACGCTCCATAGATTTTTATATATTTTTTTTTGAATTTTTTTGTTTTTTGGGGGGCAAATCTCAAAAAATCCTCTCCGAAACTGCGCACCCAATTACTTTGATATCACATAGGGACCATCCCGGGGACTCCTAGTTCTTAATTTGTTCACCTGGTGGCGCTGCGTTTTTTTCTATTTTTTATGATTTTTTGTGGTTTTTTTTGCTATTTTCGACTCCTTCTGCGGAACCGTCACTCAGATTAAGCTGAAAGGGGGTGGATATGTTCCTTGTAGAAGGGTCAAACAAAGTTGCTCAAAAGGTTGACTCGGTTCATATTTTCATTCATTTTTTGAAAAAGTACAAAAAAAAAAAAAAAAAAAAAAAAATTATACGAAACTTTAACATGCAGATTTCTTGTAATGGAAACAACTTAGATAATTTTTGCCATATTTATGTCACACTATGTAGAGTTGTACCTTTGATAGGTCTCTACATATGTTTCTCAAATGGTCACACTGCATTGATTTTTGCATAAATTTTGGGGCAATTTTTTTAAAATTAACAGATGGATGTCAGCTGAGCACAGGAGCATCATGATCCTCTTGTTAAGTGACCTTTTACTGTGCTGACATGTCAGCCGGCAGAACATATAGGATGGCCAGTTGTGCGTTTTTCTGTTTATTATTTAGCAAAAGCTTTCTAAAAATCTGCACCTGCGGCAGTGCTTGGCTAATTGTTTGCAAATTGCATACTCTGTGAATTTCCAGACCTCCGCACGTGGCACTGAACATATTCAGCTAAAATGACTTGTCAGTGAGCTGAGCTTAGAGGACAGTCAATTACCCATTGTCCGTGCATCCAATTGTGTATCGTCCATCTGACCATCAGCCACCCGTCCATTCACAATCAATATTTTCCATTTCTGTTCCAAAACCGTTAGCCAGACCCACTTCAACCTGCTTTGGATGCACCATGTGTTCACGACTTTGTTCAAATGGTCGCGCTCTGGTGACCTTTGACATTATTATTATTATTATTATTATTATTATTATTATTTATTATTATTATTATTATTATTATTATTATTATTATTATTATTATTATTATTATTATTATTATTATTATTATTATTATTATCATTATCATTATTATTATCATTATTATTATTATTATTATCATTATTATTATTATTATTATTATTATTTGCAAAATATTAAAGAATGAATCTGTTCAGGAACCATTTGCGCTTCCACTTCGAGAAGACATAGAGACACTTCCTGGGACCTTTGGCCCTTCATTTTCTCAACAAATTACCCCGTTTTTCTCTGTCATTGTAAAGGCTTGTGCGTTCTTGCTATTTTATTGCTTTTGTAATATTCCAGATTCATAACTGTCACAAAACCAATGTTAACCTACCTTCTTTTTTTGCTGTCAGCTTGGAAGACTGAAGTGTCAGGAACACCAAAAGTGGCAGGTCTACCATTGCTCTTTGATCTTTGGTGTTAGTAATACATTCTGGGTTTTAAGTTGGTAGGCCTATACGTTTTGGAAATAGCTAACAGTAGTCGTCAATAAAGATTATTCCAAACGTTGACAGGACCGCTTTACAACTAAGTTGCCTTTTACGCGTGAAAGTCTAACCCAAGTCAGGGGAGTGAAATTGTTTCTGCACTTTGGAGTTGAAAGCTGAATGTTTTTGTTTTGTAACTCTTTATTCTGTGCCTTTTGTAGTATTGGACTTTGCTCTGAAAATGAAGTTGAAATTTATGACTGTGGGTTACTTTATTCCGAACAATTATGTACGGGTACGAGCCGAGACATTTGGTCGTTTAGAAGTGTTCTTTTCTTTTTCTCTCTCGTTTCTTTCTTTCTTTTTTTTTTCAAATTGGATACGGACACTTTCTCAGACACTATTGTCCCAAAATGCACAACTTGGAAAGGAGGCTGACCTGACAATGAAACTAAGCATATCATTTGAAATTGTCTTGATGTTCAAAATTATGCAAATAATGGCGAACAAAATTTTAAAAGCTCCATGTCTTCAGCACTGTTGTAATTAGACATAAGACAATAATTCTACCTTGGATGTGAACGATTGTGTCTCTTGCCACTCAAAGAGAATATGAACATAAGTTATAGCATTATTGTGCTAATAAAGGACACTTGATGATGTTTTAAATCTTGAAACTCTTATATATTGTTTTACGTGGAGATGCCTTACCACTTTTAATATATAGGTTTGTGCCAAAGGTAAATACAATGAACACTAAACAATGTAGTATTTTAAGGGATGCTAATCGGGGGACTTGAAAATTTTAAATCTTATATATCTTCAAAAGTATTATAAATATAGGTGCCATTCTGATAGTAATTTGTACGTTTGTGCCAGTGGCGAATCCAACGAACAACAAAACAAATTTATAGCATTTCAATCTATGCTAATTAGGGGCACTCCGAACTGGAAATCTCGACTATCTTCAAATCTATTTTACATGCAGGTCCCATTCAAATTTCAAATAATAGGTTTGTGTCACATGCACTTTTCATTTTTCAAGACATGCAGACGTAACAAAAGGCTGACTGTGATTCCCATGTAAATGCTATAAGAACATCCAGCAAGATATAAATATACGACAATGTTACAACTTTAAAGGTTCTCGGAGGCTTTTCTTGCATAAGGCTAGCCTAGGGCAAACACTGGATAAACTTGAGTATCTTCAGAACTATCATAACCTGAAATAGAGGTGCTGTTTAAACTTCAATTTTCATGTGTTTGTTGTTTGCTTATCCAATAAACCATGAACCAATGTTGGAGCATTTTGATTTATGTAACTTGGTTGAATACCTAGTTGCAATCATTAAAATTTTGAATGCACCCAGAAAATGGGCCATTAAGGAAATTTGATATTCTAGCTTCATCTTTTTCTCGTCCAAACTGTCACTACTACTGAGCTGTAACTTGGTGGAGATGCAACTTGTGGAAGAGTCAAAGAAACGTGACTACTGCGAGGTGATACTCCGGACCCCTGATTTTAACAGGTTTTTCAGTCAGCGTGCTTGTCATTAATTTGTTCACTTAGTTCATACTAAAGACGTAAATGAGGATTGGAGTGGTAATTACCATTTTTCACTTTGCCAAAATCGTCAGCCAGATCCAAGTCAAACTTGGTGGGAAAAGGGGGCGGGGCGTCTTGGAAGTCTTTCGCAGTACATGAACGACCTTGATTTCATTTTCATATTTTCTGAAACTCCTTCCAGAGTGATATTGCGGGAACTAGATGAACCACATCATTGATTGGGCAAGAGATGAAAATCATTAGTGGGGCACGTTGAAATAGCACGTGGCTGGTCTTGATCTGAGTTTCGAGGTCACATACTTATCGTAATGAATTCAGGTTTTGGACATTGTGTCCACAACTATGATCAACATAGGACTTTTATTTAGCCCACAGTCATAATTCCCTACAAGTGGGAACTTTGGGCAGATACATGGATGTATTTGATCTAATCCTCATGGTTGCATGCCGAAGAAACTTTTCAACTGATAACCCCATACCGGTTGCCTATGTGAGCAAAAACTTTAATATTTGAAATGAAGATGGTAGTGCACGTTACGGTGGAACTTTGTTAGGGCCATGTAGAGGTTGTATATGATGGTGATTTCAATCTGACGTCCCTGATTACTGGGACACTTAAGCCTGTGCATGCAACATTAGCTAAGGGTAGGGATGTCACGATGTTCTTACTTTTTTATTATTAAGGCAGATGTACTGGTTTATTTTAAGTGGCTCGGGAATAGCTGCTCAATTTCAGTCAGGAAACTGTATACTATGCATATCTGTGTGGCAACCAATTATACCCAGCGTCGCAGCTTTTGGGTCACTTGATTAAACCATTACATATTTATATTTTCAAACCAGCATCATCTCTACCGACGACAGTATCTACATCCGGATGTATATACAAATGTGTAGATGGTACATGTATCAGATACCCTTTTTACCCGTGTCGTAAGTATGAATGCAACATTTCATAGAAAGAAGGAGGGGAAAGAGCAAGAAAGAATGATAAAAGCATAGACAGACGGAAGGGAAAGGAAAAACGAAAGAAAGAAAGAAAGAAAGAAAGAAAGAAAGAAAGAAAGAAAGAAAGAAAGAAAGAAAGAAATGCGTCATAAAAACATAGATGTATTTGTATTTAACCACTGTTTTGTCACTACGTTGAAAGAATGATAACGTCATACACCTTGAAATTCTTCATAACAAACTGCCATGGAGGCAGCGCTATGTCAAAAATAATTGTGTTTCAAACTGTTTGGACGGGCATGCCGAACGTCTCAGTGATGAATGGACTGGATAATTCGTTGTGAAGGTTGTAAATAAAGCAGCGGTGCCCAAAGCACATTCGCGCTTCGTGACGTAATAGTTAACAAAGCAACATTAAAATATTTTTCCTGAAAACGTATTTTTCCAATAATTTCAATTTTTTAGGTCATATGTTTTGAAATTCTGAAATTTGCACTAAGATTATTTCAAAATTACAAAATACATGAAAGTATGAATTCTCAAAATGTAGAGATTGAGACCTAATATTAACGAAGAGCAATAAGACACAACACCGACGTCTGTTTATTGTTATGCACGTTAGTTAGCTTAACAGGCATTCTTTCAATACGAATTTTTGTTGGACAGCAAACGGATGTTCATATGGAGAATGGAAATGCGGTTTCCGTTGTTCATCTTTCAAGTGTGGTAAGTGTTGTCATTGGTTGTATCGGTCAAGCACGAGTAATTGGAAGATATGAAAACAACTTTACACAAAAGAAAGTTTAGTTCCTTGTGATGCTCATTGGGTAACAGCTAGTTGCTATGAAATTCCTGTTGATCTGGTCTGTAGATTATCTCTTTGCTTGGACAATGACACAATGTTTGTGTCAACGCCCGGCTTTCTCAGTTAAATACAAAGATAAATAAACAAAGCTACTTCATTCTTGATCGTTACATTGTGACTCTTCAAGCTGTTACATTTCTGCACAGCGGGTAATATACAACGTTTCTACGGTAAATATTTATTTCTTAGTTGTTCAGATCTCTTACAGATTAACAAAAATGATACTCATCTTCTGAGATATTTACATTGAAAGAGTATGACTAAAAATAACAATTTATTTGTTCAAGCTCTAAATACTGTTACTGTCCAATTCTATATTTAGGTCATGGCTAGAACATTTGAATATTGTTAAGCGATATGGTGTCATACGTTTTCTCATAACCAACTGTTTCGCTTAAAAAGACATGACCAAAACCAAATAAACAAAGTAAAACTTTAACATTAGTGACACAATGTGTTATACCATTACATGTACTATCAAATTGAAAAACATACCTTTGGATAACTATTATTATTATTATTATTATTATTATTATTATTATTATTATTATTATTGTTGTTGTTGTTGTTATTATTATTATCATCATCATCATAATTATTATTATTATTATCATCATAATTATTATTATTATTATTATTATTATTATTATTATTATTATTATTATAATATTCAATACCATTGATCAAAATTGAATGCATTTAGTCATATGAATGATGCAAATAGGAGATCTGCCAGACACACCTAAAACCGCTGCTTTGGAAGTTTGACAAGGAATTTGGCAACCAATGTACAGAAATGTCTACGCACATATTTTATTTTTTCTTGATATACCCCAGCTCATGATTCTGCGCCATATGTCAGAATAAGCACAAACATTTTATCCAAAAGTCCAAAAGCCATATTCACAGGAATATGACTACATTTGTAACTAATTACTTTAATAACTCCTACAGCTTTTCTTGCTTGAGAAGCAGGAGTATTCACAGCTTTGGACCATTTCATCCGAGAACAAATACCAAACCTAAATACTTATAATGTGGTGTAACATGCACATGTTCACTATTAATGTCATATTTACTTTATGCTAGAATCATCTACAAATGCAAAGCCGACAAGACCTACAATCAAAGTGAAACACAATTGTAAGTTGTTCATCTACGTTTCAACACGGTGCATTATTTGTTATATTGAGATATCCCCACTTTGTGCCAAATGATATGTGTGGTGGCTCACTTAAACTTGTCAGTTGCGTGCGATGCTCTTTTCATTACAGTTACAACTCATCAGTTATAACTGCAACTCTGTTTGCATACAAACTGACTGTTCTGTCTGTCCTGTACAATCGTTCTTCGTCTGCAAGAAGGGTTAACATGGGCCTGGCACTGCTCCCCAATTGCTCTTGATTGTAAAATATGTTTAACCTAAATACAAATGTGCAGAGACACTATTTGTCATATATTTTGATACAAAGGCCGTAAGCATAATATTCTTACTGGGCAAAGGACGTAAACCACCAAAATTGGCAGTGTGTTTGAATATTTGAATGTAACTACATTTTGTCTGCATCTGGAAATTGAACGGTAACATAAATATGGGTCAAGTCAGAAATGTCAACATTCAAAACAAACCAATGAATATTTTTGTAATATTTGAATGTAAATACATTTTGTCTGCATCTGGAAATTGAACGGTAACATAAATATGGGTCAAGTCAGAAAAGTCAACATTCAAAACAAACCAATGAATATTTTTGTAATATTTGAAAGTAAATACATTTTGTCTGCACCTTGAAATTGAACTGTAACATAAATATGGGTGAGCCAAAACTACGTTTCATTACACATGGAAAATAATTTAGACAGAGTCTGTATGACGTGATCGCATTCATGTCCATTCGGGAACGCCAACATTCAAGGCTTCATAGGTTTTTAACACACAGTCGGGTTAATGAAAATCCCTTTTTGTCAAGGAATCAACACTGCACCAATTGAACTGGTTAGTGGAAAGTCCTTTGACTCTGAGGGCTTATTTGTCGTCAACAGGATTGGTATCCACCACGATTGTCAACACAATTACGGCAGCGCGTCCTCATGTATTGTGCCAACTTTCTGACCAGCCTCTCAGTTACGTTGTCTTGACCGTGCAAAAGACAGCATCGTAGGTCGGGAAAACCGCTGTCGGGAAGCATCTTCTGACAGACACATCTCTCTTCGGATCACTTCATGTCTGCTATATCCGATTAAAGTCACGGGAGAAGACTGGCCACTCCGGCACGTCCACTCTATCCCTGTCTAGGATGTCCTGCACTTAGCGGCAACATGTGCCTTTGCGTTGTGCTGCATCAGAATGAAACTTTCACCAATAGCACCAGCACGTAAAGGTGCAGGATCTTGGTGATATAGCGTCTGGCAGTCCTAGTACAATTCAGTGTGACTAGTTCAGTCTTGCCATTGGCCGAGATGCCCATTCAGACCAGGAGGCTTACCACGTTCAAACGCAACACTGGGCTGTACACAGCATGTGGCACGGTTTTTCCTTGGTCTCTTCGAGGGCCGGACTTGCCCATCGATTCTGTTCAGGGAGAAGCAAGATTCTTCAGTAAGCAACATGTTGTCCCATTCCGCTATGTGGTACCGTCATGCAGCCTTTTGCCGTTTGGTCAGCATCTGAGTGCAGATTCGCCTCTGATGCTGATGGGCTAATTGCGGTTGTTGATGGATGTCGACAGTCGTGCAAGTCCTGCATCATACATGTAGTACTGGATCGACAACAAATTGGTTTTGTTGCCTGTTGGCTACCCTGGGCTTCCATGTCGTGGACAATCATGAACATGATTCGCTCGGAAGAATTTTCAGAACAACTTATTGGTTGTCTAGTAGTTCCCCTTAAACACCAATGACACCAATATTTTGATCTATCATCACCCATGATGTTACTTTTAGTGTTTGAGTATATGGACTGCATATATCTATTTGTTTCTCTGCCTGCCTCTGCATATCTATTGTATTGACGGGTGGATCATGGCAGCATATCACCGTGGACCCTCCTGTGGAGCGCGCTCTGAAGGGAGGGAATGATTCATCAGCGGGATTACATTTAACATTTTACGCTGCCAGTGTGGCTTCGTGTTGAGATGCCCCCACTTTGAAATTAGGTAAAAGTGCCTGTGCATGTTCTGCTGCATCCCCTGCACATGTAGGGACAATAATCCATATACCTTTGAAACACACCCTGTGTTGCTGTTGCACTGGGCCGAACCTCGTATTTTCCTGCATACTCCACTGAATTGTCAAAACAGATTTGGCGGTTTTCCAACATTTTGTCCAAGGATTTCTCAGGCAACATGTTGGCTTGAACGAGTTGCTGGTAACTCAAAAGCTCACCATCAGTCGCAAAACATTCGCGCAGGTCAATGATCATCTGAACCTTCGCAGTACAAATTCCAGGCAGTATTGTCAATGCCTTGGATTGAGCTATGTGCATGTTAGCCGAAGCCATTCCGTATTACTCTCTAGTGATTTCATTCTAAGCAATATCAGCAAAGAGTAACTAATTTATGTAACTGATTTCCTTAAAAAAATCAGAATTTACTATATTTTATAATAATAAATTCATTTGTTTCCAACTTACTAAAACTGTGAAACAATCAAATTTAACGTATTCAATTAGTTTTAAACAGGCTCCTTAATTTTGTACAAACGCCTTGTCAATATTCCTAGATATGGGCCGGAAATAAACTAACACAGGGCTAACACTGAGTAGATGGGGCACATGTGCAAGTATGCAATGTTGTGGACCGGGAAGTAATGTGTAACACAGGCCCGACCCAATGTATTGATGTATATTATAACTTCCCACTCACACACCCAAGTCTTGCACATTTTGAATTTAGGATCACCGCTGAAGTACGTATTAAACCAATGATCAATGAGACTTCAATTTACTTTCACCAATGGCCAAACAACAAATTGCAGGAAAAAAAATACAAAGTCATTTTTTGTAACTTTGACCCAAAACTTTCCAAAACTTACAATATAGAGTAATGTGGAATTTAAATCAGTAAGAAATCCAAATTCAATCTGCAAAATGTCAAATATAATTTGGATCCTTTGTGAAAATGAAATAAACTAACAAAGCATAACATTGAAAATGTTGGGAAAATTTGAAAAGGAAAAAAAATGGATTACTGGATCACAGGGTAAACCAGTTCCAGTCACCTTGAGCTGTTTCGATCAGAATTTTGAAAATGACACAAAAATGGCAAGCATCTTCAGAGATAAATTTATTTATGTCAGGTTGGAGCAAATTCACTCCTAAAAATTGATGCAATTGAGATTTATATACAATTACTCAAGCATGTTTTTAATACGCAATCTCACTGAAGTGCATTTCTCGATTACGTTGCATGCAACCAAAGAACAATCTATTATACAAACACAGCACAAATAACAAAGTACAAGGCAAACTTTTACAAAACAAAATCAAAACTCAATTTAAAATTCACAGAGACAGATACAGACAAGATCTCAACAGTGTTAAATATGCATGTATCAAAAAATTCGACAGAAAATCAATAGAATAGGGGTGATCTGGGTTGGTTTCATTTCTTGACATACAGCCTTTTGTTCCCATGATGCATATTTGTGACACCTACCAACCCATACCATTTGAGGTCAGGTGGGTCAGCAAAGCCCAGTACATTACAGTGTACTGAATATTTTACCCTGCATATGCGGGCAATTTTTTGGAATTATCATGTTCTGATCTACCTGATGTACACATTATTATCTTTCAAATACATCAAGGTGTGATAAGATGAAAGTTTAATGCTTATTTGGCAACATATAGAGACGTTATATTTACAGTTGCTAATACCCAATGCTAGTCTATGTAGAAAAAGTGAGGGTCATGGAAAGTGACCCCAAGATGTGGGCGATCAACATTAAACAGGATGGGCAGCACCACCTTTAGGCGAATTTAGAGCTAACCTGGATATAAACTTTTGACAATAAAAAATCACAACATTTTGCTTGACCAAATTGAAATTCAGGCTAGCAAAATTTTAATCAAATTTCAGTGCTATCAAACTGAAAACCAACATCAGCAAAAGACACCCAATTGATATTCAGCTTAATAATATTCGATGACTTGGATCACATGTGACGTGATCGTTCACCAAAAGAGCGTAATGGCGATGACCTCAAAAGATTCCGAAGAATCGCCACCAGGTGACCATTACTCGATACCAAATGAAGTGGTATAATGTGTACAAACTCCAGAGAAAAACACAACACATACGTTTCAATATACAACGGACCTTCAATCCCCAAGGTCACAGTGCAGCAACAACTGCGTCCATGGCAAGTAGACAGTAGACATCAAAGATTCACCAATTCATTGCAAACGCGCCCAGCCCCATGGGGACCTGTGGTTGTAATAAATCCGCTGAAGTCACAAACAGAAGGGATCTAAGGGATCTCCGAGTATTTCAATCTGTACAACTACTTAACCAAAGTTACAGTAACGCGTGAGGGAGCTGTGCCTTCAAGCATATCGCCTATATCTATTGCGTATTGTTCCTTGGGTACAGCGTTTTTATATTTCAAATGCGATGCATATATACCCGTTCCTATTTCCTATTGTATTTTCATTTGATACCAAGATCCAGAGAAGATGTGATGCAGGAATCCTGTCATGAAGCACTCTTAATGACGAGTTTTGGATCTGAATCCGGATTGCTTGACATTAACGTGAAGGGCTCCGTGGCGGATGCTTAACCTGATATCGTTAGGCTGCAAGCGATCTCATTCATATTCATTTCAACTGATTTGCCCCATATGGCAGCGTTTTAATTCCCCCTAAAATATTTACTGCGGGTAGTCTGTCCATAATTAATTGCTGAAATGGGATCATTATGGTCAGACAATTCCAAGCTCCGATGATCGTTAAGTATTTAAGCAGCTTATCGGCATCTTTTTCACCTTTTAAGGTGTTTATTTTTGTCTCGATTATCGTGTCGAACAAGTAGTTTGTTTCATCTTAGCTGACCAGGGTGTCTTGTAAATGAGTGTCAACCTGGCGCCACAAAATACATTGATGGGACCGACTTAAGTATCACAGTGTTTTCATTGAGTTGGCAGGTATTTTAGAGAGAGGTCAGCCGTCTGCTTAAACAAGTTGCCTTAGTTGCGAAAAAGGCTACATTTAAGTAGCCATCCTCTTCATCTTCCCCGTAATCACAAAAGTCAACCGATACATCAAGAAATTAACATTTGTTAGTTAACTAAGCACACTGTATGGCACTAAGCTCACTGCATTGCGTGGATAGGCCTAAATCAAATAAGCCCACTTGCGGTTTATAACGATGTTGACCTCCTGGCATTTTGACTTGTTCAACCAACATATTTTCAAATATTTCCTTGACTAACCTAGTCGTGTCTCTTGCACGACTGAACGATTGCCTTTTTATGCTTTTCCTTTTTTTATTTGAGCAGCTGCTTTAGCTATTCTTTGCTTCAAAGGTGCAGTATTTTATATACTGATTTCAACTTCGTCTCTCGAAAGACCCTTTATTTATAAAAAAATGAAGAGACAATTGGGTGCTCTTTTCCCGTTTTTTCTCACCTGCAATGTAAACCAAGTGTGGACTATCATCTATGTTTAAGGGACATAAATTTCTATAGAAATTATATTTGTTTTATGTCAGTGTGTAAAATAATGATTATACATATCCATTCGGTGTTTTATAGCGTTAGAAGAATAGAGAAGGTTCGGGCGTCCCAGAATGCAGTCGATTACATGTGCAGGTATAATCATAGCAACTGTCTAGTACATCACACGGAGTAACGATGTCAGGACTGGTTTCGCTTGTGCTGGTAGACCTAAAATCTGCTCAGGTTCTTCCAAATTATTTGAATAACAGGATAAACCATGAAAACATTAATATTACCCTAAAGTGTTTCTTGAATGTGAATATCAAAATGAAACGTCCTTTTATTTGTATTTATCGCCCTTCCATTTCAGCCCCTTGAGGTCCAATTTTCTATGACCTCTGAGCTTAGAGGACAGTCAATTACCCATTGTCCGTGCATCGAATTGTGTATCGTCCATCTGACCATCAGCCACCCGTCCATTCACAATCAATATTTTCCATTTCTGTTCCAAAACCGTTAGCCAGACCCACTTCAACCTGCTTTGGATGCACCATGTGTTCACGACTTTGTTCAAATGGTCGCGCTCTGGTGACCTTTGACATTATTATTATTATTATTATTATTATTATTATTATTATTATTATTATTATTATTATTATTATTATTATTTATTAATATTATTATTATTATTATTATTATTATTATTATTATTATCATTATTATTATTATTATCATTATTATTATTATTATCATCATTATTATTATTATTATTATTATTATTATTATTATTATTATTATTATTATTATTATTATTATTTGCAAAATATTAAAGAATGAATCTGTTCAGGAACCATTTGCGCTTCCACTTCGAGAAGACATAGAGACACTTCCTGGGACCTTTGGCCCTTCATTTTCTCAACAAATTACCCCGTTTTTCTCTGTCATTGTTAAGGCTTGTGCGTTCTTGCTATTTTATCGCTTTTGTAATATTCCAGATTCATAACTGTCACAAAACCAATGTTAACCTACCTTCTTTTTTTGCTGTCAGCTTGGAAGACTGAAGTGTCAGGAACACCAAAAGTGGCAGGTCTACCATTGCTCTTTGATCTTTGGTGTTAGTAATACATTCTGGGTTTTAAGTTGGTAGGCCTATACGTTTTGGAAATAGCTAACAGTAGTCGTCAATAAAGATTATTCCAAACGTTGACAGGACCGCTTTACAACTAAGTTGCCTTTTACGCGTGAAAGTCTAACCCAAGTCAGGGGAGTGAAATTGTTTCTGCACTTTGGAGTTGAAAGCTGAATGTTTTTGTTTTGTAACTCTTTATTCTGTGCCTTTTGTAGTATTGGACTTTGCTCTGAAAATGAAGTTGAAATTTATGACTGTGGGTTACTTTATTCCGAACAATTATGTACGGGTACGAGCCGAGACATTTGGTCGTTTAGAAGTGTTCTTTTCTTTTTCTCTCTCGTTTCTTTCTTTCTTTTTTTTTTCAAATTGGATACGGACACTTTCTCAGACACTATTGTCCCAAAATGCACAACTTGGAAAGGAGGCTGACCTGACAATGAAACTAAGCATATCATTTGAAATTGTCTTGATGTTCAAAATTATGCAAATAATGGCGAACAAAATTTTAAAAGCTCCATGTCTTCAGCACTGTTGTAATTAGACATAAGACAATAATTCTACCTTGGATGTGAACGATTGTGTCTCTTGCCACTCAAAGAGAATATGAACATAAGTTATAGCATTATTGTGCTAATAAAGGACACTTGATGATGTTTTAAATCTTGAAACTCTTATATATTGTTTTACGTGGAGATGCCTTACCACTTTTAATATATAGGTTTGTGCCAAAGGTAAATACAATGAACACTAAACAATGTAGTATTTTAAGCGATGCTAATCGGGGGACTTGAAAATTTTAAATCTTATATATCTTCAAAAGTATTATAAATATAGGTGCCATTCTGATAGTAATTTGTACGTTTGTGCCAGTGGCGAATCCAACGAACAACAAAACAAATTTATAGCATTTCAATCTATGCTAATTAGGGGCACTCCGAACTGGAAATCTCGACTATCTTCAAATCTATTTTACAGGCAGGTCCCATTCAAATTTCAAATAATAGGTTTGTGTCACATGCACTTTTCATTTTTCAAGACATGCAGACGTAACAAAAGGCTGACTGTGATTCCCATGTAAATGCTATAAGAACATCCAGCAAGATATAAATATACGACAATGTTACAACTTTAAAGGTTCTCGGAGGCTTTTCTTGCATAAGGCTAGCCTAGGGCAAACACTGGATAAACTTGAGTATCTTCAGAACTATCATAACCTGAAATAGAGGTGCTGTTTAAACTTCAATTTTCATGTGTTTGTTGTTTGCTTATCCAATAAACCATGAACCAATGTTGGAGCATTTTGATTTATGTAACTTGGTTGAATACCTAGTTGCAATCATTAAAATTTTGAATGCACCCAGAAAATGGGCCATTAAGGAAATTTGATATTCTAGCTTCATCTTTTTCTCGTCCAAACTGTCACTACTACTGAGCTGTAACTTGGTGGAGATGCAACTTGTGGAAGAGTCAAAGAAACGTGACTACTGCGAGGTGATACTCCGGACCCCTGATTTTAACAGGTTTTTCAGTCAGCGTGCTTGTCATTAATTTGTTCACTTAGTTCATACTAAAGACGTAAATGAGGATTGGAGTGGTAATTACCATTTTTCACTTTGCCAAAATCGTCAGCCAGATCCAAGTCAAACTTGGTGGGAAAAGGGGGCGGGGCGTCTTGGAAGTCTTTCGCAGTACATGAACGACCTTGATTTCATTTTCATATTTTCTGAAACTCCTTCCAGAGTGATATTGCGGGAACTAGATGAACCACATCATTGATTGGGCAAGAGATGAAAATCATTAGTGGGGCACGTTGAAATAGCACGTGGCTGGTCTTGATCTGAGTTTCGAGGTCACATACTTATCGTAATGAATTCAGGTTTTGGACATTGTGTCCACAACTATGATCAACATAGGACTTTTATTTAGCCCACAGTCATAATTCCCTACAAGTGGGAACTTTGGGCAGATACATGGATGTATTTGATCTAATCCTCATGGTTGCATGCCGAAGAAACTTTTCAACTGATAACCCCATACCGGTTGCCTATGTGAGCAAAAACTTTAATATTTGAAATGAAGATGGTAGTGCACGTTACGGTGGAACTTTGTTAGGGCCATGTAGAGGTTGTATATGATGGTGATTTCAATCTGACGTCCCTGATTACTGGGACACTTAAGCCTGTGCATGCAACATTAGCTAAGGGTAGGGATGTCACGATGTTCTTACTTTTTTATTATTAAGGCAGATGTACTGGTTTATTTTAAGTGGCTCGGGAATAGCTGCTCAATTTCAGTCAGGAAACTGTAAACTATGCATATCTGTGTGGCAACCAATTATACCCAGCGTCGCAGCTTTTGGGTCACTTGATTAAACCATTACATATTTATATTTTCAAACCAGCATCATCTCTACCGACGACAGTATCTACATCCGGATGTATATACAAATGTGTAGATGGTACATGTATCAGATACCCTTTTTACCCGTGTCGTAAGTATGAATGCAACATTTCATAGAAAGAAGGAGGGGAAAGAGCAAGAAAGAATGATAAAAGCATAGACAGACGGAAGGGAAAGGAAAAACGAAAGAAAGAAAGAAAGAAAGAAAGAAAGAAAGAAAGAAAGAAAGAAAGAAAGAAAGAAATGCGTCATAAAAACATAGATGTATTTGTATTTAACCACTGTTTTGTCACTACGTTGAAAGAATGATAACGTCATACACCTTGAAATTCTTCATAACAAACTGCCATGGAGGCAGCGCTATGTCAAAAATAATTGTGTTTCAAACTGTTTGGACGGGCATGCCGAACGTCTCAGTGATGAATGGACTGGATAATTCGTTGTGAGGGTTGTAAATAAAGCAGCGGTGCCCAAAGCACATTCGCGCTTCGTGACGTAATAGTTAACAAAGCAACATTAAAATATTTTTCCTGAAAACGTATTTTTCCAATAATTTCAATTTTTTAGGTCATATGTTTTGAAATTCTGAAATTTGCACTAAGATTATTTCAAAATTACAAAATACATGAAAGTATGAATTCTCAAAATGTAAAGATTGAGACCTAATATTAACGAAGAGCAATAAGACACAACACCGACGTCTGTTTATTGTTATGCACGTTAGTTAGCTTAACAGGCATTCTTTCAATACGAATTTTTGTTGGACAGCAAACGGATGTTCATATGGAGAATGGAAATGCGGTTTCCGTTGTTCATCTTTCAAGTGTGGTAAGTGTTGTCATTGGTTGTATCGGTCAAGCACGAGTAATTGGAAGATATGAAAACAACTTTACACAAAAGAAAGTTTAGTTCCTTGTGATGCTCATTGGGTAACAGCTAGTTGCTATGAAATTCCTGTTGATCTGGTCTGTAGATTATCTCTTTGCTTGGACAATGACACAATGTTTGTGTCAACGCCCGGCTTTCTCAGTTAAATACAAAGATAAATAAACAAAGCTACTTCATTCTTGATCGTTACATTGTGACTCTTCAAGCTGTTACATTTCTGCACAGCGGGTAATATACAACGTTTCTACGGTAAATATTTATTTCTTAGTTGTTCAGATCTCTTATAGATTAACAAAAATGATACTCATCTTCTGAGATATTTACATTGAAAGAGTATGACTAAAAATAACAATTTATTTGTTCAAGCTCTAAATACTGTTACTGTCCAATTCTATATTTAGGTCATGGCTAGAACATTTGAATATTGTTAAGCGATATGGTGTCATACGTTTTCTCATAACCAACTGTTTCGCTTAAAAAGACATGACCAAAACCAAATAAACAAAGTAAAACTTTAACATTAGTGACACAATGTGTTATACCATTACATGTACTATCAAATTGAAAAACATACCTTTGGATAACTATTATTATTATTATTATTATTATTATTATTATTATTATTGTTGTTGTTGTTGTTGTTGTTGTTGTTGTTGTTATTATTATTGTTGTTGTTGTTGTTGTTATTATTATTATCATCATCATCATAATTATTATTATTATTATCATCATCATTATTATTATTATTATAATATTCAATACCATTGATCAAAATTGAATGCATTTAGTCATATGAATGATGCAAATAGGAGATCTGCCAGACACACCTAAAACCGCTGCTTTGGAAGTTTGACAAGGAATTTGGCAACCAATGTACAGAAATGTCTACGCACATATTTTATTTTTTCTTGATATACCCCAGCTCATGATTCTGCGCCATATGTCAGAATAAGCACAAACATTTTATCCAAAAGTCCAAAAGCCATATTCACAGGAATATGACTACATTTGTAACTAATTACTTTAATAACTCCTACAGCTTTTCTTGCTTGAGAAGCAGGAGTATTCACAGCTTTGGACCATTTCATCCGAGAACAAATACCAAACCTAAATACTTATAATGTGGTGTAACATGCACATGTTCACTATTAATGTAATATTTACTTTATGCTAGAATCATCTACAAATGCAAAGCCGACAAGACCTACAATCAAAGTGAAACACAATTGTAAGTTGTTCATCTACGTTTCAACACGGTGCATTATTTGTTATATTGAGATATCCCCACTTTGTGCCAAATGATATGTGTGGTGGCTCACTTAAACTTGTCAGTCGCGTGCGATGCTCTTTTCATTACAGTTACAACTCATCAGTTATAACTGCAACTCTGTTTGCATACAAACTGACTGTTCTGTCTGTCCTGTACAATCGTTCTTCGTCTGCAAGAAGGGTTAACATGGGCCTGGCACTGCTCCCCAATTGCTCTTGATTGTAAAATATGTTTAACCTAAATACAAATGTGCAGAGACACTATTTGTCATATATTTTGATACAAAGGCCGCAAGCATAATATTCTTACTGGGCAAAGGACGTAAACCACCAAAATTGGCAGTGTGTTTGTGACATGGCATAATTTTCCTTTCGATGTCAACATTTTTTTAGTTTAGTCCTCACTTTCGCATATATCACTTGCTTCCGATTAGCCATAGTGTTAAGGTATACAACGACAATGGTACCAAACAAAGATAATGATCATATGGTAGTAATCATACTAATTATCTTGACGCTGATACCTATTTGAATAATACTGATGATCATCAATGCACCTTTTCCCATAATTATGACAACTATAATCAAATACACGTTGTCTTCGGAAACACACCTGGTTATTGATGCCACTGTACCCATGTGTAGATCAACGGTATGCCTATGTTAAATTTACTTTTCGGGAATTGTTTCGAGTGGAATTAGTTACAGATAATGCGGAAATATTATGATCCAACAACATTTCGTTGCATTAAGTTAAAATTTAGTCGATACTTGTTTTGACTGGGGAATAGTTTTTAAACGCATCCTTATTTTTTTTCAAAATTGTAACACTTTTTAAATGTACTTGTCATCTTTCATAGACTCATCGAGAGGCTCCTCCAACTACAGCTATCACTTTGGCTGGATCTTCGTCTTTCCTGCCTTTGCTGTTCCCTGCTATTTGATTCGCAGGCGTTACAGACGTAGAGGTGAATATCAGATCTTTCTCTATCTATTTCTTTCTCTTAGTCTCTCTCTCTCTCTCTCTCTCTCTCTCTCTCTCTCTCTCTCTCTCTCTTTCATTCTTTCTTTCTCTCTCTCTCTCGACCTAGTTGCGTTACGTGTCTCTCTGGCTGCCACATCTAACCTACTCAAGAAATAAGTTTCTAGTCAGAAAAGTCAACATTCAAAACAAACCAATGAGCATTTTTGTAATATTTCAATATAAATACATTTTGTCTGCACCTGAAAATTGAATGGTAACATAAATATGGGTCTAGTAAGAAAAGCCAACATTCAAAACAAACCAATCAATATTTTTGTAATATTTGAATGTAACTACATTTTGTCTGCATCTGGAAATTGAACGGTAACATAAATATGGGTCAAGTCAGAAATGTCAACATTCAAAACAAACCAATGAATATTTTTGTAATATTTGAATGTAAATACATTTTGTCTGCATCTGGAAATTGAACGGTAACATAAATATGGGTCAAGTCAGAAAAGTCAACATTCAAAACAAACCAATGAATATTTTTGTAATATTTGAAAGTAAATACATTTTGTCTGCACCTTGAAATTGAACTGTAACATAAATATGGGTGAGCCAAAACTACGTTTCATTACACATGGAAAATAATTTAGACAGAGTCTGTATGACGTGATCGCATTCATGTCCATTCGGGAACGCCAACATTCAAGGCTTCATAGGTTTTTAACACACAGTCGGGTTAATGAAAATCCCTTTTTGTCAAGGAATCAACACTGCACCAATTGAACTGGTTAGTGGAAAGTCCTTTGACTCTGAGGGCTTATTTGTCGTCAACAGGATTGGTATCCACCACGATTGTCAACACAATTACGGCAGCGCGTCCTCATGTATTGTGCCAACTTTCTGACCAGCCTCTCAGTTACGTTGTCTTGACCGTGCAAAAGACAGCATCGTAGGTCGGGAAAACCGCTGTCGGGAAGCATCTTCTGACAGACACATCTCTCTTCGGATCACTTCATGTCTGCTATATCCGATTAAAGTCACGGGAGAAGACTGGCCACTCCGGCACGTCCACTCTATCCCTGTCTAGGATGTCCTGCACTTAGCGGCAACATGTGCCTTTGCGTTGTGCTGCATCAGAATGAAACTTTCACCAATAGCACCAGCACGTAAAGGTGCAGGATCTTGGTGATATAGCGTCTGGCAGTCCTAGTACAATTCAGTGTGACTAGTTCAGTCTTGCCATTGGCCGAGATGCCCATTCAGACCAGGAGGCTTACCACGTTCAAACGCAACACTGGGCTGTACACAGCATGTGGCACGGTTTTTCCTTGGTCTCTTCGAGGGCCGGACTTGCCCATCGATTCTGTTCAGGGAGAAGCAAGATTCTTCAGTAAGCAACATGTTGTCCCATTCCGCTATGTGGTACCGTCATGCAGCCTTTTGCCGTTTGGTCAGCATCTGAGTGCAGATTCGCCTCTGATGCTGATGGGCTAATTGCGGTTGTTGCTGGATGTCGACAGTCGTGCAAGCCCTGCATCATACATGTAGTACTGGATCGACAACAAATTGGTTTTGTTGCCTGTTGGCTACCCTGGGCTTCCATGTCGTGGACAATCATGAACATGATTCGCTCGGAAGAATTTTCAGAACAACTTATTGGTTGTCTAGTAGTTCCCCTTAAACACCAATGACACCAATATTTTGATCTATCATCACCCATGATGTTACTTTTAGTGTTTGAGTATATGGACTGCATATATCTATTTGTTTCTCTGCCTGCCTCTGCATATCTATTGTATTGACGGGTGGATCATGGCAGCATATCGCCGTGGACCCTCCTGTGGAGCGCGCTCTGAAGGGAGGGAATGATTCATCAGCGGGATTACATTTAACATTTTACGCTGCCAGTGTGGCTTCGTGTTGAGATGCCCCCACTTTGAAATTAGGTAAAAGTGCCTGTGCATGTTCTGCTGCATCCCCTGCACATGTAGGGACAATAATCCATATACCTTTGAAACACACCCTGTGTTGCTGTTGCACTGGGCCGAACCTCGTATTTTCCTGCATACTCCACTGAATTGTCAAAACAGATTTGGCGGTTTTCCAACATTTTGTCCAAGGATTTCTCAGGCAACATGTTGGCTTGAACGAGTTGCTGGTAACTCAAAAGCTCACCATCAGTCGCAAAACATTCGCGCAGGTCAATGATCATCTGAACCTTCGCAGTACAAATTCCAGGCAGTATTGTCAATGCCTTGGATTGAGCTATGTGCATGTTAGCCGAAGCCATTCCGTATTACTCTCTAGTGATTTCATTCTAAGCAATATCAGCAAAGAGTAACTAATTTATGTAACTGATTTCCTTAAAAAAATCAGAATTTACTATATTTTATAATAATAAATTCATTTGTTTCCAACTTACTAAAACTGTGAAACAATTAAATTTAACGTATTCAATTAGTTTTAAACAGGCTCCTTAATTTTGTACAAACGCCTTGTCAATATTCCTAGATATGGGCCGGAAATAAACTAACACAGGGCTAACACTGAGTAGATGGGGCACATGTGCAAGTATGCAATGTTGTGGACCGGGAAGTAATGTGTAACACAGGGCCGACCCAATGTATTGATGTATATTATAACTTCCCACTCACACACCCAAGTCTTGCACATTTTGAATGTAGGATCACCGCTGAAGTACGTATTAAACCAATCATCAATGAGACTTCAATTTACTTTCACCAATGGCCAAACAACAAATTGCAGGAAAAAAATACAAAGTCATTTTTTGTAACTTTGACCCAAAACTTTCTAAAACTTACAATATAGAGTAATGTGGAATTTAAATCAGTAAGAAATCAAAATTCAATCCTCAAAATATCAAATATAATTTGGATCCTTTGTGAAAATGAAATAAACTAACAAAGCATAACATTGAAAATGTTGGGAAAATTTGAAAATGAAAAAACAAAAATGGATTACTGGATCACAGGGTAAACCAGTTCCAGTCACCTTGAGCTGTTTCGATCAGAATTTTGAAAATGACACAAAAATGGCAAGCATCTTCAGAGATAAATTTATTTATGTCAGGTTGGAGCAAATTCACTCCTAAAAATTGATGCAATTGAGATTTATATACAATTACTCAAGCATGTTTTTAATACGCAATCTCAGTGAAGTGCATTTCTCGATTACGTTGCATGCAACCAAAGAACAATCTATTATACAAACACAGCACAAATAACAAAGTACAAGGCAAACTTTTACAAAACAAAATCAAAACTCAATTTAAAATTCACAGAGACAGATACAGACAAGATCTCAACAGTGTTAAATATGCATGTATCAAAAAATTCGACAGAAAATCAATAGAATAGGGGTGATCTGGGTTGGTTTCATTTCTTGACATACAGCCTTTTGTTCCCATGATGCATATTTGTGACACCTACCAACCCATACCATTTGAGGTCAGGTGGGTCAGCAAAGCCCAGTACATTACAGTGTACTGAATATTTTACCCTGCATATGCGGGCAATTTTTTGGAATTATCATGTTCTGATCTACCTGATGTACACATTATTATCTTTCAAATACATCAAGGTGTGATAAGATGAAAGTTTAATGCTTATTTGGCAACATATAGAGACGTTATATTTACAGTTGCTAATACCCAATGCTAGTCTATGTAGAAAAAGTGAGGGTCATGGAAAGTGACCCCAAGATGTGGGCGATCAACATTAAACAGGATGGGCAGCACCACCTTTAGGCGAATTTAGAGCTAACCTGGATATAAACTTTTGACAATAAAAAATCACAACATTTTGCTTGACCAAATTGAAATTCAGGCTAGCGAAATTTTAATCAAATTTCAGTGCTATCAAACTGAAAACCAACATCAGCAAAAGACACCCAATTGATATTCAGCTTAATAATATTCGATGACTTGGATCACATGTGACGTGATCGTTCACCAAAAGAGCGTAATGGCGATGACCTCAAAAGATTCCGAAGAATCGCCACCAGGTGACCATTACTCGATACCAAATGAAGTGGTATAATGTGTACAAACTCCAGAGAAAAACACAACACATACGTTTCAATATACAACGGACCTTCAATCCCCAAGGTCACAGTGCAGCAACAACTGCGTCCATGGCAAGTAGACAGTAGACATCAAAGATTCACCAATTCATTGCAAACGCGCCCAGCCCCATGGGGACCTGTGGTTGTAATAAATCCGCTGAAGTCACAAACAGAAGGGATCTAAGGGATCTCCGAGTATTTCAATCTGTACAACTACTTAACCAAAGTTACAGTAACGCGTGAGGGAGCTGTGCCTTCAAGCATATCGCCTATATCTATTGCGTATTGTTCCTTGGGTACAGCGTTTTTATATTTCAAATGCGATGCATATATACCCGTTCCTATTTCCTATTGTATTTTCATTTGATACCAAGATCCAGAGAAGATGTGATGCAGGAATCCTGTCATGAAGCACTCTTAATGACGAGTTTTGGATCTGAATCCGGATTGCTTGACATTAACGTGAAGGGCTCCGTGGCGGATGCTTAACCTGATATCGTTAGGCTGCAAGCGATCTCATTCATATTCATTTCAACTGATTTGCCCCATATGGCAGCGTTTTAATTCCCCCTAAAATATTTACTGCGGGTAGTCTGTCCATAATTAATTGCTGAAATGGGATCATTATGGTCAGACAATTCCAAGCTCCGATGATCGTTAAGTATTTAAGCAGCTTATCGGCATCTTTTTCACCTTTTAAGGTGTTTATTTTTGTCTCGATTATCGTGTCGAACAAGTAGTTTGTTTCATCTTAGCTGACCAGGGTGTCTTGTAAATGAGTGTCAACCTGGCGCCACAAAATACATTGATGGGACCGACTTAAGTATCACAGTGTTTTCATTGAGTTGGCAGGTATTTTAGAGAGAGGTCAGCCGTCTGCTTAAACAAGTTGCCTTAGTTGCGAAAAAGGCTACATTTAAGTAGCCATCCTCTTCATCTTCCCCGTAATCACAAAAGTCAACCGATACATCAAGAAATTAACATTTGTTAGTTAACTAAGCACACTGTATGGCACTAAGCTCACTGCATTGCGTGGATAGGCCTAAATCAAATAAGCCCACTTGCGGTTTATAACGATGTTGACCTCCTGGCATTTTGACTTGTTCAACCAACATATTTTCAAATATTTCCTTGACTAACCTAGTCGTGTCTCTTGCACGACTGAACGATTGCCTTTTTATGCTTTTCCTTTTTTTATTTGAGCAGCTGCTTTAGCTATTTTTTGCTTCAAAGGTGCAGTATTTTATATACTGATTTCAACTTCGTCTCTCGAAAGACCCTTTATTTATAAAAAAATGAAGAGACAATTGGGTGCTCTTTTCCCGTTTTTTCTCACCTGCAATGTAAACCAAGTGTGGACTATCATCTATGTTTAAGGGACATAAATTTCTATAGAAATTATATTTGTTTTATGTCAGTGTGTAAAATAATGATTATACATATCCATTCGGTGTTTTATAGCGTTAGAAGAATAGAGAAGGTTCGGGCGTCCCAGAATGCAGTCGATTACATGTGCAGGTATAATCATAGCAACTGTCTAGTACATCACACGGAGTAACGATGTCAGGACTGGTTTCGCTTGTGCTGGTAGACCTAAAATCTGCTCAGGTTCTTCCAAATTATTTGAATAACAGGATAAACCATGAAAACATTAATATTACCCTAAAGTGTTTCTTGAATGTGAATATCAAAATGAAACGTCCTTTTATTTGTATTTATCGCCCTTCCATTTCAGCCCCTTGAGGTCCAATTTTCTATGACCTCGCTAACACGACGTCATTAAAAATGCTCGGGATCAAGTTGCAATCAGCTGCAGACAATTACAACTGAAAGGGCTTCCTATTCGTACAAATGAGATTGAAAAAGTATTTGATGGATATATGAAAATTTTAAATAAGTGCAGTTTTTGCACCACGTGTAGGCCTAGATGCAAGCAGCCTGCATTGCAGTCTGCAATATTCGCATTCCATGACTGATTGCCCAGTTAACAATGGGAGTTGGCCCAACATTGGCCCAATGCTGGGCCATCCATGCCAACGTTGTGCCAATGTTTGGCCAACCTTTAATGCAAGCTGGGTTACGAATTAAAATGTCTCAGGTTAGGTTGCAATACATGACATTCCTATGCAAACGAAAGAAACACATGTCACACAATCAGTGCATACACTGCACAGTTTTTACAGAAATAAACTAAAATTTCTGATGTATCCCCATTGTCGTACTACGTGTATTACGCGGTAGCAAGTAGACCTGTTCATACCGAGTTTGAGCGAACTTTTCCGGACCCCAATTAATTAGGCATTCCATTGGTTAAATTACGTTATAAAGATTATCAAAGGTAATTCAAAATTGATGAACTTATACTCACAAATAGGTTAGAAATTGATATAAGGGTTTGTCTTGTCTTTGTTCGGAAAGTCAAAATTGTCAGGTTTTTTTACGCTTAATAAGGGAATCTCAGCTTCTTTGTATAGTATCTGACAGCGATGTTAAGTACTTAGAATGTATACGACTGAGATAGGTCCGAATGATGTAGAACGAGAGAACAGCCAGACAAATTGAATATAAGGTCGGCGCAGGATCACGTACTGTCATCATACATGCGAGTATTGACATACTGATACTTACGATTGCTAATGTGTATTTTACCCGGGGGTCCGACATGACAACACAACGGCTATTAAATTTGTTCTAGTACTACTATGAGCACAGCGTGTTTCCCAAGTAGTAACCCGTATATGAGTGCAATGTGCAATCATTACAGTAATTGAGTGAATATGTGTGGTCGGCAATATTTAGAATAATTCTGCACAGTGCCTATTGTATGCGACTGTTTCCTGGAATAATAAAGTCTCAATCATAAGAACTTACTAAGTCTGAAAGAACTTCTGTTGACAGCGGTCTCATTCCTTTTACATGCATAAAAGACGTTTATTGGTCACATCAGAACAATGCATGACATCTGCCCAAACCGCCATAATGTGTCTGCCAAGACAATTCAAAAGAAGACAAATGGTCAAATACAGTATAAACGATATCAAATATGCTAATTACATAGGGAAAGAGAAAGTGGCCGTTGAAACAGAAAACAAATTCAGGGCACGAAATTAAAAAAAAGAAAAAAAAAAAACCACTCGTCGGCAGGACAAGTGAATTTTAAAATTCACTTATCCGTATGCAAAATCCACTTGTCCGAATATAGCCTGGTGCAACAAACATAGTAATATTCTGTTTCATCAATCTATACATAAAGGCCTGGACAAACCAATTACCCTAATTTGGCACTTATTGTCGCTTGCAAATCGGCAAAAATCTGTCAATTTTTACCACGATTCTAGCTACGACTGCAAACAGTAAAACTTGCAAAAATATCAAGAATTAAAATTGAAAAGTAAACTACCTGCAAAGGGTGACTCACGATGAAAAATACTGAGTAATTTCTGGAAGTCACTGTTCCAGATAAATTTAATACAGATTAATAGTTGTATTGGTTTAAGCATCGTCTTTCTTCTTGCCGCTGATGGGATGCACGTCGACGCCATCGATTGCATACTACCATGAATGCTACCCGTACATCGTTGTCAATTTGTGTATACAGCAAGTTCCTAGTAATAAATGGTGTTCTAAATTCAAATTCAAAGGAAGAATTTCAAATCAGAAATCCGTCTCCTTGTGATGCACATCGAGTGTGCAGTCACCATCTTTCCTACCACTGTATACAAACAGCTGCATTGACGATGTGGTCTGACAAACAACACATCACTTGATTGGTCAATTTAGTGTCATGCAAAAATGAGCCAATCACGGCTCGTGTGACAGTGTGTTCATCATGGCTTCCACGCTGTGAACGTGTGTGAACCTTCCGAAATTCACGGAAGGAACACACAAGCGGGAGGCTTTTTTTCGTGCTGCAGCATGCGAAAATAAAGATTCCAGTGTTTATAGCAACAATTATTTGAGGTCACAGGCAAATACGCGAAGGTAGGGGGATAGAGAAAAATGCCGAATGTGTGACAGATCCGTCAGCATGATGCTCCGTTCACCGTACTCCGTAGATTACTCCACGCGGTCACTTGTGTGTGACTGGCAGATGTGTTTTGTTTGGCCAGGAAGTCAACTTGCGGCACCTTTACATGATCTTTCCAACACTTTTAGAACCCACTGATAAATGGCGTTCGATGCTAATTCGCTCAAGAATTCGCCTTGCAAGTTTGGCAGTTTAGAGTTACGGTGAGGTGCTGTGGCCTTGCCCCGAGAACGGCGAAAGCCAATACGCCCCAATGCATCACTGCTGGTACCTTTGAACTCGTCGTCGCATGTAAGCAAAAGTCAAAATACCTGCAGCTGCTTGCTTTGACAGAAATCAAGTAGGTGGTCAAGTCCTGTTGAATCGACTGCTGATCATGTATAAACCTGGATTGTTTACTTTAGGCCAGGGGATTATCATCACCTATTGCGCATTGGCGTCCCCACGCACATGCCTGCATTGGTGTGTATGTTCAGTTCACACGAACCACAGTAATCGCCAACATATGGAGAGTCGCGGAGGCTCTGACTGCTCGTCATCAATGTTGCCATGCATGCAAACAGACGTAATTTCAGTCCAATTAAAGAAGAAAAAATTAGCTTGTCCGCAGGGCAAGTTCAATTTGAAAGTCACTTGTCCGAGAAGAGCTTTAACTTGTCCCGGAACGTCGGATCATAGGAATTTTGGCGCCCTGCTGAAATAAAATCTCAAAAAGATCTCGCTGCCTGCATTACCTTTGAAAAGAACTTTGCAACTGTTATTACTTTTTCCTCGTTATCCAGTTTATGACACAGTATGTGTATCGTAAATGTTGGTAAATGAAGGGACAACTAACGTGTTCATCATTATATTTCTTTCCGTTTCATACGTTGAAGAACTTAGAACCAAATGAATTTTATCGTGTAGTACTCCATAATCCCCAAATTTCAGTTTTTCTTTGAAATTTTACGGGGTAGCCTTTGCCTTCCTTTTTCCATTTTAAGATTGTCAGTACTTATTCTGAAACCTATTACAAAGACACACCTACATACATACATACATACATACACACATACGTACATACATACATACATACACACATGCATGCACACATACATACATACGCACACACACATACATACATACATACATACATATATACAAGTTTGTGCCGCATATTCATATATTGGGGCGTTATAAGATTTATGGCACCAACAATTGACGATTTACCATCTCCGATTATTATTATTATTATTCCCATTCAAAACTATACTTACATGGAACGATCTGTATAAAACGAACTAAGACAAGCCTAATTGCAGTTCACAGTTCTTAATAAATCCTCAACTCCTATGCAGTCGTAGTGTACGCCAGACGTCCAGATAACCTGGAAGCAGACTGTCCTCCACCCAATGATCCTCCGCAGCCGCCGCCTTATTGCATTGAACCACCTCCATATAGCCAGGTGACAACAGAGCCATCGGACAACACATTTGTAAGTGTTTGCGTGCAAAATAGTATATTTTCACTCAAATATATAATAGTACCTGATGGGTCTATTGCCGAAACGGGAAGGCTTTTTTTTTTCCTCGGGGAGGGGGGTTTGTCTTTGCTTTTTCTTTGCTTTTGTTAGTTTTTTTCTTTTTACTTTTTGGTTTGGTTGTTTGGTTTTGTTTTCATTAATTTCCTGTTTTGCATTTTTTATTATTTTTTTTTGCGGACGTGGGGGGGGGGGAGTGGGTTACTTTTTCGATTTTTTTGGGTGGGGGGGGGAGTGGGTGGAGAGGTGGAGTGTTTTGTACGTTTTGTTTTTTCTGTGCGTTTTGGGCGGGTTCCTTTTTTGTGTGCTGTTTTGGTCTTAAGTTTTTGTATTTTTCTTTGTTTTTCTCCTCAGTTAATGGTATAGTATGTTTTTGCAGCAAATTTAAGGCTATGTGCAGGGCATGGTAGGGTAATTTTGGATAACTTTGCTTATTGGATGGCGAAATGTAATAGTTTTAGCCCCAATATAATCTGAAGAAATGAACAAAATGCGTTTGATTTTAACATGGTAGTCCATGGACCAAATTAAACTTTGGATCTTGATTACGGAGAATATTTACCAATTCCAAAATGGAAATATAAAAACTGAAATATCCGTTTTACTTGGGCATTTTCTTTCT
This sequence comes from Hermodice carunculata, assembly GCA_964020975.1. Taxonomy (NCBI): domain Eukaryota; kingdom Metazoa; phylum Annelida; class Polychaeta; order Eunicida; family Amphinomidae; genus Hermodice; species Hermodice carunculata. The sequence goes on from OZ026627.1 coordinate 51,479,462, forward strand.
TAAACGAATTTTCTGATTAAAACTCATTTATTTTAAAATTTATATAAAGCGGAAAGGCATCAGGGAATTTCTACGCAATGATCATTTTTTTTAATGCCCATCAAAAATGAAGAGTGTCACAACTTTTTATAGTTTTACAGCAGGAAAACTCTGATGTCTCCATGTTGAGTTGGACTATGATGAACAGAGCAAAGTGAAGTAGGCTCATTCTGACAAACGTTTGAGTTGCTGCAATTTAAGTGACAGTTTAGAAGAAGTCGAATTTGGTAAAAACATACAAACATCTGTGGAAAAAATCACAGCACTGCTTGAACTAATTAAGGTGTAGGGGGTCTCTGGATGTGTCCCTATGCAATTGCAAAGCAATTAGCTGAGCAGCTGTGGAGAAGAAGTTTTTTTTAATATTTTGCCACGAAATTGACCAAAAAATCACTAAAAAACCCCAAAATCAGTAGAGCGTAACCATTGAAACTGTCATTGTAGAGAGCCACCAAAGGTACATTCCCATCAAGGTTTAAGTGACTCTGGTTGACAGTTTTGGAGATTTCAAAATGTGAATATTCATTGCATTGCCACTGACGTTTGATTGATAATCAAAGGCAAAAGGTGCATGAACTGACACATACCCAAACTGAAAAACCCATTAAGAATCAGAAATCCATAGTATCACCAACTAGTGAGCAGTTTTGCTTACTCAATCTATAATCTTCCTTTCCAAGAAGTTTTAGCACAATCTGAGTGACAGCTTTAGACAAGAAGTCAAAAATAGCATTTCCACCAAAAATCATAAAAATCGCAAAAATGCAGCACCACATAGCGAGAAAATTAATATAATTTCACCTTCTCTTATATCAAAGTATCTACTGATAGAGTATTTGAATTATTCTACCATTCGTCCACGCTAAGATCCTCTTACACGATATGATTTCGTTCTGGTTATTAGTTATGCCGTGGTAAACCCTATCCGTCTTCAACTTATTGTTTTCAGTGAACCGCAGAGACATGATATAGTACTTCAGCATTTATATGAGTGCGGGAAATATAATCCCAAACACAGTTTGCTTATTGAAGGATTCGCTTTTCGATTATTTGACTTTTAGATTGCATTCTTGATAAATAAGTTTAACGAAATACCATAGGGATGGGGCCATAGATGTAAACTAGTGGTATATTTGCAAGCTTAAGTAATTTTTCCTTTCTGACAAAGGGTTTCCCAGACTTTAATGATACGGTGATCCTCGTTCCTCCTGATGACGAAGCTAACAAATAGGATATACATCTGGTCCTGCCTGACTTGAGGGAGTATGATGACGCTAAAAGGGAACGGCAAAAAGCTCCTGAGGCTGACATCAACAAATACGGTGACGTTAGAAGACAGGGGCAAGATATTATGCACTGGCAAATTACACACTATGGTTGTTATACGCACAGCATGTAATGTCAGGAGAAGTCATAATGTTACAGTTTCTCTGAACTGAACTTATTTACAGTGCTAAACGTTGTAATTATATTCAACTCCGACGTTTTGCACTGTTGTCCAAATGTATTATTCCAGCGCCAGTAAAATTATTCCTTCTGCATTTACCCCATGTTAATGGAAGCGCTGTTACCGCCAATTAATATGATTTCTGCAAGAGTAGCATAAGTAGCTGGCAAAACACTGCAAAATTCTGTCCGCATGTCTACTGGTGATATCTTCAATTGGTGACTATGGTAATGTCCATGCATGTCTGCTGTCTCCATGAGCATACATGCTCTAAATATGCCTTCAGTATGTACACACTGTATTAAGATGGCCCAATAAGGCTTCACTCTACTTTTTGTGATTTTAGCTAAGCATTATCGGATCATTTAAAGGACATTTGGTCTGTATTCTCTGTCTATAAGAGCAAGACCTTTTTTGTAAACATATAAATATCCATTGGTAAAATTCACTTTGTCAGATTTCAATATTTGTGCATCTGTATGTACGTTGTGGTACATATGTTAAAGGTAAGCAGTTTTAAATTACCTCTCTTTTCTTTCTCTATTTATTTCTGAATATTATGGTGGTTTTTATGTTATCCACAGTCTAATGTAAAAGGACATGCTGACTTTTTTGACCGAGAAGCAGAAATCGATCTCCACAAAACATTTTCGGTCTTCTGACACAGAAGTTATGTTCGCAAACGTCTTGCAGTGTACAGATGTATCCAACTTTGCCAGCGTAGCATTTTAAAGAGACCTGCAGCTAAGAATTGCGGTAATTCCACACTCTTTTTATGCATGGAAGAAACCTACTATAACTAACAACATGCCTCATTTTGAATCACATGCTACTAAATTACTACGTTCAATAGATCTTTCCGTAACATTGAACTCAGTCTGCGACACGGCACTGAAAGGACTAAATGCCCGAGAGTTCTGGCGTTATCGTAATGAACAATAACAGCAACTTCGTGAAATGAATACCGTGGTTATATTGTGCAGAATGCCATTCAACACGTAGCATGCTTAGTTTTCAGCACACAGTAAATTCAGAGCAACGATTATGGTCATGGCGTTTCACACTGCTATTTCTTTTAAATTTTAATCCTTTTAGGAAGGGAAGACGCACTTCCCCACTTCCACCCAGAAAATCTGACCAATTTCTAAGCTCTGAAGGATCAAATACTGATGTATGTGCATGTAACATTGTCCTATCGGACATGAACGGAAATTTTCCTCTAGGATTTGTATCTTCTGCTGGTTTTATTATGAAAAGCATATATAGGCGATTATTAATGATTTACTGTGGGTACACTAATGCATTGCATCCGAGGAGAGCTGTGCACCTTATCCGCAGAGCCGAACATATGGAGGCTATGATAAATGTGGCGGTGGTTTCCTACCATTATGTAAGCACCTGGACTGCATCTAGTGGAACAAGGTTTGGGTCACGTGCATTACACAACGTTTAACATTTAGTCTCTTAGGGACCGATTTTGTTAATTTATAAATGAATGCGTGTTATCCATATTCTCTGAACCCAGTAACGATCAAAGAACAATTCCAGAAAGAATCTTCAGGGATGTCATAATAAAATACCACAGAACCTTTTTTGGTGGAGGGGGTGTTTGTGTTTTCTGTTGTATTTTTTGAAACAAAAGAAGATAATGTGTGAACTTATATGGACACTTATGTCATCCGCAATCTAGGAATATGTTAAGAACACGAATCCGTCAAGTCCATGGCCCTAACGCAGAGAGAGAGAGAGAGAGAGAGAGAGAGAGAGAGAGAGAGAGAGAGAGAGAGAGAGAGAGAGAGAGAGAGACAGAGAGAATATCAGGCTTTTCCATTTAACTGTACGAGTGCATTCGCGCGAAGGGAATATGATATAATATAGTGATGCAAATGAAAACTCCAGAAGTAATTGACCATACACGTACCACCTTCTGCATAACGATGGACCCAGCTTGACATATGAGTTCCTGAAATTGAGATTCTCGAAGGACAAAACTAAACCCTGACGCTTTAATTGTTTAATTGTACGTTAGCTCTTACTGTGTCAAAAGTAATGAAATTTAGCGAGCAATAGTGGTTTTTTTGTGTAGACGAGCACGGGTTTTGTACAACTTTTATTTCAAGTTATGGAGAAATCCAATTGACCATAATAATCCAATTTCAAGGACTGTCTTACCCTGGAATTCTAGGAAGTCACCCTCAGCACAATCATGAGGTCCAGCAAGATTCTTTGCTGTGTGTTGGAAATAAATGGAAGTCCGACAGAACCAAATCAGTGAAATATGGTGTGTGTACAACAAATCCGAAGTTAAATTCATTATATAACCTTTTTTGAGTGTACCGTAAAACAAAATGTGTGGTATTTTGTCAATACACGTATAAAGAAAATACAAACACAGCAAAGTACAAACAAATGAAAAATGATACAAAGCGTAGCAGTTACAAAATCATATGGAAAAAAGCAACAACACAATTATACAACATGACATGTACACATGAACTTTCGACATAGGGATACCAGATATATTTCTTTTTAGGTGGGTTAAAATTTCGAGTGAGGGGTCAATAGTGCTGGGTGTAATTAAAGTGTAGTTAAAAGTTTATCATATAGTTAAAATATAATTCAGCGATTTGTGACAGAAAAGTCGCCTGGTTTTATGTCACTCCTTTAACGCAATACACGCTTCGCTGTCCAGCAGAAATGATATCCCATGTGGTGTTTTCGAATGCTGAAAGTCCCATACCAGTCTTAAATTCAACCATCAGAGTCCGCAATGTAGGACAAAAGGACATATATGTGTGTGTGTATATATATATATATATATATATATATACATATATATATATATATATATATATATATATATATATATATATATATATATATATATATACATATATACATATATACATATATACATAATTGTCCTTTTGTCCTACATTGCGGACTTTGATGGTTGAATTTAAGACTGGTATGGGACTTTCAACATAGCGATACCACGAATATACGCACATTTGGTCTAAGGGTCCAATAAGGAATAAAGTTTTCCTGTCTACATCAAACATTGAACACATATTACTTGTTCCACACTTCAAAGTGACGGCACGAGCGTAAAAACCCATTCTGTTGATTGAATAATTTATTTACTGAAGGAATGGGTTCGTATACATATATAATCTTGTAAACCTGACATGCTCAGTATTTTGTACCCTAAATTGAAAATCATTGGTATAGATTATAGATAATATTATTGCCACTATCAACAGAGCATGAAGCTTCCTTACAAGGATAGTATATTGTAACCCGCGATCTCTCTCCACACATGAATATGCATCTAACAAGCTTGTTTTGGCAATTGACGCCTAATAAAGGTGAAGAGTAAGCCCCAAATAACACAGAAAACAGCTTTGTTTCTAGCGGCCACCCAGCCTGTTAAGAGCAGAGCAACTAATGATAATATTATCATGTCAACAGTAATCTGTCGGTTCTTTGGATGTACAATCATGGATTTCATGTATGGTAGACACAACTGCAGTCCTGTTTTATATGAATATATATATATATGTATATATATATATATATATATATATATATATATATATATATATATATATATATATATATATATATATATATGTCGAACAATTTTCTTCCATCGTCGGATGGATTTTAACGTGGCTTCTTGCAAAACATATTCTAAGATCGCTTTTATGTCGCACAGTTTCCCCCAATTATGTATTTCAATGACCCTTCATGAAATATATCATGTAATATCAGGTTGGTATGGATAATCTTTGCTGTTAATATTATTATTATTATTATTATTACTATTATTATTATTATTATTATTATTATTATTATTATTAGTCTCTCCATCTATTATACGCCACAGGAGTATTTTTTTTGTTACACCACAATAATTCTCTATACTTGAGCAACATCATGTAAATGCATTTTTCTTTATCAATTTATACTCTCTTCTACTTTTTCCCCGGAATTAAATTTTATTTTATTATTTCTACTATTGTCTTACACAACCAATTCTATTATATTTTCTTAATTATGCATGTATGGCATACAAGAAGGCTTTTTGCTATTTTCACATGTCTTAAGAAAAAAATTGTTAGAACTATATGTTTTTTAAAGTTTTATAAGGAATTTTATTCTTAATTAATATGAATGTGGAAGTGAAGCATATGCACATACACAAATTTTTTCATTCAATGATATATTTTGAGAATAATATATATCAAGGTGAATATTTTGGCTAAAATTGCGGCAAATTATAATTGCCCCGAGATTAAGCTTAATTCCAGGGTAAAAGTACAATTATGACAAATCAATGCTATTTACGGAATAAGATCTACATATTTTTTTTGGCTTTACAGCATGTAAAAGACTAGTAAATAATTTAAATACAAAAATCATAAACATATAATAAACAAGTCTGCATATAAAGAAACTGGGATACAAATAAAAATATGATTACAAATTTTACACATCAGCTTTTTTTCTTTCAATGATTGCTTTGTCATAGAATTGTGACACAACCATTCCAGTGTTTCGATTATTATATACTAATAGCAAGAAATATAAATATCGTTTACACTTGCATAAAATGTTTGAATTGTCATAACAGAGGTTGTATTATTTGTTTTTTAATTTTTTGGAGTTGACGAAACCACAAAATTTGTCGTCAAAAGTAACATAAGGTTTACCACCAATTGACTTATTGAATACGTTGTCATAAGTCTCCACTCTGTTCCACCGTTTGAAACGATTTTCATATCTTGTTATGGCGTAGCTTATAACACGGAGAAAGGTCTATTATTCAGTTGGCTGTTTATAGGCTGGTTTCAATTAAGTTTAGTTCGTATCTTTATATATTTTTCTTATCTGTAGATGCACTTCATTTAATCGTGTTATTGTTCGGGAATAATTAGCATATTGTATAATATTTCTGTATTCCAAAGTTATATCAATGAAAAAAAATAAAAGTACATGTAAAAAAAGGATGTTTCAAGGGCATACGAATTGAGTGATCAAATACCATTTATATGGATCTGTATCAGAGCATGGCCGTGTTCATTAATGGTTTGCACTAATTTTTTTAATGGATAACCAGTTATTGTAAAACTTGATTGTATGATGTCACTCACATTTAAAAACCACTTTTTCCGAAGATGTGTTGGCATTTTGAAATGCTAATAAGTTGAACTTCGTGATTTTTACCTTTGATGCACCTGGCGGCAGACATTTTGATGTCTGTCTATGCTGCCCTTTCAGGGTAGAAACATCAATTAACGATTCTTTCCATGGATGTCTAAGTCAATCTGCCAGCAATTACATTTTTTTATATACAAAATATGTTAAAAGAAAGATATCTGACAGTGGTTTTGTCGAAAGGGTTCTATTTTTTTAAGGTGTATTAATTCTTCCGCCAAATATATGGTGTACTTTTACAAATGGCTTGAAGAGATAGAAAGTCACTTGTTTGATTCATACAAGTGGTTTTGCTTACTAAATGCTTACTTTTTCATTTCAATAGTTGTCTGGCGTTCGCCTGTATAACAAGCCAAGCTTGGTCACAGTGCTTGCTATACTGGCTGCACATGGCAAGTCCAAATGACATGGAGTTTAGTAGATCAAGAGGAACATCTGGTAGGGACATTATATTTTAAATTATACAGATATTAATATCAAGAACATTTGCCTGTACATTAATTCCACAATACCCGTTAGACATGCAACACTTACATTCGCGACACATGAGACAAAAAAATGTGTGATGACCGGTATTTTTTGTATTTCATTCTTTTTTGTATATACACCATTACGCCTGTTCTCCATACACAGTTACGTTAACCACCAGAATATTGCTTGCTCTTTGGGGGATCACTGTATGAGAGTACCATACAAGTGAAAATGTCTTTCCTCAAATAATTAAAATATATCTATTGAGATTCCATGGATATAGAGATAAATGCAACAGATTTATTCAGGATTATTTGGTTAGAAATATGCCTCAGATGACACATTACATGAGGCAACTAACGTTACGTGATAATCAATATAACAACAAATATGTCATTATATGTGGTAATTTATATTGGCTAATTATACAGCACACATAAGATTACACAAATACAATGTTTAATTTACGTTTAACTAGTCCATCTCTATTTTTACTTCACAAAGTATCCACATTATCATCATCAGTTTCCCCTAAAAACATGATCTTGCTTTTTGGAGAAAGGCTTTCTATGTCACCATTTTGAACCCTTTCATTACACATATTTTCATTAAGATTACCATAAATTCAAGTCACAGTTGAAATGCATTTACGTTTTTTATCCAGGTGTAGATTAATTTAAGTAGGAGAAAAGAAAACAATCAGATTAATAGTTTGGATATAACATCTGCTTAGCATGCATCACGACAAATTGATGCGTTATCGTTTAAAAAGACTACTGGTAATCTGTTGTTTACATCAAAACTATATTGCTCTAAAATGTTGTCAGGTAATGAAGTTATCTGATTTCTAAAATTTGGCTTCCTACACTGACCATTTCGCCCTTTTCTTACTCACTTATGCATTTTACTAACAGAATAAAATGTTGAAGAAATATTTGCTTCTTATGCCTAAAGACAGAAACACGCTTAGGCACTACATATCGGTTTTCATGCAGAACAAAAACCTGAACCCCATTTACAAATTTGACCACAACAATGAGAGCAAAGTTATAAATAATAAAACGCAGAAATTCAAGAGTTACAGAAACATCGACATTCATCATGAAATACAAATATTAAAAACAAATTCTATTCGTGACTTGAGACATTGAATCTCCCATAAAGGCAACTTCTGGACACTCAGATGCATCACATTAAATGTCTTGGCTATTTTTCTATTTTGTATTTTCTGAAATATATCTTATACTTATCTGTGATATGATCACAAGCCTGGTGACTCAGTTTATGTATTTGTCACCCTTTGCTAGTTTTACCTATGGATGGTATGTATCTTTGGTTAACAAAATTAAAACATTGACTGTCTGTTACATGTATGGCACAGCATTATATTGTTCGCTGTGAAAAATACAGCCCTTAGCAAATCCGTTCATTCATGTCCTTACATACGCAGCTTCATATTCATGATTATGTGCTTCATGTCAACTTTATGAGTATATAATTGATATATTTTCAAGTCAACTGACAATGAAAGAAGCCGTTGGGGTTTCATATTTAGATTATCCAACACGGTGTGGTTATGTCTGCATTCAACTTTTATGATGTAACGTATATGATTTTCCGCGAAATTAGTACCAACCAAATGTCATACTTACCCATTTTATTCACGTCTGGTTGTACATCCTCATTATTATTCACAAAAGATGCATTACAATTAAATGAAGTTATCGGATATCACGCTTTGGAAATGTGTCGTTAAGGTCTGCAACTGTGCCTGTGTAAGGCAACAATACACTGCTGCATATTGAACACAGATGCTCCATCTGTGGACCTTTTTCAAATGTGTGAAGATGATGCAAAGATTATTTATCCGAACTTAAATGTCACATTGATATATTGTTTAATTTCCTTCCAACATGCACACTGATAAATATAATAAAAGACACATATTTACGTGTTTTGCGAATTTCAGCTTTTAAGTGAACATTAGTAAGGCTTCAGGCAACAGAGTCAGAGTCGAAAATCAAGGAGAAACCTAACTAACCATCCCCAATATATAAGTAACAGATCCCTCGACATATGTGCTATTTGAATCCCCATCATGTTGTAAAATCTAGTCCTGTAGATTTCACTTCTGATCCAAAAATATTTTAACTGGGCTTGCTGACACGCAATGGACAGCTCAGAAGATCACGGTTCTATTGGCAACAAAATAAAGTCCGCTCAGTCGGTTGGCTAGATGGTAAAAACTGTTTATTTTTGCTGTGCACAACTTACATCTTACAATTCAGTTCCCCTTTCGACCATGATGGCATTTCCAAGAAACGGTGCCCGTAAATATCATCAGTCACACAGCAAAGCCTCGGACAGCCCAAAAGTAATTAGGTTCTTTGTGCTGTATTATCATAACGGCTCAGAGTGCCACAAAGTCTGGAGTTCGCTTCCCAGGTATTTACAGTTAACTCTAAATAGGATGGTAATTAGTGTACCAAAACATTTATGGCACACACCTTCAGGACCCTCGTTTATCATGATGCCTTAACGAATGGTTTATCATAACACTGACTGCTTTTACTGCCAGTCCACACAGTTGAGAAAATACCTTAATGTGTTCTTAATGACTTAATGAGCCAGATGTCCAAACATGCATGTACAATGACTTTTCGTTGCTTAGCATCTACATTTATCATATACCAAGAAGCCAGAATAAACATGGTCAGCAAGGATGGTATACGTCTCCTCTCCTTAATCCTTTAGGCGCTGCCGAGACTTTGAATTAAATATAAACTATTGCAAACTAAAACAGAATCAAGATTGAAAGAAAAATACAAAGAGTGTACATTCTTTACATCTGTCCCCTATCTTCAGTTTGAACGAATCCCACAAGGATTCTTAAAACTCATTCAATGTTTGTCATAATCGTACACCTCATCCACATAGATCTGGTGACAGGGATAGGCCTAATTAGGCAGTAAACCCCTCCAGCTGGTCACCTAATGCGTAAATCATATCTAGGCATCGGGCATATGTCCAGAATTAATTTCATAATGCTTGTTTTCTTTACAGAATAGCAACGCAGTGTACTCAAGTCGTGTATTCAAGCTCGCCACCATATTTTTCTAAGTTATAGAATATGGAAACTATGGAACAATAGCCTCACTTGAGACCGTGATTTCAGAACTACTAATGGGGCCAAAGGTTGCAGAACTTGACCCACCGTGGGGTCAGGTCATTCAGCACCTGACTTTTTATTCATGAGAACTGCACAAAAGGAAATATATATACCTATACCTAGAGGTGCCTAGGAGATTTTTTTTGTCGGTACTGCTATTGTACTATTAAGTTGCTCTGCCTCGAATTTTATAATAATAATGATGATACCCATACTAACAATAATAACGGTAGGAGGCCAATAATGCCTAACCAATGACACAGATCATCTCTCATATCAACCTTGTAAATTAGATATCAAATCAATTCATCAATAATCTCAATACTCAATCAATGTATTAATCACGTTACTAAACATATTCAACACAGTGCGACCCCCCCAGGATCATGGCTGTATAAAGTATTGTTTTTGAATGCACATCTGCATAAATAAAATTGGTGGGATCCCCACCACACTTTAGACATTTTCCCAGTGTAAAAGCAGTCAAGTACTTCCTTTGCATCAACCGAATGGGTGTTATGTTCTTTAATTAATGTATTTTAGATTAGGTAAATACAATTTAGTTCCTTCCCTGCTGGAATATCCATGTGTCAGCCCCCTTATCTTGCAACCTGTTGAGTTAGCTAATGAGGTTGTAATGCAACTGAGTCTCATCAAGGCAGAGGCTCTACCTGATAGCTCTGCCAGTAGCCCATTGATTACTGCATGAGCACACCTATGTTTAAGGTGTACGTAATCTACACACAACTCTGCCTTGCTAATGACTTTTGAATGACTCCACTCTAGTATTTCCACTCTCAGAATAAAGATGTGCTGGATGTCAAAACCTGAACGAAAATATTTCCCCCCCCCAAATCGAGTACATAATATTTAATACCCATTTATCTGCAAACCATTCTCGCACCAGACCCAATCCACATATTAACCCCTCCAAGTTACATGACTTACCATACGATCACAACACTTGCCAAATACAGATGTAGTAACATAATAAAGGTAAGAATATTATGCATGTGCATTATAATAAATCAGCTGCCAATTCTGTACCAACCATGATAATAATGCATGGTTCTGATTTTGCCATTCCTGGAATAGGGCAGCACTGTGAAGTCACAAAGATTATCAACCACTAGAATAGAGTATATTAATAAGACAGTGGCCATGAACCTTAGGGGTTTTCAAAGCCATCCATGGACAATTATGATGATAATAATCAACACTTCTGATACATTGTTCTGGTTTGGCCATAGTCAGCTGCCAGATTGGATGACTCCAACTCCTTATTTGGGTTTTATAAGGAGGCAAGTAAGTCCAATAAGGCACAAGGTGACTTTGAAGTACTCATTGGCCAATAAGGCAATGAAATCCATATTTCCCTTATTAATTAAGCACGCCATATAATCGTGTCTCCAACGATTATCATGCCTTTGTAAGTGAACCCATTAACAAATATATCTAAGCATATATAAAAATACACAAATTATACATTTATCATCATCAATGTTTAATTAGATGAGCATGATACATTTCAGTATGTGAGTACCTATTCCAAAATCATTTCCAGTATCAACTCATCAATCAAAGCAATACAAGGACAGCATAAAGGTTCTCTCTTTTCACATGTGTTAAAACAGGCACATTAGGTGTCTTAAGGTACCAGTGATCTTAACACTTATTCTACTATAAAGATTTAAAGATGGCTTGGACATAAGGTGCAATGCCAGTGCACATCCCCACAGCAAATTTCCGGAACTTTGCTACCACTCCCATCAGGCAGTCCCCAGCTCCATGTGGTGGCTAACCCTTAGGAGAGGAGGAAAGCACCAGTATTCCCCCATTGCCAAGACTAAAGGATTCATATTGTTTCTGTTTCTGCAGTTTGCAGTGGTTCGTTTGTAGGACAAGGTGATAAAAGATCAGAGGTAATGTGGTTTCGTTCCCCTAGTCCAGTAGTGCAACTAGTTGTCAAAAATGGGTAAAGGTAAGCGGGATGCTGTGGCAGGGATGGGCTCGTTAGCACTGGGGAGGACTGTTCCGGTGATGTTCGAGCTGGTTCTGCCCTAGTTTTCACTCTAGAGTGAAGCCAGCCCGTTTTTGCCAAGCAATATGTCCTATCACAATTAGAAGGGCAATTAGGACTATCAGGGTAAGCAAAAGACCAACTGATAGTTTGCCACCATGCTGAGCCCAATTGAAGGAGGGAGGTGGTAGAGAGAGAGGGGCTAGGTCCGTGAGTAGGGTTGGAGTTTGCTTATCAAAATGAGGTTGGTTCAGTAGTGATAGAGCTTGTTCTTCAGGTATGATATTTGTTACATTCAAGATACTGGTAGCCAAAAGCCGTAATGCCTTTGCAGACACATGGCCAATGCATCCTACAATACCCGTTAGAGTGACGCCCTTACCTGCAACTACACATCCATAGGGTACCGTGACCAGATAGGTACCCGAATCTACCTTCTGTCTAATGCTGGGCTTCCCCCAACGGTGTGTCTTGAAGGTTTCGCCCCACGTTACCACAACATATTCTCCAAAACTAATTTTGGTAATTTGTGTTAAATTTGATTGTCGCGTCAGAATCACCTGATAATTATGACTCCTTTTCTTATCCCCAGCAATTAGGGTGCGAGGGCAGCTCCACCGAGTAGTATCAAATAGTGGCCCAGAGTGGCAAACCGTAGGCTTCCATCCCAAACAACCCACAGGGTGAAAGATGTCTCCATTGACCGTACTGACCCCGACATCCCTCTGTTCTACCCTTATTTGTATGGAATAGCCCCCTTTTCATAGGGTACTGGTCACGAGGCTAAGTTATATCGGTTGTAGCTACGCCCACCAACTAAGGGTAGCTTTACTCGGTAAATCAATGGTTCTCGGCCCCAGATGGGATACACATGTGAATGTTCGTAATACCACTGTATTGGGTCAATAGGGCAGGTGCTGGCAGTGGTCGCCAGTCTTAGTACCTTATGAAGTTGAGCTGGGCTCATTATATCCTCAGTTAATCGGCCTATCTGTAAGGATGCTTTCTGCCGGGCATAGCTTTGTAATGACTGAATACAGGAGCCAGTAATATGTTCCAAAGTGGAAACTACTCTCTCAAAATAGAAGGCACCCTCCACACGCAATATCCTGCATGCAGTATAATTTGCTTATCTGAGTGCCATATTTAATTTTGGAACAAGCTTTTCTGATATAAAGTCGGTCACTTGGGATATTCGTTTTTGGTTCCAGGTGGTGACCTGTTGGGTACGGCTGAGCACTGTAGTAAGCTTATTTAACTGGTGGACGATAGCTGGCTGGTTCCCTCTTGCCTCTGATATAGCCTTATGACATTCCTCAATGCTATCACTGGTAGGTAGGCCAAATAAGGCAGAACCTATATGGCCAACTATGTCATAGCATCCCCGCTTTATCCTCCGATTATGTGGGGTCTGGGAAACCTGATGAGTCTCCAAGTAGGATTTGAGAAACCCAAGACGACCAAGCCATGAGTTGAACTGGTATTTCATAATCACTCCCCTCTCCATGGCCCACTTAACTTAGTCAATCACTGAGGTAAGGCTGCGCGGCAGCTCGGGATCAACAATTGGATTGTCAATAACTACTAAAATAGTCCCCTCTGCCATTTGCACTTGGAGTTGGTCTGCCTTGGTAAGTAACAACCCATGGGGAAGGGGGTCTATAGCTGCCCTGGTTAATCCCAACACACAAAATGCTAGGCACACACGAAGGCAGCTAACTCGATGGCAGCCACCCGCTGTCGTTTGCATTCTTCCGCACCCAGGGGACATTCTTGGGCTGCTCGCTTCACTGCTATGAAAGGCGGTGGTGGCGAGGGCAGACTCGAGCCTCTATTTAATGGCAAGTTATCTGGTGGAATGGGACCACGTGACCTAGTGAAGTACCGGTGCGTCGGAACTGGTAAGGCCGGAGGTCCTATGTGATTAGCCATAGCTGGCTCCCCCCCCTTACTGACTCATCCATGTTATCTACCTCCATATTATCATTCTCCTCCTCTTGCCCGGGAGGACTGCCCTCTTCAGGTGCTTCTCTGTCTATGGGATCGGGGCTCCCAGCAGGAGGGTGTGGCTCTACAGTGAGCCGAGCCCCTTGCCAGGCATTTCTACGAGGCTGTGGTGGTGCTACATTATCCCACGCCACATTTGGGTCCACCACTAACAACTTACACTGATTAAGGACGCATGTTTGGCCTGTCCATTGGTGTTTGATCCAACAAACTGGCCCCTGGACTCTCTCATTTCTTTGGTAAACAACAACCTCAGTGGTTTATGATCAGTATATACCACAAAGTCCGCGCCATATAAGTATGCCCTCAGTTTATCAATACAATGTACTACTGCAAAGGCTTCCTTCTCGATAGTTGACCTCTTGCGTTGAGTGGCGGACAGTTGGTGAGACACATACTGGATAATCCTTTCTACACCTCCATCATCGTCCTGGACTAGGATACCCCCATACACGGGTGTCGCTAGCGTCTGTAAACAACTTATACCCCTATCAGTCCTAGGATAGGCCATTACATGTCTCGACATGAGGAGTTCCTTCAGGGATTCAAAAGCCTTTTGCTGACCTGGATCCCAAGCAAAGGGTTGCTGTTTGCAGGTCAACCGCACCAAAGGTTCAGATATCTGGCCATACCCAGATATAGTCTTGGAGTGATAGTTCACCATTCCCATGAAGGAACAAACCTGTTTAACATTCATTGATACGGGCATGTCCACTATGGCCCGAACTTTTTCCGGGTCACTTCTGATACCCTCTGGAGTTATTATGTACCCTAACAACTGAACTTCAACCTCCCCAAAATAGCATTTTGAAGCCTTTAATGGCAGCCTGGCTGCACATAACTGGTCAAAAACAGCTTGGAGATCTTGTTTATGCTGCTCTGATGATTCTGAGGCAATTATTAAATCATCTTTGAACACCCAAACGCATTTTTTTAATAAGTCTGAAAGTGCCCTTTCCATCGTTCTTTGGAAAATGCTTGGCATGTTAGCCAAGCCAAAACTACTGATGGTACAGTTGAAGAGGCCTCGATGGCAAATAAAGGCTGTTTTATCCTGGTCCTTCTTTGCAACAGGAAGTTGGTTGTACGCAGCTTTAAGATCACAAATGCTGTAGATAGATTTACCGCCTAATTGATTGAAAATGTCTTGTATTAAAGGGAGAGGGTATCTATCTTTTACCATGATTTCATTCAGTTTCCAGTAATCAACACAAAACTGTGTCGTCCCATCCTTTTTTGGAACGAGACACACAGGGGAGGCCCAAGGCGAATTACTTGGCTCAATGACACCATCCTTGAGCACCTGGTCTACACAGTCATCTATAACTTTCCGCTTTGCCAGAGGTGTCCTGTAGGGACGCTGGCGAATAGGTGGATGGGAACCTGTATCTATGGTAACTTCGGTAAGGGGGCACTGGCCAAATGGCTTCCCGTCCTCATAAAACATGTCTTGATTCCTGGCAATTATGTCTGCATACTCGGAGTTAGGTATGGTAGAGGTAAGGTTAGTAGGTGCTGGACTCATGCTCTCTAGGGGACTGATAGAATCAATGGTGGAGGGCAGATTGTAAGGGTGAACTGGCATCTGCTTACCTTTCCAAGTGAAAACGTACTTGTCATAATCAACCAGTGCTCTACCAGCAGTAAGTATGTCGTCTCCAATAATGCAGTGATGGGCAATACCGTCCACCACCACTACATCCAGATTGCCAAGCATATCAAGCAGTATTTCCATTTTCCCGTATACCTTAATCTGTGACCCAGAGACATCAAATAATAATGGGGCCGGCTTCAATAACGTAGTCCTACCAGTGTCGTCGCAAATCTTCTTAAATACTGTATTGTGCAGAAGTGAAATGCTTGCTCCAGTGTCTATAAGGCAGTCAAAATGTACATCACCTGCTCTTACAGCCAAACCCAATCTGGAGAAACCATCTTCCACCCCTGGTACCTCTAGTTTTCCTGCGTCGCCTCAGCTCTTAGTTGTGCTCCGTCTGTCCTCGGTCGCCGTGGTCTCTGCGGGCACCCAGCGTGATAGTGGTTCCCCCCACAGATGTAGCACACAACAGGGTTGGAGCTAGAAAGTTGTCCTTGTCCCATTGTTGACCGCTGCTCTGGCTGTCTGGGTTGACCTTGCTGAGTCCTTGCCGTCATGCTGGACTCTAATTTGCTGAACCCTGCAGCCATCTTCTCTTGCCCCTTCTGTATCTTGGCCAGGGTAGTGGCAACATCATTGTGGCCTGTGCCAGGAGTGGCAGTATTAACATTTGCCACTTCCATTGGCTCCTGTTGGTGCGCTGCTCGATTCATCCCAACATATCATTCCAGCCCTGCCTCAATGCGTTCTGTATACTGCATTGTTGAGTCAAGTGTCTGATCTGCCAACTCTAAGCTCAGCTTTTTGGCCAGCTCCGCAGACCTTAAGCCTCGCATGTACTGCCACAGTACCACACGTTCTGCGTCCACGGTATGAGGGCTCGGGTAGTTCCGCTGTAATGCTTCTTGGAATTTACAGTTGTAAGAAGCTAAAGTTTCATTCTCAGTCTGCTTCAGCTCCTTCACTGTTACCCTCAACTTTTCATTTTCATTGGCTGATAGAAATGTTCTCTCGATATGCGCTTTTACTCTTGCCCATGATACATTTCCTCTGTCTTAAGGCTGGACCTCTATAAACCTGAGGATTTCCTGCCTTAATGGCCCACATGTGGCTCTGGTGGCAATCAGTAAGATGCCCGCATTGTCCTATTGAGCTGTGGTAAAATCAAGTCCAGATCATACAGAAAGTTCCTTGTCAGTGAGCTAATCTCCCCATCACACGGGGTGAGACTATTGGTTAGTCCTTTAAGCTTATCTCTCCTCTGTTGGGCCTGCCATTGGGCAGCCTGCTGTCCTTGGAATGTGGTTTGCATACTCTTAAAATCCTGGTATAGTCCCATCAAGTTACTCGTGAGAGCCCCCCACTGATCTGCATTCATTTTTGGCCTCTGTGGTCAATGTCCATTTTGAAGACAATAAAATCACATAAAATCAGATAAGTGGAATTAAAATAGATCCTGGCAAGAGCGCCACTGCAAAATCTAGTCCCGTAGATTTCACTTCTGATCCAAAAATATTTTAACTGGGCTTGCTGACATGCAATGGACAGCTCAGAAGATC
Source organism: Hermodice carunculata (assembly GCA_964020975.1). Classification (NCBI taxonomy): domain Eukaryota; kingdom Metazoa; phylum Annelida; class Polychaeta; order Eunicida; family Amphinomidae; genus Hermodice; species Hermodice carunculata. Next base: position 51,496,991 of record OZ026627.1, read on the forward strand.
ACGGTTCTATTGGCAACAAAATAAGGCCGACTCAGTCGGTTGGCTAGATGGTAAAAGCTTTTTATTTTCGCTGTGCACAACTTACATCTTACAATTCGGTTCCCCTTTCGGCCATGATGGCATTTCCAAGAAAGGGTACCTGTAAATATCATCAATCATACATCAAAGCCTCGGACAGCCCAAAAGTAATTAGGTTCTTTGTGCTGTATTATCATAACGGCTCAGAGTGCCACAAAGTCTGTAGTTTGCTTCCCAGGTATTTACAGTTAACTTTAAATAGGATGGTAATTAGTGTACCAAAACATTTATGGTACACACCTTCCGGACCCTCGTTTATAATGATACCATAACAAATGGTTTATCATAACACTGACTGCTTTTACTGCCAGTCCACACAGTTGAGAAAATACCTTAATGTGTTCTTAATGACTTAATGAGCCAGATGTCCAAACATGCATGAACAATGACTTTTCGTTACTCAGCATCTACATTAATCATATACCAAAAAGCCAGAATTAACATGGTCAGCAAGGATGTTATATGTCTCCTCTCTTAACCCTTTAGGCACTGCCGAGACTTTGAATTAAATATAAACTGTTGCAAACTAAGACAGAATCAAGATTGAAAGAAAAATACAAAGAGTGTACATTCTTTACATCGTGAAAAGCTGCAGTACGCACAACGTTTTCTGTGGGCCCATTTGGGGGACAGCTGTAACACAATTTTAGGCAGCTTGTTAATTCATTCACTAGAGTGATAACTCTTAACTATTTCAAGTTAAAACACAATATTTTTTGGTGAAACAAGATGTACAATATCATACACAAATAAGTGTCTGGAAACAGAAACAATGGCAAGTACTATCTCCAAATTATACCAGAAGGAACACATTGTTAATAGATAGACATAAAAAGGGAATTTAAAAGGAAATTGATGTCAAACGTGTTTGAAGTATACATAAATATTGTAAAGCGTATATATGTATATATATATATATATATATATACATATATATATATATACATATATATATATATGTATGAATGTATGTATGTATGTGTGTGTGTGTGTCTGTGTCTGTGTCTGTGTGTACTGCAAATCCAGAAAAAAGGCAAATTCTTATAATGCAATAAACGGCGTTTCACGCATATGTACTGTTGATAAAGAAGGAAATGTAGTAAAACTAATTTCTGAACAGAAAATTAATGTGCACTTTAGTTATAACTCAAACATCGTGTCTAGTGGAGCGACAATGAAGCTAAATGCAACAACAATTATGAAAAACTATAGAGAATTAATCTTAATTTGCCCTCTGCAAAATTTACGTCTCTGCGTTCCAAGAAATAAGTCCGAGAGACATTCATAACCACCAATAATTTGTGAAAAAATAATGATCAACGCCATATCTTCTGGTGCCAAGAAAACAGAAACGGTCTATTGTGTCCAAAACAACTTACACCACATTCATCTCCTTGTAGTCCAGTTCCTATCGGCAAAACACAGATAACACGGAGGTTTCGGGCCACTTGCAATGAGTGTCAGTGCTGAAAATCTAGACAAAGGAGGTATCATCATATTTGGACATCTTTCCCCATTTCCGTTTTTTAATACTGTACATACTTGTTGTATATATACTATATCTGCTGCTTCTGGTTGGAAATGAATCTGGGAAGAATAGCAAGCAATCATTAAGTTACACACAGAGGCAATGGCAAATGATTGTTTGTATTTTTCCCACGACAGCCCACTTTTCCGCATTGATTAAATAATAATAAACATGGGCAATACAGTTTATTTATCCATGTCATTTTACATTTTTGACGCTACTTTCTTGCACCAGTTACAATATAGTCCTAAAGTGGTTTCAAAATGATGACGTATCTATCAAATCTTTATCGATTCTAGGTTTTGAAGCCAGGCAAACAGATAGCCACATGGTTTTGTACATTTATCACCACTGATATGAAAAAAAACTAAGTATTTTCTTTATGCTTAATTTCAGTCTTAACAGGTGTGATTTGAAGATTCATATTTTCAGGTGGGAACGGATGCAGAACTAGCCTATGGGAAGTTTGGCACTCATCACCAAATATGAAACTATCTTGGCACTGGTACAGTTGCAATCTAGAGCACGTTTACAGCATATTAAAACTTCGAATGCAATGGCGTATATTTTAACGCATTAAGTGATTATTTCAAAGTCACTCTCTAAATCGCATTTTAGTTTTCAAAAAAGGAGTATGATCTAACCACAATATTCCAACATAAGTGGAAAAGAACCTTTTATTAATATATATGGTGAGATATATATGTATATATTTGGATAGATAAACATGCTCAATAAATTTTCTGCCTTTATCTGTTAAGTTTTTGTATATATATATATATATATATATATATATATATATATATATAGTAAAAAAACTATAATTACAGGTACAAAATATAAACCTCCTGCATGGACATTTTTCACTGTGTTAGAGAATGATCATTGCTTCACAACAAATGCACACTGACATTGCCATTTTGCTGTTTAACTCTTACTTTATATCCTTTTCATATCAGGTTGCCTGGTTGTGAAAGGAGAACTTGCACACCGAAAATTTCCCTGTGCATGTTGTGTTGTGTAATGTTTGCAAACAGAGAAATCTGGACCCCTTATACTTTGATAGGCAATGCGGACACAGACAGAGTGCAGTTTTTCGAGGGGCTTTCATAGTCAAGACCGCCTAGTGGCTATTTGTGAACATTTCATCTGTGTACGTTGATTACTACGCAGAATACCATGAGTATGAAGAGTCCAACATATATAATGAATTGCAATAAAAAACGAAGCTGTTTAATGCAGGTTTGCCGCTTTTTGACATGGTATAATTATGTATATCGTCTTGGTCTCTTATTAAAGTTTCCAACCATTTTAATTATATTCACGTTTTTTACTGAAACTTTAAATTACAAATCGGCTGAAAAGTTCGAAACCTAGTTGTGATAGACCCAAACAAAGTCAGTGGTTTTCATTTATTTCTCTACATATTCCCCTTTCAGGTTAACACACTTTTGCCAGCGATGCTGCCTGGTCTAGATACCGGTCAAGAATTTTCTTCACCCACCCTAAAAATGTCATTCACAGCGGGGAATGACTTCATCATTACTTGGAAAATGACCACTGGCTAGTTCTTTTTATCATTTTTGAAACAGGTGGAAGTCTGCTGGGGCCCAAATCGGGTGAATAAGGGGGATGGTTGATGAGTTCAAAGTCAGAATCATAGATCGCTGACATGACAATCACAGACTTGTGAACAGGAGCATTGTCTTGGTGGAACAGGACTCATTCAGTGTGCAATCCCCACCACCTAGCTTTAATGGCTTCACGCAACTGTCTCATTACATCAGCATAATAGCGTCCATTGAAAGTTTGGCCTTTTTCAAGACAATCAATCGGCAGAATACCCTTGGAATCCCAAAAGACTGAGGCCATCACCTAACCAGCAGAAGAAGCCACCTTGTTTCTGGGAGGGATTTTGGGATCCCGAGCGATTCCATTGTTTAGACTGAATTTTTTATTTCCTGTTCAAAATGATGAATCCAACTCTCATCCATGGTTCCAAATAGGGTAAAAAAAATCATCAGGATCTGCTTCAAAATGGCATAAATTGTCATGGGACGTCAGGAATCTGATATTTGTCTGATCTGTTGTCAAAAACTTTAGCTCCCATCTGATGGAAACTTTGTCATTCCCAACTCCTTGGTAATAATGTGCTCAACCCTCTCATGAGCGCTGCTCACAACACTGGCAATATGTCGAGTGGTCAATCGCTGATCAACCATTGTCATGTCATGCAGCTGGCTAATTTTTTTGTGAATGGTTGCTGTTGAAAGCCTTCCTGGACCTGCGTCATCATTAAGGCTCTCTCTGCCACCCTTGAATTTCCCAGCTCACTTCTTAATAATGGTAAAGGAAGGGAGATCGTCCTCCAAAGTGAGACGTCTGTTATCTTGGCTGCCAGTTGCCATTTACCAGTTGCAATTTTAAAGGGACCAGTTATCATTTACCACCACTATTTTCTTTTCCACGAATGCTGTTGGCTGTCTACTAGTACTCAGACTACCTGTTACCCCCCCCCCCCCCCACACACACACAATCTTCGTGTGTGTGTGTGGGGGGGTGACTGTGTACTTATCACCAGGTATTTGAAACAAATGTTCTTCCGAGCATAATATCCAGCAGCCCATTCAATAAAAGCTGTCCCTTTGCCGCTCCAAGTGCCAATTTTAGTCAAATGCCTGTTTTTAGTCAGCTGCCAGTTATGTTACAGCTGGCATTTTCCTTGCCCAGCTGCTTGTGAAGTCTGGCTGCAGGTTCTCCATCCAGGGGCCAGTTCTCAACCGGCTGTCATGGGTTTAATCATAGCCGCCACTTTGTCTGCCAGCTGCCAGTTTTGGTATAGCTGCCTTTTATGAGCCACTTGCCAGTTGTATTATAGCTGTCATTTTCCACTCCCAGCTGCCAGTGTAGTCCACCTGCCACTTCTCTATCCAGCCACCAGTTTTACTCCATGTGCCTTTAATCAGTCAGCTTTATGTTGTATTATAGTTGCCATTTTCCATGCCTGGATACCAGTTTTCAGCCTGCTGCCCATTTTAGTTACCACTTTGTCTGCCTAGCTGCCAGTTTTTGTCTAGTTCCCTGTTCTCAGCCAGCTGCTAGTTATATTTTAATTGGGACCTAGCTGCCAGTGTATTCCAGCTGCCTGTTCTCAGAGCCAGCTGCCAATTTTAGTGTACCTGCCTGTTCTCATTCAGGTGACAGTACTATAGCAGCCATTTTCCATGCCCAGCTGCCAGTGTTGTCCAGCTGCCAGTTCTCAGCCAGCTGCCTATTCAATCTGCCACTTTGTCTGCCCAGCTGCCAGTTTTAGTCGAGTTGCCAGTTCTCTGTCTACCTGCCACTTCTGAGCCAGCTGCCAGTTCCATGACTTATTTCTAAGCTGCCACTGACCCAGTCGAGCTGCCAATTTTATATAAAATGTTCATTAAGGGGGTAACTGGGTAAAATCGTAAAGCTATACACGGGTACATGAAACAAATGTTGTTTCAAAAGCAATTTTAAATCAACTAGATTCTAAATATCGATGCTAAATCTGGTTAGTTGATCGAGTGAAGATTGTGGCCGCCCCTGAAGTAAACTTTCAATATCTGCCCTGTACCACATATTTTGTGCATAATCATATATATATATAAATGCGTTTTTAAAATAACAGCTCTGCGCTCAAGCTAAGCTGTTTGAGGCACTGCATTTTGCAGAGACTACTTGTGAATACCTTATCTGATGTTTATGTCTATCACTTTCTAATGCTGGCCTTTATTGAGCAGTTGGTCTAATTGATTACAGCTGGCATAGTCCGACTCAGAGAGTGTGGGTTCAGTTTCTGAATTTTGCTCCAATAATGTAATGAATTAATTCAGTAAAGTTACATCTGAGATGTTTAACACTCATTTGCAATGGCATAAACTCAATATTTATTTAGTAATTGTATGCACTGTACAATTGAAAGCGTTTTCTAGACAACCAGCATCTTTGATTTATTGTTTACAGTGCACCTTATGGCTTTAGGTCAGTGAGAAAATGATTGTATCCCCAAAAATGCCAAGGCTCAATCAAAGTTTCATCAACCAGATGTTGCCATTGAAGAAATCATATTTGTAAATCAAATAAATGGTTTCAAAAGAACTCATATTCGAGTTTATTTGTCATGATTCATTTGTTCAAATATCTCACTACATAAATACTGAACTTGCCTGCGGGTAACCACCTTATGCCTTTGGTGTTGTTCCAGAATGTTGCTTCTGCGTCTTTGATTGCCCTTCTGGACGGTCACATGCGTCTCATTAAATGTCTTGCTTATGTTCATCGTTTACATTTTCTGAAAAATATTTAATTCTTGTTGGCGATACGATCTTGAGACTATATCTTTTGGCTTTACAAACATTAGAGGTTTATTTTGGCACTGACCACACCATATAAGATATCAATTGGCATGGTTTAAGCACATCCATCACGGTTTCATTTATTGTATTTCTGTGTTATATAATTAGTATATCCAATCCTGAACTTTTTGTAGTTTTCCCTGCATCGGACATTTTGTTTATTTATCATCAAGGTAATGACTAATATACATATAGTGAATATTGGATGGTTACTTCATGTTACCTTGTTTTATAATTTCCATACTGATGTTTTGTTTTAAAGGCATTAGTCTGTTTCACACCGTAAAGCGTACATCAAAAGTGAGTCTGCATTTCATTTCATCTGTGCATGTGAACGCTCACAAGACGTAACTGGAAATGTCAGGTTTGTCGACTGTTGGTTTGCTTCTGCATATTTTAAAATATTCCCTGCGGCAGATGCCACCAGAATGAGTATGCAACGAAGAATCAAGACAAGTTTGCTGACTCAACTTATTTGTTTGTCAGTCTGCTAGCTTCAGCTGGTGACTCAGTTGATTTATTTGCCACTCTTTGCTAGTGTTACCTATGGGCTGTGTTCTCCGACTCATAGTTATAATGGGGGTAGAGTGTGATTATCATGTTCCTGATTCCTTAATATATATATATATATATATATATATATATATATATATATATATATATAAAAAACGATATAGACTTACTTTCTTCTTTTGCTGTAAACTTATCTAACTGACTTATCAGGAGAACCAAAAAGTGTCAGGCCTCCCAGGTCTCGATTTATTTTTGGTGGAATTGATGAAATTTGGGCTTTGAGTGGTTAGGCTTATACATGTTGGAAACACTATAGTCTGTAGTTAATATGGAATATTTCAAATTTGAGAGGACCGGTTAAAACCACCAGTTGCCTTTCATCGGTGACTGCCTGTCTGGAGTCAAATTAGACAGTGTCATTACCATATCCAAACCGTAGTCCTAACGAAACAAATCCAAGTCAATTCCGACCAAAGGCAATGTTCCTTGGTATGTGTAGCTGAAACATATAAATTTATAGTTCGTATTTACTCAAAAGAGACCAAAACGTAAGTGCAAAGGTCCATAGGGGGGGGGGAAAAAAACTTTATCTAGTTTTCACATGACAGAATGCAAAAAGGTTTGTTTGAAATTATAGGCCTATTTCAGTAAATTGGCTTGAACAGTTGCATCATTCATGCATATACAGGACCATACAATTTATGAAAAGGGACCAAAATTTGCAGCACATCAGAGAATTTGTAAGTGGAGGTTCTTAACTTGTTGAAAATGTCAATAAAATTCAGTATTTAAAAAGGTACTACTCGCAACCACCATCTCAACAATGATCATCATCCATATAAGTCCACAAAGCGACACCAACACCAACATCAATCCATCAGAAAGGCCCTCTAGGCCTAAAATGACCATCAATAAGAATCTAAACAACATGATTATATAATTCGATGTGTTTTAGGCATGTAGTTAAAGGCATGATGTTGTTTTAAAGGAGATAAACTAAGAGTATTTCAAAAAGAAAAGTGTTTGAATTTCCAAATGTAGTAAGTACATTGGTTCAAATGTTAAACATCAGCCAGAAGCAAGTGACATTAGGCCTCAAATCATTAAAACGTAGTCAAAAATGCATTACAATAGTGAAAATTTGCAAGGATAGCAGTCCCATTTCAAGTTGGTTTTCAGAAGTATTTTTGAAAGGACATTTAAATGTTCAAGAAAGCATATAATCCCACAAATCATCTAATAAGTCAATTATTAGGGTAATAATTTAGAATTCCAAAAATGTAGTATGTCATTGTGAGTCATCTGTAAGTCAGCCAAGCATAATGTACATCTAACTCGTGGTTCTATAAAGTTCAAAAGGTCAAATTGTAAAACAGTCCTAATTATTGTAAAATTCTACTACCTTTATCATAGAAAGAATTCGGTTTTATGAAGAGAGAGAGAGAGAGAGAGAGAGAGAGAGAGAGAGAGAGAGAGAGAGAGAGAGAGAGAGAGGGAGGGAGGGATCATTTGAAATTCCTAAAGGTAACTGTAAGTATAACTGTTTTCCTGTAACAGTTTTAAATTTTTTCATTTATAATCAGACGTAGTTCAACTTGTCAGTCAGTTGATTTAGATACTAATTATTTATACAAGAGAGAGACAGAGAAAGAGTACATTAAACACTTTGAGCCAACCTGACATGACTTTCACAATAACAAACTATATTCATCAGACAATTATAAAAAACAACATCAGTTTCACTACACTTGGAACACTTACTGCACTGTTAATATGTGCAGAAAATGCCTGAATGTTCAAATTGTTACCAAATATATAAGGGTTCCATGAAAAGAGAAGTGGATAACAGTTTTCAATGATAGTGATGAGACCAAACCGAATACCAGTTTTAACCTTGTCAGATCCAGGATCATTTACGAAATAGTAAGACATGCTAGTGTTCGTCGTCAGAAGAATCCATGACCAACAGTAATGATATTTAAACGAATGGGAGTATCTTCTACCTGACTTGGAACAGGTTACCAACGTATTGGCAGTGGGTTAAACCAGTTTTACGGGATCCCAATCCGCCCACTTTGGAAAACACTCACATTCATTTAAAGTAGGCCTAAAACAAATTTAGCCCTTAATGTTAATGTACAGTTATAAAAGGTAATTACTTGGCCATAGTTCACAGACATCATCCAAACAATGACAGGACAATTAAGAATTTTAAGTCACACTAGTATATTTACATTAGAATTGCGTAACATGTCAAAATTTGAATTTAAACACCAAAAAAAGTTTTCACGTGAACACAGGATAACTAAATTTGATGCTAATATTATATTTATTATGAAACATGGTTAAGTTCTTCCATGTTCCATTCTCACTAGAAAAAACAGCACAATAGGCCTAAAATTCGTTACAAAAATATTACTCACACCAGCTGAGTAAGTATTCCTTACATTTTGTCACTATATTCAAAAGGATGAGAAAATAAAAGGCCTGTATTGTTCAACATGATGCCTGAGAACTTAAATGGTCCTTATTTCATTTTATATTTGTTGTAATTATAATAAATTTTATGTTCCAGTATTGAAAGTTCGATCAAGCTCATGGTAAAACAATCCCAGCTACAACATTAAAATACATAAACATATTTCTGTGTTTTACTGACACTCAGAAAATACCTTATTAATATGTTCATATAAATCAACATGATATTTCTGTAGAACATATTGATATTTATCTTTAAAGTTAAGAGAAACCTTTTTTAATCTTATTTTGGAAAACCCCTGTTTAATAAGTCTTCCAAAAAGTGATTTATGTCTATCAGCAAAATCATTAAAATCATTACAGTTTCTTGCGAAAGCAGTTAGTCTTGAGACATAGACACCATAAGCAGGATTGATAGGAATATTACTGCTTATATATGGATAATTTACTATATCAAAATTGAAATCATCTCTTTTATCATACACTTTTGATTTTAATATACCACCATCATTGAATAGGAGCAGATCTAAAAATGAGCATGTTATGTTCGATTCAGTGGTTTCTTTTAGTTCCAGGTCACTAGGATAAATTGATGTAATGTAATCTTTTAAATGTTTGTTGTTGAAACTTAATAAATCATCTATATATCTGAAAGTTAAATTAAATGATCTAGCATGGTAATTTTTATCTTTTGCCATTTTCAAGAGTGATTTTCACATTGGTGTTGGAAGAGGATTGTTGATGCTTTGTTAACTCCGGAATCTCTCAGCTTTCATTGTTTGGTTTGAAATTTAGGAGCATGGGTCATGTTTTTCTAACCTATTTGGCTTATACAAATAGAAATTAGCCATCTGCAAAGTGTATGGCACAGCACTATTGTTTGCTGCGACAACACCACCTTTGACAAACCAATTTATTCCTATCCTGAAAGTGCAGCCTCATATATATGATTATGTGCTTCGTCGTAATTTTATGAGCATATAATTGTTATATATCAAAGTCAACTGACAATGAAAGGAGCCATTTGGGTTAAATGTTCAGATTTGCAAACACACTGTAAGTAGGTCTACATTCAACATTTATGAAGTTATGTAAAACGTCCCCTTACCCATTCTATTAACATCTGGTTGTACATCCTCATTATTATTCAAACTGAAAATATATAAATTTAGATGATGTTATTGGATATCCAACTTAGATCACGTGTCATTCATGGCTGCTACTACACCTGTATAAGGCAGAAATACACTGCTGCATATATGAATACTATTTCAAAGTCATTTTATCAAGCCCCATTATCATGATTATAGTATTCAATCTTTTGGCTTTACAAACATTAGAGCTTTAGTTTGGCGTGGGTTACATCACATAAGATATCAATTGGCATGGTTTAATCACATCCATCACGGTGTCATTTGTTGTATTTCTGTGGAATAAAGGTAGCATATTCAATAGTGAACTTTTTGCAGTTTCGCCCTCATTGGGCATTTCGTTTTATTGTATCGTCCAGTTATGGACGTAATATGCATACAGTGAATGTTGAATGGTTTTCCTCATGTTCCCTTATTTCATAATTCGCATTCTGATGTTTTGTCTTAAAGGCATTAGGCCGCTTCACATCGTAAAACTTACATAGAAATGCAACCTGCTTTTAATTTTGCATTATAGATATGAAGGCTCGCTGACTTATCTGGAAATGTTTGGGTTGTAGACTGCTGTTTTTATTCATGCACAAATCATGGTATTCTCTTTGGCTGAGGCCAGCAGAATAAGTATGAAACAAACAATCGATACAAGTCTGGCAACTCAATTTATATATTTTTCTCCCGTCTGCTAGTTTCATCAATGGACTGTATGTGCCTTTGGTTTAGAAAAGAAAAAACATTAACTTTCTGCAAATGTACGGCACAGCATTTTAGTGTGCGCCGCGAGAATACAGACTTTGACAAACCCATTTATTCATATTGCGACATGTTCAGCCTCATATTAATGATTACGTGCTTCATGGCAATTTTGTGACCATATAATTGTCATATATCGAAGTCCAGTGACAATGAAAGGAGCCATTGGGGTTTCATATTCAGATAATCAAACACACGGCAGGTATGTTTACATTCAACTTCTACGGTGTGATGTAAATGATTTTTCCGAGAAGGTAGCACCAGCCAGATGTCAAATTTACCCATTGTTTTCACATCTGGTTGTATATCCTCATTATTACTAAAATTGAGATATATTTAAATGAAGTTATCGGATATCAGACTTTAGAAACGTGTCGTTAAGGTCTGCTACTGTACCTATGTAAGGCAATAATACAATATTCCATATCTTATTACCGTTGCAAAACAATTGTGATAGAATGTAATTGCACACATATGCTTCATCTGCAGATCTTCATCAAATGTGTGAAGATGATGGAATAATTATTTACCATTTGACAGGAAATGCATATATAGTGTTTAGCAGAATTGCAGGTTTTGTTGTTTTGCTGACTCAACAAATGTGGCATATCGGCCTTTATCTTGGAAATGTTGGATCCTGGGACCTTCATTACTGTTATACATAACCAGGAGAGAACCTGTGGGATTCCTTTTGGTACTGTTAATTTTGACATTGAGTGACCTTACAGGTCATATTGACATATCGGTATCTCAGTAATATCAAAGGTATATGTCAATTATGGGCAAGTAATAATTTACCCACGTGTGTAGAAACCCGCGAGTACTTACAGACCTCTATCCACTATTGAGGCAACCTTCTCTCCCAAGATTCATTCTTCACTCAACAGGGGCGCTTGCAAGGTCCGACTAGCGGTGCTACTTAATTCATAGCCTAGGTGCACCTTCAGTGTCTGATACAAAATCCCTATTTTGGGGCCCATCCCTGCCTGCAACTACTTATTATTTGGCGTTGTATTCCCTTTCAGGTAATGCTCATTCTGCAAACGTCCCATTATATATTTAACACTACATTCATTCGACAAATTATCCTTCTCTTAACACTAATCAAACATACATTTGGGATACTACCTCTTCAAAATATTAAATCGAGACTTACCCATAATGGCTGCCATTTTTTTTTATTTGTCCAGAACCACTTTCTGGTAGTCATTACCCTATTCCACAGTCCGAACTGTTTACTCTCCAAAAACTACCCTGTGCCTGTCTAACCTATATACATATGGAAGTACTATTGTCCATATTGCATACTTTCTTCTGTAAAATTTTGACATAGGCTGTATTAGCCCAAACAATTTTAAGGGTCTTCAGCGGGTAACTACTCAGAAGATGTTTCAGAGCCTATTACCCGTACATGTCTCTCTGAATAGCGGCTCCTTGTCTATGCTAAATATTATGCAAAGACAACCCACATAATAAAGAATAAATATGAACGTGGCAAATGATGAGAGAAGAATACTTGTCAAACAACCATAATCACTAAATTTATGTAGTACAGGTTCAGATAATAACAATTTGACTTACCCGTGAACTGATATGTACCCTTTCTAGCTGGACAGCTTATCCTAGTTAAACTACCCGCCAGTGTATAACTGAAGTGGAAACAAGCTGGGGAATTATATTCATTATAAATTGACAATTGTGATAATATTGGAACGACCTGGGGGAAGGGAGCAATATTAGCAACCAAAAGTATATATTCTTTTCAAATGTTCCAGAGCATCAGTGATGATATGATATATGCTGTGGCCACTATTCACTTGGATATTCATATTAAATATATATTTCTGCGACTGTCCCAAAGCGCAAGACATTGCACAATGTTAAAATGGCGTTCACCACATGCCGGCTCAAGGTCCATCATGTAGCATTTAGATTTTATAACTGACGACAACTGATTCAGACACAATTGAGTGGACACATAAAAGTTAAGATGGTAAGTCATGTTTTAAAACTTTGTGTTCCTTTGCTGTTCTCCCGGCCCAAGTTAACCCTCCAGACAATTTATAATAAAATGGTGTGTTTGAGTTGACTTTACTGCAAAATAACGGCCAATGACGGCATCTTTCTTCATACAATCTTTCAGCCGCGGATGTGACTATGCTGTTTCACTGAACAAGCATGGCTATGCAGCCATGGTCTTTCCTCGCCTCAAGTTAGCCCTCCACTGCAGACAAATTGAAATAAACTACTGTCTTTGAGTTAACTTTCTTTCTAAACAACGGCACAGAAAGGCGACGTTCTTGATAAGGTCTTTCAGCCATGGTTGATAATTTTTTAATTATGGAAGGGTGGCTTGATTTTTAATTCTTTTATTTTATGGTTCATAAATATTATTTAGGGGGAGGACTCATGCCCTTTCAGCAGAGCCAGTTGGGTGATCGGAACCACACACACACACACACACACACACACACACACATATATATATATATATATATATATATATGTGTGTGTTCTTTTATGTGAGAATCTTGGCACTCACACTTTTCACTCCGGAAGGTTTTACAGCATATTAAAACTTTGAACCTCAATTGCCTCATTTCTAATTGCATTTCGTTTGTATTTCAATGCCACTCTATCAAACCACCTTATAGTATTCAAAAACAGGAGCGAGACCTAGCAACAATATTCCAACATAAGTGGAAAAGGGCCTTCCATCAATATCTTTGATGATGATGATGATGATATATATATATATATATATATATATATATATATATATATATATATATATATATATATATATATATATATACATATATATATATATATATATATATATATATATATATATATATATATAGTTAAACCTGGTGGACACCTCGGACTGGCAAAAGTGACCACAGTTGGAAGCTTTCCACAATAAACAGGGTTTTTAACAAGAAAGTTGACCTTTCGGTCCTGGACATAACTGCCCACAATGTAAGGGGATCCGCATAATAAAGGTGGCCACAACGAGAGGTTTGACTACGATTTCACTTTGTTGAAGTAAAATTTGCATTATCTGCTTAAATAGTAAAAGGCCTTAATCAATGAAAATAGTTCTTTCAAAATAATTTATAACTTCTTATTTTGCAGTCGAAAACACAAAATCACACCTCCTCACGTTTTGTACCCGCAAAGAACACAGATCCCTTTGCGACCACATAAGATTTTTACACGTTCAATTTAAATGTCAATGCAGAGAAATATATGGTGCCCAGCCCATTACATCATGCTTAGATATAATTCTAGATCTAGTCTCCTTGGTAAACCTTAGTGAAGGAAAATAAATGGATTGTGTATTAAGTACAATTGTGTATAACTGCGCATAAAAATAATTTACACACCATAACCTCAATATTGACCGTCATCAGATCTTGATATTGAATATGCTAAGGATTAAAAAGAATTATAAAATCACTCTCCCCCCCCCCCGCCGAACTTGCTACGAATACCTTTTACACATACAGTGTCCTAAATGTTACGCTTTTAAATAACATCAAGTACCAAAATGTTCGTCGTCAAAGTGAAACTGGTCTTTCTTTAATATTAACTCCAGTTATATACCATATACGTGACCCAAGGAGTGTACTCTTTAACATTCGGGGGTTGGGTGGGTGGGTGGGTGGGGATCGTGTGGATAATTTTCTGTTTGTTGAAACTTTAATTATATTTTTATGCATGGCAGCTTACTTTTATAGTGCTGCTCCGAAAATATCATACAAATATTCGAAACCTGTTCCCTGTGAGCTTTTTATCCACACAAAAGGTTTTTTTAATACTTTAATCGAAATGATCATAAAAAACCCATGCCCATTTCAAAATTCTCCTCACATTCGATATCATCATGGTCATATCATTACTGGCAATCGTTCTATTGTTCCAAATGATTTCAAAAGGCCCAAAATACCGTACACAGCAGCAAATTGCTTTAAGCAGAGGTAGGAAAATGATTAAGCTAGCTGTGAAAGATCTGTGGGGAAATAGGCAAATTGTTCAAAGAAAAACTTTACCTGTATTCATAACCATTAACCAAGAAACGACAGCAAAGTTGAATGTAGCAACTGTCAGAGAGTCTAGAACTCCAAACATAACATTCATTTTCCAATACTAAGATGACCAAGTAGAGAAGGACAGGTTTGAAGTTTTCGTTTTAGATGAGTGGCTTAGAGTAATAAGAAATATTGTTACAAACAGAATAAGAAAATAACAGAAAAAAAAAACAAAAACAAAAACAAAAAAACAACAAACAAAACAAGAAAAAAAAACAAACAAACAAAAAAAAAAAAAACAAAAAACAAAAAAAACCAAAACCCAAAAAACCCAATCCCTCCCCCCCCCCCCAAAAGCCACCAGATCAAGTTGGGACAAATCCAGAAGGTGTTCAATACCTGCACATAAAAGATTAAAGAATTATCGTCCCGTGCAAACAGTTATGTTGTAAATTTCACATAGACGAATTAAGCCTGCCAACCAACTCTAGATCCTCCGCATATAAAAAACGAATGAATTATTGAGCTTGATTTTGAAAATGTAATCAATAATTTTCGTCTTCACTCTGCTCCAGTTTTTCTGATGTACATGCTTATGTACCCAATATTTACTATTTTGGAAACTCTATGAATATTTATTTTAAACTTTCAGGTTCCAAATCCTGCTTTACTGAAGAACTGTCAGTTTTTCGTTCAAAGGCTGAAACAAACATTATCTTTAATTAAATTTCTTTGAGCAGATAGAAGCATTTCTCGGCAATAAGATTTTAGCTTTATCTAATTCAAAGAGCTTTTTGGACCCGTTAAATGATGGAAATAATCATTTACCTTATTAACATATTTCATCTTGGGACTTTGCTTCTTTAAACATAACTATTCCTCATTCTAATTTTAAACAATGTATCGAGTCACTCATATATGTGAAATACAAAAAAAAAAAATAAAAAATAAGAAATGACCATATCTTGTAGAGGTGCACACTATCGTACGGGTGTGAGAGCTAGCTCTCTGAATTTTGAATGTGATCAGCTTGTCCAGTTGTTGAACATTTCAATTGATGTTGTCAAGGTTGCATATATAAGTAATGAATGAGCGATGACCACTCTGCATCTGAATATGGTTACTTTGTCAGCTTGAAAGGACCAGTTTAAACCTCCAGTTGCCTGATATGGGGGATTTCCAATCTCCAGTCAGGAGTAAAATTTATTTCTTTACAATGATATTAGAATATGGGTGTGGATTGTTTGATAGTTGCCGAATTAGAATCTTTTGTCATTGTTGGATTGAAATTTATGAGTATAAATTACGTTTATTTTCTGAACTATGTGTTATTTGGTAACCTGTCTTTAAACAGCTAATTGCTCTTCTGGTGGGTACTAATTGTGTCCCTTGTTTCAAAAAAATGTTTTTATTTGACCATGAGCATAATGTTTTGGTAAAACCGCCAACTGAGGTGAAATTTCATGATTATTGTTTTAAGCTGACATTAAGACATACTCATGAACATTTAAGTATCAATAACAAATATAAGGGTAATAGTTTCCAAAATATATATCCAGATAATTTGGAATTAAAGAAAACTACAGAGAATGACAGGGTACATTAATTTATAGACATAATGATGTGTAATGATAATAGTGAATTACAGTTACAACTATTTGACAGACATGTTGGATTGGAATTTATCATGGTAAGGTACCCTCACATTGATAATAATATTCCATTTGAACCAGGTTATGGTGTCTATGTGTCAATGTTTATTGTCTTTGCGAGCCTATGCAGTAAATTTTAAAACTTTGACTTCTGCCATTCACGTCTGTTTCCAGAAATTGTAACGTGAATATTCTAAACGGAAATCAAACCTGCGGTTTTTAAAGTCTCTGAGTTGAAATGTAGGGTAAACTGGGAAACTGAATTCTTTGTGGTACAAGAAAAGATACAGTATCTAATGTCGCAGTACATGTGGAAAGAAGATTGATCTAAAAATGTCCCAGATTATGTCGCAAAACACTATCTCTGTCACCATTTTTTCGCTAAGTAACATCAATGTCGGACAGCCATCCAAAAGCATAATAAGCTGAATCTTTAAACTGTCCTGTAGTCAGTGACTCATCTTCTGGTACATTATATAATCATCTTTTCATCTGAAGTGAATATAATACCACATGATATTAGCATTATAGTGATCCCTTGTCAACCACACTTGGATAAAATAGCACAGATTCCTGCCTGAGCAAAGGAAAATTGCTATTACTTTCACCAATACTTATCTGTAAACCACTGTACATAATCTTCCATAAAGGCAGTTGTTGCAGAGATCAAATATTTATAAATGAACACTTGTTAACAGCAGGTAACGTGCATTGTCACAAGGTAGAAATTGTAAAAGGGAGTATTTCAAACAAACCACTATATCGTACATGACAAAGGATGGACACAATGCCGACTTGGTTCCTTAAGGATTCAATATGAAAATAAAATTCAGGATTTTTCCTGCAAAAACAAGCAAAAATAAAGAGAAAACAGATATGAAAAAAAAAGATTCACCTTGCTGGGAATGTGAATCACTCATGGTCCCCAGCTTACATTCACTCTACACCATATATCTACTTCAGGCAGCTGTACATAAATACTTCGCCTCCACATGCAGCTTAAAAGAGGTAGAAACTGTATGCAACCTCCACCCGCATGATGGTACAATGTCCTCTATTGTGGCACCATGCAGTACATCCCACGAACTACACAGGATGGTAACCTTGAGTTTACATATCCTAACATTTTAAAGCAGCTTTCATCATCTCTTCTAGCTTTCCATTACATAATATCATCAAAAGAGGTCTTACCACTTCCACCTTTTCTCACGATATGAGAACGATACATATAAAAGCAGCACTTAAAAGGAAAGATCTGCTCTGAAGGATACTTCCACGTCTATTAGCAGTCTCCCTTCCTTTACAAACGTTTATGGGGGTGTGAGTAGTAAACAGAGTATTATTTTCGTGGACTCTCCCTTTACTTGTTAGTATTTTGGACAGACTGCAACTGCAATATATTCTTCTGATTACGATTATTATGGTCTGGAGAAAAAACTCAGCAGGAACAAATATGTAGTTGCCACGAAGTTATCCTATGCTTTCGATTATATATTGTGTTCAATCAACATTTCCCAACTTTAAGCATAGGGACTGGAATGAGGTGCTTTTAAAATGCTGAGTACATGACTTAAATTTACTTACAGACGCAGTGGATGCTAATAAAACATGAACAATGTCCCTGAAGGGTCAATCCAGGGTCACGTTTATTATGAATATCTTTAGATGATATGTCCTTCAGGATACAGGGTTGTCAGCTGGTGATGACAACACATTATTTGTCAGTCTTCAAATCCCTGAAAGTCTACAGAAGACACATGGGCAAAAGTCTCAAGAGCCATTTATTGGTTTACTGAGAATGAAATGCTTGCTTATCCTTGTAAATCCCAGGCCAATATCCTGTGGCCTTCTGCGCGGGACTCCTGCCATATTAACTTTGGAATTAGCCGTGAGGTTGCCAAATCCGAATAACATACACTTAGTATGCATAGAAATTGATAGGTTGATTTGCAAATCATTTTTCCGCAAGAAAGCAGCAAGCAAATCTACGTATTCAGACATTTAGGCCCAACTTTGTTGAATGCTGCATATTGCTCATTTAAGGTCATTTATATAATCCATTTTTTATTCTCTGTCCATTAGTATGGCACTTCTGTGGTACAAGCCTGAAAAAATACAACTACTGGAACGTGGAATTTGGTTTGTTTTGATTAATTCATACAATGACCACTCCTCAGTCATTTGAAAGGCTGGATTGTCAACTCTGCTGATAGGCAAATACGTATTCCTGGTCCTACCAATATTTGGATCTACCCACTTTTAAGGAGGCAACTTTCAGGACAAAGTCCCTCAGAAAATTTGGAATTGCACCTTCCAAATTTGCACCATAAATGAAAAAAAAAGTTTACCTCCCCGAATCGAAAGGTTTATCATGGCTTTAAATTTTGATGTTACTTGTTCGTGTATTGTCTGCTCATGATCTGGTCTCAAATGATCCAAATCTGCCGTTCATCGTTAATACATGTATCACCTTTAACAACTCTAGTATCTATATAATTGTTATGATTATGTCATGGTATTTATTTATTTGGTGTCTCATCCACGTTTCAATATGTCCTATTCAGGTTGGTCAAAGTTCTATGCTTGGTATTTTTATCTATACCTTGTACTTTTTACCTTATCTAGACAGTTGTTAGAGCTAATATTTTATTTTAATGTATGTGCCGATTTAAAATAAATACTACAGCAAGTGACCCTACTTTACGACCTCACAGACCAGAATTACTGTATCCATAATCATGTGACACAGTCGGGTTGTCAAGTGACATTTTGCAAAAATTGCTACAAAAGGGAGCAGGAAGGTGTCCTTTGACAGAAGATGACTTTGGTGATATTGACGTACATCTGGAAGGTCCTGACAACACATGCTCTAGCAATTTTGTTTCTATCCTGGCTTTCTGGCTATGTTCTCCTTGGCCACAAAGGCAATGTAAGTTTTAAGGTGGACCCCATTGACATCAAGGACCACCTAATCTATGAAAAATGTAGGCCAGGGATCTTCGGTCATCTACCTGCTGATGGCAGTACACAAACAGAGGAGTGCAGGGTATATTTCAGTTTTCATGCAGATGGATACATGTTAGCTCCTTTCCTATAAGCTGATCTCGGGGCAGTTATTCAAAAGTAAGGATGAGTGTATCAAAGGTTTTTAGGATTAATTTGTATTTTAGTCTTAGTGATATATTTGATATATGGAATTCAGTAGACGACCTTCTAACTTACCATTTATAATAGACTGGTTTGGCCATGATGGCTCTGAAAAGCAGATATTGTAATATTGACTATTGGAGTTCTCACCCACAACAAAGCCAATGTTACATATATTTTTTTCAGTTTATCCATTACTCGCAAGACCTATCTTCCAAATCTCTTTTATTTTGATGCAACTGCTGCCATGAAAAAAGTTTCTATATGCACAAATTCATTTTATGATAATAATAATAATAATATACATACAATAGATTTAACTAATGTAGAAATATTACTGAAGTTGTTTCATTTTCAATCATGTATTTCAGTGAGTGCTGCAGAAATTAACTCATGTACTGACAAAAATATATTTCGTATATTTTACCATGAAATATTGCAGATAAACGTTATTTAAATTCACAGGCTTTTTACGATAAACCAGATACCATTCAGGTAATAATCCATAGTGTTTTTTGTTGGATAGAGCCATTAACGTCGCTGAAGAGATTGGATGATTTCACAATGATTACAAAAACGTTGTGTAAACTGTCATATAATGAAACTATCTATCTACTAAGTTTTCACTCGAAAGCTGTGTCTCTGCTTTGTATGCATTGAACACTGATGGACAGGTTGCTTAAAAAAAACACACATACACCTGCATCAGTGAACGAAGTTATATATAACCTTAATGACAACATGTTACAGCTCTTGACATGCAGTATTGTCATATTCGTTAGGCGAAATCGTTTAATAAGATACTTTTCATGCCTATCTACTAGACAAGCATATTGCTACTGGAAATGAAACCCAAGACACTATCATTGGTAGACTAATAGAGTGAAGTTATTTTTCAACTGAACTCGCCTTTTTAGGTTGCAGGTATTTTTCATCCAGTACACAGCAAAGGGTGGAGCTGCGGTCTAAGTTGTGAATCCCGCCCAACTCTCAAAACACAATCAAAGTTTTTCGTTTCTTCCTAAACAAAGAACACTATTTTTGTAGTTGAGATAGAGTATCATTTTTGAATTGTTAATACAGAAATGTGATTTATTTACTGTCATGTCAAACGTGTGGACTTTTCTATGTTGGTGAGACTGGCAGAGAACTCCTTGAACGGGTCAGTGGTCAACAAAAGACAGTTCGGAAAAAAAAGGAATTCGGGGTAGACATTTTGCAAAAATATCCCATAGTTATAACATTTAAATTATTGCAATAAATACATCATATGAAATAAAAAACCAGTAACTTGTTTAGGAATTAGACGACAGGATTGGGAGCTGTCTGGGCAAGACGAACTAGGTACCCCTGTGGTCCTTTGGATTAAATGATTGCATCAAGGGGTACGAAATATTTCAAAAAAGTATTCAAAAATACGTTGTTCCTCACAGTTGGTGACTGCGTGGGAAAAACAAGATCATTTGCATGACCATCGTAAACATCCTGATAAATTTGTACTCTTTGCTTTACCAAAATTTCGAAAGGAAATATTTAGTCAACCTACTAGTCGTCATCTGGTTAGGTCTACACTTTCTGAAATCCCTCTGGCACTACTTCAAGACTTGAAAGAGGATGCTACCAAATTATTCCTTATAAAACAGTTTGGTAAAATTTTGTATCATATTATTAAGGACATATCTTACCACACACTTTACAAACTGACAGCTGCTGAGAATAAAATCCCAAAACAAGATTTCATAAAATTAACATGTAAGGATAGAGGTATTATTTATATATATACCTTTCAAATATTTTGCATAATAAAAGAGGCACAATCTTTTGTGTCATATTATCTGCATACCAATGTTAATAAACTTTCATATAAATACTCCAAGACCATCCAGTCTAAAATATTTATCCATATTGAAACTGTTAATGATTTTGTTATTGACAATTACGTGAAAAGAGGACAGCCTTGTTTATGTCATCATTTTTTTAATGTTTTTTGGCCATCATGGTCATGTTAGTACTAGTCATTTTTCTAATTATACGAAAGGAACCACTGGGTAAACTCATATGTAAAAGTCCAAAATAGCGTGAACAAAATTGAATTAATTGCGATAAAGACAATGAATGCTGCTGAAGAATATGCAAGAAAATAGGCGACAAAGACAAGTTTAATATTTCAATATTAGATAATTGGATCAGTGAAACATAATATATTGTTAGTAACGACCACATCAAATTCTTACAAATCCAGAGGTAGTAAGTAGCCTGCAAAATATAAATGAAGAATCATCTGTTTGCACCAGTTGATAAAGCATCAAATTGTCTTTTATTTCATGTAAGTAGATACATATGAAAAAACAAATATGCCAACCGACGCTATTGTAGACAAAGCATCAGCAATTTCAATCGACATTTCACATGATATTCTTTGATGAACTTGCATGTTTACCATTTTGTTTGCAATTCCGAAATTTTACATAAATCCGTAGAAGTTTGAATTTATTATAGGTTCAAAATTGTGCTCAAGTTAAAAATTATCTAGTTTGCTATGAAATTGTTTGTAAAAGATACCAGAGTTTGGGCTAAAGTACTGTTTTAGAATAGAAGCAACTTCTTGTGTAAACAGGTTTTGGATTTTGGAAAGTTTGGTTAGAACAGTGGAATGATGTGAACAAACATTGCAACCCAAACAAATTCACACTTTCGACTTTACTAGTCCATATACAACCATATTGATCTGTTACGATGTTGAAATAACTTTTACATAAAACACATTAGAAAAACAGTTTCTAAAAATATATCATTAATTTAAGAATGCATAGTTTGGTGTAAATGTGGAGGATGTTTAGTGTGCATATGGATATGATGAATTTATTCAACTACTGGAATGTTTTAATATATAAAATTTATGTGAAATCTGGGACATTCTGTTTTTACACAAACCATAGGTATTTTTTTGGGTACAAATCTAACACCATTGTTAGCTAATTCATATTTATTTTACAACGAATGTCTCTTTTGGGAAAATCTACCACCGAAAGACAATTGTGCTTAATGTTTACGACTGACCTTTCGATATAATGATGACATACTAAGTAGCAACAATAAATGTTTTAAAAAATGCATTTCATCCACATTCCCAAGTGATTGAAAATTGAAAGAGACCACAGAGAATCACTCGGAATATTTATACTTGGGTACAATGAGGTCTAATCATGCTGATGAATTAAATTATTAACTGTGTGACCAAGAAGATCTGTTTCAGTTTAATACTTAAGAACGTTTACATGGACAGTAATATTCTTATTGGGCCTGCTGCTGGCGTCTTTGTGTCACGGTTGATTGTATTTTCTGGAGTATGCAGTGGCTTTTACAACTTCGTATTCTGTGATACATTTTTATTGGGTAAACTGGTTAAACGGTGGTATTCAAAATTGAAGTTGAAAACTATTTATTTTGAAATTTCTAGCTAGAAATGAGCCCTTGTTCCGTATATATAAGGCGGAGGTTCTGGGCCAGTATTGTAACTGCCATATTTTGATGCATTGGAAATTGGACTGAATTTATATGTTGACCTTGATAAGTAATGGTTACTGATTGTTTGATGGTCAAGAACGGTAAATCAATGGCATTTGACTTTCATCTGCATTCAAAAAGGTTCCTGTATATCCTCTCTTCACGCACATACACACATCAAAATATTGTTTTACCTTGCTGCGGTATAGTGCCCTAGTGGGTGCACGGTTGGCTGAGCGGTAAGACGCTCGCCTTCCACCTCTGCGACCCGGGCTCGATTCTCGTCCTGGGCAGCATGTGGGAAAAGTTCCTACCACTTTAACCGTGCACGGTGGTTTTCTCCGATTTCTTCGGTTTCCTCCACCACAGACAAGGTGGGAAGTATACGCCAACATCTGTGCCATGGATAGTGAATCGATAAGTCTGCTTGACTTCTTTCACAATCCATGTAAAACAAATGTGTCTATACCTTTTTTTACATCCAGCTTCCTTTCATGCCTAGTGGGAGTAATATGCACTCGGCACCTCTTTACATGCCACTGCAACTTCATTATGTCTGGAATGTGCTGGGCCACTTCCGAGACAAAAATATAGGAATAGTTCTTAGAACAATCGAAACATACTACCGCAGTTGAAGTGAGGTATCAGCTCAAGTCCGACCTCTTTAAACATCTCTGCTTGCATAATTTTTTATTGCTGGCTTGTTGTGCAGATAATTGGTTATGTTAGAACACACATGTATGAAACTATAATAATGTAAAAGATAAAGATATCCAATGAAATGGCTTAAAGTGACATGAAACAGATACGATAAGAACAGACGAGGCGAGGTAAAATGACATGTTGTGATGTGACGTGATGACAGCTGAGATAAATTTACAGTTAGCAAACAAGAAAACACACACACATACACACACATGAAAATAATACAATTCTAAAATTTAAATACACAATTTGTTTGAAAATTATAAATAGCATGATAGGAAACAAAATGAAGCAAGATAAATGTGTAGCGTGCATGAAACATTTAAAAAGAGAAAAACCTTACAGAACTGATTAAGGCTTTGCATTATATGACGTAAACATGTCACAAATCTTTGCTGTCATCGTTGAGTTGAAACGTATAAATATGTAGAATGTGTCTCTGAAATAAACTGCCAAGTGAAACTTGTTATGTTGAGATACTTTAATTGTCTGTCATTATATCGCAGTGCATAATGTACAAGTATGTAGTCTTATCTTTTGAACATCAAAGATGTATAATTAAGTTTTTTTCATATATGCCAGAAAGTTATATCTGCAATCTTTGCGTATGATAATATTGCATGGGCGTTTTATTCATCCCACTGCATTGATAATCATGGTCGGATAGTATTGGGTCAGGTAAGGGAAATGTAAATGTGAAAATATTTTGAGCGTAGCTTTCACTTTTTTACCTGTGCCATCATTGTGAAGTGGTAGTTTCTAAATTAATAAACATCATCATCATCATCATCATCATCATCATCATCATCATCATCATCATCATCATCATCATCATCATCATCATCATCATCATCATCATCATCAATAAAATATTAAGTAAACATATAAATGTAAAAACAAATAGAAAATTCATTGCAAAAAAAGGAAAGTGAGCTTTTGATGCAGTTGCTTCCAGCCCCCCAAATGCCACTTTCTTCAACTGACTACTGTTTTTCGTAACAAATGATTTGGAATGTTTGTAAAAGAAAATTGAGTGGGTCGTAAGTGAATAAAGATGCTCTTGTTTAATTCAAAAAATATTACACAAAATACTTATAGTTTTAATTGCTTTCATTTGGAAACCAAGGTGTTCAGCTAAGATGAAGTAACAGTAATCAACCAGTTGCGCTCATTTCAAATGATATGATACGTTTAAAACTACCCATAATTCACAGATCATAGCTGATTCAGATGTCCCAGATGATGCAGATCAGACAGGCAAACCATAGCAACCTCCATAAATGACAGGAGAGCTGGCATACTAGCGAGACTGCGTGTAATCACACTTTTTGAAAATCAGTTGCCAGCATACATTTGAAACCATGATGATACGTGAATTTCAGTTTAATTGAAAAATGATTACTCTTGATTGTACCTCCTCGTTTCCTGGGACACATTGTAATGAACTAGTGTGAATGCTGCATGTGCAGTTACAAACATACTAATGTAAAGATACTCAGCAATGTAAGTAGAATATGGAAACTGTGGGCTATTTCATTTGGAAAGGAGTTGGCATGCTGTCTACCAAATTATGCAGTTTGAAGTTAAGTTTATTGTGCTATTTAGTCTAACCAGTGTTTGAATTTCGGTTATTTACGAGTCTTTGTCTTTTTTGTATATAGCTTCCTTCTCATCGTTTGGTTGAAATTTAGGAATGTGGTAAGTGTCTTTGTGAACTATTTGATATTTACTTCACCGGTTATGTTGTGACGTGTGCTATGTTTTACGATTCATAGCTATGGTGTAGGTAGACTGTTGATGTAATGTTCCAGACTCACAAATGTCAGGAAACGATATACGCCAACATCCTTCTTTTGTTCTGAGCGCATCTAGCTGAGACGTCGGGAACTACTTATCTTTATTTATCTGCCCATCATTAGTGCCACTGGTAAAGTTGGGATTTTAAGTGGTCAGGCCTATATGATTTGAAAAAAAACCCCTGAACATTGTTGCTAATGCAGAAGATTCCAAAAGTTGAGAGGAACTTTTTAAAATCACCAGTTACCTTTTTGGGGGTGATTACCTGTCTTAGGTTAGAGTGAAGTTTGTTTCTTCACAATGGTATAGGAATAAGCATGTTGATATTTCTGTAGTTTTTGAATATCTGCCGTTTGCTGTTTTATACGTTGCTCTCTTTGATAGGATTGAAATTTATGAATACGAGTTACATTGTTCGGGGCCACCACTGACAAATACCCAACAAAACATACCAAATATAACTGCTGTTGCATTTAAACATTCATCAGGCTTGTTTGCATCGAGGTTTTCTAATCAAAATCTTTTGAAGCTTAAAATTTTGTTCTTTAGATAGTACAGAAAAACATGATCCATATCCATAAATTCCAAACCCAACAATGACAGTGAAGAGATTCCAGAGTTGCCATAGCATCAACATCCGTCTTCCAATACCAACGTGAGGAAACAAATTTCACTCCTGACTTAAGACAGGCTGTCACCTATAAAAGGCAATGGTGGTTTTAAATGGGTCCACCCAGCCTTTGAAATATTCTTCATTAAGTACAGGGTATAGTGTTTCCAAAATGTATATGCCTAACCACCCAAAATATAAATTTTATTACTTCTGCGAAACATAAAAAGAGACCTGGTAGGCCTATCACTATTTTAGTTCCTCCCTACGTGTCAGTCAGCTAAGTTTAGAGCAATAGAAAGAAGTAGACCTACATCGTTTTTGTGATATTTATGAATCTGGAACATTATAAACACACATTACCGCAACTATAACTATGAGTCGGAGAACACAGCCCACAACACAACATTGCCAATGAAGTACTTATCAAATAGTCAAGAAAAGCATGATCATTTATAAAGATGATAATGATGATGTTCTGACATTAGTTTTGACCATCTGGGTGTCCCTTGCCTATTTAGCACAACCACCAGCAGTGACAATGATTGCAGATATCGATATAATGTTGAGTGTTTTGTAAGTACAGGCTACAGAGTTACTATACCTACTGCCGCCCCAACCCGCACCCACGAAAGTGTGACTACTTCTATTTTTGTACTTTCACAGCACGCCAAACCAGACACAGGGCATAACACAAATATACAGGAATCAATTTGGTTCATTTCCCTGGAACCGCTGGGTTCGACCTAGCATCCTGCAAAACCAATAACATAAATGAAATGGGAAATGCACAAATCCACAGTAACAAACCACGATTCTTCAAAAAGAACGTTTCAATCGAGATAGTTAAGCATGAATGCCATAACTAACATGTCCCACTTCTACGTATTTAATCGAGTAGTATGACATACCTTACTTTCGAAAGGTGTCGATATATTAAGGTTTACAGTTGTTTAAATCAATCCACTAACCTTTGAAGTAAAATCTCTGTTGCTGCAGAAAATGGATAGTTCGATGTTGATCCTGAAGTTCCTTTTACACGGGACAGCTCTTGAATTTATTCCCACTTGATTTTTTTCTTCAGCCAAGCATTTAACATTTTCAACTCTTTTCTCATCTGGTACAAATGAACCAAATAGGAACTGCTGGCTGTAACATCAAGAAACAAATCTAAACAAAACAAAAACAAAAACAAAAAAGGAAAAGATACACCAACAACACCACTTACAACACCCACGGGTAACAAAGCAAAAATATAAACATAGCAGCAAAATAAGTTTCATCTGCTTGATTTAATTATAATAAAAATAATGGTGATTGCCATCATCATCATCATCATCATCATCATCATCATCATCATCATCATCATCATCATCATCATCATCATCATCATCATCATCAAGAAACAAATCTAAACAAAACAAAAACAAAAACAAAAAAGGAAAAGATACACCAACAACACCACTTACAACACCCACGGGTAACAAAGCAAAAATATAAACATAGCAGCAAAATAAGTTTCATCTGCTTGATTTAATTATAATAAAAATAATGGTGATTGCCGCCATCATCATCATCATCATCATCATCATCATCATCATCATCATCATCATCATCATCATCATCATCATCATCCATACTGATTCAGCAAACCTGCCTCGACAAAGCAAAATTATAGACATAGAAGCAAAATAAGATGAACAAGTTTGATTTGATAATGATAAGAATGGTGATGAATATCATCGCCATCATCATCATAATCTTTATCATGTACGATGCACAACGAATGAGTAAAACTGCCCGTCGTTGTAAATATAACAGACATAAATACAGCAATTTACCAGTGTTCAGCAATTCTAGGTGGATTAATTAATAAAAGAACAAGAAAAAAATTGAAAAAACTAAAAGCACAAAACGTCGGCTGTACCATGCCAAGATATTACTGGAAGCATTATATATTTACCACCAAACACACCATAAAGAAGAAACTTGTGACAGATCCACCAGAATGACAAGCCTATTCCCTTTGGGGATTTACTGTAAAATGTTTTCACCGTTTTAGGTTCAAATATACGTTTCTTTGCTTTAATTTGCTGCACCATTTACTCTTAAAAGGTTATCAAATTGGACTGAGTGAAAAGATTTCCTTGGCGCAGCTTCGGCACTCATGGCACACTGTGCAACGTGAACAGCTCAAGATTATTGGTATGATATTATCTTTGTCTTTGCTGAATGTTGCACTGAGGATGTTTTGGTTTAAAACTACCAGTTGCTCTTTTATGGGTGACTGCCTGTCTCAAGTCAGGAGTGAAATTTGTTTCTTCACATTGGTATTGGAAGGGAAATGTCGATGCTTGGCAAGTCTGAAATCTCTTTGCTGTCATTGTTGGGTTTGGAATTAATGAATATGGATCATGTGTTTCTGTACTGTTTGAGAAAGGACAATATTGAATACATGTCTGTGTCTTCCCTGAAAGTTCAACTGATAATATTTTATAAAAGAAATCAAATTTTTGAAATTACCAATCACAGTAGACTAGTTTGACCAGGACAGCATTAACATATAGATATGCCAATATTATTTATTGAAGTTCCCGTCTCCAGCAATGCAATGTTACATTGATTGCTGTCAATTCCTTGAAAAAACTAGAACGGTAACTTCAAAATATCTTTTACTTAAATGGTACAAAAAATATTTTTATGCATTCATTCAAATACCATTATATGGTAATTTCTGTTGCCTGAAAGGAATTGTTGGTAAGTGGACGTGGGTCTCGTAGATGGTTATCAAAAACAAAAGGAGGGAACCAGAATAAGCTTTTTCAGACTCAGATATGTAATAGAGAGAGTTATAGAACGATGGTGGTAGAATGGATGGAGGCAGGAAAGAAAAAGTTCAGGTCCTCTCAGTTGCTTAAAACATGGTGGCGTAAAGGTATTTCTCTATTATCTTTTGATTTGAAAGTTTATTTTAGTACACGTTAAGAATATTCTTACAAACTTCATAAAGTCAGTCAATTTAAAATTATGAAGACATGATAATCTCTTGATGACAATGATTGCAAAAATATTATCTACACTGTCATTTATTAAAATTGTTGGCGTTTTGAGTCCAAGTCCCAGATGGATCAGAAATGTGAAAGTATTTAACAATTTGATGAATGTTTCTACTGAAAACAACACAGAACTACATCAGACATACAAATTTATTCCAAGCAGCACGTGTATCCAGTTCAAGCAGAGGATGGGAATAAAATGGTGTCACTGTTGGATTATGGGAAACTAGTGAGCAATCTATCATACAATAGGAGCTTGACTATGCGGTGACATTTACATGCCAAGTCTGTAATTGGTATGGTGCCATTGTTTTTAAAAATTGCACAAGAAAAAGATGCCATAACTTAAGAAGTTTGAACACTGATAAACAATTTTAAAGTATTTATACTAACTGAAAAGCAGTATACACCTGTATCTGTGAACTAAATTAAAAATGTTATACCGGACTGCATACAACAGTTTTTTTTTACACATATTTGACATGTAAAATTGTTTGATTCTACAAATAAAATATTTTACTTAGCTATTTTTTGATGCCCATCTACTTATCCGTCAATCACATATATATCCTATCTCATACATATAAATGCATTTTGGTATTTTTGTCACCACCACTATCATCATCATCATGTTCAGGCAGGTAACTATACGGAAATATTTCCTCCACCTTGGTATGGATATGCAGCTTCAGTGGGAGCAGCACGCTCCAAGCCTGTCCCTACATGCCCAGATACTTTTACTATACCTGGAACAAGCAGGGCTACCCCAGACTCGTTTAGCAGGTTCGCTTAAGAACAATTGTATTATATACTGCCACATGTGCAATATTAAAATCAGCTACCATCACTTCTCTGAACAGTTCATAGAAGTGTGTATGCTACTGTGCCTTCAACTTCATAGCTCATACCTGATGCAAATTATACTGTCAGTTTGGAATAATACATAAAAAAATAGGTTTGGTGAAATATAAATGTATCAAATAAATAGAATTATAAAATACACTGACATTAAATGAACCAGGAGGAGATAATATAAGATCAGATAAGGTGAAGTAAGACGACGAAACATTGATAACGATGAGCATTTTGCATCAGTTGAAAACAAATGTAAATATTTAAGCGTGTTGGGTATACCATATCATAATCTCTTCTCTTATCGTACCCCTATTTTAAATAGGTAGTTTGCAGGATAACGATGATGATGATGATGATGATGATGATGATGATGATGATGATGATGATGATGATGATGATGATGATGATGATGATGATGATGATGCAGGAGCAGTGTTGCCAACCTGTGGGGATATGAAATCAGTAAGACTCATCGAGGGAGCGGAGCGACCGAGGCGGGGGGTGGGGTTTGGAGGGGGGCGGGGCCCCCCGCCCAGGGTGAGAAGATTTTCAATTTTGCTACTTGAAATGGTGCATTCTGGTGAATTTTAAAT
This sequence comes from Hermodice carunculata, assembly GCA_964020975.1. Lineage (NCBI taxonomy): Eukaryota > Metazoa > Annelida > Polychaeta > Eunicida > Amphinomidae > Hermodice > Hermodice carunculata. The sequence goes on from OZ026627.1 coordinate 51,527,827, forward strand.
ACACTTTTTATTGCATTTTAAACACTTGAAAATGTGCTTATTTATAAGTAAAACACACAAGGAAAGAAATTATCTCAATGATGAGAACAAAAAAGACATCTGAACTGGTAATTGAATTAAACTGCTGGCACAAGTTAAATCAAAGAATTTATTCACAATAACTTTCTGGCATACACTGTCCATATCTCTGCTCATGGTGAGGTGTTGTCACTGGTCATACATTTACCAGTTAACATGTTTATGAAGAGTTATTCTGATTTTTCTGTTTGTACTCTTCTAGGGCCTTGGTTGTGGCTAGTTTGGCTTCCCTTATAAGTTTTTTGTCCACTTTTACTTCATAGCAGCAGACTCCTTTGTTCTGCAACCCATTTCTGTGAACAGCCAGAAGGGCCTGTTCAGTGTCGTTCCCAAGCTGGTTTCTGAATTCTGTCTTAACATGTCGGACCATGGAAAAGATCCGCTCACAGTCAGCATTTCCGTGAGGTAGTACACACAATGCCTGGCATAATTTGGCCAAGTGAGGAAAGCGAGGAAGAACTGTACCAGGCTTCCGCTGCTTCTCCATCCACACCCAAAACTGGTCAACTGGCATATCCTGTATGATTGGTTCAATGTCAAGGCACCTGTATGAAGCAAACTCCTCCCGCAGAGAGTTAATCTCATCTGGCTTGATGATGTTTGGAAACTTAGTAGCCAAATCAACAACTGAAAAGTAAGTCACACAAAAAGTTCCACATTATTGAACACTGCTCTGTTTTTTTGTTTTTTGTTTTTTTTGGAGGGGGGGGGGTTGCCCTGAAAAGCAGTATATATGCATATAACAAGATCATGGTGTTTTATTATGACCACATTTTAAGTACCTAAAGAGAGCTAACAAGACCTGTGCAGAAGGTGCTTATATAGTAATTTAACCAAAATTATGTTCAGAAATTCATAACTTTGGCTGAATTGTATTACTAATGGATCAATTGTAACAATAAAAGAACTAATATTACGAAAAAAATGCAATGCATTGTAATTTCAAAATTGTAGCTAACAGGTAAAAAGAAAGAAAACCAGATCGGTATACTAGTTACCTTTGCATGTAGGGAATGTAGCTCTTGCCCCTGGGTCCAGTACCTTGAGGGCCTGTATTGTCTCATCCTTGAAGGGGAATATGGTGATTGCTTTCTTCACTGCTGACACAAGGAACTGTCGAACACCCCTGCAAGACTTTGGAAGAGGTCAGTACCTTTCCGACTTGCATTGATGGGTGTAACTTATTTAATTTCTAATTTTAAAAAATGTAATTATATTCCATGACTAGAAAAAAAGTGATCATATCTATGAAAATTACTAGTAAGTAGAAAATAATCATGCAGACTAGTTTAAAGTAGAAAATAACCATGCAGACTATGTTCATTTAACTTCGAAGGATAAAATGAAAAGTGTTCTAAAATTCATGCTATAATCATGTCTATCATCCTACTTGTAGAAAGTATTCAGCTGGGCCTCTGAAAGTTTGCCATCATCCAAGTCTGTTTGCAGCTTCTGGTGCAACTCCCAGTCAATTAGCAGGTCAAGATCATCAACTTGGTTCTCTGGTTTTGCGTACTCCACCTCCAGCAACTTCATCCCATTGATTCCTATCAGCACATCTGGTTTGACAAATTTGACGAGAATGTCATGTAGCAGACCCATCATCCCATCATGCAGAGTCTGGATGTTGGATTCCTCTTTCTAATTACAAAATAAAACAGATTTTGTATATGATAAGCACATTATGATTAAACAATCAGCATGCTGTATATATTAACATGATAAATAAGAATCAAGATACAAACATAGTTGGGTACTTGTTCTTTACACTGAAGGAATAATATTTTTTTTCTTTTCATATATTGAAGGACTTGTAGTACATCTCACATATTCTAAGTTACCTGATAGAGCAAGTTGAATTCTGTGAATTTAGGAATGATGTCCCATACAAATTGCATGGTCGGGCGAAGCAGGGGGTCTTCCATCTGTGATAGGATCCTCCCAGCCTTGCTGCTTCTTTTATCTGCATCTTCGTGGCTCCTGAAGTATGAAAGCAGGGCTTCCCATTGATCCAGGGTGCGTTTGAGGGCTGCTTGCAGACTTAGCCACCGAGTTGTAACATGTTTCATGATTTTCTCTGCATTCACATTGACAAACTCCTGGAAGTCTTTCAGATCTTCCCTTCTCTTACCACTGAAAATATACAAAAAAAAAAACAAACAAACAAACAAACAAACCCAAATCAATTCCTTACAATACACAAGACCAATCCATCCTTTTAAAAAATTATTCAATTTCTGAGCATGCACAAAAATTACAGTGGTAATTTGTAACTGCACGGCCCAACTACATACCTTCTGTGGAAAAAGTAGAATGTGTCAACCATGAAGTCATCAGTCTTGACTGGTAATGCCTTTACTGCGTGGCCAACAACTGTGTGGGCTTTGTGGCATGGACATGCAACCAGGATGGCATTTTGGTTTTTCTCCTGTACCCTGGAGAAAACAGAGCTGTAACGGCAAAAAGGAAGATTAAGATATACAGTTAAAATATACTGGCGAGCATATGTGTTTATTATTTTTCAAACTGTAGTAAAATGTTGTATACGATAACACAGCCAAACCTTAACCTGGGACCACTAATCATTTTTTCACTGTAACTTAAAAGTTCTGTACTTTAATTCACAGTGATTTTTTTTTTTGCCAAAAGGGACCATTTATTAAAAAAATTGATTTATAGTATTTCAGTTGATATAAACATGATATAGTTAATTATCTATTTTTACTTTCAAATCTGATTTGAATAGACTCTTTCCCCGACTTTTAAATTAAAATTATTATTATGCTTTCTCCACATGATCAATATTATAGGCTTCTTGCACCACTTACTTTTTTCTTCCAACCATGGTGCTTTGGAGGGCTGCCCTGTAACAGGTCGCAACCATGTCTGAAATAGGGGATCCTCCGACCAGTTTGCCTTGAAGCTGGCCAGGTAGCGCCCTTTCTTCTTCTTGGGCTTTTTGTCGGGCCCACTGTGCTTGTGTTTACTCATGATTGATAGTAAAATAAAACGCAACGGCAGGAAAAAATCGAATAGTAAACTATGAGGGAACTGAAAATGCCGCCACATAAACACTATGAAAACAAACCAAAGCCGCTCAACTAACTTAAGTATCTCTATTGTCATTGGTTTAAAAACTACTTCCGGTAGCGAATATTACTGTTTGAGCGAATCAGAATCGAGTTTAGTAAAGCGGAGTTACTTGTAAAATGGGCAAAAGATCACAACCGCCGCTAATACTGATGCGTTACCCGTAGGTGCTTGAATTACCGCCTGCTGACGCAAATGTCGTTCTCTCTTCTTTTTATAATTTTTTTTCCGTAGCATATTAAGTAAAAACCGAAAGGTTTGCGTCTTGATCCGTGAGACGCAAGTTCACTGTCTAGATACTTGAAATTCCGTAAGACTTACGGGAACTCCGAAAGGGTTGGCAATGATGATGATGATGATGATGATGATGATGATGATGATGATGATGATGATGATGAGGTTGATGACGACGACGACAAACAGAACATTATTTGAAGACAAAACTGTTATTAAAAGAGTAGTTATACCCAGATAACTAATAGTCCTACTGGTGGAAGGCTATTGTGCTGTAAAATATTTAGATGGCCTGTACTTTAGTAAAAAATCATTACTTAAGCTTGCTGTGTCAGTCATGACTCATCTTTAGAACACATAGATACGATGCATACACCACAACAATGTGAAATATGTAACACATTTATGTGACGTCTGCAATGCTTATATGTGGGATTTGCAACGTGTATGTGATATTTGCAAAGCGTATATATATATATATATATATATATATATATATACATACATTTATATATATATATACCTATATATGTATGTATATATATATACATAAATATGTATATATACATATATACGTATATATATATGTATGTATGTATGTATATATATATATATATATATATATATATATATATATATATATATATATATGTATATTTTTGTACTATTTAGACAAATTTCTACTCCTGAGTTTTGCTTCATGGCTCTTGACAGGTCAGAGCACTAGGGAAAGTATTTTCATGTTTAATGGTTTTGAGGGAAGTTTAAGTTATTGACTGAAGTTGAGGAAACAACAACATGGTACATTTGAACAGTTGTGCATAACATTACTGCTAACTTAATCGAGTGCGTACCACACACATTTCCATTTAAAAAAAAATCCAAATTGCTACATTATCTTTTTTCCGAGAATATTGATATGTATGTCGTGTAGTCCTTTACTTTTAACACACAATGAAGGAGATGAACTATAGTAAATTTTGTCACGTGTGAAACATTTAAAAGAGTCACCCACAATCGTTCAGTCTTTTTGAAATGCCTCTGATTCATATGTGTAGATAAAGATATGTATTTATACATACAAAATATATACAGACTGAGAAAGGTTTCTGTGTGGCTTAGTAAACAAATATATTTCTTAGTTTTTTCCATGTTTTTGTTATAATTCCTAGTGCTGTATTTCCATATTTCAATAAAATAAATGCATGTGTCAGTTGGATGATATCCTTTTGTGGCAATGATTTCCTAAAAGAAATGACATTTTTGCTGTACCCTACTTGCAAAGTATTAAAAGATTTGACAATGAAGTTTGAATAAAATAAGAAGAAAATATTACAACTGTTTCCTTGATTTGATGGGGGGGGGGGGGGGGGGTTGAAAAAACAAAGGTCTCCTATAATCAGAACATGCTTTTTGAATTAACATTTGTCTAAGAGAAACAGTTTTCTTTCACGATCCTTCTTACCATTGCAGAAAAAAGTACTGTAATTATGGATCTTGGCTTTTTGTGGAGAGCCAGTAAAACCCACCATCTAAATATACTTAATCGAGATGGTGTTCCGCCAGCGCATATATATTTCTGTCTGTCAACCACTGACATTGGAAAGTTTGGACTGCCGACTACTTGCTTCTTTTTTGTGTAGGTCAAATTCATCTTTACAAATAATATTTATTCTCTCTTTTTTTTGGGGGGGGGGGGGGCAGGGAATCGACAAAGGTCTCTGATGCAATTGCATTGAAAATAACGCTGAAATATTAAAGAAGTACTTTGGAACACCCGTGCTTTGATCGAAATGCAATATTTTCATTTTTTAAATGAATTTTGCAGGTATTTCCGTAATTTGTACTTTCCAAGACACCCGCTACTGAATCTTTGAAACATGGTAAAAATGTTCCTTCACTTAGCATATATACATGCGTTTTCTTGCATGATGTTCTCGTTAGTTCCTCATACTTAACATTTAAAACTAGATTTGCATGAGTAAAGTATTTGTCTGCACTTAAAGTATAGAAGCTATTTTGTAAATTCATATACTACTGCTTTTTCTGAAAGTTGTACATATTCATTATTCACAAATTTGGCACATGCGTACCTTCGGTATGTCCCTCCAAAGGTTGCTAATGCAGTCTATCTTTCTTTAAACGTTGTGGGAAAAACCTTAACAATTCTTTTCACTTTAATTGCTTTGCCACAATATCTTAACCACACATAACTACCTCTGTACACCCAGGTGGTTTTTCTTATGTGAATTCCTTTACAAAACCACAAGTCGGCGGGTGGGACTATATTTAAGACAAAATGCATGGTAGTATGGCCAATATGAGTAGGACCAAAGTTACAAGAAACTAAAATTTTATGATTTTATAAACATAGTCCACGTTTTGGATATCTGCATATCTGTGGTAGGGGGCATCTTACATGCACATATGAATGCAGCTTAATAATTCAAAAAAAAAATCAAGTTCTTGTTACCGGATAACGGCTACCGCTTGCCTTGTGTAGGTCTACTGTTACATTTTGTATGACAAAAGGTATTTTGTCGTTAATATCATATTTCAGTTTCAATATTCATCACACAAGCATATGAAATAGACTGAAGTTACAAGTTATTGCTTGATATCAGGTGGAAACGACATGAGTTCAAAGAAGCATGTTTGCTTTATGAGCATCTTGAAGAAAGATGTCTTTTGTGGGTGGTATACTATTGTTTCCTGTAAATTGAAACTTAAGTACTGGAGCATGTTATCTCCAAACTTACCAGCATATGTGACTCAAGCATATGCAAACTTAGGTCAGGCGAATTTGTTGGTCAGCCGATATTAAATAACTATCAATGTTTCCATCCACTAAACACATACAATTTACTTCATCAACTTCTAAAACTCTGATCAACCAGCTTAAACCTTTAAGTGGCGTGATATACAGATGAAATCGTTTAATGATGTCAATGTATGATAAAATTTACCTCATTATATCCGAACAAAAAAAAAAAACAATTAAGGAATAATGCATGCTTGAGTAACTACAAATTATACAGTAAAAAAAGACTTATATGCCATTTCCAGCGTTCCCCTTGTATCCTTATAGCTTGTAAACAGTGTGGTGTTAAGGCACCTGGGCAAAACTTGAATAATCTCATGGACCCTTTACATGTCTTGAATACTTCTGTGTTTTTCACTCTTTGGTACCTGTCGCTAAACATGACGTATGGAATCGGCCGGTAGCTCGCAATGTGTATACATGTAGATGTGCACAGTCAGGCTGACACGGGAGCATTTCCCGATGAAATGCATTTACTGTTTAAACACTAAATAATAAATTTTGTTACAAACCAAATAAATATTGGCATGTTTTTTTTTCTCTGCTTAGGATTTGATTTGCCTGGAAGTGAAAAATCAAGGTACAAAGAACGAGAATATGTATGTTACTTTTTAAGGCATCTTTAAGTAATCAAAAAGTACTTTTGAAAATCTGGGCCAAAATTCCATGGCGCTATTGTTAGTCATTGTTTTTCCTTTTTCTTTCTACCCTTCTTTCTTTGTACCATTTGATCATTTGTCAGTTTCTAAGTTCTTCCTTTCTTTCAGTAGGTATTAACTTGGAAGCTATCTTTTGACCTCACAGTGGCACAACATTAGTTCAACATCATGTTCATATTAACAGCAAACATTTTCCAGTATTTGTATATCAGATGAGTATAGGTCAGCATAATATTGGTTGCCTACCCATTTTGTTAGCAGCCTTCGTGTGACTGCTTTTCGAGCCAATGCTCAGCTTGGCACTCAGCTTACATTGGCGAACAGTATTCAGCCTTTGTGGCAGATACTCTTGGCTCAACATTAACTCTCTGACATGCCAGTGCAGTTCATACCCACTCGTGGCATGTACAACATTTTTCACTATCATCTACATTAGTAAAAAAGCTGGCTAAAATGCTTTCATTTTGAAGGTAAGAGTCCAATGAAGTATTTGAAATACACCGCTAGAGATTTCAATTTGATTCAAATTTTCTCTAATGAAGTCAACTGCCATGCATCATCCGCATGACATGGAAACTTGCTCACATCAGAAAAAACATGCTTTTTTAGGAAAACGGAAGTGAAAAAATAAGATTATAACCACATATATGGACATTTACATGCTACATGGTTATGGACATGTCTTTGCTATGGTTGCCACCAATTTAGGCTCTTCTCTCCCCTAACTAAGTGTTTATGCCTGAAATGTTTATTATGTTTTATTTTGAGGCAGATATAAATCCATGTATTTTCTGGCATAAGACTGAAATTTTCGTTTTTCCCTCCTCTGGTATGTTACTTTAGTGTTCAATCCCCCTTTCGGTATGCCACTTCTCCCCTTTGCTCTGGCTTTTATATCAACTTTTCATTTTAACAGTAGATGGTGTGGAAATCAAATGACATAGAATTTGAATGTTATTTGTTTGCCAATATATATGAATGATGTAGAGTTCTTTACACCTTATTTTTTGTTTTCAGTGAGTGGTTTAATTAGTTTTAAAGTGGGAAACATGATATATGAAAACTTTGACGTTATAATACACGCAAGAAATCTGGAAGTACAGTTGAAGTGTTTGCTTATATAAGGCTTTAAACTTAACGTTTCATTAAATCAAACGACATTGACAATAATCATCAATAATTGTGTCAGGTTAAGCCCTTTATTATCATTATCCATATTCATTAATTCCAAACCCAACATTGACAGCAAAGAGATTCCAGACTTGCCAAAGCTTCAACATTTCTTTTCTAATACCAATGTGAAGAAACGAATTTCACTCCTGACTTGAGACAGGCAGTCACCCATAAACGGCAACTGGTGGTTTTAAACCGGTCCTCCCAACCTTAGAAATATTCATTATTAACTGCAGACACTAATTCATTTCCAAAATGTATAGGCCTAACCACCAAAAACCCAAATTTTATTACTTCTGCCAGGAATAAAAAGACACCTGTTAGGCCTATCACCTTTTAGTTCTTCCGACTTGTCAGTCACTTCAGTTTACAGCAAAAGAGTAAAGTAGGCCTACATCGTTTTTGTGATATTTATGAATCTGGAACATTACAAACACACTCTACCTCCACTATAACTCTGAGTCGGAGAACAAAGCCCACATCACAACATAGCCAATGAAGTAATTTTCAAATAATACAGGAAAACATGATCCACATTCATTAATTCCAAACCCAACAATGACAGCAAAGAGATTCCAGTTTTGCCAAAGCATCAACATTTCTTTTCTAATACCAATGTGAAGAAACGAATTTCACTCCTGACTTGAGACAGGCAGTCACTGATTAAAGGAAACTGGTGGTTTTAAACCGGTCCTCTCAACCTTAGAAATAGTCATCATTAACTGCAGACACTGGGTCATTTCCAAAATGTATAGGCCTAACCACCAAAAACACAAACTTCATTACTTCTGCCAAAAATAAAAAGAGACCTGTTAGGCCTATCACCTTTTAGTTCTTCCGACTTGTCAGTCATTTCAGTTTACAGCAAAAGAGTAAAGTAGGCCTACATCGTTTTTGTGATATTTATGAATCTGGAACATTACAAACACACTCTACCTCCACTATAACTATGAGTCGGAGAACAAAGCCCACAGCAAAACATAGCCAATGAAGTAATTTTCAAATAGTACAGGAAAACATGATCAATATTCATTAATTCCAAACCCAACAATGACAGCAAAGTGATTCCAGTTTTGCCAAAAGCATCAACATTTCTTTTCTAATACCAATGTGAAGAAACGAATTTCACTCCTGACTTGAGACAGGCAGTCACCCATAAAAGGCAACTGGTGGTTTTAAACCGGCCCTCTCAACCTTAGAAATATTCATCATTAACTGCAGACACTAGTTCATTTCCAAAATGTATAGGCCTAACAACCAAAAACACAAATTTCATTACTACTGCCAAAAATAAAAAGAGACCTGTTAGGCCTATCACCTTTTAGTTCTTCCGACTTGTCAGTCACTTCAGTTTACAGCAAAAGAGTAAAGTAGGCCTACATCGTTTTTGTGATATTTATGAATCTGGAACATTACAAACACACTCTACCTCCACTATAACTATGAGTCGGAGAACAAAGCCCACAGCAAAACATAGCCAATGAAGTAATTTTCAAATAGTACAGGAAAACATGATCAATATTCATTAATTCCAAACCCAACAATGACAGCAAAGAGATTCCAGTTTTGCCAAAAGCATCAACATTTCTTTTCTATTACCAATGTGAAGAAACGAATTTCACTCCTGACTTGAGACAGGCAGTCACCCATAAAAGGCAACTGGTGGTTTTAAACCGGCCCTCTCAACCTTAGAAATATTCATCATTAACTGCAGACACTAGTTCATTTCCAAAATGTATAGGCCTAACAACCAAAAACACAAATTTCATTACTACTCCCAAAAATAAAAAGACACCTGTTAGGCCTATCACCTTTTAGTTCTTCCGACTTGTCAGTCACTTCAGTTTACAGCAAAAGAGTCAAGTAGGCCTACATCGTTTTTGTGATATTTATGAATCTGGAACATTACAAACACACTCTACCTCCACTATAACTATGAGTCGGAGAACAAAGCCCACATCACAACATAGCCAATGAAGTAATTTTCAAATAGTACAGGAAAATATGATCCACATTCATTAATTCCAAACCCAACAATGACAGCAAAGAGATTCCAGACTTGCCAAAGCATCAACATTTCTTTTCTAATACCAATGTGAAGAAACGAATTTCACTCCTGACTTGAGACAGGAAGTCACCCATAAACGGCAACTGGTGGTTTTAAACCGGTCCTCTCAACCTTAGAAATATTCATCATTAACTGCAGACACTAGCTCATTTCCAAAATGTATAGTATTTAATATATATTCCTTGCTCGGTATTGAAACAAAAGTTTACAAAAAGGTGGGTGGCTGAAATTTCATGTAATGGGTCAGCAATTTTTAAATTAATGTTGCACGTCACAAAGTCTCATATTAAGTGCTCAACAGTAACAATTTGCCATCTACGTGTATGACGATCTAAATCTAGATTGATTGCAAAGTACAATTTGTGTAGAAATCCAGCTAAAAAACTTCGACCAAGTTTTAAAAGGATAACTCATTGACAACACATCCTCTTATGACAAGGATGGCTCTCCCATATTTGGAACCTACAATTACAACCACATTCAGCAGCTTTCAAACTATTACTATTACTTTCATTCAAATCTGGTTCACTAAATACTGGGCAGCCTCCAGTATCTTGTTCAACAGAATTTACCTCATCCTATCCATTATTTTTAGTGTCCACATTTACCAGAGAAAGCAATGTTTCAATAATTTTGGCAGTGTTGTTGTATAAACCCTTTAGCCAGCTCTGGCCTTGATTGATTTTCCACCATCAGAATGTAATGTAAAATGGGGGAATGAATGGATCCAAAGGTGAGAAGAATTCTCAAATTGTGAATACATCTGCTTTTAAGCACTGCCTGCAACAGGTGACGAATCATCCATCCTCCAGCCACCAAACACACATCGGCAGGCCAATGTCATTGAGTTTCACACAGGAACCCAAATTCTTGTATGTTACACAGATCAAAAGGAAGCGCAATCACATAATTCTGGTACGGCCCGTGTATTTTCTGAAAACCACATGCGTCTAGAATTATGCAAACGCACCTCCAAGTAGACCTTGAGTCTTGATTTATTAAAGAGGGACACTGCAATGTTTTTTAATTTTTACGTGTGTGATATTTTCCATCCTGAAAAACTGTTATGATCGTTTTATTTAGTCAGAGTGGTCCTATTGATAACTAAACTGAATGTTGTTCAGAATGTGGTTCATTATATACTTACCTTGATTTCTGAAATGCTTGCTTAGTAGGAATTTTATATATGTTTATATATATATATATGTTTATATATATATATATATATATATATATATATATATATATATATATATATATATATGTGTGTGTGTGTGTGTGTGTGTGTGTGTGTGTGTGTGTGTGTGTGTGTGTGTGTGTGTGTGTGGAGAGAGAGAGAGAGAGAGAGAGAGAGAAAGGCAAATAAACAAACAAACACAAACATATATGCAATAAATTTTATTTTACCCCAACAGGAGTGACCTGAAAAACAAAGAGAAAGGAAAGGAAGTAATGAAAGAAACCTAAAACACAAAACTGCAAAAAACCCCCCAAAGATCAATCACCCTGCCGCCAAAGTAAAGGCCAACTCAATTTTACAACACACTCACATACCTTTCACAATTTCTGGTCCAGCCTGTAAACCACTTGATACACAGAAAATATATATTCACTACTGAGTATGAACATCACAATAGCAGTACAAATAAATTGTTTTGTATTTATGTTTGTGTTTGTGTGTTTGTTCAATATGTTTCATGTTTCATGATTAATTTCACTCTCTGTCATACCATTTTGGGCAGCATAAGTGGCGCTCCCTATTTCAAAGCTCTGAGATTGATACCTACTAGAATTTATACCTAAAGACATCAATAATGAATGAAGTAAATAGCAAAAAGCTCTCTACCAAAATGGTTGCCCTTTGGGGGAACAAAACAGAGTACCTTCTCCTGTACCTCTTCTTAGGAGATAGGATTTGAAATTACACACCGGACAAACAATGCCATTTGTGTTGGTCCTAATGGAAAAACCATGCTTGTTAATGTGGACAACTAGTTCAGGTGCCACAAAGCCTGTGCATAAGTGTGTTGAGTTCCCTAGGAACCTGGTTAATATAGCAGTTAGATCAAGTTCCAATTGTTTGGCAACATCGATGCCAGTATCTCTGTCCTGATGCTGTTTACGTGAGAGTGATTTGGTGTAGTCTCTGCAAGAATCAGAGGAGCATGAGTTATAATCTGCTATCGTATTAAAATGGCCAGGGACATGCTTGGCCCAACACATTATGTTAAACTTCATGCATACCAGCACTAACCTTCTACTTAAAATCATCACTTTGTTTCTTTAGGAGAAGTTTTGTTAATGCAATGCTCTAATGCCAGATTGTCTGTGTATAGTATAATTCTTTTATTGTAGATCTGTGGCCCCCATATGTGCAATGCAAGAACTGTAGGGAACACCTCCAAGATGATAATGTTCGGGGACTTCCAAAACTCAAGCCATGTACCCTGGATCCAGTGGCAACCAAAGAGAGAGCGGTACCCAAAACTACCTGACACATCCGTGTACAAGTCCATGCATGATTCATTTACCCACTCACTGTCCAGAAAAAAAAAACTCTCAACCTTAAATCGATCAACACATGAATCCCCTGTGATTAAGTCAGCAGCAGCCTCTGAGTTGAGGCAAATTCTATGCCAATGTGTCTTTTTGCCTTTAGCTAGGTTAATAAGGTGGCATAGGAAAGCTCTGACTGGCATTACCACCTTACATGCAAAGGTAAGACTCCCAATGACAGACTGTGGTTCTCTCAAAGTGATTTTGTTTTGGTTCAATGTGTGTGTGAACAACTTCCTTGTGTTAACCAATTTCTCATGCAGCAGCCTCAACTCAGTCTGCTGTGTATCAATTTCTATGCCTAAAAGAACCATGACTGTTAAGGGCGAGAAAGTTTTTCCTGGTGACATAGGGATGCCTGGCTCCTGACACAATGCTAAAAAAATTTGCAGGTGTCTTGGGCAACTTAATTCTGATGATCTCACCAATAAAATATCATCCAGGATGTGAATCATATTTTCCAGTTTTGCTGTAGCTACCCATGGTAAAGCCGTATGTAATGCTTCAAATATTTCACATGGAATTGAGCAGCCTGTAGTCAAAGTTTTATCAAAAAAGTATTTTCCATCCCATGTAAAGCCAAAAAGATCATAATTCTCTTGGTGCTCCAGATAGATTTTGAAAGCATGCTCTATCTGTGTCTTGGCTAGGTAAGATGGTGGCCTCATGTTTTGAATAATCTTGACCACATCATCAATATCTTTATAGGGCATTATGGCGTATTTCTTGGGAATTCCATCATTCCCTGAAAGGCTGGGGGGGGGGGGGGTACGATAGATGGTGCATCAACCTGAATTTCCAGGGGTCTTTCTTAGGGATGAAACCTATAGTAAAACAACCAAATGTTTGGAAAAGAAATGTTTGAATAAGGGCCAGCTATTCTATTTTGTTCTAATTCCTGTTGTAATTTAGTGTCAGTTACCTCTAGATGCTGCATACCAGCTGGTAAGATAGATGGAATTTCACGGAAAGGATCACTAGAGTGTGGAAGCCTAAAATCATTGGAAAGCCTGTGATAAACGAATTCACCAGGGCTCTGTGGATACCCCTCTAGCATGTGCAGGAGAGCCTTGGCTTTGATTGGAGTAATTGGCACCTCTGTGACCAGCTCCATGCCATCTGTCGCTGCCTTAACACCGTGCATGGCAGGTACTGAAATAATGCAATCAGATGTGCAACTTAGCGCTTGCAGATATATATTTGTATTATACAGTTATGTAAATTTAATCCGTTTTTAAGGGACTCCAAGAGATTGACCTAATGCCAGTGCTGGCAGCCACAACCAGCTCCGATTTTAGTCTTAATTGTTGTCAAATTTTAAAAATAACTATAATATTTTACAAGCCATAACTAGTTTTGGTGGCATCACAAAATAGATATTAAGGGTGTATATCCTTTGAGTCTTGATCACAAATAAGCATTCAAAAAGTGGGATCATAAGTTACGCTTGTAAGCCTAGTGTTACATCCATTCATAGCGACTCAGAGACAAACAACATGGCCTCTATGGCAAGTACTAATCAAAGATGTCTGGAATGGGCACACTTAGAAATTCAAATGTTGTTAAAATTATCCATGTCTACATATGCCATGAGAACAACACATGCGTTCCTCTAAAATGCACGTAGGAACAGACTCATATCTAGGCTTACACACAACACACATACATATAATATCCATGTATGCACCATCTATAGTCCCCATTCACACCTGTACACACGTGCAACAAGCAATATACATATATATATATGTGTATATATATATATATATATATATATATATATATATATATATATATATATATACATATGTATATATATACATATATACCATGCCAGATAAAGTTGATGACAGTACATAGCACCGCCAACATTATACAATGTAATATACTTTTGCGTGCACTCTGCACATTAGTATATAACTCAAACTGAATGTTTCCCATGTGAGGAAAATTAACAGGCACACTGATTAGTTGCTGAACATATTGTAAGTGGGTATACTGTACCTTTGAGGGTCCAGAAAACTATCTATTATTATCAACTAACCTACCAGGCTACCTATAATAGTTTTGTATGAATCTCAATATAACCTGACAATATAATTCTAGAATCAGAGACTCAAAACAGAAAGTTGTTTTTCACTGACAATCTAAAGACTAGTTGCTCAGCTTGTGACTCAACGCTTGAGTATAATCTTCTGTAGGTTTAGTCCAAAAAGCGAAGCAGTACATGGCCATTCATATGTCACAGGTAAATAGAAAATAAACACTTTAAGTGTCATACATTCACATACAACTACTTAAACATTCACTTTTAAGTTGTATTTGTTTCAGTAGCGTGCTTTTGTAGAATGCCTGTTTGGTACAACATATAATATAGGAATACTTCATAACCAGTATGCCATATCCTTGGATATCGACCCCATTTTCCTTTATCTGACTTTTTATAAGGTTTATCTCAATACAAATGAAGAGGAAACAAGTCAGTACAAACATTAATCCCTAAGGACCCAAACCCACTAATTTTCTCTACACCCACATACATAGTGCAAATATTTGAGCAAAGATAAATAATAATGAATCAACATGAATACAAATGGGATGAAAGTTCAAGATTTTCAGTTCAGGAAGCCAGTATACGTTACTGCAAAAATTGAAGAGAAAAGGGATAATGCAACTATTTAAATTTTTGATTGGCAGGTTATAAAGCAGAAAAGACCAGCTATTGATTTTATATCTTGAACAAGTTCTAAAATGTTGGATAAATGCTTCAGTGCTTTAGTACAGTAAATGTTTGTGTGCCAGGCTAGTGACAGCACTGCCACAAAAAGACAAGGAGAAGAAGAAAAATATGCAGAAGAATAGGAAGACGAAGAAGAAGAAGAAAAAGAAAGAGAAGAAGAAGAAGAAGAAGAAGAAGAAGAAGAAAAAGAAGAAGAAGAAGAAGAGGTGGTGGAAGAAGAAGAAGAAGAAGAAAAAAAGAAGAAGAAGAAGAGGTGGAAGAAGAAGAAAGAGAAGAAGAAGAAGAAGAAGAAGAAGAAGAAGAAGAAGAAGAAGAAGAAGAAGAAGAACTTAGCTGCACAACTCTAAAAACAGCTAAAGGGATCAATTTCAATTCTTCACTTGCAGGTTATAAAGCAGGAAAAGGCAACGATTTTGGTTCTAGGTGTGTGTTGCTTATTTTCAGCTTAGCTTAATGAGTAAGTCAAGTCTCACAAGGCACAAAGTTGTAACTTGTAATGCAACATAACATATTCCTAAGCACAAAATGCAAACAAAGTTGTACTTCATGACAATGTTACAAGCTGAGGGTATGATTCACTTATTATGGAAATTTGCACTAAAGACGTGCTTGATAAATGTGACAAAAGAAACCCCTGTGAAATATTCCTTAAATACTGCCATATCATGTTCATTTATGCTGGCTTCACATTTCTATTCTCTACAAAACCTTTCATGTAACAGCCAGATACAAAACAGCATTCTTACACGAACAAGACCCACTGGGTCTTTGTATCTTGAATGTCCGAGTGGAAAATGTGCCAATTTACATTTAAAGCTGTCCACGTTCTCAGTGTTTCAAATAAATATTACAGTTATTAAAGTTAGATTCTGTGGTAAAGGTAACTTAGTCCTGTCTGAATGTCTGCCTGACACGATACCATTGATGGATGTTGTTGGAAAACGTTTTGGGCTCATTCGTTCATTCAATTTGCTTATCAGAATATCCAAGAAAAACAGGTTATGCTTGCGTGCCCAACTTTCAGAAATGATGATTTACTATCAGCTTGCCCAGACATTGATAACGACAAAGATCAGAACTCGCTTGGTCATAAATGCTGTAGTTGTCAGAGCATTGGGCAGCAGACTGCATAAAAATACAATTTCTCATTTGGGTGCACATTATCTTCAAGCCAAACATTACAAGGATATATGCACTACAGAAAGAAATACCACTGTGTTTCAATTAACAAGAAAGTATAAACAAGCATGGAATTATGTCCAAATTATGAATCCTTGTGGGAATATTATTTTCAGAGATAACCGTTATAGTAAATACCCTTTACGCACGAAAGCGCATTGTTTTACCTGGTTTATAATACAACCAAAAGAAACCTGGATAAACATAACAATAATATTTCTACAAATGAGGTACTTCAGACTAAACTGCTACATCATGTATCTTGAATTTAATGGCCAAGCTTCAGAGAGATATTGTGGTAGAATTCAAAATCAGCTCGTAACACTACATTCTAACAGAGCATATGTAAGCTACATTCGTCACAACCTGGGTTATATATTTGCCAGTAAGGAATTTCCTGCTTCATTTTTAATGTTTTTTCACAATTGTTTACAACGGAAAAAGAATATTGAATGGAATTCTTATGTTAACATCCAACTGCAAGCCAAAGCAGACTTGCTTAAAGAGAGCACCTTGTATTATGCCTTCCAGCAACGTTGGGAAATTTTGGGTACACCTGAGTCAGTAATATACCTGGCACATCAGGCACATTATATCAGTTATCAAGAATCAAGTGTAAACATTTATGACGGGTTATATCCATATGATCATGTGGCTAGGACATGGTATTTGCACAACAGTATAAAGAGTTGTGCAAGGACGTACTTCATGTCGACCAGCAGCCTTATCTCTCTGGTTCTATGCTGTGAAACATTAGTAGCTGGAAACGGAAATATACATATACAGATTTTCAGTTTACTGAATCCTTATATGATATACAGGCTGTTTATTGTCAAACAACAAAGTTCTCAAGAAATGCACTTTGACTTACCATTCACAGTAGGTAGTACTAATAAACATATAATGCAAAATGTTATGGTCTTGTTTTTTCAAACATTGCCACAATTTCATATTCAGGTTACAGTGACTACATTATTGTGGGTGAGTGACAAATGTTATTATGGCGGATTATCATTTCGAGAGACAGAGGATCTAACAAACTCTCTGTCCAGGTACATCTTCTGTCATAATAGACGCAACTCACCATTGTTGTTGGTGTCTTCTACTCACTATACGATTATAACCTTATATACTCTCACTGTATTCCACTCATTAAAAGTAAATTTCATAGTCACCTCAACATTTTGTTCAGGAATATTTTCAACAGCATCTAACAAACTTTACTTTATAGGAAAAAAATATCCAAATTTAATGCCCTCTTCTTTCTGGTATATTAATAACCACAACTGTGTATATTTCATTTTCATCCTGTCGGGATATAGTAAGTGTCAGTACTTTTCCTTGCAATCGTCATCATTACAGATCAAATTTACTCTAAATTTTACTAAATTTGAAGTGAGAGCGGCTGAAACAAACCCTCGAATGATAACTCTTATGGTAAGGTTGAGGAGCGGGGTTGAAAATGCTCTTGCATTCACAAACCGTTCACTCATATTTCGGAGACACATGTTGCATGGATTCATAGCTTGGCGTGATAGTGCCTCGTATGAAGATGAAATTCTTTTAAATGTTACTTACAACAGGCCTTGTATATTTCAAACATTTAATTTTTCACTGAACACTTTGTATGTTGGATTAAGTGAACTCTTTTGTGTAAAAGGCATACTGATGACAAAACATTATATCATTTCAATTAATCATTTGGCAGTTATAAAAACAATATGTTATGCTTTCTCTTTGAGTGGTACGATTAATCCATGCTATGATTCTTTCATCATAGAGTTTGTGCATGATATAATAGTCCCTGTCCGGGCCAGGTTCGCATCATTTGCACATGCAACAATTACTATATGATATAATTTGCATTGGAGCATGCTTCCATTTCAAGAAAGCTGGGCTGGTTTGGGAAAAGGCAGTATGTTGGTCATACGACCAACACCAATAGGTTCTGACTTTTTAAAATGTATTCCATCAAATTTTACATACAATGCGACCGAGGGAGCTTATGGGATCAAATATAAGCTACGTAAGTTTCGTTTAGAGGAATATGTGATTGGAACTTTTGTCGAATCACATTTTTTCCCAACAAACTTGTTTGAGTATTTAAGTTGGAGTGGCTCCCAAGCATACTGCAATTTGGCAGGTTACTCTCTTGTAGCTTTGAATGACAAATATGAGATCAGTTTTTTTCATGAATTGCACAGCAATTGCAAACGATGTCCCTCCTCACATTTATTGTATTTTTCAGTAATGATCTACATTGGACTTAAGAAACAAAAGCACTCGGTGAGTTTTATGCATGCAAAAATGTGTCCTTATGTATCATGTCTTTGTGTCAGCAGAGGTATATTGGCCTCAATTGAACAAAGATTAAAGCCTGATATTTGGCTAAAGCATATACTAGTTTCGTGTACTGTCTCCTAAAAATAGAGTCTTTAATTTCGCTTACAATGTAATGAGAGAACTTATGGAACGAAATATAAATTGAAAAAGGTTGCTTCAAAAGATTAAAGGATAAGCATTCTATTTTCGAATCACACTATTTTCCAACAAAGGTGCTGGTATTTTTCAGTTGGAGCAGCCTCCAAACGTACTGCAGATTGATGGGTTAATCTCTTGTAACTTTTAATAACAAATAGGAAGTGACTTTGTTTCATGACTTCAGAGGAAACAGCAAATGATCCATAAAAATAATGCATAATAACTTGGTTGCGTAGCCTATGTATTTAACTGATAGAAATACAAGTGTTTAATATAAAGACACATGAAAGAGCCAATGCCTGTAGAAGTTTGTATAAAAGGTCCGGGGACTCAAACTTCCAGACCTAAGCGCCAACTGGTTTACTTTCTGATAGCTGCCTACCAGTTCACCCCAATCAGCACCTCCATCTTCGATTGCTTTAGTGGCAGTACCGTTAGGACGGGTGGTCTCAAATTCTTTTATCCCACTTGGCTAAAATTAATTAGGTTCATCCTCCAATTCAAAGAGAGTTGATGGCGTGCCACTATGGCACTCTGTACGTTCAAGTATGTTATCATTATGTAATGTTTATGTTTTGTGTATGCTACTTTAATGTGATCAATAAAATTAATAAATAAATAAATAAATAAATAAATAAAAAAAAATAAATGTAAAACAAACATGCCGTATCTTTGTGTGTTAACCATATATATACATATATATATATATTATATACATATACATAAATATATACATATATATACGTATGTATATTTATATATATATATATATATATATATATATATATATATATGTGTGTGTGTGTGTGTGTGTGTGTGTGTGTGTGTGTATTTGGACCTACAACTATAATTTACTCCGATGTGACAGAAAGAAAGCTTATCAGTTTTATTTGATATGCCAAGCCACAGGAAATTTTATGTAATATAGACTAGTTTTTCAGCCCATCACACGGAACAAGTAATTTCACTACATCAAAATCGTATATCATGCATATTTGAAAATATCAAATGTATATTCAGAATCATTCCCGCTAAGGAAAATCAGTAGTTAATTCCAGAAGGGCAATCTATCAAAGATTCGAAATGTAAGTTAATTACAAGTAAAAGAGCCAAACTCATGCATATTACACCTCAAGCAATATGATTTATCGCTACTTTGGATGGTTTGTATCATAGACCTACTTGAAAAACAAGTCAGTGACTTCCCTAAGTACAAAATGGAAGATCATAATGTAAGAACATAACAGATAAATTCAGCAAAGCTGCATTGATATAAATGAAAACATAAACAAAAAAAAAAGACATTATATGTGCGAACCACATAAATCTGATATTCTCCTCTATAGAAATCTATGTATGTGCATACCACACAAATAGGTTACTACGTTAAACTCTATTCAATACAAACTATGTGCCTAACACACAAACAAAGAACTACCTCGAAACTCAATTTTGTGTGTACGTACCCCTTAAATAAGTAAAACCTTGTCAATGCAATACTGACGCACGGAGGTGGGTAGATATTGGGAAAAAAACGATCGTAACATTCCTCACAAAGTAAACTCCTTGCACTCGGCCTAAAATAAACTCAAATAAAGCTGATGATGCTGTGTTCTTCCAATGTTAATCTTGTCAGATAGTTCATTATGCAAGGGGACTTCCAATTGATTATTTCAAAGGTAGAGAGTCCGGTTTAAAACCACTAATTGCCTTTTTAGGTGTGCTGGACTCATATCAGGAATGAAATTTCGTCTCGTCCCATTGGTTTAGAAAGCTGAATATTTTGTTAACTCTTGAATTTGTCTTTTGCTGTCTGTACCCTTGCTCTTATTGCGAGGTTGGAATGGACAATATTTTAAGCAAGGTGACAGATGCTTCAATGTCTAAGCAGTGCTGTGTTCCACCAAACGGATTTATAATGATTGTATGGTGTTTTTGAATATTTCATATTTATAAATGTCACAAAAGCGATATGGACATACCTTTTGCTTTTGTGTCAGCTCAGCTGACTGACAAGTCAGAACACCAAGAAGTGGCAGGCGTCCCATGTTCCTTTTTGATTTTGGATTAAGTGACAAATCTGGGGGGGGGGTTAAGTTGTTAAGCCAATTTGTTTTGGTAACATTACCAGTGATTTTAATTAATGAATACTATTTCAAAGATTGAGAGGACTGGTTGAATGCCTGTCTCAAGTTAGGAACAAGATGTGCTTTTTCAGATTGCTTTTATTGGTATTGAAAGCTGGAAATTGACGTTTTGGAAACTTTTTACTCACTGGCCTTTGTTGTGTTTTACCTTCTTGTTATTGTTGTGCATTTTTAGGCCATGTTTGATGGTTATAAATTGACCTATTGTGTCAAGGAAACAAATACAAATTCTAACTCATGCGCTACGTCTTAGCAGCCTTGACCTAGTTCACCTGCCATCTCACGTGCATATTTGCATTATATCACCCGTTTGCTAATAAATACAATATATATATATACATACATACATACATATATATATATGTATATACATACATATATATATATATATATATATATATATATATATATATATATATATATATATATATATATATATATTTAAATGGCACTATCCAAAATTAACATGGCGCATCGTTTTTTGGAGAACTCCCTTTTTTTTTGAAAGTTTGATTGTATATGTACAGGCAGCACAAGGCCATGCTAGGTGTTCCTTTATCACATCGTGTTAACTGAATTCTTACACATATACATTTTTACTTCGATTTTAATGAATGTGAACAGATTTTAAATTATTAAAGTTTTAGTCACTTTATGAACAAAGTTATAAACAAATTTGACCGATGTTGGTTTCCTCACAAAGCTTAACTTTAGGCGCAGATTTGCAAAACATGTACTTCCCATAATAATTTTAGCCAGTGTCGCATGCCTGTCTGCCAAAATACGTTCTCTGCTTGCAAGCAAATTGTGTACATGTTAAGTGTTAGAGACAATTGATGCATATTTCTTGTCCGAAGTTCCACACTTTATGTTATATTAGTGGCCTTCCATATTTGCCAGGTCACAGCCTATATTCAAAAGGTCATAAATCTGAGTAGGCAACATCTTCGGCAAAATATGGACTTTTTATTGTCTTTTTTGTATTTTGTCATTCCTAACTCTCAAAAAGTGACTTTGATTGTTGGTTTTTTATAACCTATTTGTAGTTAACACCTTTTTATTTGGTATTCCGAAGAGCTTCTAGTTATCATTTCAATGTTTTTTCTTTGGTTACTTTCGATGCATAGCACTTTTCTTATTATACTGAATAAAAATAACTTGAATTTATGGATTAAGGACAATAAAAAATACTCTGCTTAATCCGGGCAAACAGTTCTGCCGGTGATGATGTTGAATCCTGCATGAAGTTGTGACCCGACGAATTTGTAACAAGTACTCTACATCCTGATCACATTGACTCGAGGAAGTATGAGATCAGCACGTATATTGCAAAACCGCATTAGGAATATGCAGTTCAGTAAGTATTTCAACTCACTATGTGACATTAATTGCTCAAACTACCAGTTAAGACCAGCAGAGGCTTTCATTACGGTATATATCACAGGGAAAAAATTGACCCAATGCTTCTCATGGTTCACACATGGCGTGTTAAATCTGCTCACAAAGCGGTGTGTAAAGCTTGCAGCTGATTTGCAACGTTAACTGTTGTTAAGCAAGCAGACCATTGTGGACAAAACCAATGAAGCTGGATATCACCGATTTTTTAATACAAGTATGAGATCGCCATTCACAAAAAAGAAGCATTTCTCCCAAAATTGGAAGTAACTGAAGAAATGACTAGGGTGTCACATTTTCACAAGATCACCTTTGGATATTCAAAAGACTTGGTTAATACACAGAAAACAGATGATCAACTGATTTTTGCCTAACAGGTTAGGAGAAGAAAAAATAATCATCACCTGATTCCTTCTCCCTGAGAATATAGACAGAAATCCAGGTGGCAAATCCAGTTCTAGTTTATTTTGTTGCAAAACTAATGTCTCTGGTACTCCTGGTTAAAACAATAAAATATAGATCTATGGCCCACTGATTTGTTTGGTCTGCTGTGAATCAATTCCTTAACTGGAAGCAAGTTTAAGTACGCATATTGGACTAGGTATCGTTTTATCGCAGTTGGAGACGGTTGATTAATGACTTTTGCTTGAAAGGAATCTTGTATTTTATGTGAAATGGCAGTGTTGGATGTGGAGAGCATCCAAAAAAAGCCTCAGACCTATCAGACAATGTAGGAAAGATATTTATGCTCTATACAGATACAAGAAATGGCATTCTCCATGGAATAAATAATCTTTATAAAATAATCATGCCTGTTGTGACTTTTTTGTTTTAATAAGGTTACCTTTTGTGTGTGGTGTGTGCATACAAATGCTTTTTTTCATTGTCTGTTGTGACTTTTTTTGTTTTAATTAGGTTACCTTATATGTGTGGTGTGTGCATACAAATGCTTTTTTTCATTGTCGTAGCGCAACTTTGCTGAATTCACATGTGAAAGTAAAGAATCTCATATCTATGCCACCCAATGCAACAGAATGCATGACGTCAATGTGGTTGCTTTGATGACGTGCAAGATATACTTGATGAACCTGTCACCTATGTTTGTACTGCCATTCCCTAAATAGCACCTTTGTGTACATAGCATTTATGCTTCTTAGGTCATTTGTATTATGTTGACCCCAGGAATAGCCTGACTTAAGACTGAAAAAATACTTTGTCCTAAATTAGACCAAGTTATATTATTTCAAATATATAGATAGAGTATAAGAAAGATACAGAGTGATCTGTTTAAAATGTATTTTATTCTGTTAAATGACCAAGGTAAAAGGTGAGGCCATATATATCAACCCCGCATGTACAGAATTGATGGACTTCACAGGACAGATGGAACAACACAGCACCTAAAACTGTGCCCTATGCGGCTGGTATTCTGACATCAGAAGTGGTGGACTTACAAGTAGCGAGGAGAAAACTTCTGCAAAATTCGGAAGTACGGCACCACAAACATCACAGCACAGACAGCTGGGCTATTACAGTATTACACAATCTTACAAGCATGTGGGCGATGATAAATAAAATTAAATATGGCATCAGAGTTTTGATAGAGACAGTCATAGTAGACCATGTATTGGCCAACTAAACTTGAAAGGATTTTCGATTTTAATATAGAAACAGGCAATTATAATTGTTAGTTTCAAAATTGCAGTTGGAAGTACCATGATTATAAAATTGTGTCCAGGCTAGACGAAGCATAGCTACTTTTAATGCTGAGAAGGCAGGACCTCAGAGTAGCAAATGAGAGACAGAGAAAAAAGTACTAGCAAAGATCTTCCTTGCCTTCCGTATATTGACATCTTTGAGTATCAAAGAGACTTGTATTATAGGAACTTCATTTGAATGCACTTCGTACAGAATGTTGCTTGAATGGCCCCTGGTAACTTTTCACCTGCATAATATGAGACTGGTCGAGGAGCGCTTGTGCTAATTGTGTTTTTGAATTTTGAAAGAGACTTATAATTTCTTGATTCTAATGACAGTTTAAATCCCTTCTTGGGGGGAGGGGGTGGTGTATGAATATATCAGTGCTTACTGTGAAGTATGGTAGGCCGTGAAGGATTATACCTTTCATGGAAAAGTGGGTCATTGAATAAAATTTTATAACTCCATTTTGTCTGACATATTTGTGTCCGAGACATATCTGTCTACACTTACATGATTGGTAGAAGACCCATTTCTTTTGTATGAATTAACATTTGAAGTCGCAGAAATGAACAGCAGCCTGGCAGCAGGCACAAATATATCCCATGGTCTCTTGCCACCTTACTGGGTGCAGCAATTCAAGAAAATTTACCACTATATACTACTATGAGTGGAACGAAACCCACAACACGCACAAGCACACACACACACACACACACACACACACACACATACATATATATATATATATATATATATATATATATATATATATATATATATATATATATATATATATATATATATATATATATATATATATTGTTTTTAAGGCCTTTCATTAAAGAGTGCATGGGAAGATGTCGAGCTTTTCAGTCACTCCCTTGATTTTGTATTTCTGAGATTGTTCTACTAAAGATCTGACCTGAATACTAAAGCAAGTCACTCCCTTGATTTTGTATTCCTGAGATTGTTCTACTAAGGATCTGACCTGAATACTAAAGCAGGGTGATTTATTTGATGTTATTTTCAGGAACTGAACACTGCATCAGTGTCCTTAGGAAAAAAGACCAACCATGGCAGACGCCAAAGCTGATTAGACATCCGAATAACAGTCAAAATGGAATTATTGACAAAATATTGAAAAAGAAAATATACTGATGGACAAAAGCATTGATTGTCTTCCAATCAGATGCCTGCCTATTTATTATGATTTGCGGTGGGCAATTAAAGGAATGTATTTGAAGCGGTTGAGAACAGATTCCATTGCATTGTCATTCAACAATAAACAAAAAATCCAATCGCTTCCTATATGAAGCAACACAGTTGAAACCTCTCACTCGACATTGATTTCAAGTAAAAGGTTGTAATAAAGTGCAATTATCTGGCTGACTGTTGCGTCATCAGGTATAAATCCACAATTGTGGTGTTAAGTTATCATTTGCACAATGTTATTTAAACTAGGACGTCTTTTTTGTTAATAACGGACTTACATTAGTTTTGTAAGTGATAAATATATAGATGGCGCTTCTTTTACGAAACGAGGGCTTATTGCATCTTGACCAGTAGCGTTTGGGGTGTTTTAAGAAAATGAAACAATTCATGGTAGTACTTTGGAAAGACAAAAGAATATAGATATGCATTTCGACAACAGGAAGCCCTGGGGTGATTGGGATGTAAAGGAAATCTGGCTTAGAAACAATATATTGAAATTGTCAGCTGTTGATTTAATGCCTGTAAAGTGATGGTTTTGAAGTACTGATGATGGGACAGATGGAATTGTCTTGTATTTCATGCAATATTTTATTCTTCTTCACCGAGCCTTGGTTTTTATGCTTTGACCCTTTAAGTTGTGTGCTAAGTCTACTATTGTGGATTTCTTCTGCTATTTGATGATTCTGTTGGTACCAGTTACGAAGTGTGTCATAAGTAGTCCAAGCCTGTACATTGAGTTTTCTCTCAATTTTGATTGCTACTATATGTGCTCATTTTGGAGATTCCATCTTTAGACAGGAAGTACAATGGGTACTAGTTATGTAGCCCTTTTGGCCATTTTTTATTGATTCAATGTGAGTATAAGTTTTTGATAAAGCTGTTAAAAGAGAAAAACTGTTACGATAATGATTGAAGCTGATATTAAGGTATAATGATAACCTATTAAGAATAACTAATAAATAATTTTGCGAATTTGTTTCACACGTATACCCTGATGAGTTACAACTAAAAGAAACTAAACAGTACAGAAAAACATGATCCATGTTCATCAATTCCAAACCCAACAATGACAGCAAAGAGATTCCAAACTTGCCAAAGCATCGACATTTCTCTTCCAATACCAATGTGAAGAAACAAATTTCACTCCTGAATTGAGACAGGAGGTCACCCATAAAAGGCAACTGGTGGTTTTAAACTGGTCCACTCGACCTTAGAAATATTCATTATTAACTGCAAACACTAGTTCTTTTCCAAAATGTATAGGTCTAATCACCCAAAACACAAATTTCAGTACTTCTGCCAAAAATAAAAAGAGACCTGATAGGCCCATCACCTTTTAGTTCTCCTGACTTGGTAGTCAGCTAAGTTTACAGCAAAAGAGAGTAAAGTAGGCCTACATCGTTTTTGTGATATTTATGGATCTGGAACTTTATAAACACACTCTACCTCCACTATAACTATGAGTCGGAGAACAAAGCCCACAGCACAACATAGCCAATGAAGTAATTTTCAAATAGTACAGAAAAACATGATCCATATTCATTAATTCCAAACCCAACAATGACAGCAAAGAGATTCCAAACTTGCCAAAGCATCGACATTTCTCTTCCAATGCCAATGTGAAGAAACAAATTTCACTCCTGACTTGAGACAGGAGGTCACCCATAAAGGGCAACTGGTAGTTTTAAACCGGTCCTCTCAACCTTAGAAATATATATCATTAACTGCAAACACTAGTTCTTTTCCAAAATGTATAGGTCTAATCACCCAAAACACAAATTTCATTACTTCTGCCAAAAATAAAAAGAGACCTGTTAAGCCTATCAACGTTTAGTTCTCCTGACTTGTAATTCAGCTAAGTTGACAGCAAAGGGATTCCAAACTTGCCAAAGCATCGACATTTCTCTTCCAATACCAGTGTGAAGAAACAAATTTCACTCCTGAATTGAGACAGGAGGTCACCCATAAAGGGCAACTGGTGGTTCTAAACCGGTCCTCCCAACCTTAGAAATATTCATCATTAACTGCAAACACTAGTTCTTTTCCAAAATGTATAGGTCTAATCACCCAAAACACAAATTTCATTACTTCTGCCAACAATAAAAAGAGACCTGTTAGACCTATCACCTTTTAGTTCTCCTGACTTGTGAGTCAGCTATGTTTACAGCAAAAGAGTAAAGTAGGCCTACATCGTTTTTGTGATATTTATGGATCTGGAACTTTATAAACACACTCGACCTCCACTATAACTATGAGTCGGAGAACAAAGCTCACAGCACAACATAGCCAATGAAGTAATTTCCAAATAGTAGAGAAAAACATGATCCATATTCATTCATTCCAAACCCAACAATGACAGCAAAGAGATTCCAAACTTGCCAAAGCATCGACATTTCTCTTCCAATACCAATGTGAAGAAACAAATTTCACTCCTGACTTGAGACAGGCAGTCACTCATAAAAGGCAACTGGTGGTTTTAAACCGGTCCTCTCAACCTTAGAAATATTCATCATTAACTGCAAACACTAGTTCTTTTCCAAAATGTATAGGCCAAATCACCCAAAACACAAATTTCATTCTTTCTACCAAAAATAAAAAGAGACCTGTTAAGCCTATCACCTTTTAGTTCTCCTGACTTGTAATTCAGCTAAGTTTAGGCAGTGATACGGAATTTGCATATCCAGATATTATGTATGATGATATTGGTCAATTCACTTTCATCTCTCAAGCAACCAAGCTATTTATGACCAAGTGGGGTTATACGTGACCTCTTTATACTTTATACATTAATATGGTGTCTTAAGTTATCATTTTTTATTTATGATAGCGGTAACGTTTTGTGTATCTGAGAATGGTGTCATAAAATGTTCTAATGTATGCATGTTATGATTTGATATGCAAGGGGATACTAAACCACTTCCCATACGAGCTACATCTATATTAAGACAATCCATATCCACATCAGGCAATGTTTTTGAATTTCTGTGTTAAAAATGGCAGAACACAAACAACAGTGCGGTAGTAATATTGTAACATCATCTGGAGTTGCAAACAAACTGGTGACTTAATTTTATGCCAATACTTGTCCGAACATATT
This sequence comes from Hermodice carunculata, assembly GCA_964020975.1. NCBI lineage: Eukaryota > Metazoa > Annelida > Polychaeta > Eunicida > Amphinomidae > Hermodice > Hermodice carunculata. The sequence goes on from OZ026627.1 coordinate 51,556,458, forward strand.
TCAACATCTACACAGGTGAGCGAAGTTTCATTCCTTGTTGCTGCCATTCTTGTATAAACTCCTTGTTTTCAGGGGTGTAATGTAATATTCTGCCAACAATGAAAGTAGATGGTGAAGTGTCTCAAAATTTGTGACTGTCAAGGCCAGATGCCTGGCAATACAAATTACTGTAAAATCACGGCAGTGATATCAACCATGCAATTAGGCACATTGTTGAGATCCAGTGTTGAAACACGAGGTAGCCCTTGGGTAGTGTTTCGAGAGCCTGTGGTACACCGTCATGTTTTTAGGTTCCCGTGGTGCACCATGAGGTACATTTTATGCACAGTATTTATAGATTTATTAGTGCACATGAGGTACTACTTAGGTGCAGTCTCTACACACAAGCTGTTTTTGGCTTTGTTGCGTCCAAATGAATGCCTGTGGTTCATGGTTGCTTTTGTACAACCCTGCAATTATACAAAGACCAATGCGCTGCAATAACACAACAACCAGTGACTGCTCTGGTCGCAGTACTGTCCACCAGTTTTCATTCTTTGACTTAATCTTGGTGATTCACATTACTCTATTTTTTGATCCAGCTGTGGTGGCTCATTGCTTCCCTCGGGCTGATGACCTTGTGGGCCTGCTTTGGACAGATGTTGAAAATGTTCTATTCAGGGTGCTCGGGCACAGACTCTAGCTCCACAATGAGCATCTGCACACCCCCTTCCTGCTAAAGTGGTCAGAGTATTTAGGTCACTTACTTGAGGAGCTACAGGTATAGTATGGGCTCTGAGGTCTGTTTCTATCTGAAAATGATCTGATATTTCAGAAATATGATCACATTGTCTGATTCAGACTTATCTTTATTGATAGAGCAGTTTTTGTTGTCACATATGCTATCAAAGATCTGCCTTAATACTCCTGCAGCAGTCAGTCCAACTATGTTTGGTCTATTAGCTATGGTTCACTGAAGAGCAGGAAAGTCAAGAGATTAGCAGTAGAGGTTTGCAACAAAAAAACTAAATCTACAGCAGAAAATGTCCTTCAATATTGCTGGTGGCATATATGACCGCACACATTTCTCACGGGATTATTTATGACCACACTAGACTATTCTCTATCTTTGCCACACCATGAATCTATCCTCTGCAAAAACCAATAAACATTGGATGCATAGGTTGAGAAAATCATAGTAGGACATGCTTCTTTAAAAAAACACCTGAAAACGTCACATTCAATTACACTGCTCTGGTCATAAATGATTCCACTCAGTCCCTTGAAGGTTAAATTATATGACAAACCTGCCATAGTAAAATACCCTGACATGGAAACTAATATTCCAGTTCCGCAAGCTTGTTGTGCCAATGTGTCATGGTTAATTGCCATTACTACACTTTGCAACGATTTGGGCAACCTTTACACTAACCTTTTACTTCTGTTTCAAAAACTGTTAAATTCGGGATGTGTGAAAATATAATTCAAACAATCCTTTTTGACGTTTCTGCGTAATTATGTGACAATTATATAAAATTGTGATAAAGATATCAGGTGGATTTGATGTGTTATATAAATGATCTAATAAATATGTAAACCTAAGAATTGTGGCTGAGATTTTGTACAATGCTTGTATGAAACAATCTATTTCTAAAATTGGCTAGCATAAAATCTATTTTAATAACTTTTGTTTGAGCCTTCTCAATGCAGGAGAACGATGTTCTCCCCCATAATGCATTTAACATTAAATCATTGATATGTAAAGATATGAAGTTGTTAGTATGTTTATTTGAACCGCTCAATTTCGGATTTGCTTTTTGTTGATGACTCATGGGAAGTTCTCCTTAAACTTGGATTTTTAGTGCAGTTTAACTGACACTGTTGAAAAATATTGATAGCTTTTATTGTTCAGTCATTCTATTTATGCTGTCACTATGACACCTTATCTTCCTAAGTCTACAGTACTGCTGGTAGATATCGAAGTCTTATTGTTACATTTGGTGATGGTCACTTTTATAGACGTGTCAAGATTGGAACGTTTTTCAACTTGGACTGATTTTAGACCATGATATTGACACATATTGGTATCATACTATTATTCTCTTTCTGCTTCTAACAACAGAGTCTGGAATTAGTAGGGAGTACTCTTATTAATGTGCTGGGAATAGTATAATTTGCGATATGAAGAAATCATGTGCACTTTTTGCAACAAGCATCGCTAGGTTGAGAATTTAATATTTGATATGAACAAGATATGTTCTAATTTTGTCATAACTCAGCATTTCAGTGTTGCCAAACCTGTCAAAGGTAAATTTACCCCAGCCATGACTGGTCACCACTGTCAAAGAGAGGTAGAAATTAAAGATATATGGCATAGATGGCTATGTCATAATTCCAACAAAATAGGTATATGTGGTCTATGTGAGGGATAGATTCATCGATATCCATTGTCAACATAGATTTGCACCAGAGGCTATGATCAAGTCGGAGTTGAAGTCACTAGCTTAAACAACGTTTCTATGTAGCCATTTTTATAAGATCAAAGATATCTTGTAGCTTGTCCCAGAACGAGCCCACTAAATTAGTGATTTCGTAGACAACCTAACAAAAATTATTACTATGAAGTCGAACCTGTGTCCATAATAGTCCTAAACCCCAAACTTCTAAGTCAACATGGTGAGATATAGCAACTGTTTGAGATAGCTACCTCCATCCAACTTCCTTCTGCATATGTAATATTGGGTAGGTATCTGTTAATCATCGTCTGAATCAGTTTCCAGTGGGGCCAGGTTGTCACAATGAGGATCTATGCCACTTCCAATACACCTTAACTTGTCAACCATCATACCTGCACAGGTACGTAAGATGGGGAAACGTTCAAAGATCAACCGTTGGTCTAGGATTAGTATGATTGTTCCCTGATAAAAACAGCAGGAACCACAAAACTACCAGTATGGATTCATAAGAGCGAATTGCATGGTTATGACAGACTGTAAGTGTGTTCATGCATAATATAAACAAGACTAATATACAGTAAAATCTATAAAAAGTACTATATCGTACAATCAAAAGTAAAACAAAGATTAGCAATATAAATGTGTCACCAACGCTCTATTTTCAGCGAAGGATACGGTGACCAATGATGTTTGGCTTTCTGGTGCAAACAATTGATGCAGCTCACTGTGAATTATGATTAGCATGAAAAGATTACATTGTTCTAATGATTATTCCAGAATAACCTTTGCGAAAATGGAACCATTTTATAAAGAAAGCTCCTCAAATGTCAGGTGACGTGTTTGCTTTGTCAAGAAAGTTCTGCACGATCTACAATAAGTCGAAACACATTATAAACAAATGTATAGAAATGCAATTTGTGATCTAAACACTATTCAGCTATGAATTAAATGGACTGCTAAGAAAATTGCATTACCCACTCAAATAAAGAAACTTGGTGCTCGACACCATAGGTCTCCTACACACAATTGCCAAATCAGACATTTGTTAAGATAATTTTCATCGGTCACTTCAAGCATCTCTATATATTATATCATTTCATATCATATCATATCATATCATATCATATAATATCATATCATATCATATCATATCATATTGTACTATATTTAGGGGGGTGAGCTGGGTCGTTTGGATTTAAGCATGTTTAATACTTTGCTGTCCATAATGTTAGTTTTTAGAAAACAGAAACACTGCTAAATATTTGAGAAACATTTCACAGAGCTTTCCTGTGATCTTAGTCTGTAACATGATGTACCTAATGTGACACAGGTGCATGCAAGTAGACTGTTTGAACCTAGTAAACTAATGTAAAAGTACAGATCAGAATAAAATATGTCCACAGCTTTTCGTTGAAGCAAGCTGTTTGCCAATCAGAATTTGAAATGGCTTTTATATGTACCAAACACAAAGATAAAGTCAACACGTGACTCCAATAAAATTAGCTTGTTACCAGCAGTCAACAAATTAAGAGGCTGAATATGGTTGTATAAAAAGTGAGCATAATATATCAAATAAAAAGATAGCACAAAATATAAAATAGAAAGAAAAGTCTCAGGCTACAGTAAGCCTGGATAAATGATTTTTCAACAGAGATGTATAGGTTTAAAAGTATGTAAGAATTTGATGCATCTTTCAGAAAGATCAACATAATGCAAAACACTCAACACAATATGACGCCTATATTCATATATTTTAAGTCTACAAGATGGTTGTTTGGAGCAGCTAGGAAAGAAGTTTGTTTAGATCAGACACGGCCTTCACTTCAACTGTCTTTATATATTATATTGTATTATATTAGATTATATTCTATTAGATTATATTGTGTTTGTTGTGTCGTGTCGTGTCATATCATATCATATCATATCATATCATATTATATTATACTATATTATATTATACCATATCATATTTTGTAAAATTACTTGGTTATTTGGATTTGGGTGAATTTTATTTCAATACTGTGCTATCTATAATATTAGTGGTCACAATACTGCCTTTTAAGTTTTAATGCTTAAAATAACAAGCTAGTTCTGTATCCTATGTGGTGTTCACTCAGGAGTATATAAGTCTGCTCAAGCTTACTTCGAACTTCCCAGACCTTGACCCTCATTCAGTTACTGCAACAGCAAGCAATGGTGCTTCTGTAAGAGCCCAATTTGTCTGCTTGATGCGATCTGTATTTCATTGGTGTTTGTCCGAAGCGTTTTGTTACGTTATTTAGGAGGAATGTGAACTTCATTCCAAATGGCACAACATCAGGCAGTTGATCAGACATCTTAATATTGACAGTGTCAGCAACTATGCAATTAATTCCTGGAATTAACAGTCATCATTGTCAACAGTGATCGTAATAGCAGTAAAACCAATTTGTTGGCAGCCTTTCTACAAACTTCTATGACCAAGTTCATTCATTCCAATGTCCACTCAACCATAACACAATGACAGTCATTCCCCTTTTTACTGCTTCCCTCTTTTGTCGGTGAAGTTGCACATTTTGATAGCTATTCCTTCAAATCCTTTGGTTTGTTTCTTCTTTGTCACAGTGCTTACGACAAAATTCGATTTTCCTACAGTGGTTCTTAATTGCTTTTACAAGCTTTAAACTACTCCACTATTGGTACACCGAACAGCACCAATGAAACATACCATTATTGAGAACACATTTTAATCAATTCGTGTCTATTCTGAATTTAAACTTATAAATAAATAAAATCACCACTTCTTAGCTGGATACATATTCACAGGTGAGACCCTTAGTTCCGTTTGAGTGATTCGTTATTTCGCCTCTCGTGTCTTAATGTATCATCGAAACAGACCTTGCCCATCAAATGTGTGGAACGGCAATTAGTTATGCAATAGTGATTCTCAATATGTCCTGATGCTCTTCCTCCTTCACTCCTTATAACCTGAGATTCCATCTAGGACCATGCTGCTCTAAAGCATCGAGACTAACTGTTAGGTCTTGGATCAGAGTAATGTGTCAGACCTTTTGAGAACAGACACTTTTTGAAACTGATTTATATCAGTCATATTGTCCGACAAAGTAGAAAAAGTAGTTTTTGACTCGTATATCTTGTGTTATAGGAGAAGATTTCACTTTATCAAAGGTTCTATTTTCTGTTGCACTCCTTTATATTATCAGAAAAATACTTCTCTTACTTCACAATCACTCAGAATAAGTAATAAATCAGTTACGCTGAAAACGTCTCCTCTAGGCAGTGAGGCAAACCAGTAAGGAAAAAAAGGTAAGCTCACCAAGCATTCTCATTCTTGTAGTCCACTAGCTTGGACTATGACCTGGTCTATGATTACCGCAATAATAATACTATCCTTGTTTGCCATGACTAAATTGGTGAGAGTTTTAAACAAAGGTAAAATTTCATAAGCCCCGGGATGGTGCACAAGTATACTCTTGCAGAGTCTCATAATATCATCGTAAACAATTCTCGGCATCTTGAGGCAAAATTAGTCATACCCCAGGTATAATGACTGTGCGTGCAGCAATAAGGGTGACCTGTTAAGGAGCAAAAAGAAAATCCCAAAGACATGTACATGTTTGAATAATAAATGGAAACAAGTGGCACTTCTATCTTATGTATATGTACATATAGGAGACTGTAAATCCCATTGCAGTGTGTTTGTATGTAATTTAACTACAAAGGACATATAATTTTGCAGTTTGTTGTTCTGCAAATAACGTGAACAATTTTCAATATTTTCACAAATGCTTGTAGTAGCAGTGATAACATATTTAATGACCCATTTTAATGCATTACCTCAAAGTCTTGGGATGATATAAATAAGAACCATGTTACATGCAATTTTGAGAATTATAAATAACATTTTTCATTTAGCACTTTTTGATCTTAGTTTAGCAAACCTTTACAGAGGTTTGCAATTTAACTGAATCTCCTATTCGATAATAACATATATCATAGTCGGGTGTGCAAAAAGAGAAGGGTACTTACACCCAACAAATTAAACCCTTTGCCAAAATTATAAAATGGGACCAGCTAGTATTTAGTATGCATGAAGATGAGGTCCAGTGGAATTTAATGTGCATAGATGACATGTTTGCTCAGAATGCCAATAGCAACGTTCTTATTTAAAAGTAACGGTCAATATAACAATATGGTTCAATGTCACTCGTATCCCGTTTCACAAGTAATTTTCTTCCCAAATATCATCCTGTGCTTACGCTTCTAAGGCACTTATAGATGTTGGGCAGTGAAACTAAAATTTGAACTAGATAGAATACCCAATGCATGTTTTTGTCAAGTATGCATTGAAAATGTGCATTTGTGTATCTGGTTACTTCATAATCATTTGCATTTTTTTTTTAAATATACAGCAGCTTTTTTCATCTTAAGTGCCTCATAAGAGAACCTGTCAGTGTTTATATTTTAAATCATCAGAAGCATATGCACCGAGATTTTGCTGCACAACTCACTGTAACCGTCCTCAATGAGAATAGATTGAAAACAGAATGCATTGATCGTCCTTGTGAAAGCCTTATGCTTGATGTGTATAATCTTCATCATATTAAAATACCAGAACAGCATACTCACTCGAGTATATAAACATATAACGATTTTGGTTGTGGCTGATTTTCAAAGTGACTTGCACATTTAAAGCTCTGGCTTTCACTCCATTAATGTTTTAGTGGAATTTGAGCACTTGTTACACTTTTTTGTAGAATGAGGAACGAGACTTAGCGAAAAAATTCTTCTGTTCGTAAAATTTTAAGTGAGACTTTTACACGCTATTAAAATTGCAAAAATGTGGACATTCCATACAAGATCCCACTCATATAGGTGCCCTAGAAGGCATTATTCTTTCTGCTTTCTAATTTTGGTGTAAACTCAGCTGAGTGACAGTGCAAAAAGTGACAGGCCTACGGGGTTTCCCTTTATCTTTGGCACAAGTGATTGAATTTATGTTTGATGTTGTTGGGCCCTTTCAGTTTTGAAAGAACTGAAATGTTTAGTTAATGACGGGTGTTTGAAAGGTTCAGAGGAATAGTTTGACACCACTGGTTGTCTTTTTTGGGTGACTGCTTGTCTCAAATCAGGAGTCACATTTCTTTCTTTACATTCGTATTGGAGGATGAATGTTGATGTTTTGGTATTTCTTGAATATCTTTGCTGTCATTGTTGGGATGAAATTGGCGAATAAGGGCAATGCATTTCTGATCTATTCGATATGCAATAGTGATCTCAAATACAGGTACAAGCGGAACAGACACAAGTAGCAAGTTAATTGACTTAATTTCAGAGCCTACCTCTCAGATGGATCACTGGGGATCCGCTTGTTTACTCGGAATGGTTAAATTCAAAGTACCAACCTTTTCCAGATGTAATATTGACAGGCCCAAAGCGGCCAACTTCCGGAAGCTGGGGAAATTACCAGAAAATTAAAAAGGATTTCTGGTTACGCATCAGAAAATTTAACGAAACCTTTGCAGATAAATTGCTTTACAACACACAACCAAACTGGAGAAGTGGTGATTGTGTGGCAATGATATTTTTTGGAACAATAGGAAGTTCAAACTGGGTAGTTATTCCCTGCCACTTTCAGTTCAAAAATGTCACTTTTATATGTGAAAGAATCGAAGTGAAAGGCGAATCATATATATTCCAAACTTATCAGGCGTATGAATGTCCCCCCAGTCTCTTTGCAGTTGTATCTTCTTGTCTGCTTGTCAAACGATTCCACAAGAAAGTGTTACCCTCAGGTGTATGTAGGCAACACACTTCTAGCCTTGCCAAAGTGAAACAGAGTGATTTAAATAGCATGGGCATGATTACTACTTGGTGGTTACTCAGAAAACCATGGGTTGTATCACACACAATTAAACACAAGAAGACGTCCTCTTCAAGAACCCGGAATCTCTTTTATCTTTCATGGGAGGAGCTTCATGTTAGGTTTTATCTGTCAACAAAATTTATTGGGCTTCTTCATATTTTTTCGAAGATAATGTTTCATAGTTTATGTATATGGATGTGTGTAACTACAAAAAACTATCAAAGACCTGTGAGATTGATTTTTTCCTTCTTTGGCCTTGAAAGCGAGTCGTCAGTAAAATTTATGAGAAAAACATCAGAACTGTTAAAGTATCCATTGCCACCTCTTATGCTCACTGGTGATTGTGCGACAAACATATCTGTACAAGCATTATTGTGTGAAATAATTCCGTCTGCTTCATCTAGGAGCTGTAATTCTATGTTCTTGTGTAAAAATAACGAATGTATACTTGGACATTATGCATGTGATGGGAAGATACAGTGTACAGATGGAACAGATGAAGTGCATTGTCCCACAGCCTGCAGTATAAAGAAAAGTAGCCAGTTAGGACCATACGATTGCATGCGTTTTTGTAGGAAAGTAGATTGTTCTTGTGGGCCTCTTTACTATCACTGTGCAACATTTGGCTGCATTCCAATGTCCAAGTTATGCGATGGTGAGTTCGATTGCGAAGACAAGTCAGATGAGCATCAATGTACGTTCACTCCAAATTCATTTCAAGACATTGAGGATTACAACAAAGTAGATAAGACACAGAGAAAAAGACGGACAAAATATTTTTGTAATGGTGATGCCTGGTTATTCTGTGATACGTTCAACCAAGCTCACGTTGATTTGCAGGCACATCAGACATGCTATCACAGAACTTTTATATGCATCTTTGATCTAAATCAGGATGGACAAATGCGACATTGCAGCAATGGTCAGCATGTACAAAACTGCGATCGCTTTCAATGTTCTGGTCGTTATAAATGCCCCAAATCTCATTGTGTACCAATACATCTTGTATGCAATCAGCGATGGGATTGTGAGGGGGGATTTGAGGAACGAGACTGTAGAAATTATACATGTCCATTTCGTTTAAGGTGTACAAGAGATAATGTATGTGTTCACCCCTTCCAGATTTGTGACCAATACAAAAACTGTTTTCAGTCTGGAGATGACGAAACGTTATGTGACCTGGCTATTTGTCCACGTAAATGCATTTGCCGAGGACATTCCTTACTGTGTCTTTCCAGTACGATTTTTGAACCATACTTTGCCATTTCTACAATGAGAGCTATTATTTTCCGTAGTGGACGACTAACTGTTTGGAAACGTAAATATATTGCATGTTCTGAAACACTTCACAGATTAGACATTGCATCAAACAGAATCGGAGACATTGGACACGGCTCTTTCAAGTGCTTACATGGTTTAAAGGAACTTGGGCTTCAGTTCAATAAGATCACTCGTCTAAGCAGTAATACATTCTCGGGATTGCGATATTTGTTCCTTTTACGACTCATGGGCAATCCCATTAAGATTATAGAAAGTGGTGCATTTAATGGGATGCATAGTGTGAGGTCTCTTGATCTCTGTTGCCTACAATTATCAGATGTTGACGAAAATGCTTTCAAAAATTTGTTACTATTACAGAGTTTAGATATATCCAACAACTTATTGGCTCATCTAACTAAGAATATGTTTGTTGGTTTGAAAAGTGTGCAGATGATTAACATTTCAGGAAATGACCTTCTTGGATTAGACAGTAGGACTTTTGAATACTTAGAAAGCTTAAAAATTATAATCGCAAATTCACATCATGTATGCTGCTTGAAGCCTCATTTGCAATGCATTACATCGCTATTTTCACCTTTCAGAGGATGTGATCGTCTTTTGCCCATCAACAATGTTGTGGTTATTCTGACTGCAATGACTTGTATATTGTTAAATACTATATCACTAATATCTAATGTAAAACACAAGGGAAATGCAAGAAAGATGATGGGTGTATGTTTGAATCTTGTTGATAATTTAATGGGTGTATATTTAAAGTCACTGGTCCTAATAGATATCAGCTATGGTGTTGATTTTGCCTATCTGGGCATATCATGGTACCACAACTATAAGTATAGGGCATTGGGAATCTTGGCTATATTCTCCTTTACCTTCTCACTGCTTCTGGTCACTCTTTTTGCTATTGATACTTTTATTATGATTGCCTTAGTTCTGCAGCTGAAACGTATAAATCATACGGGATGGATGGCTCTCACAACCTGTGCCTTATTTATTTCTACATTGTTTTGCCTTGTTTCAATACCAGGAATTATTTTTCCAGTGGATAAATATTTTCTCAATTATCCGCACATGGTGATATCGTTTTTGTTTGCAGAAAGTAAAAATTTGTATTATTTCAATTATGTATTTATCTCAATCATTTTAGCAGCTTTAATCACAATTTTTTTCCTTACATTCATGTTGTTATATACATGTTTACAAGAGCGCCGTGAGAAGTGGACGTAAGCCAAATATGTCAAGATCCGCAACCTATTTCATATCTCGATCGGTTCTAACTATTCCAACTTGTGTCTTAACAAGCTCTATGACAGTACAATTTCACTCTGCAAAGTATATTCGCATGGACATCTTGAATATATTTGTGACTCTTATCTTGCCCTTTTCCAGTATTATAAATCCCATTGTATATACGCCTTTCAGAGAACCAATTCTCCGTTACTTTAAAAATGTCAGATTTTGAAAGCATGTATCATAGTGAAAAACTTTTATCCATGTTTGGGAGCAACAACATTTAATTATTTTGCCGAGGAAACTGGTCAATGAACATTGTAAGTCAAGCATTTTTGGCAGGGTATTGCTGCACTTTGTATCCCTAAAGATGTGTCCTAGAGTAAACTATGTAAATAAGATGTGTCACACTAGTCAAATGTAGATGTTTGTTATGTGCATTCTTGGTCTTTAATTCGAAGCTCCCAAATGCTGTGACCTCTGAACTTGCAAGTGACCTTCTGACCTTTAAAATGAATACCGTATGGTTTATTGCTTATGCTGACAGATTAAAATAAATGCCATAAAAGTTTTTTTAGATACAAAATGCAGTTTCGGAATAGTCAATATAGACGCAAAATTTGCATAGAAATTTAGCATTCACAGGTCGCTCTGGCTAGAAATGCAGTAGTCAAAGAGTTACAACATGTTGTTATTTGCAAGCAATTTGTTTAAATTTACTGACAGACCTTTATCTTTTTTTAAATGAAGCTTATCCATATATTCATTTTTCATATCTACATATGCAGTTGGAAGGAAGCTTCTTTGTGGTGTAACAACCAATTATTCTCTTGCATACTTTTACACTTTTTCCTGTTGCTGTAATTGCAGATTATGGCAGAATACATGCATAGTATCACATAAGTCAAATCTTGCTGAACGGATCCTCTCCTGAAGGAATGGGAATTTTTACTGTACCTTGCTGCCAAACCATGAAAAGATGTGGCAGTGGAAGTTGAATTAAATTCACAGATAATTAATTATCACCACTGTTTCATTTTGGTGAAATGAACATTGTCTGTTGAATGTCTCCTATTATATGTAAATGTCATTACTAATAAACAGTTATTCAGTAGTAAGAGCTTTTGTTACATTGCAGAAATTGGAATTGCTGTTAAAAATCCCCAGCCCTTTATAGGACGCCAGAATAACCCACCATCTAAAAAACTTACTCCAGATGTTGATGCAAAAAAAAAAAAATATCCGAGAAAACTAATTCAGCAGCTGCAGTACATTGCAGAGCGTTGGTTTGAGGCTGATTTACTTGCTGGCAGTGAACTTGTTTACAGCCCTGATAAACCTCAGTGCGATACAAAGTAAACTGGATGAGGTATCACCCTTTTCTACACTCTGATTTAAAGTATATTAGATCAAGCATTTTTGTTGCATTCAAACAGTGGACGTCCCTGAGTTTGACACAGATAGCTTTTTGAGCTTTCTGTTTGCATATATTGAACTTGGATGGCTTACCTGTTAAAGCCATGTTGCCAGGATGGTGAGCACTACTCCATAGTGCATGTGATACTCTTTGTGTGATCGCCAAATTTGTTTGGGTCATTGGCTCTCTGGCAAATTATTGAATGAGCTAAGAAATTGATTATAACCCATAGTGTATAGCCTCAAAACGTACCGTGTCCTTACATACATGTATATAGGATAGCTTATGATGTTTTACATGTACTTGTATTGACTCATTCTGGCCGTGTGAGTCATAAGAATATGCTAACGAGGACAAAGCGGGTGCAGGAAAAGAGTCACTCAAAGCTGAATTCCCTGAAGTTTACCCGAATATCTTTAACGCTATTAGGGCAAGAATGAAGGAGGAATTGGAAGACATAAACAGGGAAGCAGGCTGGGCTGCAGGTGAACTGGATTCAATTGACAGCAGTCTATTATCCTTGGAAAAGGGTCAGCAAGACAATAGTGACAGGGTTGACACCATAATGGAGACTTTCTTGCCTGCTGTGTCTCATTATCTGAAATTAGTTCTGGTAGCACTCAGCGTGAAATCAGCTCATATCATGTCAAAATGTAGCATTCAGTACTTAAAGACCTGTCCTTAGGCACAACTCTCAATATTCGGACATGACCCTTGCTACCCAAAACAACACAAGAATCTATCGCATCCAGTAACTTTTAAAGACAGCTCAACATGTACTTGGCCTTCAATTGATGTCACTCCCAACTAGACCTGTCTATATAGGTGACTCAATAAATTGTGATAGTATTTTTCTGTTCTCTTTACTCCTCATTGCGGAGTGTACAGGGATCTTTATCTAAAATATGACTTTTGTAGAATATTTTAGAAAAACTTGTTTCAGTATATTGAAAAGGAATCATCCGTGTTGTTGTATATTCAGTCACCCTATAATTTCATGTACTAGCTACAATTATACATCCGCGTAAAGCTGGATATAAACTCATTATGAGCTCTTCAGAATTTTTTGACTTACATGTTACATGATGATGAAAGCAGCCATTTAGTAAATAATATTCTTAGAAATATCAGTGCTGTCAAAAAGAATATTTTTTTATGAAATAATGGCAACCCCTGATGAGCTAGAACATGCAATTTTAATAGCATCAGACTCACCACATGTCGACACAAACAATCTTACAGATTTTTAAAAGCCTTTTCACCAGATTGTTTGGTCTTATGTTTAAGCACACATCGTATGAATGCAACACTTGACAAATTCGAAGGTCAACTGTTAGGCACTTTTTTGGGCAAGTGTCCCAATTTTACACTATGAATCAATATTCGACATCATGGTGAACTTGTATCAACACATACGTTTGCTTTGTGAAAAAGAATCAGGCACTTTTGTGAGGCTTGAAGTTAGCCAGTCATGCATGATTTTGTTCTGCTCAGTCAGCCAAACCAATGCTGAGTATGATGTCACACGTTTCCAGTCAAGCGTACAGCAGTGTGTAGTCACTGTGACCAGTGATGATGAGGAATCGTTATAGCTAACAGCATATTCTCATCATGGTGTCCTGTGTGGCTGTTGGGTGTACTACCACAAGTTTGAGTAATTGCAACTTCACTGGCAGATTCCATCACTTCCCAAAAGAAAACAAGTCCAAAAGCCTGGATGGAAAGAGTCAACCATGTTGGTTTTAACACACACTGCCACAGTGAGCCAGTCTTGTGCAGTGACCATTTTGAAAGGAATTGTTATGACAAAAATTCAGAGATTGCCAAGGCATGTGGCATAAAAGTGGGCCTCAAGACAAACAGCAGTTCCAACCTTGTTTTCATGGAAAAGATCTAGTGGTTCTCTGTATAACCCCATACCCCAAAATAAAATTGAAAAATGTGCAGATGATAAACCTTGTACAGATGTGGGGTGTCAGGCCAGCATTCCCACTAAGCCACCAAACAGATCAAGGTGTTACACAAGTGGATTCCAAACAAGTATGAAGGTGGGAGACATAGAGGCAACGCAAGAAAGAGTAAGGGAACTGGAGCAAAGATCTAGAGTACCAGAGTTAGAGGACAGAGTAAGGGAGCTGGAGGAAGTCATCAATCAAAGAGGAAGTGGACACAGAGAACGAAGAAGAGGAGCTTCATCTGGATGAATACATGGAAAATCAGTGTGACCCTGATTGGGATGTGGATTGGAGTCAGATATTGAGAGTGCTGATGAAGATGACGACTTTGAATTTGAGTAAGTACTTTTCTGTGATAGTTGCGCAAGTGAGTGCGATCCTAACCCTGTGGAAAAGTTTAATAAATTTCACATAGCAGTAAATTTGAAAAATATAGGAAAATAGAGAGAAAGGTGAAAGTACTGTATATGAAAAATATAAGATGATCAAGCCTAGCCTGGCTGACACTGCAATTCAAAAAGCAAAACTGACAATGTAAAATGGGAAGGGAACAATTATTAGTTTGAGCATGGAAAACATCATTAATTATTTAACTAAAATCAACCATCCCGCTATATTGATCTGAAGAAGCACAAGCAAAGTCTATATTCCAGTTCTTTACTGTCCCAGTTCAGTCTTGCCACATCACAGCTTGTTTCAAGTGTCCTTCGTGTATTTCTAACAACATCTTTAAAAAAAAAACACTGGATCAATCTTATTTCCCATCAAGTGCTTTACTTAGTGGTTCAATGGCTCTAACATCAAAACCAAATGAAATACACATCATAAAGAAATATGCAAATTTGCTAATATTTTGCACACATGAATTCGGGTCCAAGGGCAGAAAGTCCATTGTCTATGTGGTTTGTCTCCTTGCATTATTGGATACATGCAGTTGGTGTCATCGACCATGTAAGGTGGCATTGGTTTGGAAGGTAGGGACTGGCATTACCCTTGCACAGCGCTGTCCATGTCGTCTGAGCAGTTGATAGGACAGCCGTGCAGCAGTGTCTGGATAGAAAACATGGATGCCTGATGGAAACTTCGCCACATCAAGTGGAATATTTTTCTCAAGCGCCAGTTCTGCAAAGGCACTCAATACACTACTCCATTCTGGCATTGTCTCAATTTCACTGAGGATATTTGTGCACATACAGAGGTGTTATTTAGTGCTGGCTGTGATAGCAGTGGGGTGCGCAAGTCAGGAGAATATGTTTCACCAATAACAAGAAGA
Source organism: Hermodice carunculata (assembly GCA_964020975.1). NCBI lineage: Eukaryota > Metazoa > Annelida > Polychaeta > Eunicida > Amphinomidae > Hermodice > Hermodice carunculata. The sequence goes on from OZ026627.1 coordinate 51,571,912, forward strand.
AGGAGCTCACATAGGAGGTGTTGCCAGGTGTTGCTCACCAGGGCACACTACCAAATATGGAAGTTACAGTTTGATGGTGATGACATGGGGCAAGGTTGTTGATACGCAGTTACTTCAGATATGAAACTGATGACGTAAACAACAATGCAATTTCAGAGAACAGTAGAAATGCTATTCTGTACTAATACTATAAAAGTTCCCTTATGGTCATTGTCCATGTTGTCAAGGTAGCTATCAGGTGCTGAAAAAAAAATAACATACAATTGTACAAGTATATATTTTCTGTAATTTATGTACACAATGGTTCCGTTATGAGGCATCTACCAAGAAGTTTACTTTTTAATAATTGCATAAACCAAGAGTTTATATGTGGTCATTCACCGTGTTGTCAAAATACAAGCTAAGAGTCCGCTATAATAATATCATTCCGTAGAACCATCGCGATTCAATTCTTTACTACATCTATTAGAATATTGTTCAATCACTTCATATAAACCAGCGGTTCATATCTGACCATGCTCTGTGTTGTCATGGGAGGTAAGGTTCGGGGAAAAAAGTTCTTGCATACAATTGCAAAAGTAGCATATAAAGGGGTATGCTCACTTTGTGCTTTTGGTAGACCAGCTATATATATATATATATATATATATATATATATATATATATATATATATATATATATATATATATATATATATGTATATATATATATATATATATATATATATATATATATATATATATATATATAAGTGTGTGTGTGTGTGCTATGCAATGTACAGATATCTTTGTAAAAATGTACTTATTTTGGTTCTGCACTTTCAGGCCAGTGAAGTGAAAAACTCATTTGCCATGGAATTAGAATTACTTACAGGTCTCTTTTTATTTTTGGCAGAAGTAATGAAATTTGTGTTTTGGGTGGTTAGGCCTATACATTTTGGAAATGAACTAGTGTCTGCAGTTAATGATGAATATTTCTAAGGTTGAAAGGACCGGTTTAAACCACCAGTTGCCTTTTATCAGTGACTGCCTGTCTCAAGTCAGGAGTGAAATTTGTTTCTTCACATTGGTATTAGAAAAGAAATGTTGATGCTTTGGCAAGTCTGGAATCTCTTTGCTGTCATTGTTGGGTTTGGAATTAATGAATATGGATCATGTTTTTCTGTACTATTAGATAGGGACTGGAAGTCATAGAGGACAGAACAAATCAATGTTGTTGAGTTTTGCAAAGACAGACATGTTAGTATGGAGAAGTTCATGTGGGAAGAGCACCCGGAGATACTGGTTTGATGTATGGCATTGTGCAAAAGGTAAAAATGACTACATGTAATGAAATGGAATACCGGTGCATTACTTCTGGAGATACAGTGCTTTGTTTTCAAACAACAACAATGCACAAAAATGTGGAAATTTAGATATCTTTCTCATGTTTCTATGAGGGTAAAAATTTACAGTACAACCAAGACTGACAAAGTGTGTTGTTGCTACTTTCTGAGAAAAAAGTGGTGGAATGTGTTTTGCTTGTCAAATTGTGTGAATACAGATTTTTGGAATACTTATATATTGATAACTCAAGGCCTAAAAAGACTTTTACAAAAAATATTATTGTTTGACAAAAACTATCACACAAAAATAAAATATAAGAATATAAGAATAAAGATGGAAAGTGGCATGAAAGAAGTCAGTAAGTCCCAGCATGGATGTCAATAACATGACTTCTAGCTGTACTTAATCTGAAACTTTGTAGAAGTTTACAAGAAACTGGCAAATGTTTCAAAATGAAGGGATGCGGGGCCCTTGCCGACTGGGCACAAGCTGTATCGAATCATCTATATATTTGTGTGGTGCTTGTAGTGATGGTGATAGAGAATTGGTTACTAAGTGGCGGTCTCTCCTAAACCATGTGGTAGATGTCCATGAGCAAGACGGAGTCTACACAGCATGCCAGCATGAAGAACTCACCGATCGGGAATATGTCAAATATAGGTAAACTCAGGCCATGCACAGTCGAATATTATGCATTCACGTTGTGCTCAGACTATACACAAAACAATGATACACGTTGTTATGAAAAGTCTGTGAAAAAACGCATCAGTACCCTCCAAATTAGATGCCATATCAATATAATTACTACCATAAGAATTCAGTGAGCTTTTCAAAAAATATGGCCATTGTACAACTTTTACAACAAGTATCAATTTGGTTATGTATTTGCTTTATGTTTTTGTCATTATTACAAGGTCCAAAGTACACAAAGAGCTTGGAATTGTAGTGGCGTCAAAGTTTCTCTTCAAAGACATCAAGCCGTTGACACTTGCAAAAAGATCAAGCAGTTGTCACCCGATTACCAAACTTCTTAACTGGAAGCCTTCCCAAAGATTTTGTGCTTCTTTGCTTCCAATGCATAATATTTATTTCACCACGCCATGAAAGCCAGGGGAGAACAAATGCCACAAAATCATTATTACAGTGAAACTTCATTGTAATGACACTCAGATATCCAACGTATTCATTATAATGACACAAGTTTTGAATGACAAAAGGTCATTTTCTTTGTTATTAGATTATTCTATATGACAAATTCAGCTATCAGACACATTTTTCAGGGGACAAATGGTGATAATATGTTTTAACTGTACTTTAGAAAAAAATTATCAGTAAGTGGGCAATACATAATTCATAGTCAATAAACTGTGTTCATTAGTATTGGCAATATGCCTTCACACATGAAAGCTCAAGTTTAAATATTTATTACAAATACTTTACATGCACAATTTCATGACAACTTTATGCGTGATTTTTTATCTGTATGATGTGAGTAAAAGAAATGATAAATTGGAAGAAAAAGATATACAAGGTAAATAGTAATTTAATTTACAGTAACATTCAAAAACTATAATACATGTACTTAAAAACTTCTATGCTTCTTTTGGCTTGCCTGCACTTCAATGAAAATGGCAGATGACAAAAGACAAGGACCAAAGATAGACGACTTTAATTCTTTGTATCATTTCCCAAAGCAAAGAAAGGGTCTTGTACAATCTAGCCTATGGAAGGAAAGTGCACATTTGGTATATACAGACTCAATTTGTACAGGCAACAAAAATCTAGCATCGTATGCTGCAATATTGTAGTTGTATGGAATGTTCAGGATAAGAGACACAAAGTGCTTGTAAAATGGTAACAAGTCCAAATAAACTATACATCCAGATATCAAATCAGCATAACGTCCATGTATCATATTGCCTCAAATTTGTTAGACTAATATTATTAAAAATTGTGTCCTATGTATTTGTATGAATGGCGATCTCCTCCAGGCAACTTCCATCACAATCTTATTTGTCCAAAACTGATGAAACATGTTTGGTTGCAGAACATGTCACTGTCCTTATTGATTAAGTCCCAAAACTACGCATACAGTTCCCAAGCTACTGGCTTGCAAAAGTACATACTCGACAACTGGAGGAAGCAGAACCTGTTGTGCACCCTTGCAATGTACAGTTTGTTTGAAAATATTGCAAAGGAATTCTGTTCATAGTTTCAGTACAAACGGATGCAGCTAAAATTATTGAAGCAAAGCATATGTAAGTTGATAATAGTGAACCCTCAAAAATGTTATACTTTAATACAAAGTATTTTCCCCGTATCAGACACATTACTAAAAATTAAGTTGGTCTAATCACAAAGCAATATTGATTCAGCTTAATGCATACAGTACGGCACAAAATGACTAAACTGGTCAAATGCCTGGTGAAAGCTTAGTCTGCAGAGACACTGTCCCTGTTTTTACTGATCCACAAATAATTCAAAATCTAGGTTCGCTATCTCCCCCTCCCTGCAAAAAGTCACTGAAATTGAGGCACATGTGTTCTATCAACAGTGCATTATCCAGGATTACATGGACCTGGCATTTTGAGCCATACAAGGCCACAGAAATGGCCACCAGCTGAGCATGGAAGACATTTTGCTGTGAACTCAGTTTAGGTGTGGAGTATAGTAAATTGAATGGTGAATACAGCAGTGTATATTCAGTTAAAAACCACTGGCAAATATTAATGCTACTGTGCTAGTGATAAAGCAACGGTCCACTGGGCATGCGCTGAGAGTCAGCCGAATGGGCTAGCTGTGACTCAATCCCATTTCAAAAGTTACAAGTCCTTGTTGACCCAAGTATTGCAATAAACTATACATACTCGTGCATGAAACTGCATTATATATGAGTGATTAAAAGCTAGAGAAAGAAGAACTTACACCATGACACGGTTCATGCATACAACTAAGCTGGAGGAGAAAACGTAGCATACCATGACATATCAGTGGCATCCCCCTCATTAGACAGTGCCATGAAAATGTCAAAAACCGTAGTCCTAGTGAAACAAATCAAAGTCAATTCCGACCAAAGGAATGTTCCCTGGTATAAATAGCTGAGCCACATTAATTTATAGTACGCCTGTACCCAAAGGAGTCCAATGTGTATGTGCAAAGGTACATAGGGTCAAAAAAGCCATGTCTAGTTTTAACATGACAGAATGCAAAAAGTTTTGTTTAAAATTCCATCACACTTTCAGTTTCTTTGATCTCATGGGCAACACGCTGGTTTTCCACTTGGGCTCAAACATATAATCCAACACACTAGTCCTGCACTCCACACACGGGCCATCAAATCCTGCTTTATCCTCGCTATCCCATCCACATTCTGCCATCTTGCACTGTGCTTGCTTGTGGTGAAACATGAGTGACGTCACAAACAATGCCACAGTGACTAACCTATGCACTATGCTTCTCAAATTGACACTGCCATACGGCTGGAATTTCCTTTATTTTTTTAACTTTGTGAAATAAATTCGGCCTGTTATGTACAGGGAATGACATATTGTGGTACAAAAGTACTTGGTGAGCCACAATATGAACAAATTAAGCATTTCCTTGACATTTGACCTTTAAATCACTACTGGATGAAGTACTTTAAAACCATTCCTGGAGTGAGTAGTGCCGTCTGTCTGCAAGATTCTTGGCTAGATGGCACTGACTCCAACATTTATATGTAAGAACTTATTCATTATGTTCCCATTTTTCTTGGACTATCCTTATGTCAAATAATGGGTATTAATACGTTTACATAAAAACTTCCTGTATATAATACGATATTTGTTGATTACAAATACGGTATGGGGAAGTCAGTGAATTTTCATATACGGAAACGGTTTAAGGCAAAAATTTGAATTTGTAACATTGATAGACAACGTCACATCAGAAACAATGAGATTGAATCAATTATCAATCACTAGTCACCAATAGTATCAAATTTATCTGAGGAACGACCTGACAAGTTGATGTTAGGGGTAAATTTTATATTGCCCTCGTAAAAGCAAATATAAAAAAGAACAATTCAGACTTCTTAAAATGAAATGATGGTTTTAGAGAACAGTGCATCTTACATGGCTCAGAGTGAGTTACTATTTTCTCTTATTAGTAATCGTTGTTGATGGGCAAAATCACAAGAGACTGCATATCAAGTGAGAAAAATAGTAACTCACTCTCCAGCCACTTAAGACTTTGTTTGTTCTATGTTAAGTTGGGTATTCGTCACAAAAAATAAGCCTTAAACCTATTTTCCATGACGGACTGGTGTGTAGTGTTTTATTTACGGAAATTACTTTCGCTTTAGTGATGCAACGTTGCTTGTGACGTATAATACAATATCTCTAGCGTATATTTAATTTTGTCTACATTTTATTGCAATATGTCACTGATGTAGGCGCATCACAATTTCGTTGTAACAATGTATAGGTCATGTGACCTACCCTGAGCTAATACTTGTGAATTTTACTCTAGAAACTGATAATTCACCCACAAATATAGAATGAAATATTTGTTCAAACAAATTGCAATTCCTACCCGATGTTCTAAAATAAATACAACTCTAAGTGACAATGCATTTTGTATTTCTATACAAAGTAGCAAGGCCTGTCAGTCATGTATTATTTTCACGATTTTTTCTTATCAATACCTGATTTTACATTATTAGACTAAAATTTATCTACTGGGTCCACCCAAACATATCCAAATTGCAAAACAAAATAGCCTGTGCCTGTTTAAACTTTTGGGCAACAACTCAAATGCATTCACTTCATGCACACCCTCAAGCAGGATGTACGAATTAATAGGCTACTTTAATAATATTTTTGGAGCCTGAATATACCACATCTGAAATGTCATACGACACCATATTCCAAAATCATTTGCTGACACCCCTTCAAACTGACAAATTCAATATATATTTGTATACTGAATTCTCACTACTTGTCAAATCATTATGTATATATTACTATGCCAAAATTTGTACCATTGTAGATACCTTTGTTCATGATGACTAAATACTGAATGACTGAATAATAGGAGCACGCCCGGACCACATCCACCTAAGATGGCTACTTATGATGGCAGGGAAGACTGGTGTCGTTTTATTCTACATTTTAAGATGATTGCAGTGGGTTACGGGTGGAGGCCCAACAAGAAGCTGGCTATCTCATTGATGGTTTGCATGGTAAGGCCCTTGACTTTTTTTAAGTTTGGAAGACGAAATTCACGAGGATTTTTGCAATTGTCAAGGAGACTAGATCATCAGTTTGGAAGGAAGGACCCTCCTGCTAGTGTGCAATAGTGGGCCAGAGGAGAATTTAGAGGAGTTTGTGGAGCTTGCTCAGAAACTCGCCAGGGACAGTTACCCGGATGCAAGGGGTGCTGCATGGATCATCCAGACCATGGCTAGAGAGGTGTTTGGCAGCTCTTTAAGTTTTGAACAAGGAGCCAGAAGACTTGGAAGAAGCATTGCGTCTTATGAAGATCCACAAGCAAAACCATGGCATCATGTATGGGAAAAAAGTCTTTAAAAAGTGTGTTGGTATTTTTTGAGAAAGAGATCTTCTTCAATAAGGTGCGATCTATGTCCATAGAAAACCGAGATAGTGGAAGACAAATGGAAAAACGTAAGCCTCTGGAGGATAGAGTAGCCTCACTCATCTGTAAGCCTGTGGCAGCTGGAATCAAGACAGGAATGCAGGAAGCCATGCAGAGCATAATTGGAATTCTCTAGGATTTCATGGACTTCTAGGAGAAGAGAAAAAAAAGTAGCAAGTCCAAGCTGGGTTTCGGCTGGTACTCCACCACAGGAGAGAGAGTCATGTAAGTGTGGGAGCTTGTTACACTTTTACCGTGAGTGTCTGATATGCTCGACAAAATGTTCTCCTGGAGTGAATGGCTCACCAGCAGCAGAGAAAAAGTTAAACAAACACAAGTTGTAGAAACTTGCCACTCAGCAACCCCTAAGATTCTTGGTGGCCAGGTGGTAAATGGAGATTTAGGATATAGTGGTAAGATTGAGCAGGATACTTCCAATGTAAATAGCTTTCTTTTGGAGGAATAATCATTTAGAGCCAATATTTGGTACAACAAGTCATCTTTGCCCAAGTGAGCAAATGCGAGTGTAGTGCAGTGATGGACATGGCAGCTCAGGTCACGATGATCAGTACAGACTTTGCACAACAAATTTGTCTTCACTCTCTGGCAGGGGAAAGGGTTTCACTTAAAGGTGCAGCAAAAGCAGGCAATATGGCGGGTTCCTGGAGTCAGGTTGTCCATAGGGAAAAGTACATTTCCCTGAGATGTGTATCCAGTGACCGACCCAATAATTTTAGGGTAAGATTTCCTTCTTTCCAACAGTGGGTTGGAGGACCTAAAGTGCAATGTTGTTAACATAGGAGATGCTATCATCCCAGCTACTCTTTGCCAAGCAGGAGACCACTGATAGAAAGGTTGGTGATCCTTCCAAATTGCCAGGTGCATGGAAGTGGAGGAATTGAGGATGCCAATCAAGGTAAGTATGTGGTCCAATGTTTAACCCACAGGACCTAGTGTCCCCAACTGTGTTAGTAGCTGCACGGAAGAGGGTACCTATTCCCTTTATTAATTTGACAGATACATTTGTCACTCTAAAACTAAGATAATTTGGTGGGGAGTGCCATGCAAGTGGGATAAATAGTATTAGATGATGTCTGTGATTCATTATCAGAAGGAAGTGGTTTATCACCTTTGATGAACAGCATACTTTCTGAGGCCTATAGCAATAAAGGCATAAATGTGGATCCCGCATTACAGATGTATCCCAGAAAGGTACCCGAACACTTGCAGTCCTTGTTGGAATGGTCAAGTGCAAATTTGTCAAGGGAGGAAGTTCAGAAGTTTTTAGTGTTACTGGATGAATATTCTGACGTTTTCTCCGAAGATGAACTGGATGTTGGTTGTTTCTCGGGTATAGCACATAAGATCAACATTCAAGGGACGACCCGAATAAAGCAAAGGATGAGGCACTGTCCTTTTGCATTCCAAGGTGAGGAGAAGCACTTGAAGCAGATACTGGATGTGGGGGTCATTCAGCCATCCTCAGATAATTGACTTGTAGAGATGGGCAGTAGGTTTCAAAACCATCAGATCATGTTGAAGCCCCAAAATTGCTTAGTTTTCTAACATGAAGTCCGATCCTGGGAAAGATGGTTTCAGAAGGTGTGAGAGTTGACCCCAATAAGGTAAAGGCTATAATCACCTGGCCAAGGCAACATAGCATAAAGGATGTCCAGTCATTCTTGGGCTTTCTGTATAACCACCAGGACCATACCACAGAGTTGGCAGAGGTAGCTAGTTGTTCGTATGTCGTTCGTGTGGGACAAAAAGCACCAGAAGGCACTTAAACAACTTAGATATTACTTAATGGAAGCTCCTGTTTTAGGTTTCTGCAGAAGGAAGGTAAGTTTTACTTCGACTCTGATGCCTCAGGCTCGGCCATTGGAGCTGAGTTCAGTCAGTTACCAAATGGGAAATTGCGGGTCATAGCGTATGGTAGCTTGTCATTCATGGCAGTGCAAAGGCAGTATTGTACCACCAGGAAGTAGTTATAAGCAGTAGTATGTTTCACAAGGCAGTACCAACACTATTTGTTAGGCAGGAGGTTTGTGGTGGAACCAGATCAACCAAGTCTGGCATGGCTCATGAGGTTCAAGTATATTGAGGGGTAGTTGGCTAGCTGGTTGGAGGAATTGAGCGAATATGATATGGAGATCTTTCATAGAGAAGGAAAGAAACACCAGAACACTGATGGGCTGTGCAGAATTCCAGACCATGAGACTTGCTGCGATTGCTATAGTGCTGGTACAAAGTTAGAGCAACTTTCGTGTGTGGGATGCCAATATTGTAGTCAAGCACAGCAGCAATGGGATCATTTTGAAGAGGACGTGGGTGATGTGCTGCCATTGGCAATTCAGGAACTGATGGTTAGCAACCCTAGTGAAGATGGTGAGAATCAAAAGAGTGTCACAACTTCAGGACATCAGAATAGTGGGAACAGGTTTCAGGGCTACTCGTTGCAAGAGTTGCATCAGCACCAGCTCCAAGACTCTGATAGCAAAGCAGTTATGACGTGGCTAGAAAGGGGTATAGCTCCAGCAGAGGATCTGCTTCATATCTAGAGTCTGGCTGTCAAAACATTTGTGGTCTTGTAGGTCTCAACTTTATCTACAGAAAGGAGTTCTATACTAGTGATTGGAGGATTCTGTGCTGAGGTAATGTTTAGTCGTGCCTGAATCCCTAAGAGATCAGGTGTTGAAGTAGTGCCATGATGTCCAGCTCGCTGGAAATCTTAGTGAGGCTAAGACTGTTGATCGTGTCAGGAGAAGTTTTTTTTGGCATCATATGTCCCAGGATTCCAAACTCAATGTAGTGTCATATGCCGCTTGCAGCATTAACAAGAAAGCTAGGATATGGTGAAGAGCAAGTCTTGGAAAATATCATGCTGGAGCCCCTATGGAGTGTGTACATATAGATATACTTGGTCCTCTCACACCTACTTCTGCAGGTAACATATACATATGTATGTTGGTTGATCAGTTCACCAAGTGGTTTGAGTGCTATGCTCTTCCAAATCAATCAGCAGAAAGAATTGTTTACAAAGTAGTAAATGAGTTCATTGCTAGGTTTTGCTGCCCACTCAATCTCCATATGGATCTAGGAAAGAAAGTGGATGGGAAGTTGGTGAGAGGGATATGTTATCTTATGGAAATCACAAAGACCAGGACCACCTTGCACTGACCTAATGTAAACGGTCAAGTGGAGAGCTATAACCGGCTTCCGCTGCAGATGATTAGGTGCTGTATTCAAGGCTCAAACAGGAATTGGGGTAAACATCTGCTCCAATTGGGTGCTGCTGTTTGGTCCATGCTAAATCACAGTTATAGATTCTCAGCCATTTTAATGATGTTGGTTAGGGAATTGTTCTCCTGCAGAGACTTGACATTCAGGTTATTTGACATGGAATAGGGGAAGGAGCCTCAGAAGTATGCATGGCATCTGCCAGAGCTATTTTGCAACCAGTCCAGAAATGGCATGGAGGCAGCTGAACCACTTTCACTGCCTCCATGCCATTTCTGGACTGGTTGTCAGGAAAGGCGGAAGAAGACCTACGCCCTTAAACTATGTAGTAGGTCTTTTGTGGTTGTGGACATTTTGTATCAATTAGAAACTGCCTGTAAAATGGGCCAGTCAAGAAAACTGAATAATGTTTTGAGTGGTCCTTTCCTTCTCACAGAAGTGATGTCTCCTGTTTTATCTAAAGTTAAGGGAAAAATAAAAGGGAGGGTGGCTCACCATGACAGGTTGAGGTCCTGTAAAGATTGGTTTGTGCCAATGTGTTTTAGACGAATGAGACATGCACTTTTAGATCTGGACAATACCATTGCTCATGATGACGAGGAAAATGATGATGATTTCCTGGAAGATGTATTCAGGGAACTGTTTGTAGATGTGGAGGGAGCTATGAGCCAGGGTGATGCATGTGGCACTGAGGTTCCATTAAGTGATGCTCAAGATGTTCAAGTCAATCATCTGACTCTCTGCTAAGCAGTCCCATTAGGCCAACCTGAACAAGGGTGTGTGCTGTGCCAGGAACCTTGGGACCAAATTCTTTAACTCACCCAACAGTTTCTGTCCTAGTTTCTGGTGCTGATCCAGTAGCAACAACAACACCACAGCATAACAGGAGAGACAGGGATGTTCCGAGACCAAGCCAATTTACAGAATATGTACAGTATAGTGGTGAGAGTACTGCAAATAGGCTTTGACTGGATAAGTCAATAATTAAGTACTAATTTATTTTCATATTTAATTTAACAGATGATGGACGATTTGGAGGAGGAGACTTTCCACAGGAGTATGAGTGATAAGGAAAGGATAGTAGTTGATCAGTGCCCAGAAGACTTTAAGGTCACTGGGCCTTACTATTCCCACATATCAGAGCAGGGAGATCTCACAGCTATATTCCTTTTGTCAGGGCCAAAGGTGGATAAAATCATGGAACTTGAAAGGAATCTTTTCCAGCCAAAAACCAATAGTAGCAAACTGAAAAGATCAGTGCAGGCAGTAGGGGCAAATCGAAGTGTCTATCTGTGCCAAAGTCTGTGTTGTGTTTTTAGGGGGACGCATTTAGAGGCTGAACATTTCCTGCAAACAGGATCTTTCCTTAAAGTGGCAGATCTGAAGCTGGCACCTTTGGATAACCTCTTATCATTTTTTCATATTTTTCGATGGTCTGATACTTAAAATACATGCTCCCCAAAACTCAGATGTGTGAACATAAAATTTATATGAGATAACTGATCTCAAAACTTTTGTTTACAATGAAATGTTTCAACAGTGCCAGGCACATGGGTTTGTTTGCATGGGCATGATAATGAACTATGTTATTGTTTGGACCATCATTAGTCCATGACCCCTGGAAACCAATTGAGCCATTGACAAAGGTCACTCAGCAAACAATTAGCCATTGGCCAGTTCAGACTAGCCATTACCATTGTTCTGATTACTTTGAAACTCTCTATTGATGTAAAAACTAATTAGCACAATCCACTTACTGGTCCCCAGATATGGAAAGCCACATGTGAACACACACCCAAACAAGCCAAGTATGGTGTTCCTAAGTTAAAAAGAGTTGAGATTGAAGCCACAAAATTTACTTTTGTTTAATGACAACATCACAGAGGTAAAGCTACAAGTTTATTTCACAAAAAATTAAAATGCAAGACAGAAGAAATGAATGTGTGTCATATTACAGCCATAAATGTGTAAGAATTGGCAACTTTTTCTTTCAATAAGATTTTCTCGGAACCAGTTTTTGCTCAACCTCTGCAATTTGTTAATTGCCCTATCATATTATAATTTATGGACATTCAAAGAAAAATATCCAGGAGCGGTTCCCACATTTTTTTCTGATAACCCCTTTTGTGACTTTTGGAGCAAGTTATAGAAGGAAAATGAACAACCTGTCAGGACTAAATTTAAAATGTTATAACTTTTTATTTATGCTATTTCAGGACTAACCATTGAATTTGATCCTGGACATAGATATGTATTTTTAATTTCTTCTGATTTCAACTGGGAAAAAAACATGTGTGGGACTTCTGGGTGAAAAATGTGAAAAACCTACCAAGTCAGAATGATTGCTATATATCTCAAAAAAATCCAATCCTGCAAAAAAACTCTATGGATACAAATCTATGGATATGTAGTAATTAGAAAATACATAGGTTGAATGTACTTAGAATTAGATGCGTAATTGCCATCCAGAATTGCCAGTCTGACTGCGCACTAGCTTCACATCTACCACCTTAGAGAAGTAGCTATCTGAAACTTTGAATGCAATATGAACATGGAATTTGCCCTAAAATTTACTCACCAGTATCGAGGGCTTAACATTATTGGGTCTCACATTCGTGAAAAGTATAGCACTCATTTGCAATGGGATAAACTCTATGTTTTGTCTGTGATTCTAAGCATTATTGAAAGTGTTTCCTAGACAATCAAGGTATTTAATTTTTTGTTTGCAGTGCACTTCATGGGTATAGGTCAGTGCGAAAATTCAGTGCATCCCTAAGAAATTAACAAGGTTCAATAAAAGTTTTAATAAAAGTTTAAAAAAATATATGGCACAGAATTATATTGTCTGCCACGCCAATACAGCCTTGAACAGACCCATTTATTCATATCATGACATATTCAGCCTCATATTTATGCTTACATGCTTCATAACAATTTCATGATTATATGATTGTTATGTATCAAAGTCGACTGACAAGGAAAGGAGCCATTTGGGTTTCATATTAAGATCATCAAACACACTGTAAGTATGTCTAAATTCAACTTTTATGATGTGATGTAAATGATTTTTCCACGAAAGTTAGCAAAATGTCATACTTACCCATTCTATTCACATCTGATTGTGCATCCTCATTGTTATTTTCAAATGGAGATATATTACATTTAAATGAAGAGTTTAGGATGCTCCATATGTGGACCTTCATCAAATGTGTGAATATAATTCAATGATTATTTATCATCTGACATGGAATGCATATATAGTGTTTAAAGGAATTGCAAGTTATGTTGCTTTGCTAACCCAGTAAATGTGGCACATTGGCTGTTATCTTGCAAATGTTGGATCCTGGGCCCATGATTACTATTAAACATTGCCAGTAGAGAACCTGCCCTTTTTTATTTTGGTGTTGTTAATTTTGACATTGCATAACCTTGAAAGTCACATCAATATGTTGATATCTCACCAATATCGAAGGTATTTCTCAATTTTTGGCAAGTATCTGTTTACCGCTTATGTAGAAACCTACCTGTACTTTCAGACCTGTCTCTAATATCGGGAAAACCTTGTCCCCCAAGCTCCATCTTTCACTCAAGTCTCCACAGTTGGCAGGTGGCCACAATACGCAGGTGTTTTAACAACAAAATTGGCCTTTCGGTTCTGGACTTAACTGTCCACGTTATAGAGGTCGCCACAAGGACAGGTTTTACTATTTTACTCTATATGTATTTATATTGGGATAGATACAGTGGCTCGGAAAATTTCCTACATTTGTCAGTTAAGTTTTCATGGCTTGCATTTTGTAACGTAAAAAGAATGGATACATAAATACATACATACATGCATACATACATACATATATATATATATGTATATATATATATACATATATATATATATATATATATATATATATATAAACATATGTATCATATATAGTATAAAATGAAATTGTAATTATAGTTACAAAATAAAAACCTCCTATATGGACACTTTTCACTGTATTACAGAATGATCATTGTTTCCTAACAAATGAGTAATGGCATTGCCATTTTGCTATGTATTTCTTACTTTAGTTCATTTTTTTGTTCAGTGCAGGGTACATGGTTGTGAAAATTGAACTTGTACACCAATGTGTGCCCTGGGCATGTTACATTCTGTCAGGTTTGCAAACAGAGAAATCTGGACCCCTCAAGCTTTGTAGGGCAACACGGACACGAGAGAGTGTAGCTTCTCATGCAGCTTATGTAGACAATAGTGCCTAGTGATTGTCTATAAACATTTCATCTGTGTAGGTTGCTTACTACGCACAATACCAGGAGTAAGAGCCGCCAAACACATATAGTGTACTGCAATAGAAAAAGAAGCAGTTTAAAACAGGTTTTCAGCTTTTTTGACATGGTATCATTCTCTTAGTCTTTTATAATGTTGTCAATCATTTTTATTATATCTAAGTGTACTTCGCTCAAACCTTAAATTACATACTTCACTTTGTTGGAGTAACATTTGCATTATTTGCTTCAATAGTAAAACGTCTTGACCACAAGAACATATTCCATTCTAAATCATTCCGTGATATCTTAATTTGCGGTCACAAAAACAAAAGCTATGCTTATTCACACGTTTCGTATCTGCAAGGAACAATGATTCCTTTAACCCACACAAGCTTTTTACAATTTTAATTCAAATGTCAATGCAGAGAAAATATATGTATGGTGCCCAGTCTGTTGCATCATGCTTAAATGAAGTAAGTCTAGATATAGGCTCCTTGGTGAACCATAGTGAAGGAACAAAATGGATTGTGCATTTAATAAAATTGCGTATAATTGTATTTGAAAATAATGTACATACCGTAGCCCCAATATTGACCGTCATCATCCTATCACAGAGCTGCCAAACCTCCCGACATGTCGGGAGATCTTACGATTTTTTTAGCGAATTTGGCCAGTGCTCCCGACCTCCCGACATGGAATTAAAAGCTCCAGACAAAACAAAATATCGACTAAAAAAGTACATAATCAGAACTTGTGAATTTGGCAAAAATGGGTCGAAACTTGTGAGTAGGCCTATTCAATAACTGCATTAACCTGCGTAAATTCCAATGACAATTTCAATGTGGGCATTAAATAACTGACATTAACCTGTTAACTGATTCTGTTTTATGGATATTATCATTTATGTTGGTCACATACAGATTCACATAATAGAAAGGCGGTGACCAAAGGTTACTGTGATTCTGGACATGAAATGTACAATCATTAAATGATTTCAGCTCAGGGATATATCCTGAAACGAAAATGTCATTTTTTCTTGTTAAGTGCCTACTAATTTCACTAAGATTGTGGTTCAAGGAGGTACCCTCAATGAGGTATTTCATGCTCAAAATGTCTAATGGCTCCCTACTTCAATCACTCCATGTAGGGAGATCAGCCTACATGGAATGCTTCCCACTTGGCACCTCTGCTATCATAGATTGATATTGAATATGCTAAGGATAAAAAAGATCTATAACAAAATGACTCTTTTTTTGGTTTAAACTTTCTTGGGGAGTAGGCAACGCCTATATGAACCTCTCTCTCCACTCTTCTTCCCCCCCCCCCCGCCCCCTCAACTTACTACAAATGACTTTTACACATACAGTGTCCTGAATCTTCAGCATGAAAATAATACCAAGTACCAAAATGTACATGCATCAAAAATGAAACTGGTCTTTCCTTAAAAATAGCTAAAGGGATTTACTGTGTACGTGACCCAAGGAAAATTGCTTTACAGTAGATATACAATATTAAACAATTGTAGCGCGGGGGGGGGGGGGGGTGTCTGAATAATTATTTGTTTAGGGAAAAATTATTTATATTTTATGCATGGAAGCTTACTCTCATAGTACTGGTCCAAAACTATCTGACACACATTTGAAACCTATTGCCTCTTAGATATTTAACCACAGAAAGTGTTTTTTTTAACAGTTTCATCGAAATGATTATAAAAAAGCACATGTCCGTGTCAAAATCTTCTCACATTCGATATCACCATGGTCATATAATTACTGGCAATCGTTTTACTGTTGCAAAGGATATTGTAAGCAACTTATTTCAAAAGGCCCTAAATACCATACACAATGACAAATTAAGACAAAAAAGGGTTTATGCAAGCTGTTAAAAGATGTGCTAGAAAATAGGCAAATGTTTCAGAGTAAAACCTTACCCATATTCATAACTTTTAACCCATCAAAGACAGCACATTTGAATGCAGCAACGGGCAGAGATTCTAGAATTATCAAAACATCAACATTCAACTTACAATAATAACTGATTTTTGGCTTTTATAGCAGTTGTGTTCGCACATTCTACACATATTTGTCGGATGCAGGATTTCTTCAAATGCCTTTTTACTATATTTTCAGATTTACTCAAAGAAACACTTCCCATGCTTCTTCACAATAGTCACCTGGAAGGAGGTTTGTGTCAGCTATATGCATTTTGAATTCGTACAAGAAAGTTTCTTTGCATTGTCTGCTTAGCTGATTCTGGTTGGTATGGCCAAAGGGCCTAGGTCTGCTGAGCAGGCAAGTTTTGCTTGATTTTTACCTGTAGTAGAGAGCCCAGAATAACTTTTACCTGTGTGTGTATGAACAAACTTTAATTGACAAAAAAGTAACCACTAGTATCTGCAATGTTCTGTATATATATATATATATATATATATATATATATATATATATATATATATATATATATATATATATATATATATATATATATTATACTTTGTTTGACTTGCCTACTTAGCTGACCGTCAGGCCATTTTTTTGTATCTGGCTGTTGGCCCAGCCCAACAATCAGTAGCCCTAGGTCTGCTAAGTAGGTTACATTTTGACAGTGGTAAGAAAAATCTTGACTACAGTACCTAAAATATGCTTGGCTACATTTGCAAGTCCCACCCAAAACAAAGTTCACAAAACAGCATGGCGCTGTGTGAGGTGATATGGGTAACACTTGAACCGCTGGTTCCAGGGTAGCAGATAAGTTGTTCAATGGTCAGTCAAGAGGTGCGTAAAATTAAGATCATTTTATTGGAAATATGCTGCCACTTTTCTATGGGGATGGGGGTAGGGGTAGTGGTGGTAGTCACAGGGCAGTGTAACTCCGGCGATGCTCATTATATCTGCCAAATGGGAGAAGCATATAACTGTATATGTGCATACAAACTACAATATCATGCAGGGATACAGATGTTGGAACATTCACCTTGGAGTAGCTGAGCTCGTAAGCAACCCTGACATGCATTGATGCTTGGTGGCAACCCATGCTTGCACTCGTACTTGCACGCACCCACATTAACACATGGGCTCAGTCTCTGATCAACCCGTGGGTTGCTTGGGGACAACTGCTGGTACCGCTCGCAAATTGCTTGGGAGCTGCTTGCAGGCAGAGTTTACATTATTTTCAGTTGCTGCTGTACATGCTCATCTACCCAGCATTTACTCTCTTCCAAAACTTCATAAAATTCTTTAAAGTTTGAGGTTCCAAACCATGCTCTACCAAAGAATTGTCAATTTTGTTGTGTAAAAGCTGAAACAAAATGCTTGAACTTGGGTTGAATTACTTTGCTCAGATAGGAGCATATTCCGGGAATAAGATTTTGGCTTTATCTAATTCAAAGAGCTGTTTGGAACAGATAAATGGTAAAGATTCTAATTTACCTTATTAACCTATTTCATCTTGTGAAAAATACGATAAATTTATGTCAACCTGTATGGGATTCGAACCCACTACCTTCGGCACACTCGCTTGGAACTTCTCTAATGTAAACACTACTATTCCCCAAACTATTTTAAGACAACGTATCAAGTCACTCATACATAAAACATATGAGAAGAAAGTACCCAAGGAACGACCATATCTTGTAAAGATGCACACTTGCACAAGGGTGTGGCGCCTGGCCCTCTAAAATTGAATAAGAGCAGCTTGACTAGTTGTTGATCCTTTTAATTGATATTGTCAAGGGTGCACATTTTGGTGATGATAGGAGGGTAGACCAGTCTGCATATGAATATGATTAGTTAGTCGCGTTGAAAGGACCTGTTTTAAAGCTCCATTTGCGTGATATGGGTAACTCCCTATCTCCAGTCAGGAGTAAAACTTATTTCTGCACTTTCATATTGGGATATGCATGTGGATGTTTTGAAATTTTCTCAATCGGTATTTTTTGTTGTCATTGTTGGATTGAAA
Organism: Hermodice carunculata; assembly: GCA_964020975.1. NCBI lineage: Eukaryota > Metazoa > Annelida > Polychaeta > Eunicida > Amphinomidae > Hermodice > Hermodice carunculata. The sequence goes on from OZ026627.1 coordinate 51,590,338, forward strand.
TATGTGAATATCGATTACGTCTTTTCTGAATTGTATGTCAATTTGGGAAATTCTGTCTTTAGACAGCCGATTGGTATTCCAGTGGGTAATAATTTTGTCCCTCTTTCCGTAAATTTACATTTAGTTTAACAGGAGCATTTTTTTTTTTTGTAAAGCTGCTAACCGAGCAGAAATTTCATGATGACTGTTTTAAGTTGACATTCAGCCATACTCATGAGCCATTTAGTATCAACAACAAATAGTTAAGTAATGGGTTTTACAAATATACCCAGATAATTTGGAATTAAAGAAAACTACAGAGAATGATATGGTACCTTCATATATAAACATAATGATGTTTAATGGTAAAAGTGAATTACAGTTACAATCAATTGACAGACGTGTTGAATATGAATTTATTACAGTAAAGTACCCGCAGATTGATAATGATATCCCACTTGAATCAACTTGTGGTGTCCATGTGTCAAAGTTAATTGCCTTAGCGAGCCTATACAGCACATCGGACAACTTTGACACTGGCCCTGCACTTCTGTTTTACTTCTAAACTTGCAAGTGGATATTCAAAACTGGAATTTTTACAGTTTCTGAGTAAAAATGAAGGGTTAACTTGGAAACTGAATTCTTTGTGGTATAAGTTAAGACACAGTATTTAATCTCGCGGTTTGTGTGGAAAGTATAATGATCTAATAATGTCCCAGAATATGTCACCAAACACTGTCCCTGTCACCATTTTTCCGCTTAGTATCAATATCGGACAGCCATCCAGAAGCATAATAAGCTGAAACATTAAGCTGTCCTGTAGTCAGTGACTCTTCTTCCGCTACACTACATAATCACCTTTTCATCTCAATTTGTAAATTTATACAATAACACAGGTTCATGCCTGGGCATAAGAAAATTATTATTACTTTTACCAATATTATCCCACAATACATAAGTTTATGTAGGGGCAATTGTTGCAAAAATCTAAAATATAAATGAACACTTGTTAGTAGAAGGTAATGCACACTGTTCACAAGGTATCAATTGTAATATGGAATGGTTCATATAAACTGCTGTATCTTTTATGACAAAGGATGGAAGCAATGCTTGCTTGGTTCCTTAAGAATTTAATAGCAAAATAAGACTCATATTTCTTTCCCCCAAAATGCGACAAAATAAGTAAAAAAAAAAAAATCTGAAAAAACAAGGATTCACCTCGCTAGAAACGTGAATCACTCATGGTCCCAGCAGACCAAGCTTACAGTCAGTGTACACGTCATGTCTGCTTTAGGAAGATGTACATATGTACTTCGCCTTCATAGAGTCATTCAGGTAGAAAGAGATACACGTTCTATAAGACCTCCACCCCATGATGGCAAAATGTGCACCATTGTGACACCATGCAGTATATCCCACAAACTTTACAGGATGCTAACATTGAGTGTACATATCCTAACTTTTCAAGGCACCTTTCACTGTCTCTTTCAGCTTTTCATTACCTTATAGCATAAAAATAGGTCTCATCACATCCACCTTACCCAGCGATATGAGAATGGTAGAAGTAAAAGCAAAACATTAGAGGAATTATCTGCACTGAAGGATACCTCTACACCTATTATCAATCTCCCCTCCCTCACAAACGTTTTACCGGATGTGATTAGTGAACCGCTTAATCCTTCAGTGGACTCTCCCTTTACTTGTCAATATGTAGGAAGGCTCCAGCTGCAATATATTCTTCTGATTAGGATTATTGTGGAATAGAAAAAAGAACTCGACAAGAACAAATATGTAGTGGCCATACTTACATAAGCCCACTCTTTCGACTGTATATTGCATGCAATCAATCTTTTCTAACATTATGCATATTTACTGCATCATGGTGCTCTAAAAATTCTGAGTAGATGAGTTAAATTTGCTTACAAATGCAACGGATAGCAACAAATTATGAACGAGGTTCCTCAAAGGTCTATCGAGGGATCACATTGATTAAACATCGCTGCAGATGATATGTCCTTCAGGATAAAGGGTTGTCAGCTGTTTGAATATGGTGTTGAGAACACGTTATTTTTTAGTCTTTAACACCCCAAAGTTATACAGAAGACACCTGGGAAAAAATCTCAAGAGTACATTCAACGGGTTACTCAAAAGGAAATGCTTGTTTATCCTGGTAAATCACAGGCTATTGTCCTCTGGCCTTCTTCGCAGGACTCCTGCAACTTTAACTTTGGAATTAGCGATGAGGTTGGAAAATCTGAAAATCATACACTTACTACGTATTGAAATGTATAGTAAACTCAAGGTTGATTTGCGCATTACTTTTCTGGAATAGAGCAGCCAGCAAATCAATGTACTCAGACATTTATGCTCCAACTTTTTTGAAAGCTGCAAATTGCTCATTTCAGGTCCTTTATTTCATTTAATTTGTATTCTTGTCCATTAGTATGGCACTTCTGTAGTGCAGGCCTTTAAAATACAACTACTGGAACATGTACTTTGCTTTGATTTGATTGATTAATACAATGACCACTGCTCAGTCATTTGAAAGGCTGGATTGCAAACTCTGCTGATAGGCAGACAATTTTCTCTAGCCAGAGAAGTGTGCAAGTCCCTTGGTAGCCATGACTGAAAATATGCAGCAAATTTTCATTCTGATTTGGTAAAAAAAAAGTTTCTTGTCGACCCAGTATTTTGATCTACCCACTTTCAAGGAGGCCACTTTCACGAAAAACTCCATCAAAAAAAAAGGAATTGCGCCATGAATGAAAAAAGTAACCTTTCCCAAATTCAAAATATTTATCATAACTTTGAATTTTGATGTTTTGTGTACCTGTATTGCCTGCTAATAATTTGGTCCATAATGATCAAATCAGCAGTTCATAGCAAAGTATGTGTATTATCTGTAACAACTTGAGTCTGTACATATTTTTTATGATAATGCCATGCTATTTCTTTGTTTGTTGTCTTATCCACGTTTCAATGTATCTTATTCAGGTTGTTTAGTGTTTTACTTCTTTCTCTTTTTTTATACTTTGTACTTTTTATCTTATCCAGGCAGTTGTGATAGTCTTTGGATAATAATTTTACCTTTTATGTATGTGTCGACGTAAAAATAAACATAGCAGCCACCAACCCTACTTTACAATCTCATAGACCAAAATTACTTTCACCATAATCCAGCAACACAGTCAGATTTTCAGGTGACAGTTTGTGAAAATCAGCACCCAAGGAAGCAGGAAGGTATCCTTTGACAAAAGATGACTTTGGTGATATTAAGTAGTTCTGCAGGGTCCTGACAAGACATGCCCTGGTTTCTGTCCTTGCTTTCTGGCTATGTTCTCCTTGGCCACAAAGACAATATAAGGTTCAAGGTGGACCACTTGGACATCAAGGAACCACTTAATCTATGACAAATCAAGGCCAGGGATGTCCAGTCATCTGCCTGCTGAAGATAGTACCAAAACTAAGACAGAGCATATTTCAGTTTTCATGTAGATGGACATGTGTTAGCTCCCTTCCAATCAGCTCTTTTCGGGACAGTGATTCAAAAGTAAGAAAGAGTGTATCAAACCTCTTTAGGATTCATTTGTATTTAAGTCTTCGTGATATAGTTGAAATATGGAATTCAGCAGGCGACTGACAGTAGACTGGTTTGACCATGATGGCGCTGACCAACAGATATTACGATATTAACTATTGGAGCTCTCACCCACAACAAAGCCAAGGGTACACATATTGTTTTCAGTTCATCCACTACTCTGAAGACCTATCTTCAAATCTTTTTTATTTTAAACAGTGGCTGCTCTGAAAATATTTTCTATATACATACATTCATTTTATGACAATTATATATATATACTTGTCACTTACCTCGAGGGAAAATTAGTTACGAAGCCAGAAATGAAGAAAAAATACTATTAGCAGGATACATTTTTATCTAACTCGTTTAGCTGTCAGACTGACAGAAAGATAGAAAGAACAATGCTGGACAGATGAAAGTAGAGGAGAAAGAAAGGACTTATAGATTTGATCCAGTAGCTTTGATTTTTTTTAACAAAGCAACGGTTCAGAAACTGTTTCACTAGTTTACTTTTATTCAAATTGATTTATAGACATTATCAAAAGTGTTACAATGTTGTGAAGTATTTTTTTTTCTAAATTATGATAATGCTATTACTCTACCCAAGTAAGAATAATTGGCTGCCTATCCCTTATATTTGTTTTTACCTTCGTTCTATAAAGGTTTACCCTACCAAGCAGAATGTGTCTGTAGCACCTCATTCTTAAATAATCAAAAAAGAACAATACAAAAATACAGTATAATAGACTGTAATACAACACAATAAATGTAATATAATATAACACTATATAACATAGCACAATATAAATGAAGTAACCTAAACTAATGTAGAAAGGTCACTAAAATTGTTTTATTTTTAATTATGCATTTTAGTGTGCGTTCCAGAAACGAGGTAATATACTGATTTAAATATATTACATCGATTTTGGCCATAAAATATTGCTGAAAAACATCAGTTGAATTCACAGGTGTTTTTAATGATAAACCAGATATCATCCAGATACTAATCCACTGTGTATTTTGTTGGATACAGTCGTTGATGTAGCTGTATAGATTTGTTGATTCCACAATGATTACAAAAATGTTGTGTACATTGTCATATAATAAAACTTATCTATCTACCACGTTTTCAGCCCAAAGCACTGACAGACTGCATTTTTTTTTCTGAGTAGGAAAATGGAAAACCACTTTGGACATAGGAATTTATTTACAACAGCAAACGTAACAGGATCATGTAAACAAAACAAGTTGGAAAAAATGACCACACCATTGGATTATTGAGAAACTATTGTGTAATCTGCTGGACAACTAAGTGGATCCCTTTGAAATATTTTCATGCACATGCTACCTAATAGTTGCAACATATTCATTCCTAAGTGACAAGTCTTGGATTCATTTTGTCACTGGTATAATACAATTATAGTCTTTGTATAAGGTCTGTACATGGATCTATCGACCTGTCCTTACCAATATACACCGAGGTAAAAGGCCGACGTGTATATTGGTGTGAACAGGTCGATAGACCCATGTAGAGGCTTAATTCATAGACTATAACTGTTTTGTAACATTCATCTGTGCAAATAGTAGTTTCAAGATCAACTTAGCAGGCTGATCCTTACCAAATTATCCAAAATAGCTCATCTGCCATGATGATGCTTCAAGTCATGCTTGCATTGTTCAAGAGGTCTGGACTGGCCGCACGCGAGGTATGGACTGGAACCAGTGACTTTGAGACAGCAAAAACAATAGATCCACGTGTTTATAGCATGACACGTGATGATGCGTCGACCAAAAGGAGAAGTAGAAATAGTCTACTCAAGTGACAATCAACATTGCAACGGAAAAGTTGACACAGCTGAAGGAGTCTGTAGCTGTTACTGAAACAGCATAAAAATGATTTTTTTTAAAGTATTATAACAATCTTAATATCCAAACGGAAATCAACAATTCTATATGATCCATCTGATATTGAAAGTTTTTTATTATAGCCACCTAACAGATAATACAGGCAAAAGCTGTGTCTCTACTTTGTAGACCTTGGACTCTGATAAAGAGGCTGCTCTTATTTTTTCTCTCGAAAGCAACGTACAACCGCATCAGTGAACGAAGTTACATATAACCTTAATGACATTTTAGAGTTCTTGACATGCATTATTGTCATATTCATTGGGTAATATCCTTTAATAAGGTATTGTTTCATGCCTATCTACTTGACAAGCATATTGTTGCCGGGAATAAAACCTAAGACATCATCATTGGTTGACTGAAAGAGTAAGTTTATTTTCCCACTGAACTTGCCTTTTCAGGTTGCAGGTATTTGTTATCCAGAACACAGCAGAATGACGACAATGCAGTCGCAGGTGTGAAACATGCCCAATTCTGAAAAACACAGTCAGAGTTTTTTTCGTCTTTCCCAAACTAAGGATGCCAAGTTCTAGTTGAGATAGAGTATCAGTTTTGAATACTAAATTTAGAAATGTCATTCATCATTTATTCACTGTCATGTCAAATGTGTGGACTTCGGTATGTTGGAGAGACTGGTAGAAGATTCCATAAATGGGTCCATGGTCCATGAAAGAACGTTCGGAAAAAAGAGGGAATTCGAGGTAGACATTTTCAAAAAAGGTCATAATTTTAATGTTCAAATATCAAAAAAGCACAGCATATAAAAATGTAAAAACAGTAATTGGTTCAGTAGACACGAGGAGAGGGAACTGTTTTCGCAAGAGGAACCAGGTACCATATGGCCCTTTGGATTACATGATCACATCAAAAGGGTACGATTTTTTTTTCTAAGTATTCAAAAATACGTTGCTCCTCGTATTTGGTGACTGCCGGGGCAAGACAAGATCGTTTGCATGGCCACCGAAAGATCCTAATAAATTTGTACTCTATGCTTCACCTTTATTTCTAAATGGTATAGTTAGTCAACCTGGCAGGCGTCATCTGGTTAGGTCTACACTTTTTGAAATTCCTCTGGCACTACTTCAAGACTTGAAATTATCCCTGCAAAAAAAGAGTTTGACAAAATCTTATATCATACTATAAAGTATATATCTTACCTTAGACTTTAAAAACCAACAACTCCTGAAAAGAAAATCTCCAAACAGGATTTCATAAAACTTACATGTAAAGATAGTCTTTTGTATCATATTATTAAGGATATATCTTATCTTAGACTTCAATAATCAACAACTCCTGAGAAGAATTTCTCAAAACCCGATTTCATAAAACTTTCATGGAAAGACAGGGGTATTGTTAATATGACCGATGTTTAACATTGGTTTAAACATATTTTATTCAAAAGAAAACAATTGGGGAGAAGGGCAAGGCCCTATATTAACCCCTCTTGTCGGAAGAGGACAAATCACAGGACAAACGAGACGTCAAGGGTCCAGAGCGAAGCTCTAAACTGGTGGCAGTTAAAAGACACCGCCAGGAGGAAGAGCTCCGTCTTGGATCAACAAAGTAAAGAAGGACACCACAAGTCACAAGACAGACAGTGGGGCGATTCTTTATAAAGAAGCAATGAAATTGCTAATTAACGACCATCTCATCGAAGATTCATAATTATGTAGTGCAGTTATATAATACAAATGCAGGATTAATTGTAAATCAATTCATCAAGTAATAACACTAGTTTGAAAACGTTTGGTTTTTAGAATGTAATCTTGGACTGCCAGGAATATTTTCTTCTTAATTTCGAGTTTAACAATTTGTTTGCAATTCTGAAACTTCCCAAAAATCCATAGAAGCTTTAATTTATCGCCGGTTAAAATTTTTGCTCAAGTAAACCATTGTCTGGTCTTCTGTGAAATTGTTTGTGAAATTGTTTGTAAAAGATACAAGAGTTTAGGCTAAAGTACTGTTATCAAACAGAAGCAATTTCTTAGGTAAACAGGTTTTTGATTTTGAGAAGTTTTGTTAGAACAATGGAATGATGCGAACAAAAAATTGCCACCCAAACAAATTTAATATTTGGACTTTACTACCTCATACACAACCATCCTGATCTGTTACGATGTTTAAGTAACTAATATATAAAACACGTAAGAAAAAATGAAGGATGTTCAGTGTGCATATGAATATAAGGAATTTATTCAACTGTTGGAATGTTTAAATTTATAAAATTTATGCGAAATCTGGGACATTCTGTCTTGAGACAAACCATAAGTATTTCGTTGGGTACAAATCCAACATCACTGTCAGCTAGTTCATATTCATTTTACAACGAATGTCACTTTTGGGAAAATCTACTAGCATAAAACAATTGTGCTAAATGTTTACGTTTGACCTTTCATTATAATGATGGCATGCTTAAGTAGCAATAATAAATGTTTTAAAACAATGCATTTCATCCTCATTCCAAGTGATTTGAAATTGGAGGAGACCACAGAAAACGACTCGGAACGTTCATACTTGGGTAAAATGAGGTTTAATCATGATGACGAACTAAAGATTAAACTGTGCAACAAACAAGATCTCTTTCAGTTTTATACTTAAGAACCTTTACATGAATAGTAATATTCTTATTGGGGCTGCTGCCCGCACCTTTCGGTCACGATTGATTGCATTTCCTGGAGTATGCAGTGGCTTTTACAACTTCGTATTCTGTGATACACTTTTATTGGATAAAGTGGTAAAACAGCAGAATTCAAAATTGAACTTGAAAAAAAAAAAAATTTCTAGAAACAAATGAGCCTTTGTTCCATAAATATAAGGGTGAGGTTTTGGGCCAGTATTGTAACTGTCATATTCTGACGAATTGGAAATTAGACTAAATTCAGATGTTGATCTTGATAAGTAATGGTCACTGATTGTTTGATGGTCAAGAACGGTATATCGATAGCAATTAACTTTCATCTGCATTCAAGAGGGTTTCTGTATCTCGTGTCTTCACGCAGATACATATACCAAAATATTGCTTTACTTTGCTGTATTGTGGTTTAGATATCTGGCTTCCTTTTATTCCCTGTGGGAGTTGTATACACGCAGCACCTCTTTCCATGCCACTCCACCTTGATTATGGCTGGAATGTGCTGGGCCACTTCTGAGACTCAAACATGGCAATAGTTTTTAGAACAATCGAAACATGCTACTGCAGGTGAAGTTTAAAAACAAGTATCAGCTTAAGTCAGATATCTTTAAACATCTCTGCTTGCATAACTCTTCATTGCCCATTTGTGGTGCAGATAATAAGTTATGTTAAAATATACATGTATGAAAATATGATAATAAATAAGATAAAGATATGCAATGAAATGACTTCAAGTGAAATGAAACAGATACGATAAAAACAGACGAGGTGAGGTAAGATGACATGTCGTGATGAGATGACAGCTCAGAAAAACCTTACAGTACTGATTGAGGCTTCGTGTTATACAACTTTAACATGTCACGAGTCTTTGCTCTCATCATTGGGTTGAAATTTATAAATATATGTAATTTGTCTCTGAAATAATATGGTATGTGAAACTTTTTATGTTGAGATACTTAAGTTGTCCGCCATTTTATCACAGTGTATAACGTATATGTATGAAGTCTTATCGTTTGAACATCACAGATGTATGAATATTATTTCCATATGTACCACGAAGTTATACCTCCATAGCTGAGCATGGGCTTTTTGTTCATCCTGCTGCATTGATAATTATGTTCAGATAGTATTGGGTCAGATAACAAAAGTGTAAATGTGCAAATATCTTGGGCTTAGCTTCAACTTTTTTATCTGTGCTGTCATAGTGAAGCGGTATAATCCAAATTAATAAAAACAATCATCATCATCATCATCACCATCATTATCACCATCATCATGAATAAAATATGAAATAAACATATACATGCAATAACAAATAGAAAATTCATTGCAAAAAAAAGAAAAGTCAGCTTTTAATGTAGTGACTTCCTGCCCCCAAATCCCACTGTCTTCAACTGACAACAGTTTTTCGTCAGAAATGCGTTGGAATTTACGTAAAACCGACTTGTGTGGAACGTAAGTGAACAAAGATGCTTTAGTACAATTTAAAAAGAATATTACACTGAATATTTAAAGTTTGAATTGCTTTCATTTGGAAATCAAGGTGTTCAGCTAAGATGAAGTAACAGTGATCAACAAGTTGCGCTTATTTCAAATCATATACTTTTAAGATTTACCCATTAATTCACAGATCAGAGGTGATTTAGATGTCCCAGATGAAGCACGTCAGGCAGGCAAACCAAAGCAATGAATTCTGTTAATGACATCAGAAATGGTATTATACTACCGAGACTGCGTGTCATCACAATTTTTGAAAATGAGTTGCGAGCATACATTTTATACCATGATGACATGTGAATTTCAATTTAATTGAGAAATGATTATTCTTGATTATAACTCCTCATTTCCTGGGACACATTGTAATGAACTAGAATGAGTGCTACATGAGCAGTTGCAAACATACAAAATAAAGTGATACTCAGTGATGTAAGTAGATTATGAAACTGTGGGCTCTTTCATTTAGAAAGTAGTGGCATGCATACCCAATTATGAGGTTTGAAGTTTCGTTTATTCTGCTATTTAGCCTAACCAATGTTGGCGTTTGGGTTACTGAAGGGTCTTTGTCTTTTTTGTATATACCTTTCTTCTCATTGTTGGGTTGAAATTAAGAATGAGGTAAATCTCTTTGTGGACTATTTGATGTGTACTTCACTGGCTATGTTGTGACGTGTGCTATGTTCTATGACTCATAGCCATGATGTATGGGGACTGTTATTGTAATGTTCCACACTCATCAATGTCAGAAAAATGATATGAACCTACATTCTTCCTTTGTTGTCAGCTCAGCTAGCTGAAACGTCGGGAACCACTTATCTTTATCTGTCTGCCCATCTTTAGTGCCGGTGGTGAAGTTGGGATTTTAGATGGTCAGGCCTATATGTTTTGAAAAAAAAACCCTAAACACTGTAGCTAATGCAGAAGATTCCAAAAGTTGAGAGGAACTTTTTAAAATCACCAGTTACCTTTTTGGGGGTGATTACCTGTCTTAGGTCAGAGTGAAGTTTGTTTCTTCACAATGGTATAGGAATAAGCATGTTGATATTTCTGAATTTTTTTAATATCTGCCTTTTGCTGTTTCATACTTTGCTCTCTTTGTTGGATTGAAATTTATGGATACGAGGTACATTGTTCTGGGCTCCCGCTGACAAATACCCAACAAAACATAGCAAATATAACTGCTGTTGCATTTAAACCTTCATCAGGTTTGCTTGCCTCTAGATTTTCTAATAAAAATCTTTTGCAGCTTAAAATTTTATTCCTTAAATAGTACAGAAAAACATGATCCATAATCATAAATTCCAAACCACAGCAAAGGGATTCCAGAGTGCCAAAGCATCAACATCCATCTTCCAATACCATTGTGAAGAAACAAATTTAACTCCTGACTTGAGATATACAGTCACCCATAAAAGGCAACTGGTGGTTTAAAACGGGTCCTCTAAATTTCTAAAATATTCTTCATTAACTGCGGACTATAGTGTTTCCAAAATGTATAGGCCTAACTACCCAAAATACAAATTTTATTACTCCTGCCAAAAATAAAAAGAGACCTAGTAGGCCTGTCACCTTTTTAGTTCCTCCTGCCTTCTCAGTCAGCTGCGTTTAGCCAATAGAAAAAAGTAGGCCTACATTGTTCTTGTGATATTTATGAATCTGGAACATTATAAACACACTTTACCTCCACTATAACTATGAGTCGGAGAACACAGCCCACTGCACAACATAGCCAATGGAATATTTATCAAATAGTAAAGAAAAACATGATCAATAAGAAAGATCATAATGATAATGTTATGACATTAGTCTTGACCCGCTGGGTTCGACCTAGCATTCTGCAAAACCAATAACATAACTGAACTGGGAAATGCACAAATCCACAGTAGCAAACCACTATTCTTCAAAAAGAACATTTCAATCGAGATAGTTAAGCATGAATGCCAAACTAACATGTCCCAGCTCTACGTATTTAATCGAGTAATGTGGCATACCGTACTTTAGAAAGGTGTCGATATATTAAGGTTTACATTGTTTTAAATCAATCTACTTACCTTTGAAGTAAAATCTCTGTTGCTGCAGAAAATGGATGGTTCAATGTCGATCCTGAAGTTCCTTTTACACGGGACAGCTCTTGAATTTATTCCCGGTTGAATTTTTTCTTCAGCCAAGCATTTAACATTTTCAACTCTTTTTTCATCTGGTACAGATGAACTAAATAGGAACTGCTGGCTGTAACATCCAGAAACAAAGCTAAACAAAACAAAAACATACCCAAAAACAAAAGTACGACAACACTTACAACACCCGAGAGTAACAAAGCAAAAATACAAATATAGCAGTAGAAAGAGTTTAATCTGCTTGACTAAATTATAATGATGATGATGATGATGGTGATCATCATCATCATCATCATCTTGTGTGATCCATAATGAATCAGCAAAACTGCGTCGACAAAGCAAATATATAGACATAGAAGCAAAATAAGTTGAATAAGTTTGATTTAATAATAATAAAAGTGGTGATGATGATCATCCCCATCATCATCATCATCATCATCATCATCTTTATCATCATCACCATAATCATCATCATCATCATGTATGATCCATAATAAAGGAGCAAAACTGCCCGTCGTTGCAAATATAACAGACATAAGAGCAATATACCAGTTTGCAGGAATTCAAGGTTGATTAAATAGTAAAGGAACAAGAGAAAAAATGGAAAAAACAAAAAGCACAAAACGTCGGCTGTACCATGCCAAGATGTCACTGGAAGTGTTATTCATTTACCACCTAACACACGATAAAGAAGAAACTAGTGCCAGATCTACCAATTGCACAAGCTTATTCCCCTTGGGGGAGTTATTGTAAAATGTTTTTATTGTTTTATATTCAAATATACGTTTCTTTGTTTTAATTTGCTGCACCATTTACTCTTAAACGGTCATAAAATTGGACTGAGTTTAAAGATTTCCTTGGCGCAGCTTGTGCACTCATGGTACACTGTGCAACGTGAACAGCTGAAGAATATTGGTATGATATCATCTTTGTCTTTGCTGAATGTTCCACTGAAAATGTTTTTGAGAAAGGACAATATCGAATACATGTCAATGTCTTCTCTAAAAGTTCAACTGATAATATTTTATGAAAGAAATCAAATCTTTGAAATTACCTATTACAGTAGACTAGTTTGACCAGGAGAGCATAAACATACAGATATGCCAATATTATTCATTGAATTTCCCTCTACCACCAATGCAATGCTACATTCATTCTTGTCCATGTCTTCCCTGAAAGTTCCAGTGATAATATTTTATAAGGGAAATCAAATCTTTGAAATGACCAATCACAGTAGACGAGTTTGACCAGAAGAGAGTTAACATGCAGATATGCCAATATTATTTATTGAAGTTCCCATCAAACACCAATGCAATGTTACGTTCATTCTTGTCAATTCGTTAAAAAAACAAATAAGTATCTTCAAAATCTCTTTTACTTGAATGCTACAAAAATTTTTGTGTGCATTCATTCAAATACCATTTCATGATAATTTCATGTTGTTTTCTGTTGCCTTAAAAGAATTGTTGGGTAAAGGGACATTGGTCTCGTAGAAGGGTTATCAAAAACAAAAGGCGGGAACCAGAATAAGCTTGTTCAGACTCGGATACCTAATAGAGAGAGGTATAAAATGATGGTGGTAGAATGGACGGAGGCAGGAAAGCAAAAGTTCAAGTCAGTTGCTAAAATCTTGGGAAGATGGGAACAAAAAGGTGTCATGTTGGATCATGGGAAATATAGTGAGCAATTATCATAGAATAGGCGCTTGACCATGCGGTGACATTTACATGCCAAGTCTGCAATTGGTATGGTGCCATTAATTTTAAAAATTATACAAGAAAAGATGCCCTGACTGAAGAAGTTTGAACACTGATAAACACTTTCAAAGCCTTTATACTAACTGGAAAGCAGCATGCACCTCTATTTTTGAACTAAATTATAAATGTTATACCGGACTGCATATAACAGTTTTTTGACACGTACTGTTTGACATGTATAATAGTTTGATTCTACAAGTAAAATATTTTGCTTGCTTTTTCCTTTTTTTATGCCCGTCTACTTGCACATATATCTTGTCTTATATATACATACACACACACACACACATATATATATATATATATATATATATATATATATATATATATATATATATATATATATATATATGAATGTATTTTGATATTTTTCCGTCACCACCACTATCATCATCATCATCATCAACATCATCATCATCATCATCATCATCATCATCATCATCATCATCATCATCATTATCACGTTCAGGCAGGTAACTGTATGGAGATATTTCATCCACCTTGGTATGGATATGCAGCTTCAGTGGGAGCAGCACGCACCAAGTTTGTCCCTGCATGCCCTGATACTTTTTATAATACCTGGAACAAGCAAGGCCACCCCAGACTCGTTTATCAGGTTCGCTTAAGAACAATTGTATTCTATACTGCCACATGCGCAATATAAAAATCAGCCACCATCGTTTCTCCGAACAGTACATAGAAGTGTGTATGCTACTGTGTCTTTAATCTCATAGCTCGTACCTGATACAAATTATACTGTCAGCTTGCAATAATATATATATAAACAGGTTTGGTGAAATATAAATGTATCAAATAAATAGGATTATAAAATACACTGAAACGACATTAAATGATCCAGGAGGAGATAATATAAGATCAGATACGGGGAAGTAACATGACGAGAAATTGATGATTATGAGCATTTTTCATCAGTTAAAAACAAATGTAAATATGTAAGCGTGTTGGGTATACCATGGCATAATCTCTTCTCTTATCGCACCCGTATTTTAAATAGGCAGTTTGCAGGATGACGATTACAACAATGATGAGGATGATGCGGATGACGACGACGACGACAAACAACATTTTTTAAAGACAAAACTGTTATTAAAAGAGTAGTTCTCCTCAGATAACTAATAGTCCTACTAGTGGGAGTCTGTTGTACTGTACAACCATTTACTTGGCCTGTACTTTAGTTAAAAATCATTACTTAAGCTTGCTGTGTCAGTCATGACTCATCTTTAGAACACAGAGATGCGATGCATACACCACAACAATGTGATATATATGTAACACATTTATGTGACGTCTGCAACGCTTATATGTGGGATTTGCAACATGTGTATGTGATATTTTCAAAGCGTTGCAAATATATATATACATTTTGTGCCATTTTGACCAATTTCTACTCATGAGTTTTGTTCATGGCTCTTGACAGGTCAGAGCACTAGGGAAGGTATTTTCCATGTTTAATGGTTTTGAGGTATGTTTTAGTTATTGATGAAGTTCAGACAACAACAACATGGTATATTTGAACAGTTGTGCATAACAAACATAACTGCTACCTTAATCGAGTGGGTACCAGACACAGTTCCATTTTTTAAAAAATCCAAATTGCTAGATTATCTATTTCCGAGAATATTGATATGTATGTTCTGTAGTCCTTTACTTTTCACACACAATGGAGGGGATGAACTATAGTATATTTTGTCACCTGTGAAACATTTTAAAAAGTCACCCACAATCGTTCAGTCTTTTTAAAATACATCTGGTTCATATGTGTAGACAAAGGTAGTATTTATACATATAAAATATATACACAGTGAGAGGAGTTTCTTTGTGGCTTAGTGAACAAATATATCCCTTAGTTCTTCCATCTTTAATTCTAATTCCTGGTGCTGTATTTCAAAATTTTAATAGAATAAACGCATGGTATCGGTTAAATTATATACTTTTGTGGCAATCTTTGATTCGATAGCGGGTGGAAAAAATAGATGTCTCCTATAATGAGAGCACGCGCTTTGAATTAACATTTCTCTCAGAGAAACAGCTTTCCCTTTCGCAATCCTTCTTACTATTGCAGAAAAAAGTACTGTAATTATGGATCTTGGCTTTTTGTGGGCAGCAAGTATAATCCATCATCTAAATATACTTAATCCAGATGGTGTTCCGCCAGCCCATTTGTCTTTCTGTCCGTCACCCACTGACAATTGAAATTTTGGACTGCTGGTGGCATGCTTCTATTGCCTGCAAACGTTACTGTATGTCGCATTCATCTTTACAAATAACATTTATCCTCATTTTTTTTTGGGGGGGGGGTGATCGACAAAGGTCTCTGATGCAATTGCATTGACAAAACTGCTGAAATATGAAAGAAGTACTTTGGAACACTCATGCTTTGATCAGCATGATATAAAGTTTCATTTTTTAAATGAATTTTGCAGGTATTTCCGTAATTCTTACTTTCCAAGACACGCGCTACTGAATCTTTGAAATATGGTGAAAATGTTGGTCCACTTAGCCTATATACATGCGTTTTCTTGCGTGATGTTCTCCTAAGTTCCTCATACTCAGCATTTAAATCTAGATTTGCATGAGTAAAGTATATGTCTGCACTTACAGTGTAGAAGCTATTTTGTAAATTCATATACTTTGGCCTTTTTCTGAAAGTTGAACATATTCTTCACAAATTTGGCACATGCATACCTTGAGTATGTCTCTCCAGAGGGTGCAATTCATTGTGTCTTTCTTTAAACATTGTGGCAAAACCTTAACAATTCTTTTCACTTATATTGCTTTCCCACAATATCTTAACCGCATATAACTACCTCTGTACACCCATGTGGTTTTTCTTATGTGAATTAGATTTTACTTTCCTTTGCAAAACCACAAGTCGGCGGGTGGGACTATTTTTAAGACAAAGTACATGGTAGTATGGCCAATATGAGTAGGACCAAATTTACAAGAAATTAAAATATTTCGATTTTATCAATATAGTCGACGTCTTGGAGATCTGCATATCTATGATGTGGGGCATCTTACATGCACATATGAATGCAGCTTGATAAATCAAACGGAAATAAATTTCTTGTTACGAATAAGGGCTACCGTTTGCCTTGTGCAGGTGTACTGTTACCGCCCCACATGTGGTATGACAAAAGGTATGTTGTTGTTAATTTCAGATTTAAGTTTTAATATCCATCACACAGGTAAAGGAAATAGACTGAAGTTACAAGTTATTGCTTGATATCAGGTAGCAATGACATGAGTGCAGAGAGGCATGTTTGCCGTATGAGCATCTTGAAGAAAGATGTCATTTGTGAGTGTTATACTGTTGTTTCCTGTAAATGGAACTAAAGTACAGGGGCATAATTTATTTTCACTTTTACTTACTAGCATATGTTACTCAAGCCTATGCATACTTAGGTCAGGCGAATTTTTCGGTCAGCCGATATTACATAACTATCAATGTTCCCATCCACAAAATACATGTAATTTACTTCATCAACTTCTTAAACTCTGATCAACCATCTTAAAACTTTAAGTGGCGTGGTATGCTGAGCAAATCGTTTAATGATGTCAATGTCTGATGACATACCCTCAGTATATGTGAACAAAAAAAAAAAACAAATTTCAAGGAATAATGCATCCCTGAGTGACTACAAATTATACAGAAAGAAGACTCACATGTCCCCCTTGTATCCTTATAACTTGTAAACAGTGTGGTGTGAAGGTATCTGGGCAAGCCTCATAGACCCTTTACGTGGCCTAAATACTTCTGTGTTTTTCACTTTTCGGTACCTGTTATAAAACATGTCGTATGGATCCGCTGGTAGCTAAGCAATGTGTAAACATGTATATGTGCACAGTCAGGCTAACATGGGAGCACATCCCGATGAAATGCATTTACTCCTTAAACTTAAAATAATAAATTTTGTTACAAACCAAGTAAATATTGGCATGATTTTTTTCTCCGCTTAGGATTTGATTTGCCTGGAAGTGAAATGTCAAGGTACAAAGAAAGAGAATATCTATGTTACATTTTAAAGCATTTTTAAGTAATCAACAAGTGCCTCCGGCTGTGCCCAGGTAACATATTAAACTGACGTCAGAGGAGATAACGTGTAAAAGGGGAAAGAACATACATTTTTACGTATTTCAACAAATGTCAAAGTTACCCAAAGCCTGACAAAATAAATGTGTGGCTCCAATAACCTGACCTACCCCACTAAAACGGAAAAAACCCTTTAATTAATAGAACACAAAAAAACCCTTTAAGCTGCCCTTCCCTATTACTGGTCGACCCAGGCCAGTGCTACAAACTAAGTCAGAGACCCAAGTGGCCCAAAAACGTCCGTAATTTTTTTCAGTGGCCAAAATGTGACTTAGACGGCCCAAAGGGCCGAGGGCATGCTGAAGGGGGGGGGGGGAGGAGGTCTGGGGGCATTCGCACCCCCCCCCAAAAAAATTCGTACTTGAGCATGCAAAGTAGTTTATTTGAGGAGTTTCGAGTATCTTGCCTTCACATGGCTGACGAAATCACAAAATTTTAGTCCTTATATATTGTACTGATTTGGCTATTTTCCCTCAGATTGTTCAAAAATCTGATGAAAATCAGCAAAAATTTGTAAAAAGTTAATTAAAAATAATATCGCCATGTTATGTACTTTCCATGGTGGACAACAATATGAAAATAACAGAAATGGAAGTATGAAATTGGGAAAAATATCAAGTTGCCTTGCACAGGTTTGTGGCTGAAATGCTTTAATTACTTATGAATTAAGATTGATCTAAATTTTCAATAAATTAATATATGAATAAAAACAAACACCAACTGCGTAATTTTCTATAAGTCCAGAGACCTGCTATACATATAAATTCCAGGTCCCTGATAACACTAAGATACTTAAGCTATTAATATATAAAGCGGTCTCTCTCTAGTACTACCATCTCATGCATCAAGAATGATTTCACCTTATTTTTGAAAATGATCTCACATTTATTTGATATACCTTGGCAAGTTCTGCATGGGAATAGGTATAATCATGGTACAGTAGTACCTGCAATTACCGTCATGGCCAAATTCTGTGGCATTTTTTCAAGAACTGTGATGCAAAATGTTACGACAATGCTCCAGTTGAACAACCATGGGCCAGCTGCAACACGCGATCGACCAGCAAAATCACCCCACAAACAACCATCCATAAAAAAAAGTCGCTCATATCAATCGTAACCAAGTTATAAGACAAAGCTAACACAGACAAGCTGGCCCACATCTGTTGTTATTTTGCAGTAAAGTCAACTGAAACACAGCATTTTATTTCAACTTGTCTGGAAGGTCAACTTGGGCCTGGGAAAAAGCAAAGCGTCATGATGGGTGCGGTTTCGGTATCTAGTATTGCAAGGTTTCAGGTGTCCCTTGTCCGAGTTGGCAGAGCAAACAGTCGTCAACGTATTTTGAAAAGATGACATACAATCTAAACTTGAATCTGCCCACCTAGTTGTGTCTCAAGCAGTTACCATTGCTAGTTATCAATCCAAATGCAACATGAAGCCATATTCTTAATGCATTGTTGCACGCATATTGAGCGCCCATTTAAACATGGCACAATGCATTGTCGGAAAGGAAAATCACAGCAAATCATGGCCATGTGTTTTCAGCACGGTTCCAGGTGTCCCGAGTTACCAGGGCAAACGGTCGTTAAAGTACTTTTAAAACATGACTTCCTATCTTTAACTTTATCTTAACTTTAATCTACCCACTCGGTTGTGTCTGAAGCAGTTATCATTGTTAGTTACAAATCCAAATGCAACACGGCATGCACAAGCGCCATTTTGAATATTGCGCAATTAATGTATTGATTGTGGGACAGTCTCGCAAAATTACACGTGATTTGGATATTAAAGTGAATCGCGGCCACAGCATATGTATCATTATTGATGCTCTGAAATAATTCACAAACCATTGGCATTGGGTTCGGAACTCACTATTTGCACAATGGCAGCCATGTCGATTGGATATTTTGAAGAGGTAGCGTCCAGAATATTTGTGTGCTTAGTGTGAAGGGAAGGTTAGTTTGTCGAATGAATGTAATGTACAATATAAAGGGGGACTTTTCCAGAGTGAGCATTACCTGAAAATGTAAATACAATGATATACAGTGACCAGTCAGCAATGGGCTGAGTGCCAGGTGCCCCACTACGTCAAAGACGAAGCTCAATGGAGAAGGTGGCCAAGATAGTGGATACAGGTCCAAAAGGTCTGGCGAGTTTTTGTATAAGTGGCAAAAAAAAAATACTTTTGAAAATCTGGGCCAAAATTACATGGTGCTATCATTTCCTTTTTCTTGCTACCCGTCTTTCTTTGTATCATTTAATCATTTGTCAGTTTCTAGGTTCTTCCTTTCTTTCAGTCAGTATAAACTTGGTTGCCTACCCATTTTGTTGGCAACCTTCTTGTGAGTGTTTTTTGAACCAATGGTCAGCTTGGCACTCAGCTTACATTGGCGTACAGTGTTTAGCCTTTGTGGCAGGTACCCTTGGCTCAATGTTAACTTTCTGACATGCCAGTTCAGTTCATACGCTCTCGTGGCATGCACACCATTTTCTCTATTATTTTATATTAGTAAAAGAGCTGGCTAAAACGCTACCTTTTGATAAGCATTTTGAAGTCAATAGTCCAATTAAGTATTTGAAATACACTGCTGGAGATTTTATTAAATTTGTATTTTCTCTGATGTAGGCAACTGCCATGCATCATCCGCATGACATGGACACTTGCTCACATCAGAAGATTTTTAACACATATGTTTGGACATTTATATGCTACATGGTTGTGGACATATGTATGCTGTGGTTGCAACCACTTTGGGGCTCTTCTCTACCGTAACTCAGTGTTTATGCCTAAAATGTTTATCATGTTTTATATTGACGCAGATATAGATCAATGTAGTTTCTGGAATAACACTTTTATTTTATTTTTTCCCTCCTTTGGTATGTTCAGTCCCCCTTCTCGTATGATAATTTTTCCCTTTGCTTTGGCTTTCATGTCAACTTTTCATTTTAACAGCAGACGGTGTGTCAATTACATGACGTAGAATTTGAATACTATTTGTTTGCCAATATATATGAATAATGTAGAGTTCTTCACACCTTTTTGTTTGTTTGCAGTGAGTGGTTTGATTAGTTTTAAAGTGGAGAACATGAAATATGAAAACTTTGATGTGGTAATACATGCAAGAAATCTGGAAGTACTGTTGAGGTGTTTGCTTGTGCATGGCTTTAAGCTTCACGCTTCATTAAATCAAACCACATTGACAATAATCATCAATAATTGTGTCAGGTTAAGCCCTTGTATTTGTAAATTCCCAACATTGCCCTGATTGAAAAGGGGCGGTTATCATTATAAACATTTATTCTTCTCATTATTATAATTAGTAGTAGCGGTAGCAGTAGTGCTGTAATAGCAGAAGTAGTAAATCATTATAATTGGCATTAGTAGTATTGCTATTGATATTGTTGCTTTTGGTGACTACATTGATATTGATAAAAAAAGACTTGTTACGAAAATATTTCACATTATTTTGTTTCACCCACATGAAACAGAATAAATGAGCTTAATATCCCACATTGTACTAAATAAATGTACTCTTTTCATACTCCTTATATTCCACATATACATAAGTGCTGACTGACAATGATTTCCTAATCTTCTCTGCAGATATTATTACATGCATAACTTTAGTTTATTTATGCATATGCTACTATACCATGACTATGACGGATTTGTCGAATATATCAATCTGACTACAAACGTGCAGGTGTAAAATTATAGTTACATTTTGACTGTGTTTATACAATGCACATTAAACTAATTGCAGGTATGTGATGTCATCAATTGTAAATTGGTTTGCATGTGTTACGACATTCTTTCTTTTATATGAATACATATAATTGCTGTATAATGGAGCATAATTACACACACACACACACACACACACACACACATATATATATATATATATTTTTATATATATATATATATATATATATATATATATATATATATATGTATGTATTGTATTTGTGTCTTTTTACCCAGAACCACTTCCTGGTAGTCAATACCCTATACCGCAGTTCGAACTCTTTACACTCCATAAGCTAACCTGTCCCTGTTTAAGCTACATACATATGGAATTACTATTGTCTATATTGCACACGTTCCTCTGTAAAATTTTGACATATGCTGTATCAGCCCAAATAAATTAAAGGGTGTTCAGCAGGTAACTACGCAACATGTTTCCGATCCTTTATGTATAAGATATGCATAAATGACTTCACTTAAAGGAGAGTCCTTTACTCATATCTGGCAGATAGGATGGATGTAAACCATATACCATATTATAAAATATAAGAAATGCTTGTACTTAAACAACTGAACAAAAGGTTACACAAGTTTGTGTCATTTCTTGGCCTTCAGTCGAGGAATATCTTAAATGATATGCTAATAGCCAACATTCGCAAACAGAACACTTCTATCATAGGTGCTGGGTGGCTAGAATATAAGGGTCTTGGGTATAAGAAAATTTAAGGCTCAAGGTGCAGCTCAAACACAAATTGAACTCAGCCACATAAGTATGGAATTATTTTGAACATGGAAATATTTATACAGGCAGCTCTTAATGAGGAAAGAATTTTAGATCCAGAGATGTGTTACTGTCAAATATGTTTTTGTTATGGTGTCATGGTTGATTGATTTAGTGTAATAAAGCAACAGCAAAGGAAATGTGAGCAACGGTGGCTGAAAAGTTTAACCAAGGTTACCTGCAATTTGCACATAGGTAAACAACTCCAACCATTTTTGTGCTTGTGTGTATTCATAATTATGCATTAAAGTGTTTTCAGGTAAAATAGTAATTGTCCCAGTTTTGCATTTTGCCCATTCAAACATATTAGACAGGTTGTTTGATTGAGAACAGTACCATGTTCAGTGTGTTTGTGTGTAGTGGTAGAAGATGATGTGTATACATAGAGCTTTGACAGTGTCCCAGCATTAGCATATAGTTGGGTTGGGGGACCAGGGTGAATGGTCCCAGAAACATGCTGCTGTAGAGTTTGGGATAAACAGACATTTAATCTCAATTTAATGGTATAATTCTGTTGGAAAAGTGATGTAGAAAACAGACCAAGAAGTGTGCATAGAAGCGACAGTGTTGATAGTGATGAGAAATTGCTGGTCCTTTATGCACCTTAGAACTTGATCAGCTACTGATCCAATTTTCACAAAGACCTTAATGAAGCCAAAGGCATCAGTACTTACATTCAGACAGTTTGTTGAAGATTAGAAATGATTTGCCGTTGCTCATTTTCATGAGCTCTTCTGCCAATGCTCATGCAACAGAAAAAAGACTGAAAATACAGCAGTGTTGTCGTCATAGATGCTGTCCAATCAACTGTGGTGAAAGTGGTATTTGCTGATGAGCCATGCTTCCATATTTACCTGAATGATTCAATAATTACAGTGCAGCAGCTTTGTCAGGCCAGTTTTGCAGGACTTTAAGTCAAACCAAAGTATAAAGAAAAAGACAGATACGGAAGTAAGTCCATAATGATAAGGACAGCAAAATCACAGGCTGAAGAATCAGAAAATGTGGAGACGCCTGAGACTCTCATTGCAGTCAGATAAGGATATCATGTCCTTCATCTGACCACAATTCTGTATGAACATCTGTCTGTGGAATCAGACTTCTCTTCGAGGACAACAACTCTAGGTGACATTGTACAAGTAATAATGCCAAATTCCATGAAGAATAACTCGCACTACATCCACGGTAGCATGCATGGAATATCATGGAAGAAACTTTGGGCACGAGAAGTCTTAACAACCTGGCAGGCCCACAACAGTGCTTAATCGCTGAGTGGACATCAATACCGGTGCATGAAATCCAGAAACGGTTTCAGTGAATGAGGAGGTGACTCTACTGCAGCTTCATCAGGATAAATCATTTCAGTCCTAACAACACATTATTCATTTTTAAAGTGATCAAAAAATTAGCCCAACGTTTTTTTGGGGGGTATTCCCGTCATTAAATAGCCAAGTATGTAACGTATATAAGAGAATAAAGTAGCAGTTATGCAGTAAAGGGAAATCCATGCTTCTCCATGGCATACTACTGTTAGAAGTTCCAATGTCATATGGCCTTGGAAGTTTTCTTGATTTAGAAAAGTAGTATACAATTTAAGTGTGTACCGAGTTTGTAAGTATAAGAACTTCAGACAAGACTTCAAAAGTGGTTCTTTCAACTTTTGAAATATCTCACTTAACTACACACTTGCGGTGGCAGTCTCCATTGGTGGCTTAAGGGTCGCCCATAGCATGCTTACTGAATTGTCCAAGGTCTCATGTCTACGTTTTCATTTCCCATATAAAAATATATAAATATTTTTGCTGGTGCCGATGTGCACGTTCCATTCACATTTAAAGAAAATAAATAGTGCTGCACCCTTTGAGAACAAACAGTTTTTCAATAAAGGGAATGATTTAATGTTTATCAAGACCTATTATGAATATTTGACATAGAGTGGTGAAAGTTTACACATCTAAAGTTCTAATGCCTAACCAGGACTGGTTCTCCTCTGTTCTTAAAGTAATACTGGTAACACTTTTATTCAGTATTCTTTATCACGGAAAACTTCTTCACATTTGGGTTTTTCATAAAAACTGTAAAATGGCAAAACTAAAGTCATGACAAATGTTGAATGAAGAATTCTGAGAGCAAGAGAGAGAGAGAGAGAGAGAGAGAGAGAGAGAGAGAGAGAGAGAGAGAGAGAGAGAGAGAGAGAGAGAGAGAGAGAGAGAGAGAGAGAGAGAGAGAGAGAGAGAGTCTAGTTGCGACAATTTACAGACATAATGGGGTATCATTTGATATGTACTCACTCCCTGGCAATAAATATCCTCGCACGAGCACTAAACATATTGCTCTACTACTTTGATGTGATGCCATTACAAAGAAGCTTGTAAATTTATCTGAAAATGAGATTCTTTGAAGATTTTGGCCTGAAACTGGAACCATTCTATTGTTACCATTTTGGGCTTTCACACAAGCCCAACCACAAAGAGGTGGGTCGGTGTGGCTGATTCCCATAATTGGATAAACACCAGGGCAACCAAGTTTCAACACAGAAGCCCCCTTTAACAGTGGGCGGTATTGACTCTAATTGTTTGAGAGCCATCGTTGCTGCTGCCATGGCTGTGTGACTGCTCACAACTCTTCAGTTTGAGTTCTATTTGAACAAAGAGTTAAACGGCTTTCTGTACTCATAAAAATAATGGCCTAGAGGTCAGCGTGTTCGACTGCACATTTGGCTAGGCGAGTGTGCCGAAGGTAGTGGGTTCGAATCCCATACAGATCCACATAAAATTTATCGTATTTTTCACTTGCTAATACTCTGTTGGTTTGGAAGTGCTGTGGGCCACTGCTCCGACTTCGAAATTATATTAGAGGTGTATTTCATAAATTGTCGGTCTGTGGGAGTGCCCCACCGTATCAATGTACAAGCCACACCTGCTATAACATCACCCTGGGTCCTCGGTCAACCTTTTTTGGGGTTGCCCTGATGGCCTAGAGGTCAGAGTGTTCGACTTCACAGTTGGCTAGGCGAGTGTGCCGAAGGTAGTGGGTTCAAATCCCATACAGATCGACATAAAATTTATCGTATTTTTCACTTATCTTTGACAATGTCTCAGCCTCAGCATGCACAATGTGTTGAAAAGTAAGCTTACATCCTTTCGGTGATGTTTATGAATCTCAAACATTGAAAAATGGTCTACCACTGTGTAATTATGAGAGAAAATTTATAGACAAAAAAGGCAGAGGTGCAAGAAATACCAAAACATCAGCAATGTACAATTTGTGAAGATATCCAGAAAAAACACATTGATCAAGTTTTAAAAGGATGACTCATTGACAATGCATCCTCTTATGACAAGAATGGCTTTCCCATATTTGGAACCTACAGTTACAACCACATTCAGTAGCCTTCAAACTATTCACTTCGTTGTCAAAAATCTGGTTAACTAAACACTGGGTAGCCTACAGTATCTTGTTTAACAGAATTTACATGATCCTATCCATTATCTTCTGTATCCACATTCTACGGAGAAAGCAATGTTGCAATAATTTTGACAGTGTTGTTGTATAAACCCTTTAGCCAGCTCTGGCCTTGATTGATTTTCTACCATCAAAATGTAATGTAAAATGAAGGAATGAATGGATTAAAAGGTAAGAAGAATTCTGAAATTGAGAATACATCTGCTCCTAAGCACTGCCTGCAACAGGTGAACAATCGCCTGACCTCCAGCCACCAAACATATATCAGCAGGCCAATGGTATGAAGTTTCACACAGGAACTCAAATTCTGTATGTTACACTGATCAAAAGGAAGCACAATCACATAATTCTGGTACGGCCCTTGTATTTTCTGAA
Organism: Hermodice carunculata; assembly: GCA_964020975.1. Taxonomy (NCBI): domain Eukaryota; kingdom Metazoa; phylum Annelida; class Polychaeta; order Eunicida; family Amphinomidae; genus Hermodice; species Hermodice carunculata. The sequence continues at coordinate 51,616,290 of OZ026627.1, forward strand.
AACCACATTCATAAAGAATTACGCAAATGCATCTCCAATTAGAGCTTGAATCTTGATTTACTACAGAGGGACACTGCAATGTTTTTTTAATAACTGAACTGAATGTTGTCCAGAATGTGGTGCATTATATACTTACCCTGATTTCTAAAATGCTTGTGTAGTAGGAATTATACACACACACACACACACACACACACACACACACACACATACATACATATATATATATATATATATATATATATATATATATATATATATATATATACATATATATATATATATACATATATATATATATATATACACAGAGAGAGAGAGTGAGGCCAACAAACAAACACAAACATATACACAATAAATTATATTTGTCCCCTACAGGAATGACTTGACAAACAGAGAGAAAGGAAAGGAAGTAACCAAAGAAATAAAAAAAATCCACAAAACTGGAAAAAACAAGAGTCAAGCACTCTCCCGCTAAAGTACAGGCCAACTAATTTTTACAACACTCACATACCATTCACAATTTCTGGTCCAGCCTGTAATCCACCTGATACACAGAAAATATATATTTACTACTGAGTATGAACATCACAAGAGCAGTACAAACATTTTTTTTGTACTTGTGTTTGTGTTTGTTTGTTTGTTCAATATGCTTCATGTTTCATGATTAATTTCACTATCTGTCATACCATTCTGGGCAGCATAGCTGGTGCCCCCTATGCTAAAGCTCTGAGATTGATACCTACTAGAATCTATATGCAAAGACATCAATAATCAATGGAGTACATAACAAAAAGCTCTCTTCCAAACTGGTTGCCCTTTGGGGGATCAGAACAGAGGACCTTCTCCTGTACCTCTTCTTAGGAGATAGGATTTGAGATTACACACCAGACAAACAATGTCATTTGTGGGAGTCCTAGTGAGAAAACCATGTCTGTTAATGTGGAGAACTAGTTCAGGTGCCACAAAGCCTGTGCATAAGTGTGTTGAGTTGCCTTTGCTAGGAACCTGGTTTTTTGGCAGTTAGATCAAGTTCCAATTGTTTGGCATCATTGGTGCCAGTATCTCTGTCCTGACGCTGTCGAAGTGAGGGTGATTTGGTGTACTCTCTGCAAATCAGAGGAGCGCAAGATATAATCTGCTATCATGTTAAGATGGCCAGGAACATCCTTAGTTCTACACATTATATCGAACTTCATGCATACTACTGCTAACGTTCTAATCAAAATCATTAATTTTGTTTCTTAGGGAGGCGTTTTGTGACTGCAAGCACCAATGCCAGATTGTCTGTTCCTAATATAATTCTTTCATTGCAAATCTTTGGCCCCCAAATGTGTGATGCAAGAACTATAGGGAACAGCTCCAAGATTGTAATGTTTAAGGTCTTCCAAGACTCAGGCCATGTACCCTGGATCCAGTAGCAACCAAAGACAAAGCTGTATTCAAAACTACCTGACGCATCAGTGTACAAGTTCAACCATGAATCATTTACCCACTCACTGTCCAGAAGAAACCTTCTTCTATTAATTTGATCTATACATGACTCCCATGAGATTAAATCAGCATGAGCCTTTGAAGTAACATATTATATGCCAGGGTGTCTTTTTGCCTTTAGCTAAGTTAATAAGGCAGTGTAGGAAAGCTCTGCCTGGAATTATCAACTAACATGCAAAGTTAAGGCTCCGGATGACAGACTGTAGTTCTCGCAAAGTGAATTTCTTTTGCTTCAATATGGGTTTGACCAACTCCTTTGCATTTACCAGTTTGTCATGCGGAAGCCTCAACTCAGACTTCTGAGTATCAATTTCTATGCCTGAAAAAACAATGATTGCTGAAGGCAAGAACTTTTTTTCTGATGACATGTGGATACCTAGCTCCTGACACAATGCTTAAAAATTTTGAAGGTGTGTCCTTTGCAACTTTTTTGAATGACCACGCATATAAAAAATTATCAAGGATGTGAAGCATACCTTGCACCCCTCATTTTGCTGTAGGTACCCATTGTAAAGCGGTACTTATTGTTTCATATATTTTACATGAAATCAAGCAGCTTGTAGCCAAATTTTATTAAAAAAAGAATTTTCCATCCCATGTGAAGCCAAAAAGATAATAATTCTTGGGGTGCACCAGGCAGATATTTAAGGCATGATCTATGCCTGTCTTGGCAAAGTTAGATGAGGGCCTTATGTTTTGAATCATCTTGACCACATAGTCAATATTTTTATTAGACATTGTGGTGCATTTCTTGGGAATTCCATCAATCATTGAAAAGCCAGGGGGCGCGGGGGGGGGGTAGGGGTAGATAAGATAGATGGTGTGTCAACCTGTATTTTCCCAGGGTCTTTCTTACATACTAAAACTTTAGGAAAAGAAACAAAATTTTTCGAAGGAATGTTTCTATAAGGGCCACCTGCTCGACTTGGTTCCAATTCTTGTTATAATTTTTTGTCAATTACCAATGGATGGTGCATAGCCGATGGTAAGTAAGATGGAATATCCTGGGAATGATCATTATAGTGTGGAATCTTAAAACCATTGGAAAACCTGTTATAAGGCAAATCAAGAGAGCTCTGTGGATATCATTCTAGCATCTGCAGCAGAGTCTTGGCCTTGACTGGAGTAATTGGCAAGTCTGCAACCAGCTCCGTGCCATCTGTTGCTAGGTTGAACCCTGCAGGCTGAAACTCGGTGCTTGCCTGCACAGTTGGGAGACTTATGGGAAAAAAACTACATTGCGTTTTGTCACAGTAGGAACCCCCATGGAAGATGTAGCAATAGTCATAAGGGATGTTCACAAAGTTTTTCCGTGTACCTTGGCCAGTGCCTGAGGAACGAAAAAGCATCAATTATGTATAAATGGTTTGACTCATTACATACCAGGGGTACTGACAGGCTGCACGAAACTGTCTAAATTGCTTCTCATATATAAGCCAGCCAGAATTGTTAGAGTGGGCCATATTTCTTATGTTGTCAATATGTTTTAAAATGGACAGGGTCTGTAGTGGGTACTTTTTTGTGTACGCTGACGTGTAAATGGGTAAAGCTTGTCACCAGTCTGAAAAAATTTAGAATCTCGCACTTTTACCGAGGTTGGGTAGGTACATGGATAGCCACTTGCTCCCAATAATCTGTTATTTAAGCATCAACCATGCCTTCAAGTTGAATGGCTTTCTATATCAAGCTCAAATTAACATAAAGTTTGCTGAGGATCTTGGTCCTCAGACTGTCGTGCATACACAGTCTAAGTGTCTCTGGACAAAAGGGCGTGGATAAACAACCAATGGACAAGGCACAAACTTATAATTTGTTATGCAACATAATATATTCCAAATCACAAAATGTTAGCAAAGTTGTCTTTTATGACAATTGTACAAGCTGAGGGTCTCATTCACCTATTATGGCAATTTGCACTAAGACATGCTTCACAAATGTGACAAAAGAAACCTTTGTTATATATTCCTTGAATACCGCCGTGTCATTTACTTTTATGCAAGATTCACATTTCTATTGTCTACAAAACATCTTGCGCAACAGCCAGCTGCATTATTACACTAACAAGAGTCACTGGGTCTCTGTATCTTGTCTGTTAAGCAAATATGCAGATATATATTTGAAGATGTCCACATTCTTAGTGCTTCAAATAAATATTACAGTTATGACAGTTACAATGTGTGATAAAAGTACCATAGTTCTGCCAAATGTCTGCCTGACATGCAGACGTTGACATCTTGGGTTACTGCTTCCATTTAATTTGCTTATCAGAATTTCCAAGAAAAACAGGGTATGCTTGGGTGTCAAACTTTCAGAAATGTTGATTTACTATCAGCTTGCCCAAACTTTGGTAACGAAAACAATAAGTTCTCCATTGGTCATAAATGCTGTTGTTGTCCAAGGATTGAGCAGCAGACAGCATAAAAATGCAATTTTACATTTGAGTGTACATTATCTTCAAGCCTAACATCACAAAGATATATGCAGACAGAAATACAACTGTGTTTCAGTAACGAAAGTAAAACCCAGCATGGAATTATGTCAAGATTATAGATCCTCTTGGGAATATAATGTTGAGAGGTAACTTTTATAGTAAATACCCAATATACACAAAAGGGCATTGTTTTACCTGGTTTATAATTGAACCCCCCCCCCCACCCCACCCCCACAAAAAAAACCTGGACAGACATTACAATAGTATTTTTACAAATGTGGTACTTCACACAAAAGTGCTACACCATTTATCTTGAATTTAATGGCCAAGCTTCAGAGATATATTGTGGTAGAATTCGTTATAAGCTCGTAACACTATATTCTAACAGAGCATATGTTAGCTACATTTGCCACAACCTGGGCTATTTGTTGTCAGTAAGTAATTTCCTCCTTCATTTTCCATGTCTTTCATAATTGTTTACAGCGTGAAAAGGATATTAAAAGGAAATCTTTTGTACACATATAACTGCAAGCCAAATCAAGATTGTTAAAAGAGAGCACCATGTAAAATGCTTTCCAAAACGTTGGGAAATTTAGGGAACACCTGACTCAGTAATATACCTCTCACATCAGGCATGTTTTATCAGTTATCAAAATTTTTTTTAAAAAATCATGAAGGATTATGCCCATATGATCATGTTGATAGGCCATGATATATGCACAACAGTAATAAGGGTTGTGCAAGTATGTATCGTTATCTCTCTGGCTCTATGCTGTAAAACATTGGTGGCTGGGAACAGAAATATACATATAAAGATTTTCAGTTTACTGACTTTTCATAGGGCATATAGGCAGTTTATTGTAAAACAACGACGTTTTAATGAAAAAGACTTTGACTTAACCGTTTACAGTAGGTAGTAATAATAAAAAATACCACGCAGAATGTTATAGTCATGTTTTTTCAAACATTACCACAAGTTCGTATTTAAGTTGCAGTGACTAAATTATAGGGGGTAAGTGACAAATGTAACTATGGTGGACTATTATTTCGAGAGACAAGAGATATAACAGACTCTCTGTCCATGCACCTCTTCTGTCATAATAGACCCACCTTCCCATTGCTGTTGGTGTCTTCTGGTCACTATACGTGTTTTTGGTGGTTAGGCCTATACATTTTGGAAATGAACTAGTGTCTGCAGTTAATGATGAATATTTCTAAGGTTGAGAGGACCGGTTTAAAACCACCAGTTGCCTTTTATGGGTGACTGCCTGTCTTAAGTCAGGAGTGAAATTTGTTTCTTCACATTGGTATTAGCAAAGAAATGTTGATGCTTTGGCAAGTTTTGAATCTCTTTGCTGTCATTGTTGGGTTTGGAATTAATGAATATGGATCATGTTTTTCTGTACTATTTGTATACTTTCACAATATTGCACTCATTAAAAGTGAATTTTATGTACACCTGAACACTTTGTTCAGGGATATTTTCAACAATATCTAACAAACCTAACTTTACAGAAAAAAAGGTATCTAAATTGAATGTCCTCTTCTTTTCGGTATATTAATAACCACAACTGTGCATATTTCATTATCATCATGTCCGCACATATTAAGTGTCATTACTTTTCCTTGCAATCGGCATCATTAGAAGTCAAACTAACTCTTAATTTAAACTAATATGAAGTCAGGGTGGATGTAACAAACCCTTGAATGATTACACTTGTGGTCAAGTTGAGCTGCAGGTTTGAATATGTTCCACCATTCAAAAATTTTTCAGTTATATTTCAGAAACACATGTTTCATGGATTCATAGCTTGGCATGATAGTGCCTCATGTGGAAAAAGTTCTTTTTTATGCAACTTACATTAGGCTTTGTATATTTCAAACATTTAATCTTACACTAAACACTTTTATAATTTGGAATAAGTGAAAACTTTTCTGTAAGAGGCATACTGATGACAAAACACTATATCATTTCCATTCATCAGTTAGCAATCGGACAAATATTACTTTATAGTTTCCATTTTGGTAGCACGATTAGTGAATGCCATATTTCCTTCATCATAGAGTTTGTGCATAATATAATAGTCCCTGCCCAGTCCCGCTGAGTACCATATGCACATGCTTCCATTTCAAGAAAGCTGGGCAGGTTTGGGAAAAGTAGTGTGTTGATCATCTGACCAAAACCAATAATACCTTATATCTTTTTCAAATGCATTCCATCGAATTTTACATATAATGCGACCGAGTGAGATTATGAAATCCAATGTAAAGAAATTAAGTTTCGTTTAGAGGAAAAAAATGATTTGAATTTTTGTCGAATCACATTACTTCCCAACAAACTTGTTTGAGTGCATAAGTTTCATGCAGGTGAAGATGTTTCTTCATATATCATGTCTTTGTATCAGGAGAGGTATATTGGTCTCCATTGAACACAAATTAAAGCCTGAATTTTTGCTAAAGTATATACGGTTTTGTGTACTGGCTCTTCGAAATGGAGTCCATCGAATTTTGCAAACAATGCAACTGAGAGAACATATGAGACGAAAAAGAAGTTGAAAAAGGTTGATTCAATGGATTATAGGATAAGCATTCTTCTTCAAATCACACCATTTCCCAACAAAGGTGTTTGAGTATATCAGTTGGAGCAGCTCCCAGACATACTGTAATTTGATGGGTTACTCTCTTGTAGCTTTGAATAACAAATGTGAAGTCACTTTGTTTCATGAATTGAAAAAAAAAACAGCAAAGGATGTCCATTAGACGCTTTGTGTCAGCAGAGGCATATTGATCTCCATGAAAACCTGGTCACTTGCCCTTTGTTTGTAACTTGTAGAGTCACGAGTGTTTAATATGCTGATGTATAAAAGAGCCGATGCCTGTAGAAGTTTGTATAAAGAGTCCAGGGACTCAAACTTCCAGACCTAACCACCAATTGATTGACTTTCTGATGGCTTGCCCAACAACCCACCGCAATCTGCCCCTTTATCTTCGATTGCTCCGGTGGCAGTACCTTTACGTTCCATGGCAAACTGTCCCATTTGTTTATCCCACTTGGGATAAATTAAAAAGGTTAAACTTCCAGTTCACAGAGAGTTGACGGTGTGCCACTGTGGCACTCTCTATGTTAAAGTATGTCTGTATGTTATGTTTAAGTTTTATGCATGATACTGAAAGCTTGCCAAGTAAAACAAATATGCCATCTCTTTGTGTGTTAACCATATATATATATATATATATATATGTATGTGTGTGTGTGTGTGTGTTTGTGTGTATGTTTGTGTGTGTATGCGTCTTTGTGGACGTACATTTATATTCAAATTGGCTCCGATGTAACAGTAAGAAAGAAAGCTTTTCAGTTGTATCTTATATGCCAAGCCTCAGGAAATATAATTTTCATATAGTATAGACTCATCCTTCAGCCCATCGCCTGGAACAAGTGAGTTTCCTACATCAAAATCGTATGTAACGTATATACGTATACATCAAATGTATATTTAGAGCCATTCCTGCCAAGAAAAATCAGAAGCTAATTTCATGAGAGCAATCTATCAAAAGAATCTAAATGTTGATAATTTATTAATAAAAGGACCAAACTCCTGTACATTACATCTCTAGTAATATGATTCAAAGCTACTTTGCATGCTTTGTATCATAGAGTTATTCGAAAATCAAGTCAGTGACCCCCCCCCCCCCCCCACCCGTGGCCCCATGCACAAAATAGATCATAATGTCACAAATTTATTACTTTATTGATTTTCATAAACTAATTCATATCATAGGCGGCTAGTCTTTGTAACTCATCATGTTCAAACTTTGTCATGGCACAAAAGTAACAGATATACACACACAAACACATGTCTGTATATACATATACATATGTGTGTGTGTGTGTGTGTGTGTGTGTGTGTGTGTGTGGCTTGCATGTCTTTTCTGCTTTGAAACAAATGGACATCCAGCTAAACAGCCCTCTATTACACAAAAATGGAATTATGTGTAAACAGCTAACTAATAGACATGTCGTAGTTCTTAAATGTTCATCAGACATGCTGGCTTTTGAAACGTCGTAACACCAATTGTTTATCTATAACACCTTAAATCGTTCAATATGTAATGTCCGCTAGTGCCTAAAATGTTTGTGTTCAATTCATTATTTGCAAAGCTCTCCTTAGATAAAATTGCCCTTTTATTTTATTCTGTGTGTCAAGAAAGTGAGGATAACGGATACATTCAGCAAAACTGCATTGAGAAAAAAAATGCATATAGGTACCATATAAATCTGTTATTCTCCTCTATAGAAAACTACATTTGTGCATACCACATAAATAGGTTAATAGCATGACCCCAATACAAAAATATGTGCCAAAAACACACAACTAAACTCCTTGGAACACAATTTTGTGTGTACGTACTACGTAAATAGGTTAAACCTCCTCAATAAAATATTGATGCACTGGGGTGGGTAAATGTTGAGAAACAACGATCGTAACACTCCTTCCAAAGTAAACGCCTTTCAGTTGGGCTTAAGTAGGTTCAAACAGAGTTGATGATGCCGTGGACTTCCACTGTGAATCATTGTTAGATAGTACATTATGAAAGGAGACTTCTAATCGATCATTAAGGTAGAGAGGACCGATTTGAAAACAGCAATTGCCTTTTTAGGTGGCTGCCTGACTCATGTCAGAAATGAAATTTCGTCCCTTCACATAGGTTTTGAAAGCTGAATATTGATGTTTTGGTAACTCTTGAATCTGAAGCTGTATGTAACCTTGCTCTTATTGTTGGATTGGAATGAACAAATGGCATGTGACAACGTTTTGAGCTAGGTGACAAATGCTTCAATGTCTAAGCTGTGTTGTGTTCTCCCATTCAGGATTGTTATGAATGTATAGCGTTTTTGGAATATTTCAAATTTATAAATCTCACAAAAGCGATAAGGCCCATTTTTTCCTTTTGCCTCCAGCCATGCTGACTGACAAGTCAGACCACCAAGAAGTGGCAGGCCTCCCATGTTCCTTTTTGGTTTTGGATTAACTCCTAGCACGTCAGATTCGACTGCACGTGCAAAGTGCGCCATTGCGTGTTGCCACCAGTATCGAGTAGGCCTACACTCGAATTTTTGAAGTGTCTGATTCTAGGCCGTCTGAAATTGCAGACCAAAGCAAGAAACAAAAGTTACGCATTAAATTGGTGAGAATAATAACTTACTACCAGTCTTTGCGTACAATAGAGCACAGGGTCCAATGTTTTCACAGAAAGAGAGTAAAATACCCCAGCCACAGGTAAACATGGGTCGGATGAAATACCGCCGCCGATGTGTTGATACTGTTGACAGTTCGTCAGTGACTGCGATAAATTGCGTTTATCGACTATTCACTACTGCAACAAACAAACTTTACCACCATAATTTAATGATAATTATCATACACAGCCGATCTTTAGAAAAAATTGAAGCGAAACCATCGTTCATGACGCCAACCAACGGACCGGTACCCATGCAATTGTATTCACACAGGCTTGACTGTTTTGGTCAATTCGTGATTGATATCGATATATTCCCTTTTTTAGGGTGTGGGGAACGAGTTCAAAAACTACAATGGCCATGTAAAACGATAAAGCATTACATTGTGGACGAAAGCTTAACAGAAGAGATTGCCTCATGTGATTATGAAGCCAAAAGCATGAAAAGTTGGTCCAGACTAGGACAATATTCCGTAACTACATATTATAAAGAAACCTTTGCATCAATTTTCGATAATGATACTACCATTTTTTCGTTTGCTTTATTTGCCACCATTTCTATTTCTATTTCCATTTCTATTTATTTGCTTTATTTGCCACCATTTCTATATTGAACTACTTTCGTGTGATTCCTAAATTGACGTTTGTACCCAATTATCTCATTATGATATAGGATCTAATTTTTTTAATTTTGAGGGTGTTTGGTCGCGCCTGTGCACTCAGCCAAATTATCTGAGTAACTGGAGTGAAAAGATTTTGAGAGGATTAATAGTGAATAATCTTTGACTGCCATATCTTCAATTTCCTGAGTTGAATAAGATGAATACAGGAGAAGGCATCAACATGCATCTTCCAAAACCAATATGGAGAACTTAATTTTACTCCTGACTTGAGACAGCCAGACACCAGTGAAAGGAAACTTGTGGGTTCTCCCTGCTCCACTCAATCATGGAAATTTTTTTTCACCAACTTCAGAATTAAGTTGGTTTTTTTTAAAGTAAAAAAAGAGACATGGTTGGGCTGCCCCTTTTTGGTTCTCCTGACTTGTTGCTTAGCTGAGTTGACAGCAAAAGGGAAAAGTTGGCATCTTTTCAGTGATATGAATCTGGAACAACACGAACATATCTTACCTCAATTATAAATATAAGTCAGAGAGCACATTTCTCAAAAGTGCTCAGCCAACGATGTATTCAGCAAATATTTCGGAAAAAGATTAGCCATATTCATATATTTAAACCACACAACCGCAGCATATTTATATGCAAAAAAGACAGTGTTTCAAAAAGTTCCAAATCAACTTTCATGTTCCAATACTAACATAAGGAAATAAATTTATTTCTGACTTCAGATAGGCAGTCGCCCATAAAATACAACTGTAAGCAGTTCTTTCAACTTCCGAAATATCTTCCTTAACTACAAACTTAAGGTGGCAGTTTCCATTGGTGGCCATTGGGTCACCCATTGGATGCTTCATGACTTGCCCAAGGTCTAGCATCTAAGCTTTTGATTTCTTATAAATAAATATAGATGTTTTATAGATGCATTCAATTCACATGAAAAGGAAATCATCAGTGTTGCACCATTTATGAGTAAACGGTATTTTCAATAAAGGGTATGATTTAATGATTGATCAGGACTCATTTACATTATTTGATATGGAGTGCTGAAACATTACACATTTAAAGTTCTCATGCCTAACCAGGACTGGTTCTACTCTTTTCTTGAAAATATTACTGGTTAGACTTTTATTTAGCATTCATTAACATGGAAAACTTTTTCATATTAAGGGTTTTTAAAATAAACAATCAAACAAACAAACAAATAACAAAATGACAAAATTAAAGTCATAGCAAATGTTGAATCCAAGAGATCTGGAGAAAAAGTTTATTTGCGTCAATTTACAAACGTAATGGGATTTTACTTGAGCTGTACTCACTCCTTTGCAATAAATCTCCTGGCATGAGCACTCAACAAATTACTCTACTGCTTTAATGTGTCGCCATTGAACAGATGCTTGCAAATTTATCTGAAAATGAGACTCTTCGAAGATTTTGGCCTCAAACATGAACCATTCTATTGCTTCCATTTTATCAATAATCTATGAAGTACATAACAAAAAATCTCTCTTCAGAACTGGTTGCCTATTGGGCGACAAAACAGATGACCTTGTCTGGTACCTCTTCTTTGGAGATAGGATCTGCAGATACAGACCCAAGGTACAGTTGTATGTTGGTGGCACTGTAGCAATACCCTTGCTGTTTGACCATTGGATACCTTGAAAGAGTCTGTTGCAAGGATGTTCCCAAATGGGCCCTGTCAAAATGTAGATTCTCTAAGTGGAGAGTGAGAGATTGGTCACTTGACACAAAGGTAATGTACCCTATGCACAGTAGTTTGAAGAAGGCCACAATAAACATGGTTGCATACAATGATATTTCATATGGACTTATAGACATATTTGGTAGAGCTTGTAACAACGATGATATTATATTTAATGTTATGGCCAACCTTATGTCAGAAAGTGTTGTTCCTCTTTTTAAACCTTCTGATGTTTTCTGAACCAAAATGACACATTTGGGTCAGGAAATCCTGCAATCATATAAAAGAATGCTACTCCTGATGGGTAAGTCAGGGCAGTACCATATTAATATGATTGGATGTTTACGTATGTTATAAACACTGCCGTTTTTGTTGGTCGTAATGGAAAATCCGTGTTTGTTAATGTGGAGGACTGGTTCAGGTGCCCCAAAGCTTGTGCATAAGTACTTGGAGCTGACTTTGCCAGGGAGCTGGTTAATATCCCAGTTTCACCAAGTGTTTGGTAGCATCGATACTGTATGTCTGTCCTAACACTGTTCCAGTTAGGGGCGATGTGACGTAGTCTCTGCAAATCGGAGGGGTGCGACATATAATCTGTTATCATGTTCAAATGGCCGGGGATATGCTACATGCTACACATAATGTTGAACTTCATGCATACTAGTACTAACCTTCTAGTAAAAATCCTCAATTTTGTTTCATTTTGAAAGTTTTGTTAATGCAATGTATCAATGCCAGATTGTCTGTGTATAGTATAATTATTTTATTGTAGATCTGTGGCCCCCATATGTACAATGCTAGAACTGTAGGGAACACCTCCAAGATGGCAATGTCCAGTAACTTCCAAAACTCAGGCCATGTACCTTGGAGCCAGTGGCAATTAAAGACAAAGCTGTACCCAAAACTACCTGACGTATCAGTGTACAAGGCCATGCATGATTCATTTACCCACTCACCGTCCAGAAAAAAACTTTCTACCTTAAATTGATCAACACATGAATCCCATGTAATTAAATCAGCTCCAGCCTCTAAGTTGAGGCAAATCCTATACCAGGGTGTCTTTTCCCCTTTAGCTACGTTAATAAGGTGGTATAGGAAAGCTCTGCCTGGAATTACTACCTTACATGCAAAGTTAAGTCTCCCAATGACCGACAGTAGATTATGCAAATTGATTTTGGTTTGCTTCAATGTGTCTTTGACTAACTTCTTTGTGTTTACCAATTTGCCATGCAGCAGCCTCAACCCGGTCTTCTGGGTATCAATTTCTATGCCTGAAAGAACCATGACTTTCGAAGGCGAAAAAGTATTTTCTGATTACAAAGGGATTCAAAGCTCCTGACACAATGCTAAAAAATTTTTCAGGCGTCTTTGGTAACTTTACTCTGAAGATCACACCAATAAAACATCATCAAGGATGTGTATCATACCTACCACCCCCTGTGTTTTTCTGTAGCTACCCATTGTAAAGCCGTACTTAATGCTTCAAATATTTGACATGGAATTGATCAGCCTTTAGTCAAAATTTTATCTAAAAAGAATTTTCTGTTCCATGTAAAGCCAAAAAGATCATAATTCTGGGGGTGCTCCAGACACATTTTGAAGGCATGCTCTATCTCTGTCTTGGCTATCTAAGATGGTGGGTTTATGTTTTAAATCTTCTTGACTGCATCATCAATATTTTTATAGGACATTTTGGGGTATTTCTAGGGAATTCCATCGTTCACTGAAAGGCCAGGGGGCTAAGATAGATGGTATATCACCCTGAATTTCCCGGGGTCTTTCTTAGGTTCCAAATCTATAGTAAAACAAACAAATATTTGGAAAGGAATGTTTGTATACGGGCCAGCCATTTTATTTAGTTCCAATTCTTGTTGTTATTTAGTGTCAATAATCTCTAGATGGAATTTCCTGGGAATGATCATTAGAGTGTGGAAGCTTAAAATCATTGGAAAACCTGTGATAAACAAATTCACCAGGGCTCTGTGGATACCCCTCTAGCATGTGCAGGAGAGCCTTGGCTTTGATTGGAGTAATTGGCACCTCTGTGATCAAAACTCCATGCCATCTGTCACTACCTTAACGCCCTGCATGGCAGGTGCTGAAATAGTGCAATCAGATGTGCAACTTGGCACTTGCAGATGTAAATTTGTATTACACAGTTATGTAAATTTGATCCCTATTTGAAGGACTCCTGCAAGAGAATCACCTCCTGCCAGTGCTGGCAGCCAAAACCAGCTCGGATTTTAGCCTCACTTGTTGTCAAATTTAACAAATAAATATAATTTTACAAGCCATAACTAGTTTTCGAACCACCATAAAATAAGTATCAAGGGTGTACATCCTTTCAGTCCGGATCAGAAATAAGCATTCACCAAGTGGGATCATAAGTTGAGCTTGTAAGCCTAGTGTAACATCCATTCATAGCGACTCAGAGACAAAGTACATGGCCTCTATGGCAAGCACCTGTCAAAGAGGTTTGGAATGGGCACACTCAGAAACTCAAATGTTGTTAAAATTATCCATGCCCACGAAGAGCCTGTCAAAGAGGTCTGGAATGGGCACACTTAGAAACTCAAATGCTGTTAAAATTATCCATGTCTACATATGCCATGAGTACAACACATGCGTGCCTCTAAAATGAACATAGAAACAGACTCATATCCAGGCTTACTCACAACACATATACATATATTATCCATGTATGCACCATCTAAAGTACCCATTCACACCTGTACACACGTCACCAAGCAATATATATACCATGCCAGATAAAATTTATAACAGTACATAGCACCGCCAACTTTATACCATGTAATGTACTTTTGCTTGCACTCTGCAAATTAGTATAGAACTCAAACTGAATGTTTCCCATGTGGGGAAAAATTAACAGGCACTGTGATTAGTTGCTGATCATATTGTAAGTGCCTGTACATTACGTTTGAGGATCCACAAAACTATCTGTTATTATCAACTAACCTACCAGGCTACCTGTAATAGTTTTTATTTATGAATCTCAATCTAACCTGACCTGATTATTCCCGAATCAGAGACTGAAAGCAAATATTGTTTTGACTAATAATCTAAAAAAAAAGTTGCTCAGCTTGTGACTCAATGCTTGAGTATCATCTTCTGTAGGTGTGTTTAAAAAAAAGCGTGGCAGTATATGTTCATTCATATGTCACAGGTAAATAGGCTAAACACTTTAAGTTTCATTCAAACACATACAACTACTTAAACATTCATTTTCAAGTTGTATTTGTTTCAGTAGTGTGCTTTTGTAGAAAGCCTGTTTTGAACGACATATAGTATAGGAATACTTCATACCAGTATGTCATGCCCGTGGATATCGACCTCAATTTTCCTTTATATGATCTTTTATCAGGTTAATCTCATTATAATGAAACGAAACAAGTCAATACAAACCTAAATCCCTAAGGACCGGAAAGCATTAATTTTCTCTACAGCCATATATATATATATATATATATATATATATAGTGCAAATATTTGACCAAAGATAAATAACGCTGATTTAGCATGAATTCAAAACCAATTTGGGATGCAAACGGGACGAATATCCAGGATTTTCAGTACAAGACACCAGTTTACATTACTGCACAAATTTAAAGAGAAAAAGGATAATTCGATTAATTTCAAGTTTTAATTGCAGGTTATATAGCAGAAAAGAGCAGCTGTTGATTTTATGTGTTAAATAAGTTCTAAAATGTTGGATAAATGCTTCAATGCTTCAGTACAGTAAACGTTTGAGCAACAGACTAGTGACAGCACTGCCACAAAAAGACCAAGAGAAGAAAAAGAGGAAGAAGAAAAACACGAAAAAGTAGGAGCACAAGAACAAGAAGAAGAACGTAACTGCACAACTATCAAAGCTGCTAATGGGATTTCAATTTTTCACTTGCAGGTTATAAAGCAGAAAAAGGCAACAATTTTGGTTCTAGACGTGTGTTGCTTATTTTCAGCTTAGCTAAATTAGTAAATCAAGTCTCGCAAGGCACAAAGCTGTAATTTGTAATCCAACATAACATATTCCTGATCACGAAATATAAACAAAGTTGTACTTCATGAGAATGTTACAAGCTGAGGGTCTCATTCACTTATTATGGAAATTTGCACTAAAGACGTGCTTGACAAATGTGACAAAAGAAACCTTTATGATATATTTCTTGAATACCGCCATGTCATGTTCATTTATGCTAGATTCTCATTCCCATTGTCTTCAAAACCTATCGTGTAACAGGCAGCTTCAAAAAAGCATTCTCACTCTAACAAGACCCACTGGGTCTCTGTATCTTAAATGTCCGTGGGGAAAATGTGCACATTTATGTTTAAAGATGTCCACGTTCTCAGTGCTTCAAATAAATATTACAGTTATTACAGTTACATCATGTGATAAAGGTACATTAGTTCTGTCTGAATGTCTGCCTGACATGAGGCCATTGATGGATGTTGTTTCAAAACAACTCGGGTTATTGCGTCCATTTAATTCACTTATCAGAATTTCCAAGGAAAACAGGTTATGCCTGCATGCCCAACTTTCAGAAATATTGATTTACTATCAGCTTGTCCAGACATTTATAACAAATAAGGTGAGAACTCCCTCGGTCATAAATGCTGTAGTTGTCAGTGCATTGGGCAGCAGACTGCATACAAATGCAATTTTACATTTGAGTGTACACTATCTTCAAGCCAAACATTACAAGGATATATGTGCTGTGGACAGAAATACCACTGTGTTTCAATTAACAAGAAAGTATAAGCCAGCACGGAATTATGTCAAGATTATAAACCCTTGTGGGTATATTATTTTCCGAGATAACTTTAATAGTAAATACCCAATAGACAGAAAAGGGCATTGTTTTACCTGGTTTATAGTGGGACCAAAAGAAATCTTGATAAATATTACCATAGTATATTTACAAATGAGGTACTTCAGACAAAAATGCTACATCATGTATCTTGAATTTAATGGCCAAACATCAGGGAGATATTGTGGTAAAATTAAAAATCACCTTGTAACACTACATTCTAACAGAGCATATGTAAGCTACATTCGTCACAACCTGGGTTATTTATTTGCCAGTGAGGAATTTCCTGCTTCTTTTTTAGTGTTTTTTCATAATTGTTTACAGCGCAAAAAGAATATTGAATGGAATTCATATGTAAACATTCAATTTCAAGCCAAATCAGGATTGTTTAAAGAGAGCACCATATATTATGCCTTCCAGCAACGTTGGGAAATTGTGGGTACACCTGAGTCAGTGATATACCTCGCACATCAGGCACATTTTTTCATTTATCAAGAATCAAGTGTAAACCTTTATGACGGATTATATCCACAAGATCATGTGGCTAGGACATGGTATATGCACAACAGTATGAAGAGTTGCGCAAGGACGTATTACATGTCGACCAGCAGCGTTATCTCTCTGGTTCTATGCTGTGAAACATTAGTGGCTGGAAAAGGAAATATATATATAAAATATTTCAGTTTATGGAATCCTAATATGATATATAAGCAGCTTATTGTCAAACAACGAAGTTCTCAAGAAATGCACTTTGACTTACCGTTCACAGTAGGTAGTACTAATAATCATGTCATGCAAAATGTTATGGTCATGTTTTTTCAAACATTACCACAATTTCATATTCAGGTTCAAGTGACTAAATTAATGTGGGTAAGTGACAAATGTTACTATGGCGGATTATCATTTCGTGATACAGGGGATCTAACAAACTCTCTGTACAGGTACCTCTTCTGTCATAATAGACCCAATTCCCCATTGTTGCTGGTGTCTTCTGGTCACAATACGATTATAACATTATATACTTTCACTGTATTCTACACATTAAAAGTGAATTTCATAGTCACCTCAACACTTTGCTCAGGGATATTTTCAACAGCATCTAACAAACTTTACTTTATAGGAAAAACATATCCAAATTTAATGCCCTCTTCTTTCCGGTATATTAATAACCACAACTGTGTATATTTCATTTTCATCATGTCTGGATATATTAAGTGTCATTACTTTTTCTTGCAATCATCATCATTAAAGGTCAAGTTAACTCTTAATTTTACTAAATTCGAAGTCAGAGCAGCTGGAACAAACCCTCGAATGATTACTCTTGTGGTAAGGTTGCGCAGCGGGCAAAGTGTTCCTGCATTCCATAACGGTTCACTCATGTTTAGAAAACATATCTTACATGGATTCATAGTTTGGCATGATAGTGCCTCATATGAAGATGAAGTTCTTTTATATGTTACTTACATTAGGCCTTGTATATTTCAAACATTTAATTTTTCATTGAACACTTTGTATATTGGACTAAGTGAATTCTTTTGCGTAAGAGGCATACTGATGACAAAACATTATATTATTTCAATTAATCATTTCGCAAGTTTTCAAAAATTACATTATAGTTTCTATTTAAGTAGCACGATTAATCCATGCTATGATTCTTTCATCATAGAGTTTGTGCATGGTATATTAGTTCCTGTCCAGTCAAGGCAAGCATCATATGCTTATGCAACAATTGCTATACGATATAATTTGCATTGGAGCATGCTTCCATTTCAAGAAAGCTGGGCAGGTTTGGGAAAACCTAGTATGTTGGTCATACGACCGAAACCAATGAGTACTGTCTTTTTAAAATGCATTCCATCAAAGTTTGCATACAATGCAACCGAGGGAGCTTATGAAATCATATATGATATATGTAAGTTTCGTTTAGAGGATTATGTGATTGGAACTTTTGTCGAATCATATTTTTTTCCAACAAACTTGTTTGAGTATTTAAGTTGGAGTGGCTCACAAGCATACTGCAATTTGGCAGGTTACTCTCTTGTAGCTTTGAATGACAAATATGAGATCAGTTTTTTTCATAAATTGCACAGCAATTGCAAACGATGTCCCTCCTCACATTTATTGTATTTTTCAGTATTGATCTACATTGGACTTAAGAAACAAAAGCACTCGGTGAGTTTTATGCATGCAAAGATGTGTCCTTATGTATCATGTCTTTGTGTCAGCAGAGGTATATTGGCCTCCATTGAACAAAGATTAAAGCCTGATATTTGGCTAAAGCATATACTAGTTTCGTGTACTGCCTTCTAAAAATAGAGTCTTTAATTTCGCTTACAATGTAATGAGAGAACTTATGGAACGAAATATAAATTGAAAAAGGTTGCTTCAAAGGATTATAGGATAAGCATTCTATTTTCGAATCACACTATTTCCCAACAAAGGTGCTGGTATTTTTCAGTTGGAGCAGCCTCCAAACGTACTGCAGATTGATGGGTTAATCTCTTGTAACTTTTAATAACAAATAGGAAGTGACTTTGTTTCATGACTTCAGAGGAAACAGCAAATGATCCATAAAAATAATGCATAAAAAATCTTGGTTGCGCGGCCTTTGTTTTGAACTGATAGAGCTACCAGTGTTTAATACTTTACTGACGCTAAAGCATATACTAGTTTCGTGTACTGTCTCTTCGAAATAGAGTGTTTCGAATTTTTCTTAGAATGCAATGAGAGAACTTATGCAATGAAATATAAATTGAAAAAGGTTGATTCAAAGGATTGTAGGATAAGCATTCTTTTTCGAATCGCACTATTTCCCAATAAAGGTGTTTGAGTATATGAGTTGGAGCAGCTCCCAAACGTACTGCAGTTCGATGGGTTAATCTCTTGTAGTTTTTAATCACAAATATGAAGTCTCTTTGTTTTATGACTTCGGAAGAAACAGCAAAGGATATATAAAAAGAATGCATAAAAAATCTTGGTTGCGCGGCCTTTGTTTTGAACTGATAGAGCTACCAGTGTTTAATACTTTACTGACGCATAAAAGAACAGATGCCTGTAGAAGTATAAAAAGTCCAGGTACTCAAACGTCCAGACATGAGCACCAAATGGTTTTCTTTCTGGCTGCTTGCCCACCAGTCCACCCCAATCAGCACCTTCATCTTCGATTGCTCTACTGGCAGTACCATTAGGACGGGTGGTCCCAAATTTTTTTAATACACTTGGGTAAAATTAATTAGGTTTGACCTGCATTGCACAGAGAGTTAATGGCGTGCCAATGTGGCACTCAGTATGTTAAAGTATGTTCATATGTTATTATTATGTTATGTTTATGTTTTCTGTATGCTACTTAAAGCTGATAAATAAAATAAATAAGTCAATAAATGTAAAACCAATCAGCCCAAACATAGGAAAATATTCATAGTAAGGAAAAATGCTACCAATAGACTGATTAATGAGGCAAAAACAAAGCACTTCACCAACCTGATAAGTGAAAACAAAGCCATCACTAAGGTACTCTTCCAAATAGTCAACTCACTGTTGGACAACAAGACACGAAATATTCTGCCCTTGAGTAATACATCAGCTGAGCTTGCCAACATATTCAGCGATTACTTCATTTAAAAGATCAATACAATCATGGAAGAAATTGGTGTCCCTGATGAATCGATGGAGACAGTGGGACCGTTCACAGGTACGGAATTATGTTCCTTTGAACTGGTATCAACTGACGAGTTAACCAAAATAATAGCTATAGCACAGAGACTGCACTGGTGCGCATCCAAAACGACACACTGTGTGCTATTGGTGAGCAGAAAGCTGTACTGCTGGTCTTGTTGGATTTGTCAGCGGCTTTTGACTCAGTACATCATTAGTACCTCCACAATAAAATCTCTTGGTATACAGGGTACTGTTCAGAACTCGTTTTCCTCCTACCTTGAAGGCCGTCATCAGAGAATGTGTATCAAGGGTGTTCTGTCTGAACCACAGCTAGCATACTGTGCTGTACCTGAAGGTTCCGTCCTTGGGCCTTTTATTGTTCACACTGTACACCTCACCGTTGGGTCAACTTCTGCGCCAGTATAACATCAGTATCACTTTTATGCAGATTACAGCCAGCTATACATCACCTTCAAAATTCAGGAGGCAGACATTGCTGTACATCAGATGGAAGAAATTGCTGCAGCCGTCAAGACATGGATGTGTAGTCATTATCTGAAAATGAATAATGATAAGACTGAGTTTCAGGTGATATCATCAAAGCCCATGTCAAGAAGATTCTCAGTCCTGTTTCTCCAGGTAGGAAGCCACCTGATACGTTCAACATCCACAGCTAGATATGTTGTCGTCATCATGGACTCACACGCATCTGGGGTTGCACATGCGTCATTTGTGTGCCAAAAAGCCTACATTCAAGTATTTAATATAGGAAGAATCAAGAAATGTCTTGACCATGATTCCTTGCAAACAATTATCCATGCCTTCATTACATCCATGCTGGATTACTGCAACTCTTTGTTGTGTGGGCTGCCATCAACACTCATCTCTGTCCTCCAGTATATACAGATCATAGCGGCCCAACTGCTCACAGGTCACTCGGGAAGTGAACATGCTACACCCGTGCTCCATTCCCTCCACAGGCTTTCAATAGAGCAGTGGATCAGATACAAATAACTGACTCTGGTGTATAAAGCAAAGATAGGTCTTGGTCCACAGTGTCTTGAGGAACTCATTAGCCACTATGCCCCCATTAGTAAAGCTTGGATCTGGAGATCAGTCCCTGCTGTGTGTTCCTCATACTTAATCCACCCTTGCTCAGAGCCGTGCTTTCAGTATAGCTGGTCCTAATGTATGGAATGCACTGCCATTGAAAATAAGGACCTTGCCTAACTTAAGTATTTTTGAGAAGCACCTAAAGACCTATCTTTTTACATGTTATTTAAACTAGAAGAACAAAATCATTTACTGTGATGAACAATTACGACCGGTGCTTCTATCCAGTTTTTGTGCTTTTAATATTTTTTATGCTTAACTGTTTTTATAAATCTTATTCATAAAAAGTATTATAATTATATATGCATATATATATATATATATATACATATATATATACATATATATATATATATATATATATATATACATATATATATATATATATATACATATATATATATATATATATATATATATATATATATATATATATATATATATATATATATATATATATATATATATATATATATATATATATATATATATATATATATATATATATGTATGTGCGTGTGTTTGGACCTACAACTATAATTGACTCATCAAGCTCATCAGTTGTATTTGATATGCCAAGCCTCGGGAGATTTTATGTAATGTAGACTAGGTCTCCAGCCCATCACATTGAACAAATAATTTCACTACATCGAAATCGTATATCATGCATATAGGAAAATACCAAATATATACTCACAGCCATTCCCGCTTGGAAAAATCAGTAGTTAATCCCAGAAGAGCAACCTATCGAAAGAATCGAAATGTAAATTAACTACTACTAAGAGGGCCAAACTCATGCACATTACACCTCAAGCAATATGATTCATTGCTACTTTGGATGCTTCGTATCATAGACTTAATTGAAAAAAAAAAGTCAGTCACCTCCCTATGTACAAAATGATAGATCATAATGTAAAAAGCTAACACATAGATTCAGCAAAGCTGCATTGAGAAAGATGAAAAAACTGTATGTGGGTACCACATAAATCTGTTATTCGCCTGTATAGAAAACTATGTATGTGAGTAGCACATAAATAGGTTAATAAGTTGACCTCCTCAATACAAAACTATGCGCCTAACACACAAACAACGAGGCACAGCGAAACACAATTTTGTGTGTACATACCACGTAAACAGGTAAAACCTTGTCGATACAATACTGATGCACTGGGGTTGGTACATATTGGGAAAGAACGATCGTAACATTGCTCAGAAAGTAAAACTTTTTCAGTAGGCCTAAAGTAGGTTCAAATAAAGCTGATTATGCTGTGTTCTTCGAATGTTAATCTTGTTAGATAGTGCATCATGAAAGGAGAGTTCCAATTGATTATTTCAAAGGTAGAGAGCTCTGGTTTAAAACACTTATTGGCTTTTCATGTGGCTGCTGTATGTAACCTTGCTCTGATTGTGAGGTTGGAATAGACAAATGTGACAGTGTTTTGAGCTAGGTGACAAATGCTCCAATGTATAAGCTGTGCTATACAGAGTTATAATGGTTTTAGAGTGTTCTTGAATATTACACATTTGTAAATGTCACAATAGTGATATAGACCTACCTTTTGCTGTCAGCTCAGCTGACTGACAAGTCAGAACACCAAGAAGTGGCAGGCGTCCATGTTTCTTTTTCGGTTTTGGATTAACTGACAAATCTGGGGGTGTAAGTTGTTAAGCCAATTTGGTTTGTAAAAGTACCAGTGGTTTTAATAAATGAATACTATTTTAAAGATTGAGAGGACCGGTTGAATGTCTCTCGTAAGTTAGAAACAAAATGTGCTTTTTCAGATTGGTATTATTGTTATCGAAAGCTGAACGTTGACGTTTTGATAACTTGTCACTCAATGGTTTTTGCTGTGTTTTACCTTCCTGTCATTATTGTTTATGTTTTCGGCTATGTTTGATGGCTATAGATTGACCTATTGCGTCAAGAGAAGAAATGCAAATCTTAACTCATGATGTACGTCTTAGCAGCCTTGACCTACTTCACCTGCCATCGGGCATGTGCATTATATCACCCCTTTTTCTAATAAATAAGAGCAATATATATATACATATATATCTCCAAAATAAACAGAGCGCATCCTTGCTCTGAAAACTCGCTTATTTCTAAAAGTTTGATTATATATGTACTGGCAGCACAAGGTGTTCCTTTGTCGCAGGGTCTCAACTGAATTCTTAATAACAGAGATTTTTACTTCGTTATTAATGAATGTGAATAGATTTTAAATTAATAAGATTTTAGTCACTTTACGAGCAGAGTTTTATATAAATATCACCGATGTTGGTTTCCACAAAAAGCTCAACTTAACGTGCACATTTGCAAAACATGTTCTTCCCATGATAATTTCATGCCAGTGTCTGCTTGCGAGAAAATTGTGTGCACGTTGAGGGTTAGAGACAATTGATGCATATTTCTTGTCCGAAGTTCCACACTTTATGTAATATTAGTGGCCTTCTGCATGTGCCAGGTCAGAGCCTATCTTCAATCGGTCATAAATCTTAGTAGCCAACGACGTCTTCAGCAAAAATGTCCTATTTTATTGTCCTTTTTGTATTTTGCATTTCGGGATTCTCAGATGATGACTTTGATTTTGGGCTTTTTATAACCTACTTTCTAGTTAACACCTTTTTATTTAGTATTCCAAATAGTTTTTAGTTATCGTTTCATATTTTTTGTTTGGTTAGATAATCTCGATGCACAGCACTTTTCTTATTATACTGTACAAAATAGTTTGAGTTCATGGATTATGAAGAATCAAAAATACTCTGCTTAATCCGGGCAAACAGTTTTCTCTGTAATGATGATGAATCCTGCATTAAGTTGTGACCCCACACATTTGTAGCAAGTACTGTACATACTGATCTCATTAACACGAGGAAGTATGGGATCAGCATTTTATTGCGAAATCGCATCAGGAATATGCCGTTCAGTAAATATTTCAACTCACTATGTAACATCATTTGCTAAAACTATCTGTAAAGACCAGCAGAGGTTCTTATTATGGCATATACCATTCGGAAAGAATTGACCCAGAGCTTCTCATGATTCACACACAGAGTGTTAAATCTGCTCACATAACAGTCTGTAAGGCTTGCAGCTGATTTCCAACTTTAATTAGTGTCAAACAGGCAAAGACCAATGTGAACAAAACCAATGAAGCTGGATATCACAGAATTTTTAATGCACGTGTGGGATCGCCATTCACAAAAAAGAAGCATTGCTTCCAAAATTGCAAGTAACTGAAAAAAAGGACTATGATGTCACATTTTCACAAGATCACCTTTGAATACTGAAAATACTTGGTAAATGCAAAGAAAACAGGTGATCAACTCATTTTTGCTAACAGGTGAAGAGAAGAAAATAAAACAAAAACAAAAACAAAAAACAAAAAAACAAAAAAAAATCAACATCACCTAAATCGTTTTCCCTGACAATAAAGACAGAAATCCAGGTGGAAAATCAGGTTTTAGTTAATTTTTTTTGCAAAACTAATATCTCTGGTACTCCTGGTTAAAACAATAAAATATAGATTTGTTTGGTCTGCTGTGAATCACTTCTTAACTGGACACAGCGTTTAAGTACGAATACTGGGTTAAGTATCTTTTTATCACAGTTAGAGACAGTTGATTAATGACTTTTGCTTGAGAGGAATCTTGTATTTTATGTGAAATGGCAGTGTTGTATGTGGAGTGTATCAAAAGAAAAAAATAATAATAAAAGAAGAAGAAGAAAAGAAAAGAAAAACCTCAGACTAGGTAGACAATGTAGGAAAGGTAAATATGCTCTATACAGATGCAAGAAGTGCTATTCGGCATGGAATAAATGATCTTCATAAAATAATCATGCCTCTTGTGACATTGTTGATTAAATGAGGTTACGTTATATGCGTGGTGTGTGCATACAAAGACTTTTTTTCATTGTTGTTTCGCAACTTTGCTGAATTCACGTATTGAATCAAAGAATCTCAAATCTATGTCACCGAATTCAATAGAATGCATGATGTCAATGAAGTTGCACTGATGACGTGCAGATATATGTTTGATTATGAACCTGTCACCTATGTTTGTACTGCCATTCCCTAAATAGCACATTTGTGTACATAGCATTAATGGTTCTTTGGTCATTTGCATTATGTTGACCCCAGGAATAGCCTGACTTAAGACTGTAAAAATACTTTGTCCTCAATTAGACCAAGTCATATTATTTCAACTATAAATGGAGTATAAGAAACACACAGAGTGGCCTGTTGAAACTGTATTTTATTCTGTTAAAAAGTCAAGGTAAAAGGTGAGCCCATATATATTAACCCCTCTTGTACAGAATGGATGGACTTCATAGGACAGATGGAACCACACAGCGCCTAAAATTGTGCCCTCTGGAGCTTGTATTCTGACATCAGAAGTATAAAAAACACACAGAGTGGCCTGTTTAAACTGTATTTTATTCTGTTAAAAAGTCAAGGTAAAATGTGAGGCCATATATATTAACCCCTCTTGTACAAAATTGATGGACTTCATAGGACAGATGGAACAACACAGCACCTAAAACTGTGCCTTCTGGGGCTTGTATTCTGACATCAGAAGTGGTGGACTTA